>OY365746.1:13352500-14552500 GCA_959347395.1 Mechanitis mazaeus | reverse complement strand
CTTAACATTTTATTTTTGCGGGGAAATTTAGCGTGGGCAAAACCGTCACAAGAAAGCTTACAGGTATTAGTTAATTACTAATAGCGTAGTCCGTAATAATTTCTTACGAATAGCAACTATTGTAGGTGTATTTCAAATTTTACAGGGAAAATGGAGGTTTAGTCCCTTTCTTTATCTAGTTTCGAAAAGATAAAACGATGTTTTGAGTGTTAAGTTTTGGAAACCCTATGGCGCTATTTAGTTTTGGAAATCAAAACTATTTTATGGCACGTACGCATTTTCAGTAGGAATTGGACCTTTTTCTGTTGTTACTTAAATGTTGACCAGGACTAATGTCCTTAATGGCTATAACCATACCAAATTCATTAACATTCCGTCACGTAGGTTTTGCGTTATTCCTGCACAGACACACATAAACACACATAGACAGAACACACAGACACAGACAAAAGGACAAACCAACAGACAAAATGATAGAAAATTGGGAATTTGGTATCCATATCGTCTACTTATTATAACCCCATTAAAATTGTTTGTTAAATCTATATGTATATAATAAGTTCAAACTAAACTCATTATTAAAAAGATATTTGGAGAGAAAAGGTGTTGTAGTCAAATGGTGACGCAATTGAAATTATTATCCGAAACCACTATTGAGGCTACAAATAGCTTAAGCAATTTAAAAGTCAATGAAGACTCTTAAGGGTCTTAAGAGTCTTCATTAATAATATTTCTGTTAGTATAGAAATTGTACTCAGAGACACACAAAGAGTGGAAACAAACTGCGTATACTGTAAATTCAGAAGAGTCGTTTACAGTTAAAGACTTAACAACATTTTTTTTAATCAAGTAACATCGATCTGCTACTGGTAGTTGATGAACATGCTGCTATACTACAGGACGGATTAATTAAAGGTCAACCAGGTACTCCATGAGCTCAATGAACTAACCTAGGCTGGATCGTGATGGAAAGAGTAAACATGAAGATATACAAGCGAGAAAAATCCAGAACGACTATGATACGAGAAGTAAATATTGATGACTTACTGAAAACCATATGCGAGGTAGATACAGAAACAAAACGAAATGGCTATGCGAAGATATATTATGTATGACAAGACTCACAGGACTGATGAGAACCTAAGATTTGAAACCCACATGCTTAAAATAGTTCAAAATTGCTTTTATCGATTAAAGGTTTTGTACCGAATCAGGCCTTTTATAACACTAGAATTGCGTATTAGGTTGTGTGATGCATTGATATTGTCACAATTTAATTATGCAGATACAGTACTAGGTTCAAAATTTCTGGTTTGTACAAAACATTTAACACAACGTTTTCAAAATGCCTGCGCCCGTTACTGTTTTGATATCCCTCCCCGCAAGCATGTTACGCCCTTCCTCAACAGCGCAGGGATAATGAAAATGAAATACCGTAGGCAACATCATTACGCTACATTTGTATTTAAAATTGTAAAGAATAAAATTTCGAAGTATTTATTTTCTAAATTGAGTTGGTCCAGTAATTGCAACAGGTTTTATGAAACAAGAGCTTCACCCTATTTGATGTTTATTACGCGACATCATACCGCTGCTTTCTATGGAAGTTTTAAATATGCAGCTGCTAGAGTCTAGAACGACATCACTTCGCCGCTGAGGAATCTTAAACCAATTAACAGATTTAAAACAAAGTATAAGCTGGTTTTACTCTCAAAACAAACACAAAATTTGTAAACTGCATACGTTCTTCTGGCTTTACACTTCGACCTACCAAAAATTTCCTTCAATAATAATTTCATATGTATCATTTTTATTCATATTTCATATGTAATTTTATGTCTATAAACTAACATTTAACCTATATTATTTTTATTTGCTCGGACCTTTGGGATGGATCTGCTAAGCACCAGCTTGAGACGTTGGAGACCATTGAGAGGCGTGCCATGAGGCTCATAGGTGACGACGCCCTTGGTAAGAAGAGGTTACAAAACCTCGAGCATCGACGAAAAGTGGCTAGGTTGTCGGTCTTCTACCGGCTAAATTGCGGTGAGTGTGCAACTGAATTACATGAACTGATTCCATCGTCCCCATTCCATCATAGAACAACCCGAAGTTCCGGAAAGCGACACCGCTTTACTGTGGAAATTCCACGAAAACGTACACAGCGTTTCGCCAACACATTTATCATTCGTACTGCTGTGATGTGAAATTCGCTGCCGTAATCTCTGTTTCCAGAGAATTACAACCTGGGTCTTTTTAAATTAGGAGTGAATCGGTTTCTTCTAGGCAAGCGCATTCCATCTTAAACCACAGATTTGATTATCATCAGGCGATCTCTGGTCAAGCGCTGGCCTATTTAGAATTAAAAATAATAAAAAAAAAAATAATAGCTGCACTGTTGCACCCACCCAAAAAAAAGTAGGCGGTCGCTCAAAATCAGGGTTGAATCTCAGAGACGTTAAGTGTTCTGCGGTCTCAACATAGGCTCAACATAGGCACGACCGTTATTCAACTCCCGAGTAGACTTTTGTGGTTTATTTAATATTTTCACCGACACGAGCAGAGGAGCTAAGACATTTGAGCAGAAGGAAATGTATTAAGAGAACCTTTATTTTTAAATTCTCTCTCAAATCTGGATACTGTACTACTCTATGTAGATGACATTTTCGAAATAGTATACAACAAGTTTAAACTATTATCTTAATGACAAATATAACAACATAAAACTCGCAGTAGAATTTATATTTATATTTATTTCTATATATTTATATTTTATATTTATATTTATTTTTATATATATATATATATTTATTTATTTCCATTTTTTTATAATGTTAACAAATACACATAATATATTTAAAAACTCGTGAGTTTCCAGGCAAGAAGCGCTCATCACATTCCTAACCTAGTCTTATATTCTAATACTAAACTACTAAACTAACATTTATAATTTCAAATACTTTACAATTAAACATTTAAAACAAAATATAGTAACTCTTACATCTTATACTAACTACTTTTGCAGTTGATTTATATCGCTCAGATATGTTATGAAACTGCGCCCATACACATTACGACCATAACTAAGTATGGAGTCAGCGAGGGCATAGTATAGAATGCGTAACGTTTCTTTATTTAATACTTTACTCACGTGGTAAAACTCCCCAGGACACATCTTAGTTTATTGCAAATATCTATTACGTGAGATTTCCAATTAAAATTGTTATTAATTTTTAAACCTAAATATATATATTGACGTATTGTAATTTGTTAAAGTTAGTTTTTTTTTATTGCTATGTTATAAATATGCCCTATTATTTTGAGATCTTCTTTTCTTATTGTTATTGATTTTTCTTATATGCTTTTTTTTAGCTTATTATTCTTAGATGTATTTGGTGAAACGTACATCACTAGACCAGTTCTCATACAAACTTAAAAACTTAAAATTTTGTAATTATTCTATTAGAATATTATAATTATTTTTCAAGAACGACATTTATTGTTAGAATACTAATATTTTATAAATCTCTTTGTAAGTATTATATTTTATTCAAATAATGCAGAATAATATATAATTGCATTTTAATGTCGCGTTTAAAATTTTAATTTAAAAAATATCATTTTTTTATGTTAAAAGTAAAAATTTAAATATATCGAGTGGTGTGAGTAAGACCTATAAAATATCGCGTCGCCACTACATGGACAGTCGTTGTGTGGTAATATTAGTGGTCGGACTTCTGCTGGTAGCTATACAAAATTAAAATAAGTATATTATATTATTTTATAACTTTAATAAATATGTTAAGAAAAAAAAATAATAGTAATTTAAATTAGTCAATTTCTATATTTCGTTAGATAAATAAACTATTCTTAAATGTATACATATATGTATACCTAGGAATAAGTAGTAGTAGTAGGTATGTTTTTACTTTCATAAGTTTATTTTTTATTAATCTAACACATTCAATTTTAATATTTTTGATAAATTTAATTTTTGGATTACTTGTTGTAATTTAAATAATTATAATAGATACTGTCTTTACTTTACTCAGAAGATTTACATTTAAATAAAACTATTTTTTACGTATTTAACTCGCTTATAATTTTGGTTTCATTTTAATTTTAACACGACGTTTCGAATGATTTGCAGCAATCGTGTTCACGGATAAACGAGATGTAAGTATTTGAACACGATTGCTGCAAAGTATTTGAGACATGTGTTAAAATTAAAATGTACTAAGGATCCAAAACTACGGATCCCGAATGAGTTTAAATGTTTACTACAGTAAACAATATGCGAGTTTTACCCTTATTTTCAAAGAACTTGACATGACATGTATAGACAATATGTACTGTACTTTAAACAAGTTTTTTCTTCGTACGACTACTATCTTCAGTAGTAAACTTCCATTTCATTAAAACTATTTTTCGGATATAACTAGCGTTTATTATTACATTTTTATTATATTTATTATTACGTGTTCGCGGTAAGACGAGATGATGGTGTCTGTCAGTCAGTTTATTTGTCACCTACCTCCAACGGTTCCTGAGTTTACGGGCATAGAGTTCAGGATGCACACAAAACGCACTAACTGTGTCTATGGGCGTGGCAGTCTGTTCACGGACATGGGATTTAATATTTTTCATGATAGGATCCCAGGTGTTCGATAGATTTCAACCATCTTCTCTATTAAAATTAGGATGTTTTTTAATTTCAATAGCCTCGCGAATCATTCTTGGTATATATCTGTGTTCACGAGCGAGGATCTTTGGTTTATCAAAGCGGAGAAAGTGGTTGGACTTGTCTATTACGTGGTCACACACTGCCGACTTCGACGTAAGCCTGTTTTTTAAATCTGAGATGTGTTCCTTGATTCTAGTACCGCTCCTCTTTGTTTGACCAATGTATGATAAGCCACAATCACAATCAAGTTTGTATACACCTGCACATTGTAAGGGAATATTACTCTTAACTGGTCTCAACAATTGGCTCACTTTTTTATGTGGTTTGTAAATTGTCCTTATTGAAACCTTCTTCAAGATGTTGCCTATTCTGTCAGTAACCTCCTTCACATATGGTAGAAGTGCTGGCTGCCGCTCAACTGTGGGTGGCTTCGTATGGTTCCTGCGACGCTGGCGAGGCACGGGCAGCTTGTTGTTGATAAGGGCAGGCTTGACATGCTGCAGCTCGTCCTCTAGATGTTCAGCGTTGCAGAGATTACATGCAGAGAGCTACAATAGGCTAGAGGTCTTGGGATTTCTTTCACTGGATACAAAAGAAATACCCGAAAATGCGGGAATGAAGGATCAAATAACTGCATTGAGATGGATAAAGAAAAATATTAGGAAGTTTGGAGGTGATCCAAAAAATATAACAATCTTTGGAGAAAGTGCTGGAGCAGCAAGTGTCTCCTACCATTTAGTATCACCAATGAGCAAAGGACTCTTTAACAAAGCTATAGCGCAGAGTGGCTCTATAATTTCATGGTGGGCGAATACATTTAGGGCCCGAGATAGAGCATTGCAAGTCGCAAAACAATTAGGGTGCACCTCTAACGATGACAAAGAAATTCATAAATTCCTTATTAATCTACCAGTTGAAAAATTAATTAAACATAGACCTAATGTTACATACGTACATTCTGCTAAAGAGAATGCGCACATTTATTTTGGGATAGTTTCGGAAAAAAAATTCGGAAAAAATGAAAGGTTTTTTTACAGTCATCCGTACGAGATCCTTCGTAAAGGAATACATGAAGGTGTTCAGATTATGAACGGTTACACGGCTGACGAAGGAATAGGTTATTTTACAACCCGAGTGCAGGTAGACAATGTATTTAAAAAGGCTAATAGGTTTATAGAGTTTTTTGTACCAGAACTATATACAATTAACACTCCTCTTAAAACACAGTTAAAAATTGGTGAGAGATTCAAAGATTATTATATGAAAAATAAAGCGGTTTCCAGTGAAACTATTGATGACCTACTTAAATATTTAAATCTTGAACTGGTGGTTTATAGTACTATATCAATGCAAAAGATATTGGCAAAATCTGCTTCAAACAAACACTATCTTTATAAGTTTACATGTGTATCGGAAATGAACATCTTCCGGGTGACGATAGGTTTAGAAGACCTCTTCAGCCGCAGATCAGTCGTGGCCCACTTTGATGATCTACCTTACATTTTCTCAAGGGATCGTTATTCAAACATAAGCATGGAATCAACTACATTTAAGATGATCGATCAAGTTACAGCTCTTTGGACTAATATTGCCAAATATGGGTAATAACAAATTTTATTTAAGAAAGTCACAGTTTTTTAGATTAGCTTTAATTATAACTTCATTTCTATCCTCGTGAACTTGAAGGATTTATTTGTGGATAATAAAAAAGATATTTTTTTCAATTCCATTCAATTTACATGTTAATAAAACTTCATATAATTTATTACAGCGATCCAACTCCAGACGAGAGTTTAGGTGTAAAATGGCATCCGTATAATCTGGACCAACAAGATTATTTAGACATCGGAGAAGACCTAGTCCCGGGAAATTGTGCAGAAAAAGAAAATATCAACTTGTGGGAAATTACTTTAAGAGAATTTTTACCTAAATACTCACCATAAAGATACCTGAAAAATTAAAAATATTTTTACCTTACCAACCCCAACGAAACAAAAACGTTCTATATGTTAACTACAATTACGATTCTGCTGATTTTCAATCCTGACCGGGTTTTGCTCATTATGCGCATATGTGCAAAATTTCTTGCGTGTAACTCGTAAATTGAAGGAGGAGTAGGGTAACAGAGAGTTGAAAATTTGGGTAGTAAAGAGCTTCGCTTCGCTCAGCTCAATAATAAAAGACTTTCTAAAGCTATCTTGACGCAACCAGTTGTATTCTCCTAAATACTATTTAACAGATTTGATAAAATTTATATATTTCACTGTGTTGCGATGAATCTATTGAACGCTCTATCACTGAACTGAGTACCACCTTCAAATCCACTATGGCAGATTTTCAAAAGAACCTCAGTTCTGTTATACCTGCTACTACTCCAGCATATGACTAAGCCAATTACTTTGGTTCTTTCCGGAGCATTAAGTTGACTGCTTTAGAGGAACCTCCTAAACAAAGCTTCTTATAAGACTAAGTGATAAAATGGACATTTCTATATTTCTTACAACTTCTTGTTAGAATTTGCTTGTTCATGGTGTTTCAGTAATTGGCCAAAGTGGAACTCAGGATTGGATTACATCTTTGGCCATGTTAAACACTATCGCTACTAGATCATAAAGTAATAAAGTAAAGTAATAAAGTAAAAGGTGAAGACCGTTTACATGACTGCGGTCAAACAAACCTTATTAGAAGTTATTACGTCAAATGGAAGGAAAAAATGTAAATGTTTGAAATAAACGTCAAACAATATGCGAATAACTACAACCACTGCATTTAATTAGACATGAGGTCTCAATGTTTCTAGTAAAATTTATATTCTGCAAAAGGACCAGTTACCGCAAGTAGTAAGTACCCTTTCACGAGTATCAACGCAAGGGAAAGCCATGACCTCCCCTCGCCATATTTCGGCAATACCACCCTTGAGGGTGAGGACCCTGGCTTGTGGAAGCGTTGTAGTTTTTTAAAACTGTTTTTTATGTCTACATTTTTGCTACTACCGTCAAAAAACTAAAAAAATATTGATATTAAAATTAGACATACCGAAATCACGGTAAATTCTGACATAGTGTCGCTGTTTACTAACATCCCCCGTATAGGAGATCATTGATTTAGAAAACGAGACTTAAGGAAACAGTGCTTTGTATGGCGTGGAAACTACAATTACGATTCGGCTGATTTTCAATCCAGACCGGGTTTTGCTCATTATGCGCATGTTTGCAAAATTTCGTGCATGTAGCTCGTAAATTGAAGGAGGAGTAGGGTAACAAAGGATTGAAAATTTGGGTAGTAAAGAGCTTCGCTTCGATCAGCTCAATTATACAGATTTTTCTTAATTATGTAGATAGATTTTATTTCTTTTAAAATATTATGTGTAATATAGAATTAATTAATAATTTAAGTTCGATGTCTATATTTTATCGGATTTATTCATAATTCCTAATATATATACTGCTCAAAACAATTAAAGGAACTAAACTCTGAATGTTTGTAACTCTCGAAATATTGCTAAAAAAAGATAATTAATGAAAAAGCAATATAAATATTTTTTTTTAAATAAAAATTCAAATTTAGTGTAGTTTTTTTTTTAAATTTTTAATTTATATATACTTAGTAATAAGTAGGTATGTTCTTAATTTTAGACGTTCATTTTAATAAATCTAACACATTTCAATAAAAACTATTTTACGGATATAACTCGCGTTTATTTTAGTATTCGAAACGTCGGGTTAAATTTAAAAATGTAATAATAAATGCGAGTTATATCCGAAAAATAGTTTTATTGAAATGTGTGGTACGTGTGAAACGTGTAAATCTTAGAAAACATTAAATCTAACTCATTCAATAACCAAAGAATATGTTTTTAAGAGATATATCAAGAAGTGTTTATAATGTAACAAGATGTCTTACCTCACCTTCCTTCACGAATGCCAATAACAAAACAAAGTGTTACCAAGCTTGATCTTTACGGCTACGGTAAGAATAAGTAGAATTTCCTGTATTTACTTTTTATCGCAGATCATTGACTCATTAGATCGTACCTTGTGATCGCGAAAGTAAAGAGACGACTTTATTTTAACTTTGTTAATAGTTGTAATTGATGTGTAAACATAAGATTAAAAACCTTAACAGAATTGTTTTTAAATGTAATTGTTTATATTAAACCAGAGACGTTAAAAAACAAAAAACTTTTATTAAAAGAAATTTAAATTAAACCTTTATGCTAATAAAAATCAATTGTTGTTATGAGTTAGATCTAGAATCTTGAAAAATCCTAAAGAAAAACTAATGATCACATCCATTTTGATATTGCGATGGTCGAACAATTTATATTCGTTTCCATTGTCTACAGAGTGACCCAAGTCATGTGATTAATGTACTAACGTATACTATTTTCTTTTACGTTTATTAAAATATCCACATATAGCTATCTACATAAAACAACATTAAATAGATATAAATTAAGAAGTGTCACGAACTGACCTACGAACTGGTAATAGGTTTATACTTAATTTGTGCTTACCGCTTGGTAGAAGTGGAAACGAGAAGTGTAACAGCAAAGTCTTTCTGTAACCTACTTAATTTTATTGGCCTATCTAGAACTTTCATCAGTTAATTTCTAGAATTGACTTCAGAAGCGATTTGTAGGTTCGTTTTAAATTTGATTATGTAGGGAGAGTAGCGTAAACAGTAAAGGATCCCTTAAACCTACATCTGACTCGCAAGTCCCAGGCACTGCTCGCACGGCTCTCCCTTCAATGCAATGGGCCCGGCAACCGCAAGATGAACCCTTGGAATGCTAAGCATTGTCTCTAATTAAAAGTTTCAACATTCACTTTCAAGAGCTTAAATGACGAACCAAACGGTATATAGTTTAGTTCGTCATTTAAGCTCTTTTCATAATACCAACCTGCATAAGACCATAGCACTAGACGGCATTACTGGACAAAGGCCACAGTTTACCACTCGGGTATCATTATCGAAATACACTTCACATACCATTTAGTTTTCCCAATATTAATAAGAACCTGAAATCTAAATTATTTCTATTTGGTATGATATGAATTTCAAAATTGTCACAGTAGTCCGGATGAGGTCGGTGCGGGGCACGCGTCGAAGTTAGGAGGACGCTTTTGTGCCCGCACCTTGTTATACTGTATTCGTAAATGTTTCAATTTTTTAATTAGCGATTCATGTGTGTGTGTGACACAAAGGACTTGCTTGAGGATCCAGTCAGATAGTAATAGAGTGTATTGTTAAGATCTACTTAATTTATTAGTTTTTTTTTTAACACTTGATTTCAATAAATCATCATCGTCTTAATATATGCTTCTTTTAAATTCATATTTATTAATTTAAAAGAAGCGTTTGGCAATTACCTAGAAAAATTTCATAGATTTGTTTTATAATAAAGTGCATTGTGCCGTAAAACGTGTATTGTATTGACTACATTATTTTATTTCAATGACAAAAACAAATTTTACAAAATCATAATTTGATATTTATAATATAATAGATTTTATTACACCAATGAAGTTTGATCAGTGGTTATGTTTTTGTCTAACGGCCGATTTCAAATCCATTTCGAAAAATTTCAAAATATTGTTGTTGAATCTTTACCGTCAAATTCCGAGAGACACCTTTCGCAACTTTCCTTTAGAAAATTCGAAGTATAATATAGGCTTGTAACTTTCATGTAGTTATTTTCCAAGCAGGCATCGTTTCAAATTCATACAACAGTCCGTTTCCCCTTCTTCAAAATATTAAGTTAAAGAAAAAGAACTGTGCGTAAGAACCACATTTAGGAATACTAACGGTTTAACAAGTCGCAAATAACTTGTAAGAAGCCAATAATTTTAAGGAACAGGATTTTTTAAAATAATCTAATAAAAAACTTAAATATAAATATAAGCAGGAATAACTAAATATAAATAAGAAAAATAATAAATCATTATGCAAATCAATATGCAATAATAAGCAAATAATGTTAATAAATATTTCAATAAAGCGGGAAAACTTAGAGATACGCATGAATAACACTTGAAAAATATTCCGATACGATACGATCAGGTCAGATCTCAGATACGATAGATTCAATACGTATTATAAAACCAAATATTTCGGAAGTATTTTCAATTATGAACAATCTTCAAAATAATTTTGCTCAGGGTATTAATACCTACAATATTTATCAAAATGTCTGAAACTGAACTAGGTTCAGTAATTACGGGCTCAAAAAATAATATTAGTATCTATCGACCCATCTCTGTTTTTACAGTTATTTAAAAAATCATAAAAAAATTATAGATGTTAGAATCCTTTCATATTTTTATACTTATTATCTGAATAAATGCACTGAAAACGCTGTTTTAGACTGAAATATTACAAAACATTTTGACAATAACTACAAATCCTTATGTTTATTTTTAAACCTAAAAAAAAGGGTTTGTGCCCATATATACACATACCAATATTATTGCGAAAATTGGACAAATTTTTCATACGAGGATTATTTTTAATTTTATTATTAACTACCCCAAGGAAAGAACCTAACGTGTGATTATAAATACTATCCTTGGCAATGAAATGGTTACAACTCAATATAGGATTCCTCAAGGATGTGTTCTTTGGCTTTTTTCAAATATATATAAATGATCTCTCAAGATGCTTCTTGTATATCTATCAACATACAGCTTTGTTTTTTTTGTAGTAATGTCTAGAAAAAGGTTTTCGATACAGCGCAATCGGGTCTGAAGCACTCGTAAAGTGGTTAAGTATTAAAAAAATATCACTAAATCTTCCAAATACTAAGAACATAGCTTTCCAATTAAGGCAATCTGATTAAGCGCGTAGTGACCAAAAAATAAAAGCTCATATTTAAGCCACACATTCTAAAGAAGATTGCTTATATACGTTTATAAATAAATTAAATTACCTAGATGATATAATAGATGAAAATCTATCATGGTAACATGTTAAGTCTATGGGACACAATGAAAATTTTATAAAAAACTACAATACTAATCCTAATAGTCCTCGACAACTCTGCCAACTTTCGACATCCTACCATTATTCCTCTGGAAGTAGCATTAGTAAGGAAACATATTTTTGACCGGTAATAATAAATAATACATAAAGATAACTTAAATTACTTTAACACAAACAACGTTAAAAGAAAGTTATACCTTATTATTTATGTTATTAATCTTAGTATGGCAAACTGACCCAAAAAGATTATGTTTAAAAGTATCACTATTATTTGTATTCGTTTATAGGGTCCAATGCGGTACAATAAATTTGTTTGCAAAATTAATTTTTAGAATACCCTACAATCATAATGTGTTGTGTTTTTGTTTCGTTTTATATATTTATTACTTTAATAAATAATAATTCTTCTTTGTTTAAAATATAAGAAGCAAATATATAATGTAGCGGAGTTAATCCTGACACAGGTTTCACTTATTTATATGTCTTGTTAATAAATAAACAATTATGACAATTTTTTTTTACTAATGACACATAACATATTCAAACATAACTATAGCATTTTCTGTAAGAAATTTTATAGAAGAAAGTTTATAATTATAATCAATAATCTACCGTATTTTATAAACGAGTTGTCTATCTGACATTGATTAACGTCTGTCTTAGAATTGTAATATGCAGGTATACCTTGTGCGCTGTAGCATGGTGCCGGTGACACTGTCACTAACGTTTCGTTTCTCTCTTAAGATTTGGTGCGATTTACAAATTATAATTTAGCATTTTAGTTATACCATATTCTTAATGTATAATAACTCTAGTAAATTAAAATAAGCCGAATAACAATGTTCTAGACTACAAATAACATCTAATAGAAAGGAAAATTAAGCAAAGTTTTATGCGTATAACATAACGCATTAGTGAGGGGATGTACTGCTACGATGGAAAGCCGATGTTAGAAATATAATATGTATTGTTAAAGAGCTTATAATTATGAAACATACAACAACAATAATAATGAAACAACAGAACATATGTAGGGTAGGATTGATTAAAAGTTTGTTTTAAAAAAATATATTTTATTCATCTAAACTCATATCAGAATCGGCGCTAGCGCTCGTACTGACAGAATCACACGGGTAATTAAAATGTCCACCGCGCTGATGCGCTATACAGCAAAAATGTTGTCACGAACAAAAAATCATTAGCCTTATTTTGATTTTTTTTTTCATTTATTTAAAAATTTAAAAAATATACATTTTAAAATACAGGATAAATGCCCGAAAACCTCTCTGGGTTTATCTGGACAAGTTGTCGCTCACGAACATTGTGCCACATGTTATATATATAAATAATCCAATAATTACAAACTAAAATAGAAAAAAAAAACAAATAGAAAGAACACATTGAATGCGTGTATATATATTAATAAATATATATACACGCATTCAATAAATACATACACACACATGTGCACATGGGTCTATATGGGTCTATAACAGTTAACTACAATTTTTATACTTATTTACTTAAATAAGGTTGATCTAAGTAGTGTTTTTTAAATATAGTGTTTTTATTATTTTTTCCATATAGGTTTTGTAAATTTACAGGCAAGTCATTTAAAATATTAGGAATTAAGGATTTTAATAATCGTTTTCCATAAAAATTGTTACTTTTAGGAATACAGAACATAGCAGTACTTTCAATTTTTCTTAAATTACTTGGCCTTTGATTTTTTATTACAAATGAAGTTTCATTAACTTCGCTTAAAATTTGATAACTGAATCTGTCATAAACATTCATAATATTGCAGTATTTAAATATAAGACTATCATAATTATTACATTTTGTTTTAATATTTTTGGGGACTAACCATTTTTACCTGAATTTTATATCAGTAAATATAAGTTCATACACAGAATTATACTGCACAACGGAGTAATACATCAATTTGTATAACAATATTAAAGACAACTAGATATATATATGCTCTGCGTATTGTAAGCGAAAAACATTAAATGCATAACGTCAATCCCTGGTCATTACATGGTCATACAACGCACAAGGTGTAGTGTATTATAAAATATCAGAAGCAGTAAGACCCTTTATTGTAGAAAGAAATAAACACAGATAGATGAACAACTAAAATAATAAAGTAAATTTATAAATAAGTATGACATAAATGAAATATTAAAATAAATTATTCTTATGCAAGTTTCAAAGGAATTTCTTACGCAGATCCACCAGTTGGAAAACTGAGATTCAAGGTATTTTAAGAAAAAAAATTAGAATCGTTAAACCTTTGACTATAGCCTTTTTTCTTTTTTTATAATTTTAAAAATCTGTTTAGGCACCTCAACCTAAGACCCCATGGTATGGAGTCCGAAGCGCTAAAGAACATGCATCCCAATGTTTTCACTACGAAATCTTTACGACGGAGACTAATCCCTTTAATATAGGAAACGAGGATTGTTTTTACCTAAATGTCTATACTCCATCTCTTTTTCCACGGAAACCTCTACCGGTGATGGTCTTTATACACAGAGGAGGCTTTGTAAGTGCTAGTGGAGATGATATGTTTTACAGTCCAAAGTATCTCGTTAGGAAAAATGTTATCTTAGTGACACTTAACTATAGACTTAAGGTCTTGGGATTTCTTTTTCTAGATACAAAAGAAATACCCGGAAATTCGGGAATGAAGGATCAAGTAGCTGCATTGAGATGTATAAAGAAAAATTTTAGGACGTTTGCGGGTGATCCAGAAAATATAAGTCTTTGGAGAAAGTGCTGAAGGAGCAAGTTTCTTCTACCATTTAGTATCGCTAATGAGTAAAGGACTCTTCAATAAAGATATAGTGCAAAGGGGCTCTATGAGCGCATGATGGCCTAATACATTTAGGGCTCGTGATAGAGCATTGAAACTCGCAAAACAATTATAGTGCACTTCTAACAATAACAAAGATATTTCTTAATTCTTTGTTAAAATCTACCCGTTGAAAAATTAGTTAAACATAAACCTAATGTCACATACATAAATTCCGCTAAAGAGGCTCCAAATGTTTATTTTGAGAAGTGAAGGGTTTTTTTACGGTCATCCGTACAAAGTACTTTGTAATGGAATGCATAAAGGTGTACAGGTTAACAGCTGACGAAGGAATACTTTATTTTACAACAGGAGTACAAGCAGACAATATATTTAAACAGGCTAATAGATTTATAAAGATATTTGTACCAGAAGTCTATACAGTTAAAACTCCACTTAAAACACAGTTGCAAATTGGTGAGAGATTCAAAGATTATTATATGAAAAATAAAACGGATTCTAGAGAAACTATTGGTTAAATATTTCAATTTTGAAATGATGGTTTATAGTGCCATACCAATGCAAAAGATATTAGCGAATTCCGCTCCAAACAAACATTATCTTTATAAGTTTACATGTATATCAGAAATGAATATCTTCCCGGTAACGATAGGTATAACTGATCTCTTTAGTCACAGGTCAGTCGTGTCCCACGCTGATGATCTACCTTATTTATTTTTATTCTTTATTGCACACCACAATACATATCGCATATTTAAAAATAACAAGTACAAATAAAAGATGGAATGTACAAATGGCGGACTTGATTGAGATAGGAAAAATGCAAACAATCAGGTAATTGTTGGTGGTGCGATTATAATAAATCTACTTACTTTTAATTACATTCAAATACATACGACTAATACATAAATATCAATATATACAATACATATCAATATACACTAATATATACATGATTACATAATAAATAGTTAATAAATAGTAAAAGTAGAAATTAATTATCTTCTGATAAGTAGATTTTTTTTACTGGATTTTTAAATGCTACTAAAGTTTGTATACGTCGTATATTAAAAGGAAGTGCGTTCCACAATTTAATGGCGTAAACAGTAAATGAGCGTTTATAAGAAGTGGAATTATGGATAGGCATTTTTATCGTAAGTGTTTGTGATGTCCATGCAACGTCTGACAAACCCAAACAATTAAAATTTTTCCTTTAGGTACAACGGTGTTTTTGGATTAAATAAAACACAGTACAAAAGAGAAAGTATATGTAAATCTCGACGTCGACGAACGGAAAGCCACTTGAGTTTTTGACGAAATTAGGAAATGTGGTCATATTTACGGAAGCTAAATATGAAGCGTATAGCAAGATTTTGAAGTCTCTCAAGCTTATTTAATTGGTCCTCGGTTAAATCAATATAACTTGCGTCGGCGTAATCGAGTATAGAAATAAGAAGAGAATGTGCTAAAATTATTTTGGTAGGAAGAACGCATAGTCACAAATATTATTCTGCTAAGTTCTTTCATTTGTACAGACCATGAAACTGTTTGATCTATGTAAAAACCCAAGTTTTTTACAGTTGAACAATACGGAATAGTAATACCATTAAATGTAACAGGTTGTAAACTTTGCCAGTCAACATTTGATATCATTCCACGACTGTCAATAACCATAACTTGAGATTTAGTTGGCTTTATTTTAATACCGAATTGATTACTCAAATTACAAATTGAGCTAAGGACATTGTTAATAGAAGAACATTGTCACAGAAGAACATAGATGTTCAAGACGTGAATGGTGATAAATTTGAATATCATTTGCATCTATGACATATAGAGTGAATAAATTCGTTGCGTTATAGAATTAATGAAAACAGCAAATAGTAGAGGAGATAGCACACCGCCCTGAGGCACCCCGGCTGAGACATTTCACCAGGATGATAACAGATTATCTGTTCTTATGCGTTGTCTTCGACCTGAGAGGTAACTTCGAAACCAGTCCATCACCGATGGAGATATGTTAATAGAACGTAACACACTTAACAGTATGTCATGGTCAATGACATTAAAAGCATAGCAATAATTGTAAGCTGTTTGTTGTCCATTTCCAATCGAATATCATTTGTTACCTTGACAAGTGCTGTGACTGTATTATGACCAGGGCGGAAACCGGACTGAAAAGGACTTAACAGGACATGTTTGTTAAGGAATAAGCTTAGCTTACATTTTGTCATGGGAACTCTTTTCAAACACAAGCATGAAATCAACTACGTTTAAAATGATCAATCAAATTTCAGCTCTATGGACTAATTTTGCTAAATACGGGTAATAACAAATTTTATTTTAGAAAGTCAAAGTTTTTTAGATTAGCTTTAATTCTAAATTCATATCTATCCACGTGAACTTGAAGGATTTATTTGTGAATAATAAAATATATAGATATTTCACCTATTTTTGCATACGAACAATGTCTTTTTTTCCCCGGTTTTTCCAGGAACCAATCGACAGTGTAAAAACAGAATTAGGTGTATTATTAAAGAAATTTCAAAAATCCTGTCATGTCACTACCATCTCTATGCTTACGATCTGAAAATTTATAGGCATTCATCCTTTGAAAATCTCAACACTACAATTCAATTAATAAACCACAACCTTAATCGGATAAAAGAATGGGCTGAGTCTTTTGGGCTTCTTATAAATCCCAAGAAATCACAGGCCATTTTAATTGGTAGTAGACATTTTAGGAATAAGGTAACTCTTAACCAGCTTAGTAATATCTTGTACGATAACTCTATTATACCTTTTTCTGATGAAGTTAAAAATCTGGGATTGACAATGAACAAATTTTTATCTTGGACGGCGCAAGTAAAGGATGCAAGCAAGCGCATTCTCACAACAGTTCACTCCCTTAAGCGTTTGCAGAATTTTCTACCATTGCGGACTAAAATCCTGCTAGCACAGTCTCTTCTGTTACCCCTTCTTGACTATGCTGACGTTTGCTATCTGGACGCATTTGTGGAGCTACTTAACAAACTATATCGCCTTCAAAACTTCTGTATTCGTTTTATTTTTGAACTACGCAAATTTGACCATATTTGTGATTTCCGTCAACTTGAGTGCCTCCCTATTCGCCTTCACCGGAATATGCACCTAACCACGCTCTATAATCTCCTTTCTAATTTAGCCCCCCTTATTTACTTGAACGTTTCGAACCCTCATTATTCAGTAGCCGTACGAAACGGTCATGCGTCTCAGTTAAAACTTTTGAAATTCCTCCCTATGAATCTAACTTTTATTCCCAATCCTTTACCGTTAAAGCAGCGTGGTTATGGAATTCCCTACCAACTGATATAACATCAATTCCTCCACTATGATCTTTAAACGAAGATTACAGCATCATTTTCTGTCACAAGCATAAATTATATATTCTTATATTTATATATTCGTATATAATGCTATTGTATGTATTATTTGTATTTGTATAGATAAAAATATGTAGTAGTATATAAAGTATTATTATTACTTAAATAACGTCGGTCACTACCGGAGGATTCAAAAAAATATAAATTTATTAACTTAAAATTTAATACTTATATTTAATTTACATACTACATGTTCCTTGCTCAAAGTTGGAGATAAGAACTAATATATTAAAATGAATTTATAATTAAAGGAATACAGAAAAACAAGTGTAACAGACAATGGTTTCAGATGTACATTCTGGGATTTTTACATGATACAATGCGCCTGTGCTTAATCAGCACTTCCACGGTTCGTGAGAATATAGTAAATGCTAATTTAACAATTTTATTATTAATAAGCATATAAGAAATATTCATTAAATTATGACATAGTTTATGGTAATATAAAACAGATAAGTGTTACGTGTAGAATTTTATATAAATATCTATGTACCTATCTCTGCACTCTGAAACACCCTGTCCAACACTCGTGAGTAGCTGGAAGAGATCTCTTTGTAGAGGTAAGCTCATCCTATGTATACTTTTTTGGTTTTACTTTTTTTAAGTAACATACTGACCACAGTATGTTACATAAAATATTTATTTATTTCATGTACCAACATGAAATAAATAAATAAATAAATAAATAAACAAACTTAGTTTTGCGGCTTATGATACAAAAAAAATTGATCTCCAGCGTACAAAGCTACTGCCAAGGTAGTACATTTATTTTCTTGGAATAATGTGTTATGGTATTTTACTTTGGAACAATGCAGCTGATATAAATACTATTTTTATATTACAGAAAATCATCCGTGCCTTTAATCGTCTGGGCCCCAGAGATTTTTTGCGTATTTTTTGCGTACTAGGTTAATGTACAAATTAATGTACAGACGGTCTGCAGTTTATATATATTATAGTATATATTTGAAAACCTAAAATCCGTTTATCAGAATATGTATAATATAATTAAAAATAGTGTTCGACAACATTTTAATACTAGAAAAAAACAAACTTATTTTGCCTTTTAAAAGTGAAATTACTGGCATATAACAAATGTAAAAAAAAATTAAGAAAATTATGTGCTAACAGATATTACAATGTATCCGAATATTAAGATGATAACGTTTCTTTGGAATGAGGCCTTGGTTGTCAGGTTCTTTCAATGATATTCTATAAGTTGCATTAAAAGAAAAAAAAGGGACCTACGGCTCTTCAAAGAACTGAGGCAGGTATCTTTCCGAGCCAATGGTAGTCAAAACTATGAATTTTTTTTTTTGTTATAAACTTATTTTTAATAAACATTTACTTTTCATATCACAAAGATCTATTAAAATATTTATGTCCAATAAATCTCACATTCTCAAAGTTATATAGACACCCAAAGTTAAATTGACCTTTCTAGTGTAACAGATAGGTGTCCCTACATGTATGTACCTAGCAAATTTGTAAATTCGCTAGGTACTTAACAACTTTATTAAAGCATTAATAGGCAATTTGAGACTTATGTTAAAAATTAGCAACACTTCGTATAAAGTAAGTAGTGATATTAAAATTAGACAAACTAAAATCACGGTAAATACTGACACAGTGTCGCTGTTTACTAACATCTTATAACCAAGGGTGCTTATTCTTAGATGTAATGTTGAAATGTACATACAATTTTTTAACAAAATGAGTTTATCAAAATTCTCGTACAAACTTAAAAACCTAAAACATTAAATTAGCTTATTACAATAATGTAATTATATTTCAAGAACGAAGTACAAGTTAATGTGACCTTGTTAGAATACTGATATTATTTTAAATCTGTTTTTAAGTGTTATTTATTTAAATAATTAATAATAAATAGAAAACTATGAACTGCCATTATTTTAGTGTCGTGTTTAACATTCACATTTTTAAAGTATCATTTATATATTTAAAAAGTAAAAATTTTAATATATTGAGTGGTGTGGGTAAGACCTATATAAAACATTGCGTCGCCACTACACGGACAGTCGCTGTTTGGCAACAAAAGTGGTTGGACCTTCTACTGGTAGCTATATTATATTAATTTATTATTTTAAAAATTATATTATATATAATATGGAATAAATTAATAACTAAAAGTAATTTAAGTTTTGTCGATTTCTACATTTTATCGGATAAAGAAAGTAGTAAATACGTATTTTCTATATTTTTATTAATCTAACACATTCAATAATAAAAGGGTATATTTTTTTAATATAATTTTTAAGGGTTATATCAAGAAAAGTGTTTATAACGTGACAAAATGTTTACCTTACCTTCTTCAATGAACGCCAATAACAAAAAAAAGTGTTACCAAGTTTGATCTTTACTGCTACGTAAGGAATAAGTAGAATATGCTCAATTCACGTATTATCCCACATCATTGACTCATAATTTTAAGATCGCGAAAATAAAAAAAACACTTTATTTGAACTTTGTTAATAGTTTGACTTTGTTAACCGTTAACAAAATTAATTTTTAAATTAATACCAGTGAAGAAACAAAAGTTTAGTTTATTTAGTTTTTTTTAACTTATATCAGTACAAGAATACTATATTTATATTTTTGTTTATAGATTTCTCTATTATTACATAAACTTATTCGTGATGTTAAATTTGAAATGTGCAATGGGTTCCTGTAAATTATAAAGAAATGTATACACAAAATTTTTGTCTACCAGCAAGATCAGACACTGTTCTTCCTTTTTTTTTCTTAATTTATTAAGAAATCAACTAAACACTAGAAAGATTAAAATATCAGTTTCTATTCTTTATTTTTAAATTTAAGGCAAAGATGAATCTTCTTAATTGGATGTCATTGGTGACGTCCGGTGTTCTCCAAGTGCAAGTACAAGAAGGAATCCTTGAAGGCGTTGTTGTAGAAAATCCGTTTGGTTTGCCTTATGCAAGCTTCAAAGGAATTCCTTACGCAGAGCCACCAGTTGGCGAACTGAGATTCAAGGTATTTTTTAAAACGTCTGAATCCTTAACCATTTGACTATATTCTTTTTTCTTTAATGCAAAAAAAAACCTTTTTAGGCACCTCAACCTAAAAAACCATGGGATGGAGTTCGAAGCGCTAAGGAACATGCATCTCAATGTTATCACTACGAAGTCTTGACGACGGAGACTAATCTTCCTAATATGGGAAGCGAGGATTGTTTGTACCTAAATGTCTTTACTCCGGATCTATTGCCAAAAAATCCTCTACCAGTGATGGTCTTTATACACGGAGGAGCTTTTATAAGTGGTAGTGGAGATGATGTGTTATACGGTCCAAACTATCTGATTAGGAAAAATGTTATCTTAGTGACACTTAACTATAGACTGGAGGTCTTGGGATTTCTTTCTCTCGATACAAAAGAAATACCCGGAAATGCGGGAATGAAAGATCAAGTAGCTGCATTGAGATGGATAAAGAAAAATATTAGGAAATTTGGGGGTGATCCAGAAAATATAACAATCTTCGGAGAAAGTGCTGGAGCAGCAAGTGTCTCCTTCCATTTAGTATCACCAATGAGTAAAGGACTCTTCAACAAAGCTATAGTGCAAAGTGGCTCTATGCTTTCATGGTGGGCTAATACATTTAGACCTCGAGATAGAGCATTGCAAGTCGCAAAACAATTAGGGTGCACCTCTAACGATGACAAAGACATTCATAAATTCTTAATTAATCTACCTGTTGAAAAATTAGTTAAACATAGACCTAATGTCACATACATACATTCTGCTAAAGAGAATCCGCATATTTATTTTGGGATAGTTCCGGAAAAGAGATTCGGCAAAAGTGAAAGATTTTTTTATGGTCATCCGTACAAAGTCCTTCGTAAAGGAATACATGAAGGTGTTCAGATTATGAACGGTTACACGGCTGACGAAGGAATAGTTTTTTTTACAACTGGAGTGCAGGTAGACAATGTATTTAAACAGGCTAATAACTTTATAGAGTTTTTTGTACCAGAACTATATACAATTAACACTCCTCTTAAAACACAGTTAAAAATTGGTGAGAGATTCAAAGATTATTATATGAAAAATAAAACGGCTTCCAAAGAAACTATTGATGACCTACTTAAATATTTAAGTTTTGAAATGGTGGTTTATAGTGGTATATCAATGCAAAAGATATTGGCAAAATCTGCTCCGAACAAACACTATCTTTATAAGTTTTCATGTGTATCAGATATGAACTCATTCGCGGTAACGTTAGGTGTAGACCACCTCTTTAGTCACAGATCACTCGTGGCCCACTTCGATGATTTACCTTACATGTTCTCATGGGATGTCTATCCAAACATAAGCATGCAATCAGATAAATTTAAGATGATTGATCAAGTAACAGCTCTATGGACTAATTTTGCCAAATACGGGTAATAACAGATTTTATTTTAGAAAGTCATAGTTTTTTAGATTAGCAAAGCAACTATATTACTAATCATGTGCCTTGGTAGGATTTATTTGTGGATAACAAAATAGATAGATATTTTTTTCAATTCCATTCAATTTACATGTTAAAAAAACTTCATGTAATTCATTACAGCGATCCAACTCCAGACGAAAGTTTAGGTGTGAAATGGCTTCCGTATAATCTGGACGAACAAGATTATTTAGACATCGGACAAGATCTAGTGCCTGGAAAGTATCCAGAAAAAGAAGCTATCGACATGTGGGAAAATAGTTTTAGAGAATTTTCACCTGAATACGCTCCATAAACATACCTGAAAAATTAAAAATATTTTTTTCTTTACCAATTCTAACGAGAGGTTATTTTAAATCAATAAAAATGTTTGCTTGTATTTATCATCTCTGTTACTATACTGTTGTGATTTTTTTAGATTCTAAAATATATGAAATGTTTAATTAATCTTATACATCTTATTATTTTCAATGTACCCTTTATAAATACACTTATTATTACGTGTTTTATACCTGTTAGTTGTAAGAATTTAAACATATTCAGTTTTTTAGGATGCTTAAAGCGAACACTTGTTGAAATTGAAAGCACATTTTTTCTTCTGATTTTATTGTAATTTAACAATCTGTTTTAAAACAATAAGTACGTTCTTGGTCAGGTTTATAGTGAGTTACGAAAAACTGGTGGCGCCGTTTAATTTTGGAAATCTAAACTAATTTGTGACACGTACTCGTTACCTGTGGGAGTTAGACATTTTCTTGTTATAACTTAAATGTTGACCATTAAGCTATAACCATACCAAATTTCATTAAAATCCGTCGCTTAAGAGTTGCGTTCACTGACACACTAGGGACAGACAGATAAAATGTTAGCAAAGTGGTGATTTGGATTTTCGATTATTTATTACACCCCCGTTAAAAAAATTTCAAATATACAGAAATAAGTTATTCACTTTTTTCAATGTATGTATAGACGTGGTATGGTATATTAACACTGACCTTATTATTTTGTTTTGAAATCTTTGGATTATGTTGCTTTTGCTCGCCGTACCTGAAAGCTATATCTCATAGCTCCAAATTCGAATTAATATGGACTCGTAAATCATCGTTTTACTTCTGTAAAAAATTTAATCCTTATGATTCGTTAGTCAGTACATACTTCGAAGTTACAATTTTCTATGTCAACTTTCATTGTCAACAAATTTTTCGCATTATATTCTTAAGGAATATTCTCGTTATATGGTGGACAAGTTTTCCCGAGTGTGAAGTTGACAAAAATAGATTTGTTCTGGTCTCTCCAATCCTCCATTTATCTAAGTTTAACTGCATTGAAGATTGAATTATGATAACAATGGAACTGAAATTATTATTGAATTATTTTGGTTCTCCCAATCAAGGCACTTCAAATCTCTCAGTCTCATTTAAAAGAAAAAAATGTACTCATCCTTTTCGTTCGTCCTAAGAATCGATATTTATAAAGTAAAAGGTAAAGACCGTTTAAACGACTGCAGTCGAATGAACCTTTGATTAAAAGTTATTAGGTCAAATGGAAGCGACAAAAAGGTATTTTTTTTTAAATAAACTTAAATATTTAACAAACAATTTGCAAACAACTAGAACCACCGCAGGCAATTCGACATGAAGTCTCAATATTTCTAGTAAAATTTATGTCACCGTAAATAGTACCCTTTCACGAGTATGCAACGCAAGGTTAAACCATGATCCCCCTCGCCATATTTCGGAAATCCCACAATATAATTCATTCAAAAGCCGTACCGTCGTTAATGTAATAGGATTTTTTTTAAAAAGTTCCTTTTAATGTATAATTTAAATTTATTTAATGACAAATCTAAGATTTTAGTACATAATCAACCTTCAAAGAATTACTTATTTTATGAAGAACAGTGAAGGGCATAGAAAATGTAATTTTAATTTCTAGTATTTTTTTTATTATTTAATTTTCTCTTGTTTTTATTAATATTTTTATGACCATAAATTAAAATTTCTTCAATATATTGATTATATATTGTCACTATTATAAATTTATTTTTTAACAATTCTTTTGGCTTGATATTATAATAGCCCTCGAATAGAACATAGAAAAAGATTCTACTGTGAGGTTAACGTTGTTATATTTGTCATTAAGACAATACGATTTAAGATTCGAAGATAATAAGATTTAAGTTACAAAGATGGTATTTGGATAATTTTTCGAAAATGTCATCTACTTAAAGTACAGTATCGTGGATTGAGAGGGAAATTAAAAATAAAGGTCCTCTTAAGTCATTTCATAAGATCTATTTACCTGTGCAACCCCATCAATTTCTGACAAGTAATCGTCATGCCATACAAAGCACTTATCTTAATTCTCGTTTACTATATCAATGACCTCCTATACGGGGGATATTAGTAAACAGCGACTCTATGTCAGAACTTATTATGATTTCTGTGTGTCTAATTTTAATATCACATTCTTTTTTTAGTTTTTTTTTATATACAAATAAAAATAAATATTTGATAGTTTTCATTGTTTTTAACGGTAATAAGTGGAAATTTTCTAGTTAGAAAATACTAAAGTTTGTTATTTCTAAATATTTAGTTAGATGTGCATATTATGGCTGCACAGCTTGAATTTGTATAAAAATGATGGAGCATCGGAGAATTATTGGAAAATCTAATAACAATTTTAAGTATTTGTATATTAATATTTAAAAAATATAACTAAAATAAATAGTCGATAGAAATTTATTTTTATAAAAGGAACCCACTTTAGGAGGAAAAGCTTTAGGTACTTAATTTTCAAAGTAAAAGGCATTGATGTTTAACGTATCTTCTTCTTTTGGTTGTTTAAAAAAGTATTCTATTTAATCAACATAAAATCGTTATTCGTCATGCAATATAACATTACAGTAAAATTGAAAATGATTTTTTTTCTAGTTACCATTTAAAAAGAAAGCAAACCCTAAAATAACGTATAATGAGTTTCTTAATACTTTCACCAAATTATTTAACACAATTTTCACTTCCAAATCGGAGGTTGTTACCGATGTATTAGAATGTAAAAATAGAGAAAAATTATAAAAACTATGCGGAAATACAATTCAATAATCCAGTAAAGATTTTTAAAATGATGTGATATTGTATTCTTAATCTTTTAAAGACGAATGTAAATTAGCAAAATCTAAATTTATTAGTAGAAGAATAGGTACGAGCAATAACAATATAAAAACTACTTGGAATATAATTAATGAGTAAACTGGACGAGCTAATTCAAATTTAATATTGGAAATAAATATTTCGACTGTCCTTGAGGTTACAACAGCTTTTCAATCTTTCTTTACCGACATTCCAGTGACCATAACTAAATCTTTAAATTTTAAGACCAATTTTGTATTAGTTTCAATTTTAAGAATGTTAATACTCAAGAAATAATGAAAGTTTTTTAATTAATTAGTTTGAAGAAGTTAGTTAATGAACTTGGACCAGTTAGTTAATGTACTTAGACCAATAAAAGACATTGTTGCGTCACACTTAGCATTAATATTTAATAATTGTGTAGATTGCGCTATATTTCCAAATGTAATGAAAACGAGTGAAGTTACCCAAGTATAATTATAATATGTTAATTAATCACGGACCGTACATAAGCTGAATTTTTATATGTATTCTTATAGGTATTCTTAAAAAGTTCATCTTATTTTTGTTAAAATCTTACTACAGTACCTATATTATCGTTTATTTATAATTCTTTAATTTTTATATAAAATTCAAACTTCGCGACGTACTCGATTAATGGCAGTCAATACCAATACCAGGTTTGAGAATATTGTTTTCTAAAATCAGCTGAGTAGCCGTTTTGGATGACTATGTTTCTCTTTTTCATTATTATATTTCAATAGTGATACTTGTTAATTGTTTTGTAGTTTTCCAAAACTGTTTGTATTTTTTTTTCCTATTTTGTTTAATGTGTAATAACAGGTTGTCCAAATAATTTTTTTTGTGTACAGCGTGAAACTCTAATTAGAAAACTACCACATTACGGAGTAATAAGTAATAAGATATGAATCAATCAAATTAAGAGATTTGATTGTTTCATATCTTTTTGAAAGAATTTAGAAATTAGACGTGAATGGAAAGCGATTCCCTTTTTCATTAGTCAAAATATGTGTGCCATAAGGCTCTATTTTAGGGACATTCTTATTCCATATTTACATAAATGACTAGTCTTGACGACACTTTTCTTACTTTTAAAATTCAAAGACATCAATCAAGAACTGACGATGTAAACATATCTGTCTGATGTTGTATAATGGTTTGATGTTAATAATCTCTTACTCTACAAAAAAATAAACAAAATGTATTTAATTCAAAGCCAAAGTCAAATATATAACAACAAATTAAACAACAAGGATTTCGATTTGGTAAATTGTACTGTTTTCTTGAGTATTTCCTTAGACGAATGGTTGCAATGGGCGTATCATGTTTGCGATTTATCGAAAAGACTTAGAATTGCCGTATACGCGGTTCAAAAAATACTCATCAATCATAATCACAATCCACAACAAACTTGAAATTGGCTAGACTATTTTACTTTATTTATTTTTATATTTACGGCGTACTATTATGGAATACAGCGGTAGATCTTGACACATATTTGTACTGCAGATGAGGGCTGTTCAGGAAATCTATAGATTTCCTATTCTTAGATGTAATGGTAGATTTCCTATTCTTAGATGTATAGATTTCCTATTCTTAGATGTAATGGTGAAACGTACATACGAATTTTTCACAGCCAGAGAATGAGTCTTTAAAAGTATTCTCGTACAAACTTAATAACCTCAAACATGAAATTAGCTTATTACAATAATATAATTGTTTTTCGAGAACGAGGTTCAAATGGATCAAAATTTAATTAAAAATAAACCTCGTAATTTTTTTTTTCCGTTGGAAAAACCCGTTACGGGTACCCCGTCGGCCCAGGGGGGTGACGGCCGGGGGGTTATGTGGGACTACCCGGCAGCATAGAGGATGCTGCCATTTTAAAGGCTACCCACTAAAAAACCAACGGTTGCCCTCTTTGCCGTAATGGGACGTCACGGGATCGCGTTAGCACACACCGTGACGCCCCGGCGAGACACCCCGAATGAGGGTGCCCCGAGCAACGTAGAGCACCCTCCCATCGCAGGCCTATGTTAGGTAAGAGGGGTCACCCTCCCCCCTCAACAGGCCTACAACTGGGGAAGGAAGCGGCGGACGTATTCCCGCCTCCTTCTACCCAGTCTTCCCTGACGGAGCGGGTCAGTGGACGAGGCTGACTCCCTGACCCGCTCCGCGGCCTCCTTTGCGGCTATGACTTGCTCGCAGAAGGAGGCCATTGCGACCCAACACCTCTCACTGCTGACCATCGCGCTGATAACGCGCGGCAGCGAGAGGTCCAAAAACCTCGTAATTATCTTAATACTTCTTTTACTCTATATTCATTTTTGTTTATAATAGGCGCATTTTACTAAAGTTTCACTTCTGCCATGTGTGAATTACATACACATTTTATTTATTCATTTAGCACCTAGTCTATTTTTCACTTGGTCTGTTTTGTTACTTCGCGCTTCAGGAAGAGCCTTCTGAATACTAAAAGTCAATTTCTTACTTTTATCGCGAAGCTTGTAAAAAGAAACACACACGTATGTATTCTCTAGTTTTTATCTTTATTGCACATGATAACAATCTTTACGTTTTTATTATATGTATAAATTTAAACTGAGGTAAATAATTAATGTTAATAAAAAAATATGATTTACTATCATATTTTTAATGCTATTATATACGATTGAGATGGAGCGCAAAATAACTTACAATAACACAACATATATTTTTTTCATATTTTAAGCTAAAAACACATGAAACTTACATATGATGAATAATACATATTATCTATTATTTGAAATTTAACTTAACAATGCCATTTAACATTTTTTTCTATATTAATTTTAAAAAATATGTTAGTTAGTGATGTTAATTTAGAAACATTAATTAAAAATATTAACATACCATTAAAGGAAAATCACCTAAAAACGTGAAAAATAGAGCCCGAAGATAATAAATGGCCGTGGACCGAATGATTAATGAGTCCGTTTTTTGTGCCTACGTTTTAAATTCCTTTTGGTCTGCTTTTATGTACACCGTACAATCGTGCAAAACGTATTAGTCATACGACTTGACACGACAGGTACATAAATCATTATCGTTTAGTCACAGGTGGTCCCAGTTGACAAGTTACTATGGATAGGTACTTAGGACAGTTGGGTTAGTAGGTTATTGCTAGATGATGAAAATGATTGTTAACGATAGTGCCTAAGCCTGATTTTAAGAATATAGAATCAAGTCGCTTCTGTGTCCAAAAAATCAAAAACTTGAGTTGACTGCTCTGATCCAAACAGTTGATCAAATCAGTTCCTGAAACCTCGCTTGTTCCGTTTTGTTTCAGCTATAAAATTTGTAGATCAAGTAGGTTACAGGACTTATACGAACTAGCGCTTCATTTACTCACTTACTAACCACATGTAATTTAGAGCAGAATCTTTATGGAAATTTTTAATTTTTCGTGACCAACAGAATTGATTTCTTTCAATTATTGTTTAATAAAATATTCACATAAAATAAACTTATTTTATTATTATTATTTTTATATATACTTCATGCAAACAAGTTAGTTACAACAATATTACTATTATATAAAAGAAAAACGCAGGTGTAGTACTACTACGCGGTCAGAGTTCACTGGATGTCTCAACACAGTGTATCCTAGTGAAATATCCAGGACAATTACAGCGTTCAAACCATCCATCCTTCTTACTTTTTAAAAATATGATATATTGAATAGTAACGTGTTTAATAATAAATAATAATGCAAGTTAATTTTAATAGACTTAAGTCTATAGATTTTACTTTACTAATTGGACTTGATAAGTCAACGACACGGCGTAGACATTAAATGAACCCCTAAAAATGTGTTGTTTGAGGAAGGACGAAGTTCTGCAAAATCTACAAACAGACTTATATATTCTTTATTGTTCAGCAAAAAAAATCATATACAACAAAAAAACACAAAAAAATAAAAATACATAGGTACAAGTGGCGGCCTTATCGCCTAAGGGCGATTTCTTCCAGGCAACCTTACCGAACGGACAATATTTAATAAAAGAAAAAAAGAAGCAGGTGGTACAAAGTTATAGTATAATAGACATACATACAAATAGTAACACATATAGATATACATATATTACCTAATACAATAAATGTAATCTAACAAACTAAACAATATTTCAAAAAAATAATAAACATGTACATAGAAAATAAATAACAACAAAAAAGAAAGTTAATAAATATATATATATTTATTAACATATAATATATATTATTAATATATATATATATATATATATATATATATATAACATTCCTATAAACCGATCTAAATATCTAAAGATAAATAATAATCATTGACAGTTTTTTTAAATATATGTAAAGATTTTGAGTTGCGAATATAAAGGGGCAATTTATTCCAAAACTTAATGACAGAGACTGTAAAGGAGTGCTTGTAGAGTGTTGAGTTATGGACAGGTGTTTTTAGGGTGAGATATTGGGAAGGACGCAAGTCTGGGGGAGAACCCAGTAATTGAAATCTCTCTTTCAGGTATGAAGGTGAATTTGGGTGAAATAACACATAGTACAAAAGAAGAAGAACGTGTAAATCCCGGCGTCGGCGAATAGGGAGCCACTTGAGTTGTTGACGAAAGTGGGAAACGTGGTCATATTTACGTAGGCCAAATATAAACCTTATAGCAATATTTTGAAGTCGCTCAAGTTTATTTAAATAGTACTCGGTCAAATTTGGGTAACTTGCATCGGCATAATCAAAAACGGAAAGAAAAATAGATTGTGCTAACATAGTTTATGTAGGAAAAGAAAATACTTGAGTCGCTTATTAAAGCGTTAAACATGGGTTAAACATGTTTATGACAATGCACTCATTAGAGTGCATTGTCATAAACATGTTTAACCCACCTCTTTAATATGGGCAGACCTGGATAATGTTTGACCTAAATGTATTCTAAGATCTTTGAACGTCTCACAATAAGGAATTGTTAATCCATTATATAATATCGGAGGAAGATGCCGCCAATCAATCCTCGAAATCATACCAGCGCTGCCAATGATAATAGCCTGCGACTTAAGGTGATTTATCTTTAAGCCAAATTAATGACTCCACCTGAATATAGCAGCTAAGTCACTATCAATGGTGGCTATCGAAGGGTAAATGTCTTCGAGGTTTGAATAGCGATATATTTGAATATCATCTGCATACATGTTATAAAGAGAAGAAATTTCTTGAGTGATAGAGTTAATAAATAATGCGAATAATGTTGAAGAAATCACGCCACCCTGAGGTACCCCAGCGGAGAGTCTGGACCAAGATGAGATGGAATTAAAATCGAATTAAAATCTTCTTTAGTTACCCACTTAATATATTTACTAATTTATAAATATATTTCTGCTCCGAAGCCTACCATATTTATAAACATTTGAATTCATATTTTTGTATATCATGTCGAGGACCCGCCTTATATAAATGCGTGAGCAACGCTTAGCGTTACTTCTAGTTGCGAAGCGCAGGCGATGATAAGCACCGGGGCGCAAACGACCAGAGGAGAGCTGGTAATGGTTTGCTTGACGACCAGAACAACTTCGACGGTCCTTTGTACTGTCGGGAAAAATATGTATGTAGTTTACTGAATACTACTTAATATATAGTAAATTATTTTTTTTTTTAAATTAAATTGAATTTAAATTTTGAGTCAGGGTAGTCAGTTTTTCCTACCAGAGGCACAGGGCACTGGCCCTAAAAATAACAAAGAGTTTTTTTTTAATTTTCCAAAATTTCTCCACTTAAATTTGACATTCCTTATGCCTTTAAAACTAGTATTAGAAAAGTGCCTTTTAAGAACTATTAGCAAAAAAAGTAAAAGACGTGCGTCTCTCATGTGACCGTTGCGCTTCCGGGTTCAATAATTATTTTTGAACTAAAGTTCTTGACATGTGACGTCTTCCTGTAGTTTAAGAATTGTTTAATGATGCAACTATGACAAATTTTTTTACACGCATGTAACATTGAATTGAAAATGTTATATATAATGTTGAACTAATTTCAAAACTGTGCCCTACTTACATCGGACCTACTTAATTGTTGTGTCGTGTGATGTTTGTGGCTTCATTGAATTAAAAGCCAAGTATCCCCGGTCATGGGGCGAATGGAATCATATTACAGACTGGATACGTTTAACAAAAATAAACAAAATAATTTAAATTAAAAATTACTTAAAACAATAAATGTGTTATTATTAATGTCACGTACTTAAAAAAATCTAGGACAGTACGAGTTTTTAAAAGTAATATTCTCGAATTCAAATAACACCAGATCACATTCTTATAATTGAAGGCAGTATGTCATTAAGGTATAAGCATGTTCTAAATTGATGACGACAAAGCGTAAAACATTAAGTTACGAACTATCTTGTGGATAGAACGTTAGGGCAGAAATGGTCGTAATAACTGACCAGAAGATTAATTGTCTCTTGAACTAAAATTATAACTACCAGAATTCATTGTTTACCTTTTGGTGACAAATTAGATTTCAATGATTTCCTACATTCGAACACAGCGAGGCGTTAATAAATATTTTCTTACAATCGTTGGTTCGGTCTTATACTAGTCGTATAACTTCAAAACGAAATAATAGCAACTGCCTTAATAAAATGCATTTTGATATGTATCCAAAAAAATAAGTCCGTTTAAACTTTAAAGGTTAAACTTTATTTTTTATTATTTTCAACAAAATGATACTATTAAATTTTTTATATTTTTGGCGCTGTTTCTCTCGGTTAGATAATAGAACATGTATAGACATGTTCTATTTATTTCTTTGTTTATATTCGGTTTATGTGTTTTGTCGTCACAAAAAAACGATATACAGAACAACAACCGGCGCTTTTATCAGAAGTACTTAATTAGACATAAAACATCGAGCATCGAGCATCTGCTCGATTATACTACACTTTAAACACATTTATTTTGGACAGTCGTTTTGTTTCATGATGACACTGTTGAATACTTAAGACCTCTAGTTAAGCAATGCTTTTATACATTCAAAGTTTGGATATTAGTAAATCACGCTCACACAACAAATTTTGATGAGATTCGGTGCAGAGGAAGATTATAATCTGGATTAGTGAAAACAGAGGAGCCTCTTGATCATTTTGGAATATCTAAAGTAACTTAATGTAATACGAAATTTACTAATAGAATGACCTAATAATACATGTAAAAAATACATAATGTAATAACATAATAATTCATATTTGTAAATAAAAATCATAATGCCGTGTGGTTTTTATTAAAAAAAATTACAACTTAACACGACTCTACATAAATTCGTTTTTATGTAAAGAATTAAAAAAATATTACATACAGTCCACATAAGCTTTTTATTATATATAATTATGCGGTTATACTCACGTTATTACTTTCGGACTTGGCCCGACTAATTTCGTACCCATTCGGGTATTCATGAGATCTGAGCATGGCAGAATCGCCGCTTGATCCCATGATCCATATCACGAAAGGTTAAATATACAAATAATTATTTTTTTTTTCAGTTTCAATTATAAATATTATTCTGATGCTCAGATGCTTTATGGTTGTGAAAATTTCAATGTGCTCCTGAAGTGAAAATAACATGTCTATGTATATAGCTTTCATAAATAAAGTTATATTTTTATTGTGGCCTAATAAAAGATAAAACGAATCAGAGCCGCGTCTAATTCTCATTTTAGACGTCAGAGGACTCTTGTGTATAATGAAGTTGAGAAGACTTGCAACCCTTACTGAGGGTGGTCTTTATACAGTTAGGGGTAGCGGATTTGTTTTTAGAACAATGAGTAATTATCGCTTTAATTATTTTGTAGAAATTGACTTATGGCGATGTTTACGTTACCGTTTTAAGTTTATTTAAAATTGAATGTGTCCTTAAAAAAAAAACAAATAAAAAATAAAAAAGGAATAAATTACGAAGTACCTACTATTTTTACTTCTATTTGATTATAATGACATTTTATAATTCGAATAATCTATTTACATTAAATCTCATACCTCTATTCTAAACAGTACTCAATAGAACAACTGCACAACGGATAGAACTAATAAAATATTCCTCAATATCTTATAACCTTGTTACATTCTGTGACTAGAAAACGAAAAAAAAATCATAAGAACTCATATATTTTTGATTACTCTGTTTACGAGGACCCAACATGGGCACTTTAGCTTTATTACGCCCTTTATAGACCATAGCTCCGCCAGACAGAAGGTTTGATGAAACGGCCCTCCCCAAAATATTAACGAGAAATTTATAAAATGACATCATGGGGTGAAAAATAAAGGTGTGTTCTCGCAACTTTTAATTTAGACGAAATCCTCGCTATTTCACTCTTACATAACGTTAAAGTGATGACTTGAATAGTCGTTTTTTGACAATTGAGGTTTTAAATATAAGTTATAATACTTGATTAGTCTGTTGAATTATCTCACGCCGACTTTTACACCGATTACGTCAGAGAGGGATGGAAAGAACTTTCCAAACAGAAATTCTTCCTTAAGTCGAATAGTTTTTAGCCTAGATTTTGTTTTAGCTGCTAAAGTCTTGATTTAGTTAAATGTTAATATTTAACATAACATATTTTTATTATCCTGAAAGATTTCTATTTAGAATTTATTTTTGTTTAAAACTGATACTTTTATTTTTCTTAGGACATAAAAGTAGTTTCTTTCTTAGTGAATTAAACACCTTAATTTAATTAGCGTTGCTTAGTATTAACACTACTTAAAGATAATAATAACTACAAACAAATGAATCAATAAGTTCGCTGACCTACACTAACAGTACTTAGAAAAAATACACCCCGCATTTGTGTACTCACACATGCATAGTCGTACATTAAGTTGCGTAAACGGGAGCGGCCGGCGATATTGGGGTGAAAGGAGGGTAAAATATTGATTTTAAGACATTTCTGTAACTATAACCTATGCTTGAAAGACGTGCAATTTATTAAGTCATCAAAACTTAATACAAAATATTGATAGCAACGAATATTTGTTACTGGTCGCCTTGTTGCATGTCGGCCAAAATAGATTACCTCGTCTGAACCTCACTATCGCGCCGCACGCCCTGCCGTCATATAATTCACGACAACCATCGAATACAAAAGAAATGTATAATGTTCATATATATGTATGTATATAATATACATATATATGTATGCATTAAAAATATACACGATGTTTGAAAATCAATGATATAATCTTTTATATTAAACATTTCTTTCCTTCTTACATAAATATTTAGTATTTGAATTTCATAGATTGACATTAGAATATAAATATAGTCCTAATAGATAACGTTTCAAATAATCAAGTATCATTGTAATTGAATGAAAGGAAATTATTGTGAATAAGTTTTGAAGAGAAAGGACATTTGTGAAGAAAGAAAGTTTTAAAATCGATTTAGCCTTCTTCTATAAAAAAAGATTTAGCCTTTCACAAGGTTCCCAAAAATCCGAACTGCCCTATGTTGTAAGTGGTCATTCGGTAGAAGGTGATTATGTGGTGAGAACCGCTACTCGATATGTCAAATGTTACTCAAATCTGATATATACGGAGCCAGACGCTGAAACTTAATTTCGTCGATATATCGCTGAAACATAATGTTCGCCAGTTTTTCGCCATACATAGACTTAGCTCTAAAGATTTGCGATTTGAAGAAGTCTGCGTCTCCGTTAAAAAGAGCAAAGCTGGTTACGCCGTCTCAGAATTATAGTTTACGGTATTAAATTTGGTGTGCAATCTCTTAATATTACAGAAATCTACATACAAAGTGTTTGGAGTAGTAAGGGAGACCCGAGACCTCAAGAGTAAGGGTGTACCGTCGTCCTGGAAATACTGAAAGGCTGAAATGCGTATAGGAAGTGCAACCTTACAGCGGCTCCACTGTGATGGTCTGGGCAGGTATAATGAAGAGCAGACGAACTGAGCTCGTTTTTATAGATGGCAGTATGAATGCCGCAAATTACGTACGTAGCTCAGAGGATTACAGTGCGTGGCCTGCACAATCGCCGGACCTTAATCCCATTATGCACGCATGGAACATGCTCCAGAGAAGTTTTCGTCATGACCTGGACAGAGTTTCAACAGCATATCAGCTGAAAGACCTCTTGAAATTCCTTTGGGAGCGTTTGCCGCAGGATCAAATAAACAAACTTATAAATTCGATGAAAATTCGTTGCCGTCAAGTTTAAAAAAAAGAGGAGACCACAATAGGTATTAAATTACCAATTTCCGTAAAAAAATCGTATTTTAATTTTGTAACAACATAAAAATTTCAAGTTAACTTCAATATGACAACATCATATGAGACGCATATTGTTAGTAATTATAATTAATTAAAAAATTGAATTAAAAATAATTTTTTTTTTATCCTTGATGTATAAAAAAAATACTATATCGGTTCAATGATAAAAAACTGCGTATTGCTTAGACTTTTTTTGTGTGAACTTTTTTAATTGTATGTGCCATACAATTATTTATTTTCGTTAATATCTTTTCCACTTTGAATCAACATCAATGAACACTTTTGTACATTAATAATAAGATTTAAGAGGGCCTATTTTGATACCATACTTATCGCAATAAGCCCTTCTGATCACTTTCCAAATTAAAAGTAAAGGATACGAGGTTTTAAACGCGCCCTAGTCTGCGAAGAACTACTCAAAAAAAATTCAGCTTGGTATTTTTGATTACGATTAACTGTTATCAATTGCCATCACTATTAATTCTATATGGATGCCTAAAAATGTTAATATTTAAATTCAGCTTCCAAGACAACCAGTCACCGCAAGCACCCTTCGCGTAAATAAAGTAGGCAACTTAATTAAATTAAAGATACAAGTAATAAATACAAAAAATATATATATATCATAATGGAATTGTGTACTTCTATGTTCAAGATGTTTCCAGATCGGGGTCCCGTTACATCAGTTTGCCACGGTATTGGTACACCATTGATATAAGTCACACTATCCTTAATAGCTACTTATGACAAAATGACCGACCAGACCGGGATGCTCGTATGAAATTAAAGTTAAAGGCTGAGTCAGTGACGAAGGAACTACCAACTAAATTGTTTGAAAGTTACTCAAGATATTTCTGAGAGAGTCTAATCAAAACCTAAGATATATTGGGATGAAACTCAGAACAAACCTACAACCTGAGCTTGTATAACTAGAATAATAAAGCGTTGAAGCCTGAGCAGACGTAATCTAATACGCCTGACTGACGCTGATCTGATTACAGTCCTTCTTTCACGAGTTTATCGGACTTCTAGCTTTCTACACATGTAAGGATTTCCTTTCAATATAACAAGGTATAATTTTCCGTGGGTTTTAATTTTTTTATTATTACAAAATATTCGCAAGGTAATTTTTACAATGTAAAACAACACATTAATTATATCTAGAAACAATAGTTTTTAATAGTATATCAACTACAATAATAAAATGTGGTTCCCTCACTGACTATCTCAATAAAATAATTTCATGAAGAAGAGGTTAAGTATGTTGTTATATCAGTTTAGTAGTTTCTAAAGTGATAAATTAGCAACGTGCAACTTGTTTAACTTGAAGAACCATACTAAATAACCCTAAATTAGAAGAATTAAGCACAAGTTAAACGACAACATAATAATGTAATAATACCTACCTTTAAGTATAATTCAATAAGTTAATTAATGTATAAAATATTATATATTAATAAAAAAATACTTTAGTTTTAATAGTTAAATGAAAATAAGAATCCAGAGTAATAATCTTATTTATAACATATTATTCTGTAATAACGTGAATATAGTTAAAACATTTTAACTCAATTTTGTCAATTTCCAATGTAAGGGACTTCAATACCTACAATATAGATTAAAATTAATTTTTTTCTGTTATAATATTAATTCATTAAACTCTATTTAAATGTTAAAAATATATTATGGTAATAAATAATAAAGACTTTCTGATTATATTAATAAGTCCTGATAACAGCGTCCACGTTACACACACTGAATGTGGCCAGTGATTGGTAGTGAGTAGTAACAGGAGAGAGAGAGAGACTGACGTTCAACGTGATGGAGTGATCGGCAACAAACAACTGAATAGCTAACACTGAATAGGTAAAGCAATATTATTGTTTTAAATTAAAGTTATTATAAATTTACAAATAGACGAATTCACGTTGTTTAATATGACAAAAATATGATTTGAATATCCGAAGCAAAATTATACACAAGTTTTTAATATTTTAATTTTTTAATGATTGGAAATACAAAATAAAATTTAATTTATAAACCAATTAATTGCAATTAGTCGATTAAGATGCAGGTTCCCTCCCGGTTAACGCCGGTTATAAGCATGACGACTCAAGAGTGACACGACTGCAAATAATAGGTACTTATTACACATTTTATAGTAGTCAGTCTAAATCAAAAACACAGTCAAGAGTTAATTTATTAAATTTTATCAAACATGTTACATGTGAAATTAGCTGTAAAATAAATCTTTAAGTTAATGAAATAAAAGGTATATCTTATATTAACCTATTAAAGCTGACTTAGCATCGGATTTTATCAAACCTCTGACTTTTATTTCGCAAACACAAGGATATCAAATGGTTTTAAAATCGAATTTCCCGGAAGTTTAGTTAGGGTGAGTTCTAGAAGCTGCGAACTACATTATCCGCAATATTTGCGCCAAGAACCTAATAAGATTTGAAATAAAAATACCTTAACTGCTTATATCAATAGCCTTGTTTTATTCACACACAAATGTATGTGTAATAAGTATGTACTTATTAAAAGTTTGCCGATAAATAAGTATATGAGGAAATAAGATAAAAATCAAGAAGTGAGGTTTAAAAGTTCTTTAAATATAAAAGTATCACTTCAGCCTTGATAAGGAAAATATAACCTTTTCTTCATAACATAGCTCCACTAGCTAGATATACCATTTTTTTACAGCGTGTTTCTCTTTACCTTCCAAGGTCAGATTAATATATAATAAATATTCATTGAAATGTCTTTGAACAAAAACCGATGAAATCAAGCGTTGCTACCACGCAATTGTTGGAGTAATAAATATAAGATGGTATAATAGGTATATCATATTAATAGTAAAAATAGTTTATTTACAGTATTACAAAGTATCAAAGAGTTAAGTCTTCATATTGTATAAATTTTATCTTCACGACGGCGGACAAAGAAACCATATGTATCGTATGATTTTCCCTTAAAAACATTTCGTTAGTACATACTTCGCATTTAATGTTTTTGATTTTAATATCAACTTTCAAATAAAAAGGCTCCTCACCCCGTAATCATACAAATAAAAATGACACTAAAAGTTTTTCTTTATTGTCTAACATAAACGTCAAAGACTCCCATTTCTAGTGTAAATAAGTATTTTATAGCGATAGCAATCTTCTTACTGCAATCAATATATTGTTGAGATATTACAAACCCGACACGACACTCGCTTTTCTACACTAAGATAAGAGAATTACTTACCGTAATAATTCACTGATCGCTACAATTTCTAACCTATAATGCAATTCAATTCCTAAAAAAGAAATTTGACTTTATCGCATTGCAGCAAATATACTTACGTAAGTTGCTATATGCGGTCCTCCAAGCACTATAACTTCCAAACCGACAGTAATTAAAGCAATAATAACACTTATTTTATATACAAAATAACGTTAAATAACAACTGAAAATAAATAATATAAACACTCAGACGCAAAAAAGATGAAATATTCGAAATGTTATTGCACTAGTTTGAAAAAGATCGTAGGGAGTTATCCAGACGGGTAACGTACTCCCTGTACAAGAGTCACCGGTAAACTGACATTATATTCGGTAATAGCACTAGGGACTAGCATTGGGGTGAAGTAGGGTGAACGGGGGCGCTCTGACGGCCGGCTCAGTAGACGGACGCGTCGCCATTTTCATTTCACTCTATGTTGTAGCGTAATAAACGACCCACCTTATTAACTTAAAACAAACTTAGTATTTTCTATCCTGTTAGAAACGAAAGGGCTCTCTTAAGCTTTATGATGCCTTGAAGTTTCGGGAGCTCAAAGAATTAATATGCGCTTAAAGGGAAATACAAAATTTACATAAAATATTTTCACCTTCTCCCAATATTTTGTGATAAGGTCAATTTAGTTACATAGTAACCCTAATTAACATAATGCATAGTTATTAATCTACTTCATTTTATCTTGCAGCTGTTGTTCCTAACGCCAGGTACAATAATAAACAGAAACAATCTATAAAGAAAATAAGATGCAATAATTAACAAATGGTTATCATATAAATAGTAGATTTATAAGTATGACATAAAATATTTTAATTTCTATTTCTACGGACTGGTATAATATTACAAATATAGACCATTCCTATTCCATCATATTTTATTATTCCTTATATACATGTTAGTTTTTCGGTAAATTTTAAGTTGTTAAATATACAAAATAGCGTGGATAATAATATATATTATAATAAATATATATAGAAATCAATAAATAAGATGATTTTATCCCAGAATAAAAAATATCTTTTTTTTTGTAATTGTGATTTTTGTGACATTCTTTTTTTTTTAAATTATATAATAAGTAAACTTAAGCAAATCATTTAATCACTAAAACTTAAATGAACCTAAATATCTGAGTAATTCAAACGATCAGTTATAAAATCATGTTGATGTCCCCTTATATATGAGAACCAACATGCATTTTTTTTTAATTTCATATTAAATTCTTAAACTATATTTTTAGCAATATTTACCGTTTTCTATCTCTGAATGTAATTAATTTTATTTTTAATGTCTGATCTTGACGATCAGGATTAGATACTGGTTATAGATTTTTAACCAGAACCTACATCTATGACATTTATATGGTTATTTCAGGAGAATAAAAGTGAACTCCTTTCTTTTACAATTCTATTTGACTCTAATGAGTTCTCTAATAAGACTTATAATTCTTAGAAGTTTTGTTAAGCCTGTCTTTTACCACTTCCTTATTTCTGAATAGCAGCTTCTACATTTGTATCATGTTTCATGACTTTAACGGTTGTTAAAAGAGAATAGAATCATGACTAGTGCTAGCTACCTGTGCCTTTATGTCAAGAATCTTGGAAAGAATGCCGATTGTACATTTAAGAAATTACGATTAAAATACATAATTTGATGTACATACTTCTCCTTAACTTTAGTTCCGACAGTCCGGCATGCAAGCTTTCCGCGTAATGTTATATCCGTAAAATGTAAGGGTTAAATACACTGACCGCTTGCAGTTCTTGGAGATACAGATTTCCTTGACCCTCAACTTTGGTCGGATCGTTGATATAAATTGAGAGGAATTGCAAGAAACCTTGGCGTCCTTGCAAAAGGTTTTATAGCCTCAAACACGGGCAAATAATTGCTAGCTTCTGAGTGTTCTATGAGATTCTTTGTGGTGAGTCTGTGCTAGAATTATAAAATTTAATACCCCCTTCCCCTTTCTATTGTAGGACATTCCAACTGACGGCGAGTATCCATCCTTATGTAGTGGATATCCCTTTTATCCAAACGAACTGCTATGTTTCGTCTATTCTCTCACTGTGTCACTTTTGTAAAGTTCCGAATAGTTTTTGAAACGAATAGTATTAATTACCAGTTTCCATGACGAGCTAATACTAAACCACTATCCCTCTTGAAATTCAGCAGACGGGATAACCTCAATAGCTTCACGTACTGTTCTACTAAAAACTTTTGTTTAGCTAATGCGGACGTTTTGTCAAAACGAATGTAATGGGCCGTTCCCCATTTTAAAACGTATTCTGTAAACGCTGAGCCATAGTTGTCCAAATTTTTAATACTACGTATATGTTCCGCGATCCCTATATTGATGTTTCGACGAGTATCCCCTACGAAGTACTTACCGCAATCAAAATTTTTTCAAAGACGTAACGAAATATACGTGAACGACGAACTCAAAAATTTCAGAAAGGTTTTAGAATGCAACGGATATAAAAGAAAACTACCAATCGTACACTAGAGGCAGGTCATTCACCATTGGGGCCGGGGCTATAAGCCCCAAAGGCCTCAGAGGAGGTGCGCGTGGTACCACGTGTGATACCACGCGCTTTCCTAAGCCGTCACCGGGAGGCACCGGCATTGGTGCACCTCGGTCCCCGATGGAGGCCGGCGCGACTCGCAAGCGCATCGGCCGGTACTGGCGGAGGGGTGGAAGACTGCAAACGCGTTCCCACCCCACGCCACCACAGGCACAGTAGGAGGCGGACTTCGCAGGGGTTTTAGTGGGTATTCCGGGCGTCCATGGAGTTAGGAGGGGCGTTTCGGCGAGACGAGTCCCACACTCGGGCGGCGGCCCGGTCAGTGCGTAAAGGCATTTCCCATGTCGTGAACAAAAAAAAAAAAAAAAAAAAAAACAAAAGGTCATTCACCATTGTACCTTACATATATAAAAGGAGTCACTGATAGGATAGGACACTTGTTACGTCGCAATTATAACAATTACACTAACACTAAGTATACCCGGGACGTAGACGTCCCGGGTATACTTAGTGTCAGTGTTACAAAAATGCGTATTTGGGATTTGTAAAAAAATAGAGCAAGATACAATTATATTTTTATAGGAGAAATTTACATTTTAATTAAAAAAAAAATTAACCTAACTTAAAATAACCAAAAAAAAAACAAAAAAAGTTAATAATCAGCAAACAACATGGCGTGCATTGCCATGGTAACATGGTAATAACATTCGCATGTCCAAACGCCGTGTTCACAATTCTTGTGCTTACTGTCAATCGAATAGAATAATTATCAAAACAGGTTAGATTAGATTGTTAGGTCTACTTTCGTTTTATAGATAAAATGTTGCGCTTAAAAAAAATAAAATTGGACCTTGTTCTGTTTTTGGCAAAAAAACAAATACACACTTAACGTAGTAAGTTTTATGCAAAGAATTTTCACATAAAACGTACTTTGGCATAAAAGTAACAGATAAGAATCAATAACATACTTTTTTAATTTTAACGCTGAAGGTAGTTGATTACTTTGACTCACATTGAGTTGAGCTTCTGAGTTGAGATCTGAACAGTTCTCAGTTAATTTGTAAATTATTTACAAAAGTTTAATTTAAATTATATTTTTCTTGTGTTTAGAAACCTGCGAGCAATAATATTTAAACGAATGAATATCTGTCGATATAAAATACGGTTTCAGAACTGATTAATACTAGTCCAAGGAGTGTGATCATCAATGAGTCTGCGTAATCATGAACACGGAAGTCAAACCTGATACTCCACCAACAACACCTCCGAAAAAGCGACACAAGTCTAAATAAAAAACTATACGCTAAAGTCTAGCTCATCCAGTTCAAGTGATAAATAAGTGCCAACGAAATTACGTAAGCATACAAGTGACCTATTTACTGAAAATATTTTACAGGTAGGTAAACAAGTAATAATTCTCCAAATACTACTTGGGACAATAATAATCTTAATAATATAATACCCAAGTTTGATCCGTTGAATAGAAATCAAACAATTGAAGGCTGGTTACGTAAAGTAAACGAATGTGATGTTTTATGGGCGGGCCGAAAACAGATGCATTTTTCATTACAAAAGATAGCCGGGTTAGGAAAAAGGCGGTTTGAAGCTATACCAACTTACTTTTTACATGGAACACATCGCAGTTTAAAGTAAAAAAGGCTTTCCCTGGTGAAGAAAACTATGGACGGCTTTTAGAAGAAATATTAAATAGAGACTCACGTAATAATAAAAGGTTTCGCGAATATTTTTACGACAAACTAGGTCTACTAGATAGATATGATAGTAGCGGCAAAAAAGATGCATTGTATAGTTTATGGCATATGCGATCGTTCTGTAAAAAATGGAACATAGGCACAAAATTGTAAAGAATCTGAAGATTTTTACTATTTTCTTGGGCCCCAAGATACTCAAATAGCATACAATAATGAATGAAAAAGAGTATAACATACAGACCCGATCCGAATCAATCGAGTTATTTAAATTTTGCTAACATTATTTCTTATACGTGTTATAATTATCAAGCTATAGATCATCCTTATTTCAGATTAAGTACATCTGCCTATTGCAGATGAAGGAAGTGTAATAAAATCGGTCATAATAAAGGGTTTAAATTAAATCCAATTATAATATCGAATACTAAATTTTACAAAATAGAGAATAGTAATGAAAGGAAAACTTTAAAAAAATATTCTCATAACGAAAGTAAGACAAGATAATTTAAGGATTGATGCTAAATATTTTAAATTGGTAACACTAAATTACAAACTTTTGAAGCTTATATTAACTTTCGTAGCGAGTGCACACTTCTTTGATTGATGCAAAATCACTTAATTAAAATATTCTAAGGATATACGATACTGATATGACAGAAATCTTAAGTAAAAGTACCTTCCGTGTTCATAGCAATTGTAAATTTAACAAAGAGGTCTTAATTAAAGATTTTAAAACTTTATAGTTAGGTAAAGAATTTTGTTTGTTACATGGTGCTTTTTGTTTATCAAATGGTAAAGGCATAGTTATCATTACTAATATTTCTCCTTTTGTTTTAATTTAAAATCAAATGTTTTAATAGCCCGGGTCATTCCATATGATGAGCAGAAGTCATTCAGTATTTTAATGACTAAAAAAAAACGGGAAAGGTACGCTTATGTGTCGATTTTTGAACCCTCAATAAAAAAAATTCAAGATCGTTTTCCCCTGCCATTTATAGAAGACCAAAGTTTTAACCATAGTTTTAATTGCTCTTTTTATGAGTCTGGATCTCACTTTCGAGATGGATCTCGCTAATGAAAGTCAACATCTTCCTGGATTCCTTACACCTGATGGGCAGTTTGCTATTTAATCTGTGTTAATGTTATTTTGTCTGTTTGCCTCAGCCGTGTTTCAAAGAATGATTAATAAGATATTAGGAAATAGACGATTTAAATATGCAATAGCTTATTTAGATGATATCTTAATACTCTCAACAACTAGAATCAATCAATCAAGTAGAACCAACATTTTAGCAGTTAGTTAATTCCCAAAACCTCGGAACGTTCATGAAGTCCCACAATTCCTTGGACAAGTTATTTAAGGAAATTTATTAAGGGTTATGGGGATATTGCTCGCCCATTAACGTCGTTGCTTAGGAAGTATTGTTTGTAGCATTGATTCTTTGAGGATCAAGCATTTTCAATTAAAGAAGCGGCTATCTAATCATCTGGCTTTAGCTCTTTATGAACTTACTCTCGAAACAAAACTCCATTCGGAAGCTTGGCGTGGGGCGTATAATTATGAAATGGCAAAAGGATGTTAGGATATTGAAACCGATACCGGCTCATTTTACTGGGCAGGCTACTCCCGATGAGAAGTATCTGCATTCAAGCATTATATAAGCATTATATAAGCATAACATATTTTACACAGTGCCCTGCTCTCCAACGCTAACGTAGAGAGATTTAATGCCACACATTGTGAGGAGGTGGTTACAAATAAGCGAGTTTACGTTCGACTTTGAACATTGAGTAGAAATACTAGTTTGCTAGGAATTTTCATATCTTAACTATAATTGATGTTCACAAAATAGTATTTTTTTCTTATTTCTTTATTAATTTCGCAACCGAGCGTCCTCTCGCCGGAAGCGCACGCGGGTGTCTGAATAGTGATTCGTCCCCGGCCACATGTCCCCAGTTTCGTATATATTAACTGTTGTCTTCATGTATAACAATATTAATTTATAGTTATTTTTTGTTAATTAAATATATTCACTGTCACTCGTCTCAGCGATAAGAAGGGTGTCATTGATATCCAGCACTGGGTTTCCTAACCCATTTCTATGCTGAATACCATAATATGCTGCATACCTCTTTGGGACATAGCAACAAGAACAGTCTTCAGTTGTTTTTCTTTTGCATATTCGTATTATTTTTGGTTTCGTTTAGGTATTAATTTTTTATTCTTATTTTAGTCTTTGTTTTGTTATTTTTTCTTTGTATTTTTCATTTAAATATTAATTTTTGATTTTGTATGTAACTTTTATTATTTTTATTTTTGTATGTGTGCTGTGTTCTAAATAAAATAAATCTTAATTTATATTAAAATATGTCTGTGTAAAAGAACAAAGAACACAATTAGAGTTTTAGAAAAACTATTTTACGACTTTGGAGTTCCGGCTCGGATAGTGTCAGATAGAGGTACTAGCTTTACGTCGGCTGCATTTAAAACGTTTTGTAGTTAATTAGTTATTAAACCCATTTTTAAGTCTGTTCATTGCCTAAGAGCCCATGGTCAAGTTGAGAGATACAATCAAACAATATTAAATACGCTGTCGACACAAAATTTCTCAGCCCCGAACGTAAATCTCAATGGGGAATTAACAACACTATTGAATAATAATAATAATAATATTAATTTTTTAAGACACAGTCCACTTGTTAGTAATATTGAAAACTTACAACTATGTTAGTACTTACATAAACACAAAAAAAACACTAACATTATTTACTTAGCCTCATTTGCCTCACCACCACACCAACAAAGTGCTGAAGTATAAGCTTATTATATTGCACTCTTAGTGCGTCCAGTGACTTTTTACTATACCTGGTCCACAGGGCACATGTATAGAAAGTTTGACAATATGCCTTAAATAAGGTAATTTTACCTGTGCGCCAGCATGTTACATCGCTTGCAGAGACAGAGGACCTTGAAAACTATCCTGGTAAGGAACATATGACAAAGAAAGTTTGTCAAAAAATCATTAAGCCACGATGAAGGATCATCAGAATTGAGGTTATTTGAGACAAGTACTTGACGGAACTTTTTAAGGTTAATCCATACAACTGAAAAAAGAGACCGAGGAATGAGAGATTCACAGAATACGATCCAACTTTATTTTTCTTTATTATTTCAAGAATTTTAAATTTTGCATTAATTCTCTGTTATCGAAGGAAGTTCTCCAAAGTAATATGGGGAAAATAAGATTTTTCCGCTAATTTCCTCGCGTTCGCTAGGTGAGTTCATCATCCCAACCACGGGGGAGAAAGTCGGAAATATCTATGATGAACTTTAATAGGAAAATCAGAATCAGCTGAAGAGAATAAAGCATTAAGGAAAACTCCGTAGCACAAAATAGGATCACTTTCAAAACAAACACCAGAGAAGGAATCTAACAGTCTATCGACAAATTCAGTCTAAGAAGAGCATTTGTCTAAGACCAATTTATATTTTAAAAGATAACTTAGAAAATAGTTAGTGATTTGACTATCGGTAAGAGAAAGGACGACAGGAAAATGGTCGCTGCTAAAAGTTGAAGAAAGAATCCTCCAGGAGAGTTGAAAAAATAAATATAAATTTAGCAGGCTTTTGGTTCTAGTTTATTTTTCTATATTCTTCTTTATTAGGAGAACTATCATTGAGAATGCAGATATCCCTATCATCAAACATTTCTAATAATAACGAGAGACCCATAATGTCTGGTGAGCATTAAAATCACCCAATACAAGTACCGGATGGGGAAGAAGAGACAGTATAGAGCGGAACTGAGGCTTAGGACGCAACTGGGAATTGGAATTTGTAGGAAGAATTGGGGAGTAAGATATAGAGGGAAACAATTCTTTAGCACATCAGAGTAAGATTTACGAGAAGATGGAAATCTGGCCAAAGTTTCCATATAAGTTATTAATTATATATTAATTATATAAGAAATTAAATAGTTCTGTAGTAAATGAGTTTTGTATGATCTTTCCAAAGGTACACAATGTACATGTTTATATGTTATATATATTTTGTTTAAAGGAACTATTAATTTTTTTTGTAATAGGCATACAGTTCTGTCACACATTTTCCTACTGAGGTAGTAGGTGTGAATTGACTGACTTATTTCCACCACTACAATCACATAACCATTTTTTTGTGACTGATTCAAAGCAATGGAGTTTACATTAAGTTGTTTGTTTCTAACCTACAAATTAATTAGTCTTGCAGGTGGGCTATGTGTGTGTTTCAAAAGTTAAGTGTCACTTTCATAAGTATCATTTATATTTTCTAACTCTGAATTGAAACTATACTTTTTTAATATTATCATCTGTTCAAAATCTTTTGAGTCAGTTGACTTGACAGCGTCCTGCAGCTCAGAGATCAGTTGGTGGGCATCTTTTAGCTTCTACTCCAGGATTTCTCTTTCACATCATTATATCTAACATAAATCATTGACAGCTGAGATTTTATTTGTAATTACTCTTTAAATGCTTACAGTGCCCTTTCATTAGCATCCCTTTTATTATTCCGTTGTGCACACAATTCCTAGCTCACCTTTCATCCTGGTGTGGGCTAGTTATGGGAGTCATAATTATAATATAAACAAAAGAACTGAGTGAGCTACAAAATCAATTTAAATTGTATCCGTTAGTCGTATTTACAAAAAATACGACTAGTACACATAAATATTATAAATAAATATCTATTTGAAAATTTAAAAACTAACCTTTAAACTGTCACTAAATCATGGCTAAGCCTATTTATACAGTAACTGTACAAATAATATATTTTTATTGATCCAGTTACTGTACAAGTAATATATTTTTATTCATACATAAAAATATATTACTTGAGTACATTTTACAAGATTTGTTTGCTGCACTGTTTGAAAAAAAAATAGTAGAACTTCTTAAAGCGTTCCTTTTTTTTATATTACCCCAGCAAGAGAATGAACCTGTATAGCATTCAATTTTTTCAAAGCGGGAGTAATATAAATGTATAAGAAATTAGTGTAGTGGGAAGGTTAATTCTTTCGTTGGGATAAAATAACTCCCGTCAACCCGTGATTTCCGAACTTCCACCATTAGAAAAAAAAATTAGCTATCCATAGTTATATACTTTCAACCACTTTCAGCTATAGTTATTTATAAAAGATAGAGTGATTGAAATATTTTTTTTATGTAATAATTATTTATACAACTAAATGAATGTAAAAAAATACAAATAATCGAGCTATACTATGAAGCGTAATTTTTAATTGAAACAAGGTATATTACTAGGACTTAATTGTTTTTGCTCATGAATTATTAACTTACTAATGACTAATTGTACTTTTAGGTTATAAATGTCTGCACACTTCGAAATTTTAAATTGGTTTATCTCGACATACGTAAAAATATTTAAAAGATTTATTCATTGTTTATTAATCTACAAAAAATAAGTTTGTATATTTTAAATATTAATATTAAAAAAGTACTAACAAAATTTAATAAAAAAAAATTTATGCTAATTAACTTTTTTGAATATATTTTTTATTAAATATAATTTTTTTTTTATTAAATGGAATAAATAAATATTCTTTAGCTATAGCTTATTATTAATTTTTAGATAACTATAATATCTAAACTAATTATAATTATAATATAGTTTAATAGCAATTAATTTTAGTATTTTTTCTGCATTAAATATCTTTGCATGTATTACACATCCAAAGTATTCTTCGTGGGCAACGCTGAAGTCCTGTACATTTGAGATGATACCATTCAAGGCAGTAGTTGCAACAAATACTTTTTTTAAATTTTGAATTCTCGTCAACAGTAATATTTAAATTTTTTTTACATGACGGACATTCCCATTCTGGTGATTTTTTTTTTTCATTGTAAACTTGCATAATCAATTTCCATGCGTCAATTGTAAAAAAATTTTTTATAAAGTTAATATTTACAAGTTCATCAAGAATAGCAGATGAAACTAGTTCAGGGATAGTCTCAACTTCGTTTTCATCAATTATATATTGAAAATTTAAAGCTTTATTTGCTATTTCTTTATCTACAAACCAGTTTAACATTAAAGTTGATTTTTCATTTTTTGATTTTTCTTGAAACGGTTTATTAACATATTTTTTTTTTGATAATCCAATCGCCGTTTGTTTGGAGCCTCTTGCTCGTCCCTTTTGTTTCAGAGTTGGTTGAATAATAATTTTTTCTAAAATTTTTCTTTTTTTAATAATATTACTTGTATCAGAAATAAAAGAAGTCGATGGTTGCGGAGATAATGATGTATCATTTTCTTTTCTGTAGTTAGTATTGATATTATTTTCAAGATTATCATCAATAGATTCTGAATGGATACTACTGACGTTTGAAATTGAAGATAAAATTTTTTTTTCCAAGGTAATATGCTCTTCAGATGATGTTGATGCAGATGGCGATGATAAATGTTTTCTTTTTCTATATTTTTTATTTTTGCAGGTACTAGCATTGTTACAAAAGATATCATCGTCACTATTGCAGCTCATTTCATTTTTAGTGGAGCCACTATCATCAGTATGGATACAGTTATCTTCATCATTGTGACTATCATCACTGATCCCAGTATCATTATTATTATAAATTTCATCTCGTACATTATTTTTTTTCTTTTGATTTTCTACGTCATTTATTTTTACAATCATTACTTCTTCATCATTTTTCCAAGAACTACTTAATTCTTTTAGACTATTCATTCTCTGGAGATATAAATCATTGCATTTCTCAGCAACCAAAGTTGGTAATTCTTTTATTAATAAAGATGCTTCCTTGAATTTCTCATGTTGAGAAAGTATTTTTTTCTTATATACTTTCGAGGAAATAACGCATTCAGGAACTAATAACTCCGTATCATTTGTTTTGAAAACGCGCTGATTTTTAAAATAATAACTTTTCTTCCATCGCTGGAGACAAAGACTTTCATCAAAAAGATCTAAATTTTTGAATTCTCTGATAGCAAATATATGCCTGAAATAATTAATAATATAATATAAAAATTTGATGGTTTTCATAAATAATATTAACACTCATATTTTAATAATACTTACCGGCAGGGTAATTGCATTGCTGCATATCCTGTGCAATTACATGATGAAGTTGACGTAGAAATCCTAGTTAATTTTTCGTATGTGACGATTGATTGTTGTGACTCAGGTACAGTGCAGTCAACGTTTACAAATTTTTTGTTATTATATTCTTTATAAACAAAATTGAATGAGTATGGTGTAAGTAGGTCCATATATTTTTTTAGAGATGAATTTTTTTCTAAATTAGTAAATTCGCGCTTTTGATACGAATAAGCTGCTTTATGGTCTCGTTCACTATTTAAGCAGCAGAAAAATGTAATTATTTTTTCAACAAAATCTTCTAATGAATTATAATAATTACACGACTTTTTAATTTTGCTATTTAAGGATTCTAATCTGTTGTTAGTGGTGTTTAAAAAATTTCCATGCATGAATGTATTATTTAATGACCACTCGTTTCGAATGGGATGCCAATTTTCATTGAAGTAATTAATAACTGTCTCTGGCATTTCTAATAATTCTTCATATAAAATATCATACTCTTCTGTCGTCGCAGCATACACCATTTTTTGTAGTATTTCTTTTGTTCGATCTCTTTGTTCTTTAGTGATGTTTCTCTTCTCGGTAGTGATTTCTCTATTGAATATTCGCAAGGTATGGAAAGCACAGATAATTAATTTGGCTGATGGTAAAGCTTCATTTATGGAATTTCTAATTTTATGGTTAAGCAAGTCAAAATAATATCAATCTAAGAAATATTTTTAAAAATATTTCCGGATTAATAAATTCAGTCGTAAAAACCAAGCTATTAATACAGGTATTCTCTATTTAAAATAAAAAACAAAAAATAAAATTTATTCGGAGTAATAATTATATATTATTCATACAGTTACTGTATTAATAGTCACGTCGCTAAATCATTGAGATTTTAACTATTGTACGGAAAATAAATACTTCATTTATTATTATAACACTGTAAAAACAAGCAATTTTTTTAATCAGATTTAAATTAGATGCAATTAATTAAATTTATATGAAGTTTTATTGGAAGTTGGAACAAATTTAATCAGCTGTTTACCTCAATGTTGCCACAGACCAATAAAAACAATATGTCAGAAGTACTCTGTCTCGTTTATAAGCCAAGATAACGGGTTCAGAAAAGTCATGTCGCCAAGCTTGTTGCCTTCCACTTTCAGTTTTGTTCACCGCTTTCGTAACATCTTCAGGTTTAATGGCTTATTAACCTATGGTGTGACATTTATATGGCTCGCATCATGATTTACAGTTTCAGACCACAATTGACTCCAAAAGTACTGATTAAATCATTATTTGGTGGGTCGTATCTGATATAAAAAACTTCCATTTGAACATTTGTTGCTTGTTGTATATGGCAAAGACTTTTTGCTTCGGATATCTCGAAAGTACTAGATCGGGTGCATTGAAAAAAGTAAACCGTCTGAAATATTATTATTATTTATTTTATTTATTTATTTATTTATTTATTTATTTATTTAACCATTTGTTTTATTATTCTAATATATATATAATTATATCATTAAAGAAACAAAAAGTGGTCAGAACGACAGAAACAGAAACTTCCGCACAATACATGACATTCCCAAAACTATATCTATTATTTAATAAAATATATCGGCATCGAAAATGAATTTTAGCGTACCTTAAAAATGTTCACGCAATTTAGTCCCGACATATTTTTTATATTTATAAAAAATTTTGAGAGTATAAAACAATATATCTCTATATATATATATATATATATATATATATAATAATTGTAATAATAAAAGATATATTTATTAATATATTTATTTTTATTATAATTAATATATATAATTCCTTCTATACCTATTATTATTGTAATTAATATTTGTTTTTTTTTCTTTTGACCTCAATTTTACTTTGGTCTAATGAATACCCCGTCCTATTATTATGGTTATAGTAGTAATTTCAGAAGGGTTCAAAAGCGACGAACTATTGAACATGTATCTGAAATTATTGGTTTTTGTAGACTAATATATAAACATATTATTACACCTTGACTCTCGACTCATTGTCTGCTTTTAGTAAAATTTATAATGGACTAAGTCAAGTGAATAAAGCTTACATTTATACATATTAATAACCATTTCAATGTCTAAAAATATGTTTTATACGCTTGACTAAGTCCCGTGCATATAACTTATCAAAAGTCGGTAAAGGGTCGAAAGACAACATGTAATAATAATAATAATAATAATGATCATAATAATAATAATAATATGAATGTAAACCTAAATTAAGTGTAAATTAATACGTTTCTTTGCCAAAGATCGAAACATTCATTAGAAAAAATTGCATTCTGAAAATTTTCATTTTTATTAAGTCGGCTTAAAATTTTAAGCATTAAGCATAGACGCTTTGTTCAAATAAAGCCGTTTATTACGCTCCTACAGTGCAGTTGATTCAGGAATGCAAAGAATTTTTGTATGAAGTTTATGTACTCTGTCCGCCGCTGTGTTTTCACTTTAATTTCGTAAAATTTGTTACAATTTGTTATGGATGGTAAAATAAGTTTGTTATTAGTCGTAAGATAAAACTTAATTTGTTATAATTTCATCACGATTCTTTCTGTGTTTTGTATTTAAAATAGCCAGGATATTTACAACGGTATTACGTATCAGTACCTTGTTAGGATTACTGTGATATTTTTATATTAATAATCAGGTACCTAGTTAATGTCCTTGTAATGTGATTGTTAATTTCGATCGCGGTATTCCCTTTTCCCCCACATTGATTTTTTATTTCAGGTTATTATCGACCTGTCAAGTAGACATTTTTTCGTCAAGCTGTCTCCACAAATTCACAAAATAGGAGACGATAATCCTTTCAAGTTTTCTAGTTTCATATCGAACCTGCCACCTATAGTAAGTATTATCTAGAATTATTGCATATATAAAAACTTGAAGAATTAAGTTATTCCAAAATTAAAGTTATTGCTAACGTAATGACCGCGACTTTGCTCGCGTGGGTGTCAGGCCTTAGATAAATAAATCTCCATGCATCGTTTAACCTACCTTGTTTTATACAATAGCTAAGTAATTTATTTTAAATTTACATTAAAAGCTATAAAATAAGTTGCTGAACATTTCTCCAAATGATATTGAACTTTTACACATTACAGCAAACATCAGTACTGTATATCTAAACTATTAACCTTTAAATAGTTAAGTAATAACAAATGTATCTACAGTAGCAGAATTAGATTATTGTTTTTATTCTATTCAACATTCCAGTAGGATATTATAATTCAAACCATTATTTACAATAAACCATATTTTAGAATTGCCAAAACTGTTACTTACAAACAAAGAATTAAGAAATTCATTTATATTTTTTTATGGTCTTCATACAACTTACTTTTTAGGTATAAAAAATAATATTAAATAAAAGTTTTTAACAAAAAAATGAGTAAACAAGATGCATTATTGATGATGTATGTAAAGAGAGAAAATTATTGGAAACTCTAGGAATATAAAAAAATATACATTTTATTCCTTACTATTACCAAATTTCTAAGGTATATAAAAAAAAATTCAAAAATTGAAAAAGTTTTTTATTTATTACTTACTTACTGTTTTGTTAACATAAGCAGTAAATTATTACATTGTTTTGAAAGTTATTGTGTCTAATAATATTATAATACATTTTACTATCTTAAGTTTTTTTTAAAAGGATATTCAATTTAGAAAAATCTAAATAAAAGTTTCATTTCAATGTAACAAATCATAAAAAAAGGTAATGAGGTATTATACCTAGTTAACAATTACGAGAAATAAGAATATTTACACCACTATTATTCTATGAAAAGTTAAATCGAATTTGCTCTCAAGTCATTTTTCAGGTTTTCAATTTTTTAAGTCAACAATAGTTTTGAAGCCCTTGATTTAAGAGTGGTCTCTAATGCTTTAAAGTACAATATCATATATATAACCTTGACTGTTTTCTTTTTACTGGTTAAAATTTTTTAATCTTGTATTTCTTATTATATTATATTATTGAAAGAAAAGGTTGTAAAACTAATCAGTTTTTCTTTAGTATTAAATTTTAATATAATTTGATTAGATAATCAATTATTTTTTAGTGTTTAATTATGGTTTTGAATACAATACTTTTTTAAAGCTCTGCAGGACGCGGACACATCTATATACACCATCATCATCTGGTCATTATAGTTATTTAAAGAATAGTTAAACATCAACATAAAACCTCGCCTCACTTAACTTTTAGAATCATACATGATTTGTGGATCATCAAAACATCTAGCTTACATTTACTCAAGTCGCTTCGGAACTGTTTGACCAATGGTGTAATGGTGTCAGGGTGGCGCCATGCCGCGCTGCAGCAAGCGCAGCCGCAGCGGCGCGGCCGAGCTGGTGGGCGGCACCACTTCGCTGGAAGAGCACTCCTCGCACTCGCACAAGCGCTCCCGCACGGGCCGCCGCCACGCGCGCGCCGACGACAACGCCTTCAGCGCCAAGAGGTGTCTGGCCTGGTTCAAGGAGTACACCACCCCCGGCGAGCCCGAAGTTCTAGGTAAAATTGACGTTCGTTTTGACTTTTTTACCTCCATAACATTTTATTTTATGTCGTCGATAGATTTTAATACATAAAGATGTATAAATATCGATTTACAGGTCCGGAAGGAATGGAGAAATTTTGCCAGGACCTCGGTGTAGATCCAGAAAATGTAGTCATGCTGGTCATAGCGTATAAGATGGGCGCCAAACAGATGGGATACTTTACACAGGAAGAATGGATTAAAGGTACTCGACGGGGACTTTTATATTTATAATATTCTCGTGATCGTCCGGCCCGGGAATACGTACGGTCGGTCGCATCGGTACGTCGGCCGACTCCGGTCCACTCCCGCGGTTAAATATAGAACGCCGACATGAAACATTCGAAAATCGATATTAAAAATGAGTATCGAATCGCAGGTCTGACGGAGCTCCAGTGCGACAACGCGCACAAGCTGCAGAGCAAGCTGGAACAGCTCCGCGGTCTCCTGAACGACCCCTACGTGTTCAAGGCCGTATACCGATACTCGTACGACTTCGCGCGGGTGAGTAGAGCGACGGCCGGCCGTCGACCCCTGCCGCCTCAGCTGACTCATCCGTCGCCGCAGGACAAGGACCAGCGCTCGCTGGACACGGCCACGGCGCGCGCGCTTCTGGCCGTGCTGCTGCCGCGGTGGCCGCTGCGCCCCGCGTTGGCAGACTTCCTGGCGCGCGGCCGCCGCTACCGCGTCGTCAACCGCGACCAGTGGTGCAACATCCTGGAGTTCAGCCGCACCGTCGACGCGCAGCTGGCCGCCTACGACGCCGACGGAGCCTGTGAGTACCGCCCCCACCTCCCCGCCCGCCTCCCCCGCCGCAACTAACCGCCGCCTGTGCAGGGCCCGTGATGCTGGACGAGTTCGTGGAGTGGCTGCGCGCGCGCCGCAGCTGAGGGCCGGCCGCGGTGAGACTCGCGCACGCCGGTATCCGCCACGCACACGCCGCACTCGACCTACATCTTATTATATTTTACAGAAAATTCGACTAAAAACTATGTTCCGTTTTATCCGACCGAAGTTTGATCGAGACGACGCCGCGATTGCTTCGGAATGTCGAGGCGCGGCCTGGAGTTCGGCGGAGGGGGATGGGAGGGGAACTCGGAGTGAATTCGTCGTGTCCTATTTATAATTTCCTTCGGCCGTCGGACGAGACTCGACTCGCCGTCCCCCTAATTTACCTTTAAACGTTTCGTACGGAAGATTGACGTGACAAAAATAAAAATAATTAGAGGGAAGGAAGTGATTCTGTAATTATTTGACGGATTTTGTCTCTTTGTGTTAAGTGTAAATTTGTTTTGTTATTATATTAGCGATTATGTCCTTCTGTAATCCGAAAGTTAATTGTAAAGTACAGTGTGAGAAAATATGTAACAGTACTACATTAAGAAATATATACACGAGAAATTTAATCTTGGTAGTGTACGACGGGAAGAGCTCCTCGACGCACGGCAATGTTATAATAATTTAATTTATGAAATATATGCAATCTCAAATACTCCCAAATAGAAATAAAACTCTCACAGTTCTATATAATATAATTTATTTCATATTTTCACCCACCGACAGTTTTATATTTTTTTTCTATAAACTGTAAAAGCAAATTTCCATGCCAAATTAATAAAATTTAGAATATTTTTTTCTGCATGCAGTTGATGTGATATGAAAATTAAATTTGTGGTCTTATATATTTACTTGGATATAAACAAAATAGTATCATCTTGCGAAATAAATGATTCAGTAAAGTTTAAAAAATGTATATGTAATTTGCATTATGTGTAAAAGATGAAAAATATCACCTTGTAAAAAATATGTACATCATTAAAAATTTTAATTAATCAACTTATTTTATATCTACATGTTCTGAAATTCAATGGTCATGTCTTAATGTTTACTTTCAGGCAAGAACTTTTAAAGTATCGTGTCTTAAATGTTTGTATGAAAAATGGTACAAAAAGCAATGATAATTTTATAGTGACTCAGTTAATTTTCAATATAATAAAAACACCCCTATACATTGACATTTGAAGGCTCCTTTAAGAGCTCAAAATGTTAATGTTCAGTATTTGGTTTAACTGATAGAGAAATGGTGGGATGTGATTTAGTCATTTTGCAATAACTCATACACTAGCCCACACTAGGAGTTTTATGCTCAAATATAATTTGGCAACTACTTTTGGTCAGTTACCTTCTAAATTGAAAATACAGTATTTGTTGATTATATCTATATGTAATAATGTAAATTATTTTATATAAATGCTAGTTGTCATTAGTGTTGCTAAACAGAAGAAGTTGTCATCTATGCCAGTATATTATTGTTGTACTTTTGATATGAAACTGACTGAAACACTTTTTATGTATAGTGTCACTAATTTCAGAAATTTTGTTGGTATCTCCATTTATTTGCAAGCCTGTATATATATATACATCAATACAGTCTGTCATATAATAAGTTAGAGATATTTAGTATATTTTGCACAGACTTGGTTGGTTTAAAATTATAACTGTGAATATGTTATAATTATGAACTAATAACTAAAACATACTCTAAAAGTTCCAACAGACTAGTGCATCTAGTCTTAACTAGGTTTAGGTGTAGATATGGTTTTTATAAGACATGTAGGTAGTATTTTCAAATTCTCTGATTCTAACAAATATTGTATGTTTCTGTAAGAAGGCAAATGTAAACAAAATTAATCTCAAGTGTTATAGGTCCCTTGTACCAAATGTTGTTACAAGAGAAATAAATGATATTAAAACAAAGTGGTTCTTATCTATACTTCCAAATCAAAAGACTTACATCTTCAATATTTTCAATATTTTTAACTAAAAGTAAATTGCATTTTAATTAATACAATGCCTTTAAAAGTAAAGGATAGTAGCAATGTTATCTTTTCCACAAAATATTCAGCATAAAATTACAGTAATTAAATAACAAATAGTCTTGTTTAGGCTTATAAATTACAATAAAAACTTTCCTATTTACAATATCTGTCTGCTTTCATCTTGCTTCTCCGGTCAAGAAGAGTTTCATGAAAGTTACCATCCAACTTGGCCCTCTTCAGTTGCAATACTCCCCCCTCATTCACTCGCAGCTTCTTGTCTTGGAACTTTTGAAATTTTTTACTGAAATACAATTAATGAAATACTGTATTATATTATAGTAGTTATATTGGAAAAAAATATAACAAAAAATCAACACCGACACATAGTTGACCTCCACTTCATTAAGGTTGCCCTCTTCCTCAGCCACTACTGATGGTTGCACATCTCTGATCTTGTTAGTACGTATGCTGCAGGTTTCATGATCTGATGCAGATGTGCTTTGTGCAACTACAGACTCTTCATTGTTGACCGATATAAATTTATTCATTGAGCTCAGAATTGCTGTTCTACCTGTTATTATATATGCTTAGCAGTAACTTAAAATACATAATTTACTCAGTGTTATATTATAATTGCAAAAGATTTATTTCATTTACTAAACCGATTAGTGACTGACTGATTTAGTTTCAAAATTAAATATATTAGTAAAAGTGCAATTGGTATGGAAACAATTCTAATATTAGGAAAGATATGATTTACCATCTTGCCATACAGGTTCCCATTGTTCCATAAGTCCCACAGCATCAGATCGTCCAATCACTATTCCTTCTTTAGATACGCCCAAGTACTTCCCATATCCAGATTTTAGGGCAAACTTATTTTCCCCAGCTGGAAATGCTGTGAATATTTCTTCAGGTGAGGGTCCTTCTCCCTCGTCGTGCGGAGCTCCGATCGTGAACAAACCATTATCTAATGCGGAGACGTAGCATCTGTCACTGAATTCGATAGCTATTGATCCAGAGATATCTTCATTTTTATCAACTTTCCACCATCCACCATGTATGTTACAATCTTCGTCCACTTTATTATCTTCCGTTTTATTTCTCTTCTTAAACTTACGTTTCTTCGTCCTTTTTAAAAGAAAAAAATCAATACATTCCATTCAATAAAAATAAAATAAATACTAAAGCATTCCTAATATATTAATAACAATCATTAATTACACTTACTTTGGCTTATCGCCTTTTAGAATTAGCTTTCCTGTTTTTACAGCGGCGTATTCATCAGACATAATTGTCGTTAATATTTGATGGCAGTTGTTGAGTCTATGTACTATGAAGTTTGGTATTTATAATTTAAAATATATTTACAATTTAAATATAATATAATTGCTTTCACAGTTCACACTATATAGTACTCTGTGGTTCACACTTTATAGTACTCTGTGCTCACTATTGACAGTGAAACTTTACTCTTCAGAGTACTCTGTAGTCTTTGTAATGTTGTTGTGGTTGTTTCACAGAGTAGTGATTAGTAAGTACCACAGAGTACTGTATATGGTAAGCACTAATAAAAATAAAAATACTACTACTATTAATAAAAATAAAGGAGGTTGGTGCCAAGACAAGAAATGGAAACGAGATCTCGAAATTTTAAAAGTAAAACGTTGCATGTCTACTAACATTTCTTTTTAACTTATTTGTCAGTATTAGCAGATATTAAGATATTTTTGTCTTTGATTGCTACCACTAAGTAAAAGTTAAAATCTTTTTTTTTATCATTGGAAAAGTCTGTTACGGATACTCCACCTGCCTAGTAGAAGATGGACGGGGGTCTATGAGGGACTACTCAATAGCATAGAGGACTGTGCACTTTTTAGTATTATCCACTAAATAACCAAATGTTGCTCTCATTGACTTAGTGGGACGCCACGGAATCGCTTTAAAACAAGTAAAAGTTTAAACGTACTAGATCGTAAACGAAAATAACGTAAAACTATTGGCTGAAATTACTTTAAAGGTAATAATAACAAAAAAGTTTTTAAAAAATCATCTTAGTTATTTTATTAACATTTAACGATTTAAGTTAATTACAATGATACGTACGCGGATCAATCAATATTATTACTTAATAAATAATAATACCTATTGTTTTTAAAGTTTTGCGATTTTGCCACATATTTAAACTATTTTGGGACTGGATCGTGTGAATATTTTTAAGGGGTTATATCTTTTACTTAACCGATGTTTCGATTGAATTGCACCGATTGTGGTCACGGGTCGACTGATGGCAGCTTAGCCTCGTCTTCTTGAGGCGGGGTTTTACAACTACCCTCGCCCAGTCTTAATAGTTTTGACACTGTATTTGCAATGTCGTTGCTCCTATACACTACACTTACGACATCGCATGCATCGGTAGCATTGTTTATGACAGGCTACCCAGATGGTGAGAATCAGTCTTCGTCTTCACATTCAACATTCTTATATTTCTAGATATCGATCGCCTCACGCACTGTCCTGGAGTAATAGTGGCAATCTTTTGAAGGTCCTGTGGAGCATACAGTTCTATCCAGATTCTGACTCAACAAATGCTCAGCGCTCGCAGACTTGGCGGTTTTTCTACAGCAGCGGTATTATTCTTGACCCTGTCTGCGATTCTCCTTTTATTCTGTCTGATATAGGAACTACCGTAACTGCAGTCCACCTTGTACACCCCAGGTGTTTGAAGATTAATGACATCTTTTGCTGTTCGTAAATACTTCGACACCTTCGAGTACGTATAGTTGCAGTCTTGATGGAGTATTTCTTTAATGATGTTCACATGACACCGGCTCGAGAATGAGATATATGGTAGATGATGAAAGCTGAAACTTGTCCATTGAAAAGAAACCATTCAATAAACAATATAACTGATTTCCACATTGGCAAGTTTTCCTAAAAATACTTCATGGCATGTGTATATATGTATGACGTAAGTATATGAAGCAAGTAGGTGAATCAAAAAGACGAACTCTTTATCCGATTCAATTAAGATTTTATTGATTAAGACAGCGATATCGTTTCACTGCATTCATACAGATCCTTCGGGTCTTTTTTTACTAAAAGCAGCAATAACAAAAGCACATTTTAGAAATAATACATTTATTCGAGACTCAATATTTTGAAGCCGATTAACAAAATATAGAAATGATTTACTATAAAAGTTCTTGGTGTGTTTGTATCACAAAAATTATTAATACTAGCTCGAGAACAAGAGATTAGGCATACTATGAATAATTGCGCAGTTCATCAATTATAAATTGGGAATTTAGAAATGAGACTTCGGGTAACTTCAATTTAATAGTTTTAAATTTATAATATATATTCAAATCTTTGAGATGCGACCGGGTACGAAGCTTAGAGCGCATTGGTCGCCGCTGTATTCGTCATTGTCAATGCTGTTTCGAGTTTTTGCTGCGATGTATTTATAAGGCGTTTTGTGCGTTGAGAAACTCATTTACAAGACATTTTACCAAATCATGGACTAGGTACCGATTGTGAACAATGCTGTGAACAAAAGTGGCGTCAAAATAGGGAGGCAACACGACAAAATGCCTAGGACCAACAGCCAGAACGGGTTGCGAGAAAAATTTAAAATTATATTAGGCTTTTAAAATTATATCACTTAAAATTTAGTAAACCTTTCGAAGAGAACTGCGTTAGCAAGCGCAGGTGTTTAAAGTAGTCCGTGCGTATTTTTGTAGTATTATTAAGTACCCTCATTTTATTTCATTGTTAGTGAAGATGAAGGACGATGTAGTGAATCATTCCGATAAGAGTGATGAAGTTCAGACTATTTGTAGAATGGATATTACACCAAATATTCAGTTTGTTAATAATAAATTGATACAGAAAAAAGTTGAAGAATATAATACTGTCAGGACCGCTGGTCTTGTTCAGGTCGAGATTGCAATCTAAACGCAAAGCTTTCACAAATAGAGATGCAAATAAGTTTGTTTTCTCTTCAGCGGTGTGGGACAATGACCCATCAGGTTTCTGCAGTGGAGGTATTGAAGGGTGGCAGAAGTTCACCTCGACCTCTTTAGCTAGGGATCAGAACGCTTTGCTACAAAGCTTTGGGTACAAAGCCAGTTTGGTCCCTATACGGCCGATACAGTCAAAATGATCCTATTATAATACCTTCTTGCAGGACTTGAGATCCATGGCTGTACGCTGACGAGCTGCCGCCTCGGCTAGGTATGCCTGAAGTTTCTGCACCTCAACGTATCGACAATCAGAGAAGCATCGGTACTAGAATCAAGGAACACATCTCATATTTAAAAAATAGGCGTACGTCGATGTCGGCAGTCTTTGAACACACAATAGACTAGCCCAACCACATTTCAAACTAACTGTTTCTATGGGCTTGGCAGTATGTTCATAGACGTGGAATTTAACATTTTTCTTGAAAGGATCCCAGGTGTTCGGAAGATCCCAACCATCTTCTTTATTAAAATTAGGATATTCTTTAATTTCAATAGCGTCGCGAATCATTCTTGATATATATATGTGTTCACGAGCGAGAATCTTTAGTTTATCAAATCGGAGAAAGTGGTTGGGCTTAATGTTTTCTATGTATTTTATAGGGCGAGTTATATCCGTAAAATAAATGTATTGAAATAGTCTGTTGTATATTGTATTTATATATATAATTTTTATTTCGTACATTTAGATTATTTGAGAGCGGTCCCATCGGTCCTATCGGTCATCGAGACCTTTAGTATTATGCAAGTTACTTTTTGGATTCTATAATACAGGTAGTACTTTCCATCTGCTCAACAACCTTATATCTCTTGACAGACCTCTTGCCTACTTTCTAAACTTCTAAACGTCCTGACGTCCTGGCATAAGGTTTTTGTTTTGCCGGAACTTTAATCAAACCTCCGATTACATTAGTCAAGCGTGAGATCTCGAATTTGCCACATTTCGAATGAAATCGAACATCGGTAATATTCTGATCCTTTCTTGAGAGTAAGAGCTACCTCTAAAGCAGGAAATATTCTCGCTCGTTATCAACAGAGTCTAGCTAGTGATGGGAAAATGGTCCAGCGGCTGAACACCGTTCTCACATTCATCGTTTACCGCAACCGCTTCGGAATGGAACTCTTTAATTCTGAGTGCGACCGAAACTTAAAAATGCTCCTCAACAACAACTCTCCCTGCCCCTAAGATGGAAAAGGATTCTAGATATTAAAAGTAAAGATAAGGATAACATATACTTTTACATATTAAATAATTTTATAATGTATAATTTATTTTACGATCATGAATTTCGAAGAAGCGCGTCTCTTGCTTTATGTGGAAGTAGCATTTGAAAGAGTATAAAAATGTATATGTTTATAAATTATTATTAGTTTTATAGACTGTCGACCTTTTTAAGTAGCAACCCCTTTGAACGCACGCCATTTTGTAATTCTTAACATGTTGATTTGTTCACAAAGATGATATTTTTGACAAAAATAATTATTTATAATAGTGTAGTGGACTAAAATATTTAATATATGTTAGAAAAAATATAAAATGGATATGGGGGAGGTTAAAGCGTTCAACGCGGAGGTATTATCATTGAAAAACCAAAATGTTTTATGATAACCGTGGCATCCTTCTTACTATCTTTTACTTTTAGCTGTCCGGGTTGTACGAAAACAGGCCTCCGATTTCGAAGGCGAAAATGAGTGCTATCACGAGAGGTGCTATAAAAGCCATAAAATTCTATAAGCACGTCGTTCATAGTGTGGAAAAGTTCATACAGAAATGTAAACCAGAATATAAAGTTCCTGGACTTTACGTGATAGATTCAATAGTAAGACAGTCTAGGCATCAATTCGGCCAGGATAAGGATGTGTTTGCGCCCAGGTTCGCTAAGAACATGCAACAAACTTTTGCTAACCTATTCAGATGCCCTGATGATGATAAGGTATATTACTGTTAATTTACTTTATAGGTTATGTGTTGTAAAGCTAATAATAATATTAATTTAGTTTTCAATCGGGATAACTTTGTTTAAATTATTAAGATATATAAACTTAACAATTGCTACTTAAACAAATGTTAACAAGTGCTGTTAGTATTTCATATTATATCCGACTGTATTCACATAAATACTTTTGGGGTTTGCCAGACTAATTTCGAAACTATTCGAGACGCGCGACGTAAACGCCGCAGTTCACGCCGCGATTCTGTTAAATTTAAAACTCATGAATTATGACAAAACAAGTACTATTATAAACTATTTACTATTTAATCCCAAATATTCATGCCAGTGCATATTATATCTATTAATATTTTTCTTTTTCAGCGTAACATTATCCGAGTGCTAAATTTATGGCAGAAGAACAATGTTTTTGGTCCAGAAGTGATTCAGCCTCTGCTCGACTTGGCCGATCCTGGCCACCCGCTACACCTTGAAATACAGCACCAAAACAACACTGCCAACGGTAACAGTTATTTAAATATTATCCTGACTATTGAACTATAATAATAATAAAAAAATTGCAAGTAAAGTTTATGTTGAGCACAAGGTTTTTAGACTTTTTCATTTGTTATTAACAATACTAGGACTGAAGCATAATTATAGTATGTTATGAAATTTCATTGACATTTTCATATAAGTTATTAAAACTGTTAAAAAAAGGAATAAGTAAAGTAAACTTTTATCATGTTTTTTTGAGAGGCCATCTGAATGTATATGGTTTTGTTATTGTTACTGTTTTAATTTCTAGCTAACTAAAATTTTTCATGTTTAGATGGAGTAATATAACATATAAATATATTTTTGATTCTAGGAAGTAGTTTAAATATAAGTCACAACACATCTGATAACAAGATGTCTCCTGTCCGACAGGATTCTCCTCACAATTCACCTCCTATGGGAGATTCGGTAAATATCATTTCAATTATAGATAACAAGTGTAATATAAGACTAAATGTACTATTTTTAAAGAAGGGCTTATTTTCAAAAAAAGCCATGCCAACAATTTTATTTGATGTATACAAGTGTATACAATTCTGGTATTGATTCAACATGGAAAAGATATAAATAAGTAAATCTTTAAAATTTCAGTTCCAAGATGACTCTTCTCCAGGCCCGCAGACAAAGTTTAATCGGAAACTTCTCAATGATTTTGAGTATGAAAGTGAAGAGGAGCCAGATCCTCCGCAGCCGCCGCACCAGCCCCATTCAGCACACGCAACACACACGGCCCACGTTCCACATGCCACTCACACGGGCCACAATCCCGCCGACGCACTTGGCAGGTAACATTATCTGATTAAGATTTAATTCTAAATAGAGAAAATGGGATCAAATAAAATTATTTGTTCATTTAAATTTACTGCCTTATTTGTTTCATTTTTAGTATATTAACAAATCCAGAAATTATGAGACAGTTGCAGAGTCTACAGGCACAGATGCAATTGATGACTGGAATGCAAATACCGGTATGTGTCTATATTTTACCGTGGAGCGTATATAACTATTTACTAAAACGGAACCATATGCTATTTCAGAACTTGATGCCAATCATGTCCGATATGCAACTTCAACAAAACCAAAATCCAAATGTACCATTTTTGGTGAGTACTCATGGAATAGTCTGAACCGATTCATTTCCCACTTTATTGATATCAACACTGCATTGTAATCATTTATCATTTTAGAAGTCACAGACCGAGCAGCAGAAGCAGGCCGAACCGAAAGAGGATATGGCTAACGAGTCGGATATAGAGTTTGTGGAGACCGGCCCTCAAGTGATAGAAATACCCGACGCCAACGATTCAAGGTACTTCATTCCCTCGTTCCTAATGCCGCGAGTTTTGTGCAGCCTCGTGAAACCCCCCTTCCCTGCGCAGGTCGCCGTCCCCGCGCCGGCGCGGGCGCTCGCGCTCCCCGCGCCGACGCCGCCGCTCCCGCGACAGGGAGCCGAGGCGCCGCCGCGACAAGGAGCGCGACCGCGACAGAGACAAGAGCTACAAGGAGCGGGAGGCCGAAAAGGAGAAGCAGAGGGAGAGAGACAAGAAGGGGTTGCCGCCTATAAAGAAGGAGAACCTGAGCGGTGAGCGCCCGGTCGGTCGTCCGCCTCGTAACGGGGCTCCTTTAACGATCGCTGTGTCCGCTCGCAGTGTGCAGCACGACGCTGTGGGTGGGGCACCTATCCAAGCAGGCGACGCCCGAGGAGCTGTGGGACCTGTTCGGCGCGGTGGGTGGCGTGGCGGCTGTGGACGTGGTGCCCCCGCGCGGCTGCGCCTTCGTGGTCATGGAGCGCCGCCGCGATGCCGCCAAGGCCCTCGCGAAGCTCAACCGCCACAAGTTGCACGCTAGAGAGATCGCCGTCGCGTGGGCGGCCGGCAAGGGCGTGAAGGGACGCGAGTGGAAGGACTACTGGGAGGCGGAGCAGGGCGTGGCCTACCTGCCGTGGGGCGCCCTGCACGCGCGCTGGCTGCTGGGCGCACTGTCGCTAGACGCGCTGGAGGACGGCGGCGCAGTGGACGAGGACACGCTGCCACCCTGGCTGCCGCCGCGCGTCAGTACACCGATGTCGTCCTTTAAACGAAATTTTGTTTGACGGACAGTACCGACTCATACCTATGATATCCACAGATTCTACCCAAATCCGTCGGCGAGGCCGTGCCGATGCTAGGTGCTCTGCCGCGTCTGCCGCCGCCCGGGTGAGTGAGGGAAAGGGGAAGGAGAATCGATGTTTTGTATGGGTCGGTTATCTAATTGCGTTCGTTGCAGGCTGCCCGCGCCACCGCCGGCTCTCGCTGCGCCGCCTCCTGCCGGTGAGCCGTCCCCCCTACCCCCGGCGCCGATCGTCTCGCCCGATTCTAATTGTACCTCTTTCGCAGGTATTCCTCGCGAGCCGCTCCTAGGTTTCCCGCCCGCATTGCCGCCGCAATCTTTGCCCCAGCCCGGTGAGTGTAATTTAATTACTAAAATAAAATAAAAGAAAAACACATTTGTATTTTATATATTATAACTCTTAATTCGCAGAAAGGGAACTAATGTACCCATTATATTATACAAGATTTAGGGTATATTGCCACGGTTGCTTACTTTTAAAACACCCGTCTTGCAGGCCTGGTGGGCGGGTTTCTCGGCGGGTTGATGGGCGTCGGCGTGGGGCACGTGAACGTGGGCGGGCTCGTGCTACCTTTGCACCCGGCGCACGCGCACACACACACACACGCGCACGCACACACGCACCCGCACCCGCATCCGCACGCGATGCAACACACGCTCGTAAGTACACACCCGGCCCACTCGTTTTTACAACAATTATTATTCAGAAAAATATCTGTAATGGCCCGACGGCTGCGCAGGCCGCCCCGCGCGCCGAGGTGTCGGACGACGCCATGGAGCTCGACAACGACGAGCCGGCCGACGACGCACTCGCGCCGGGGCCGCTCGGCCTGGGGCAGCTCGCCCCGGGACCACTAGCTCCGGGGCACATGAGCGCCCAGGGGCAGCTAGTTCCGGGGCACATGAGCGCTCAAGGGCAACTACCTCCGGGACACCTGGGCGCCCCGGGGCCACTGGCGCCGGCGCAGGGTCCGCCGGCTCACCTGGCCCCGGCGCAGCTGGCCGCGCTGGGCCCGCCGCCTCTGTCGCTGGACCAGGTACCGGAAAACAATATATGATACTGTTTACCAAATCTAAATCTTATATATTAATGCAGGAAGCGATTTCGTTGGCACACTGTAGCTCGAGAACCACTAAAGGGAAAAATATCGTTGATGGCTCAAATCAAAGGTCTCATTATGCTACACTGCTGAAAAATAGTGACAACTCTCAAATCTCATTAGCCTAATTGCAGTAATTAGTCAAAAAATTAATTTTTCCCATAGACTTTGCATGGGGAAATTTTGCGCGCGCTTTCAAATTTTTTGTATTATCTGTTGTGACTAGCTGGTCTTAGCATACTAGTTAGAAAATCAATACAGACCAAAGTAGATAAATATAATTCGAATGGTATTGATTTTTTTTATTTTAGTTGCAAGCTCTCCTGTCGAAACCGCCGCCGACGTTCAATTCTTCGGAGCCGCCGCCGGGTTTCAACCCTGAACCTTTCGAGCCCGACGAGGCGCCCGACGAGCGGCGCGAGAGGGACAAGGAACGCCGGGACAGAGATCGCGAACGGGACAGGGACCGCCGCGAGCGTCGCGACACCAGGGACAACAGGGACAGGGAGCGCCGTCCCAGAGACAGAGACAGGTCGGTCAAAATATGGTTACGATCTTCAATTATTTATTATTGGTCGGTTTTTTCGGATGTTTGTATTCGTAGTCGGTGAGTGCACTATCTAAGACGACAACAAAAATTAAAACATTAAAAGCATCATTTAGTAAAATTAAAATTTCGTAGCTTTTTAATGAAAACTGATATAAAGCTACTATTCTACCGGTCAACATCAAACCAATCATTCAACAGAGAGAGAGATGACCGCAGGGAGCGCGACAGAGGCGCCCGCGAGCGTCGCGACCGGGACAGGGACAGGCTCCCTCGGGACAGCAACCAGTGAGTGACGTCTGACATTTCTGTCGGAGCGATACTTACGGGCGGTATCGACATAACGTCATCCCTAGTCACATCAGAGTATTACATTGATTTATTTTATCTTCTTTAGTGAAAGAAGCCGTGAAAAATCTCCGAGAAACCAAACGAACGAACCCATCCAAGAGAAGAGTCTACAAGAAAGACTGTGGGAGATGGCCAACGGTAAACCCGTCGAGGGCGCTGATGAGCCGTCCGGAGAAGCCAGGGACCGCCCGCCGCTGCTGGAGCGCCCGCCGCCGGCCGAAGCACGTACGTCGTATTACGCCGATCATTTTTAAACATGATACAAAATTAATAGTAAGCATTAAGCACTCCGAAGCCCATTTTCCACATGAAATATAGACACTGTATAAAATATCTCGAACACAATTCAGAAAAAATTCAGTATATAAATGGAATTAAATCTCGTCAATGAATTAAAAGTGAAATCTCGATTTACAGAGTTACGTATGCGCGTTCCCCCGGCGAGGCCGCCGCCGAGAGGTACGCCCCGCCAAGAGCCCCGCCCGTACGCTGGCTCCTCCCACTCACCGCCCGCCCTCTTGTTGCAGGACCATGGCTTGCGCCGCGCTTCAACGGCATGGGACCACCCTTCGTCCGCCCGCCCTTCGAGAGACCGCCCTTCGACGGTCCCTCCATGTTTGAGAGGCCGCCCTTCGGGCGCATGCCGTTTGACGGCCCCCGCCCGCCCGGGCCCCGCGTGCCCTTCGACGGACCAAGGCCGTTCGATGGTCCTCGACCGCCGTTCGACGCTCCGAGACCTCCTTTCGAGGGACCTCGGGCGCCATATGATGGACCGAGACCGCCTTTTGATACGCCGAGACCGCCTTTTGATGGACCGCGACCGCTCTTCGATGGCCCTAGACCTCCTTTTGACGGTCCGAGACAATTTGACGGTTTCGATGGAGATAGGCCTTTTGAGACATCGAGATTCGACGGCCCTCCAGAATTTTTCGACAGAGGAAACAGAAGATTTGATGAGAGAGATTTTAACGAAAGAGTGTGGAACGGAGATAGAGATTTTGATCGTCGGAGTGAATGGGACGACAGAAGAAGAGAGCGACGAGGGAGGGAACACGAGGAGCGATACCGAGAGCGTCAAGGGAGAGGAAGGAACTTTGACGAAAGAATGAGACCAAGAGACGAAAGAAACTCACGAAGAGACAAAGACAGGAAGTCCAGATGGGGCGCAGCCGACGAGACAGGAAACGTGACCGATGACGACAAAGGGAAAGAGACGACACACGAACCTAGTGCATGCGAGAACGAAACCACGGAAACGATCGACCCCATCCGAGACGAAAAGAGTGCGATGGGGATCAGCGAGACGCACCCCCCGTCGGAGCATGGCGAGGAACCGGCGGGGGCCACGAACGAGTCTCCGAGGAGTCTCGCGCCCGACGCTGGCGACCCACCCCCCGACCCCGCCGGGGCCCCTTCCCCCTCCACCGCCGGGGCCCCTTCCCCCTCCCCCGCCAGGGCCCCTTCCCCGGACCCCGTCCGGGCCCCTGATCTATACGACGACGACGATATCTTAAACACCGGCACGGAGACGACCGCGCTCGAGGTCGCCCGCGATGAAATCATGAGCGCCGGGAGCCCTGCCGATAGCGACAGGCGCCACGAGGAGTCGGCTAGCGAGAATGTAGAGGGAAGCGAAAAAGAAGTGGCTTGACATCGGAGGAAATGGCAGATCGGGTATTTCCAGTGGAAATGATTCGGGTGACGCGGCGCCGGGCGCGCCACGGACACGACACGACACGACGCAACGCGACGCGACACGGCACGACACGGGACGCGCCCGCCGGCGGCCCGCGTTACGATCGCGGGGGTTTTGTTGTTTCCTTTTTAAATGTTTACATATTCAGAAGTACGCCGGCCGGTCCCGGCCGCCGGCGTCACACACCAGCCAAAGATTAATTTATACAAAGTTGAAATATACGAGTGCCTTACTGGTTAGCGTGTTTTTGTTTTTTGGCGACAGAAGAGGATCGCGTCCGGACGCTCTCTCGAGCCGCCGGCCAGGTACCGTCCACGATTTTACTATTTACTCTATCGTGTCGGAGGGGACCCCTCGATATGCATATGACGAATACTATTTCTCTGTAATATTAAACCGATATCGGCCGCCCCGATCCGACACGGTACGACTGACGCTAGCAATGTGTGCAAAGGCCTCGACGGCGCGTCACCCGAAGACTGCCTGGAAACAAACGGAACACGGCGCCCTCTCCGGACCGGACGCTCGACGCTCCTCAGCTACAACCGTTTTGGTTTCGACTGTGTGCGACTAAATTTAAACCGTTCGTTGCGACTAGGGTTATTTAATGCTTAATACGGATCGTTTTGAGTTCTTCATTTTTTAACTGTTTTAAATATTGTTTTCGTTCATTTCATGGTGGAGGCAGGCCGCATTTAGATCATCGTCTAATACCAACCTGATAAATAAGACATACGTCACCTTGGATATATTGTAGCTTAGGAATGTTTATAATATGGAATATAATACTTCGAAAGATTTTCGAAACGTTTAGCTGTTATATGTGTAAAATATATATATATATATTTTAAATATTATTTTATAGGGGTCTTCGTAAGGAATCATAATGTTAGCTCGCTGTGTAGATAAGCATACGAAGTGCATGCTTGATGTTTTGTCATATTTGTGCTTAAATAAATAATTGTAAAATTCAACGCGGATTTTAGTTTACAGAAACATTTTCAGATGTCAATTGCAAATGTGAAGTTGAGGTCATTTTGCACGCATTGCTTAGTTGCTTTGTTTTATGTTTTATTACGAGTTTCAGTAATACAGTGCATTAATAGAAGAAGTGGCTGATATGTGTAGACAACATGCTTCTCCGTTTAATATTATTCCCATAATGGATATTGGAGTGACACTTTATTTTCAATTTATGAAATTTTTGAACTATTTTTAACATACTACCAACAAATAACAATTATAATATACACAATAATTACTCAATGATAGACAGTCCATACAATACGATAGAGATTCTAAAATTATGAACTTTCGTCTGCTGACACGTATACAGATATTGCTATTGTTTACAATACTGTCTTCTTTCACGTTAGCTGTGGGCTGTTAATCAGTGTGGGCAGTTGTATAAATCTTAACAGTGGAATAAGCATATTACGACAAACGACATAGGTAAACCATTTTCAAGATGACTTCAAGGATTCTAAACTAGAAATTTTAATGTCATTGTAGTCTGAATAAAAAGATTCATCACATTTTGAAGACGAAAATAATAAGATATAAATATCGGAATGTCAAATAAATAATATTTATTCTTATGACTTATTATTTTATTTCCTTTAATGCTTTTAAAGAGGAAAAAAAATTAAGGCTCGGATAAGGCTTTAGACAAATTATTAGAAAAAAATATACAAAAAATATAATTATTGTTAACACAAATGATTCATCGGATGAAAAGTAAGGATGAGAAAAAGTGCGGATGTTTGGAGTTGAAGAAAATTAAAATTATATTATATATTTAATGTTAATATTATTTAATTTTTAAATACTGTTTAATTGGTGTATCAGACTATAAAATTATAAAAAATAATAGTAATACTTTATTTCTCTATGTGCTGACCGTACACAACTACAAATGCTAAAATTTTTCGAAAGTGATTTATCTGTACAAGCCTATATTATATATTGATTATTTAATCAGTTCACACTAACAAAGGCATTTGACTGGAATGTCGGTTTTCTTCGATCTGTAATGTATATTTATTATGGGAGGGTAAGTAAACAAAACTTCAAAGTAACGATCGCTGATAAAGCAGTCTGAAATGATAATATATAAGTGGCCTGGAGACGTTCTTTCATTTAATTACCATGTTACACATTTCAACTGCACTAGAATAGTGTGAACGAACAATCCAGCACCAGATTACAAGTTTAATATCGACCTTGAATTCTGTTTTTTTTTGTGAGTTTTCTACAGTATACAGGTGATTCCTAAAAATGAAATTAACTGAAGAACGTCACTATAGCAACATACTTCATGTTGTGTGCTAATTATTAAACGCCTTTTTTCGAAAGGTTACTTTCTTTTTTTATCTGAAAAAATTTTAATTGCATCATGTTTCTTTTTTTTACAATTCCCAACAACGCATTTCGTAGCATTCAAAGATTTTTTGAAAACATAAACTTTCAGTCGGAATCAATACTTAAAGATTTATCTCCGATTATCTTTTAATGTTTGATTACTAATAAATAAAAAAATTTAAGAAAATAACACTTTTTGTCAATGAATTCTATAAAAAAAAATATGTAATAATGTTATTAGCATTTTATGAGATCTTGATGAGAAAAGATGTTGATGTGAATGTTTGAATATTGCAAATAACATAAAAAATGTTTTATATAATATAGACAGTAGATGGCACAAAGGGATCTTTTCCGTTAGACAAAAGCAAATTACCATACTATACTATGAAAATAATTGTAAAATCTAACGTGGCAATTGCTTCTTCTGTTAAAGATCAATTTTTTTTTATAGCATAAGCAGTAGAATCATCGAAACGAACAGTAGCTCAATTGGTAGAGCGAGGGGACGGTTTCCCAGAAACTGCTGGTTCGAATCCTGCTCGTATCGATAATTTTTTCTTAAAAAAATTTGATGAAGGCCCCACTGCAATTTGGTATCAACAGTAATTCCTAGAAAACTAAATCAAACGACTTCCATTGCTTAATCATTCAATATTTCAATATTTTAATAGTTTGCATCTATTGGCGGTAGGTAGCTTTATGTTTAGGCATTTCACTTTTTATGCTTCATAAAGAGCATCATGTGACTCCTCCCAGGCTTTAAATATATGTTATATACGTTACCTGACATCACTACCGCTAGGTTTACTTTGCTTACTTCCATAGTATTGTCTAGATATTGTGTGAAGCAAAACGTTCTGGCCTCATAAAAAGCGGTCGAGGTGAACTTCTGTCATTCTGTTTCTGACGAAGTAAAAAATCTGGAACTGATATTAGATTAACAGAACTTAAACTGCTCAAGTCAACGAGTTGAAGAGTGCGTCAGACACTTCACTTTTGTTGAATTTTGCTTGAAAAGCAGGAGACAAGTAAACAAGAAGAGATGGAAATTATCGTAAAAGTAAATGGGACATATACGAGCCTTTCTGTCTCTTCCTATGAAACTAAATTGTAGAGGACATTATACAGTATGCATGTTTCGGCGAATAGGGAGCCACTTAAATTAACGTCAAAAAACTTAAATATGGTAAAACTTGTGCAGTCCGAAAACGAATCGAAATGCATAAATATAATAAATACATAAAATAATAATACATTATGCAAAGCGAAAGTTTAAAAGATACAATAAGAATGGGTTTACATTTATTGGGGGTCAGATTTCCTATATGAAAAAGCGTAATCAAATATTCTTTGCTGACTAACAAAAAATACGTTTTTGTTTATTGTATTAGTAATGTATAGATTAAATGAATTTAACCTTTTTTTTGATCAAAGAAGTTTTGCAATAACTAACGCATAAGTGCAAGTAGGTCTTACAAAATATTTGTTATGTTTTAAAATCAAATACCTTTTTTTAATATGACAGTGCTATTGGGATAAGTATCAAAACAATTTATATTTTTGCATAAAGTTGGACACGTTTATATTTGGCCAAACAAGTTGATTCTATTTGCTTTAAACCTCCATAGTGAAAAAGCAATCTGAATGATTGTGATTATTAATTATAATTACATTTTAAAAGTTATTTAACTAGTTTCTGAAAGGTTTTGCAAAAGTCATTGCATTTAAAATCGTGTTATATTTATATATCAGTTATGTTATTTCGAACGAACCTAATCAAAGCGACATTGACAAATGTCAAATGTTAATACACAACGTCAAGAGACAAGTAACTATAAAGTATAAGTATTAATATTCAACACTTGTATATTTTGTATTATTTCATTTTTAAATGTAATAATTAACTTTTATATACAAAGTTTTATGAACTACTTTGGTTAATAATTAATAATTTAGAATGGCTGACGAAGTTATAAAGCACTCAGTGCACACACTTGTGTTTAGGTCTCTTAAAAGATCACACGATATGTTTCTTTCGAATCAAAGTATGTTACCGCCAATCGATGAGAAAGCGTAAGTACTAAGAATTTAAACATATTATTCATACCATTAGTACATTTTACTGTTGTTGGTTATATATATTTAAGTTAAATTAGAGTGCATAAAATAGTAATAAAAACATTGTAAATTTATTCTTAGGGAGAAGATATTACGAGCGGTCAAAGCGAGAGATAGTTATGGGCGAGTAATGTCAGCGGTACAAAAGGCGCAAGCATTCAAACAGTCGGAGGCCCCGAGCCGGCCGGAGACTCCTCACGATACCGGTGAGGCTTTATAATTTTTCGGTAACTTTGAAACACTACTCTTCCCTCATTATTTACGATCACTAAAAATATGCCAAACGTAAACACGTAAACGTAGACGTAAAACACTAACATCTATTTATTAAAAATATAAACATCTGATTATTCCACAAACTTATTTTCAATCGGAGCAGCCTCGACTCGACACTGCCGGTACACAGCGTACAACCAATTTTTTGATTCATATAATAATATCAGAAATAGCGGAGTCCGCCGCGCTGGGATCGGACGGCGCCATGCTGCCGGCCGCAGCGGCGCCGCCCGCGCCCGCGCCGCGTCGAGCCGCCGCGCCGCGCCCTCGCTGGCACGCGCCCTGGAAGCTATGCCGCGTCATCTCCGGCCACTTGGGCTGGGTGCGCTGCGTGGCCGTGGAGCCCGCCAACGAATGGTTCGCCACAGGTAAGACAATCCGGGGACAATACGTCCCATCGTTTTATCGTTGTTCTTTTCCATCTAACATTATAATTATCCTTAGGTGCGGCCGACCGAGTCATCAAGATATGGGATCTGGCGAGTGGAAAATTGAAAGTTTCTCTCACTGGACACGTCAGCACCGTAAGAGGTTGTTGTTTTATATTAGTTGTTTAGGATCCTTTTATTATTTGTTTGATTAGACTACAGGCAGTATCAAAAAAGTATTCCGTTGAATGTCAGTTCTTTTGTCTGAAGTAAAGTATTATTTGATCCAGGTTTAGAGGTGTCGTCGCGACATCCCTACCTCTTTAGTTGCGGTGAAGATAGACAAGTCAAGTGTTGGGATCTAGAATATAATAAGGTAATTGATTTTATTTACTATTTTTAAGTACTGAAATTTGTTTCTTTCAGACTGTCCACGTTTAAAAATAAATCTTACATGGGTATTTTACATATAGGTGATCCGACATTATCACGGGCATTTGTCAGCCGTGTACACGCTGGCACTGCATCCCACCATCGACGTGCTGGTGTCTGCGGGGCGCGATGCCACGGCGCGCGTGTGGGACGCGCGCACCAAGGCCAATGTGCACACACTGGCCGGACACACCGACACCGTGGCCTCGCTGGCCGTGCAGGCTGCCGAGCCGCAGGTCATAACGGGCTCGCATGACTCCACCGTGCGTTTGTGGGATCTGGCGGCCGGCAAATCGCTTTGCACGCTCACCAATCACAAGAAGTCGGTCCGCGCGCTGGCTTTGCACCCTGCACTTTACACCTTCGCGTCCGCGTCGCCCGATAACATCAAGCAGTGGAAGTGCCCCGATGGCAAGTTTATTCAAAACCTGTCTGGCCACAATGCCATCGTCAACTGCATGGCCGTGAACCCGGAGGGCGTGCTTGTGAGCGGAGGCGACAACGGCACCGTGCACCTCTGGGACTGGCGTACGGGATACAACTTCCAGCGCCTACAGTCGGCTGTACAACCGGGCTCCATGGACTCCGAGGCCGGCATTTTCGCGATGACGTTTGATCGCTCCGGGTCGCGTCTGCTCACTGCTGAAGCCGATAAGACCATCAAGATATACCGCGAAGATGACACCGCCTCCGAGGACTCGCACCCCGTCAATTGGAGACCTGAGATACTTAAGAGAAGAAAGTTTTAAATTCTTTTATAAATATTATAGTACAAAAATATTAGTTTTTTGTTTTTCGACCCTGACTTATTAGAGGGATAATAAAATGCAAAAACAATTGTATAAAAATATATTGCATCTAATTAATGGATTACATATAATATACCATGACATCAACAGTAATATTATTAATTGCTAATTATAATATAATGTTATTTATATCCATTAAAAAAAGAAGCCGAAACTTACATTAAGACATACAGTTAATTATTAATAAAAGCCATGATTTTAAAACAAAAATTAACAAATTATAAAAGTACAAATATTTATAATTCTATAGATAGCTATGATTGATTGAGCAGAAATAAGCTCACGAATAGTATGGGTTCAAAATCGAAATGTTCAACAATTACAGCACTCAGACCATGTGCAGTGACTGTACTGTAAAAAAAAATTTCATTTCTATTTTTTTCAAGCTCCCATGAAGCAAAACACGACCATATTTAAAACAAAATTAAAGCGTCATATTCAGGAATTGATCTTCATTCATATCTCATCATCTAGATCCGCATTCTCCTCAGGAAAGTCCCCGACCGTTACATAAACCGGCTTAACAAAACCACCATACTTGGGTGGACAAGTAAAATACCTCTTGCCGTTTACACTGCAAAATATAAAACAAAAAGGAATTGCAATTATGTAACCACAGACCAGACTGAATAGTTTCTATATAGACAAAAAATACGACTTACGAGCCGTCGTTCTTTCCGCGCGGTTCGTCGTAGTGCACGCCGATCCACAGACCGCGGGCGCCGTCCAGCGGCCCATTGTATCGTACGGTGGCGCGGCGGCGCCCGGAGCCTGGCACGGCCACCTCACAGCGCGCCCCCAGCACCGCGCCCGCCGCGAGACTGGCTTCTTCTTCTAGCTCCCGCTGCAGTTGCTCTTTCATCTTGCTCGTCTCCTCCTCATTATATTTACCAAGCTTGTTGCGTTGTAAAAAAGAGCGCAAAGTGTCTCCTTTCTTTTCATAGTCCTCTTCTGATAAACGAAATCTAAAATTTAATGAAATATTATTGGTATAGTTGTACTTGCCTTAACTAATATTTAGTATTTATAATGGGTATTCCAACCTTAGCGTACTATCTGAAGTGTCAAAATCTTTAATGAGAGTAAAGTTGTCGATGACATGTATTCTCATTCCATCGTCGATGGGATATGATCCTACCAAAGCTTTATCATTGTCTAAATTGCAGACTAAATTGTTCTTGTTATCATATAACTTTAACTTCATTGTCGCAGCTGAGCCACCTGTCACTAACTCCAGTTTGGTCTAGAAAATATTGAGTAATTATAAATTTATATCTCCCTACTTAATTAATATTTCAATTTATTTTATTTTATGATTTTGACTTAAATAATAACTACGTTATGGCTTTTGTGTCATGAAATACAAAATAATATTTATTAACATGGTTTAATTCTATAATAATAAGGAATCTGAATTAATAAAACCTTAAAATCTTGAATAGATATTTCTTTCTTAAAGCGTCGCTCAATGGGAGCGGCATCTTCACTGCCAGATTTCGTTATATGTACATTCACAAAGTCCTGGGTAATAACTTGCATTCTTTCCATATTTGTTTTTATTTTTTAACAGAAATACCTTTATAAATAATCTGGAGATTTTATGGAAAAGTTAGCTCGACTCGGTAAAATAATTCAGAAATCAGAAATGTCTAAAAAACCTAAACGAAGTTGTCAAAACAATGTTAGCTGTCATTTGGCATAGGTATGATTTATGGAGGCTAGAGACAAAAAGAACCCTATAACATCTTAATGTACTTACATCTTAGTGTCCAATCTATGCCGAAACAAAATTTTTAGTATGTACCTACTACAACAGTGCTGGTACACTATTAATTACTATATAGTAAAGTAATTTTACGTTATTGGTTGTACATAGGTAAATAGAAATCAAAAATATATTTTTATTTCTGAAAACTTTTCCAAGGTATATCATTGTTATCGTGATGTAGTTCTTCTCCATCTTTTCTCCCATCCTGGCCAAAGATTTGTGCTCTATTAGGCGTAGGTACGATAACATATGGAGTACTGTTCTCACCGCTGGTCCGGATCACCCCAATATCAGCTTCTAACTGTTGACCGCGTACAGCGGAAAACCGTTGGGGTTTTCTGGAACCCAGCGGTTTATGAACGGCTGGACTCTGCGGCATTGCGTAGAGACGTGACTTTTTTATGCATCTTCTATCGCATTTACAACGGGGAGTGTTCTGAAGAGTTATTTGATCTAATGCTTGAAGCCGAATTTCAAAATGTACTTCAAAGGTGGCATTAGTACATTTTTTCAAAATAGGTTAGATAGGGAGAAGGGCGTTAACAGTGAAAGGAGTCCCTTAAACCTACATTTGACTTGCAAATCCCAGATGAATCCATGTAATGAAAAGAAGCTTCATATCATTTGATACTGTGCTTTTTGATAAATATAAAAATGAATTAATAAGCTTTAAGCTTTTTAACCTAATTAGCCTTTAAGCGATTTAAGCTATTTATGTGCTCATAATTATAGCATAATACGCGTTTTTCAATGTCTGCTTGTCACACATTGTGACATTAATTGGCATTTGACATCCTCAACGGTTGTCAAAATATTTGCATACTTCTCAAGTATTTCATATTTGTCATTTGTCATAACAAATATTAAATACTTGAGAAGTAAAAAAATATATATTTCTTTATATTCTTTTTAACAAAACAATATTTTTTTATCTTTTAAGTGTTGTAAATGGCTCTATTCCCAGCTTATTCTTCTAGAGATTTAGCAAGTAATGTCATAGAGAATCAAGGTAGTATATGTTTATAATGATTTTTATTCTAATACATAAGATAAATAACCATTCTTACTTTTACTAGATGAAGTGAGTATATTAGATAAATCAACATCGATATACACAGAGAAACAGCTATTGGCAAGTGATACAGAAGAAATACAAGAAGAGCCTGCGGCAAAGGTTTCCCGACTTGTTGTTAACGCTTCTCAGTTCCAGACAAAGGATGACTTCTATACCGATTGTAAGGTTGATCGCGGTAACCTTTATATCTCTACACTCTACTACCCAGGCAGACCACAGTAAGTACACATGTAAAGTATGGTACTATATAAAAGCATTTAAAATATGCTATAGTATCTTATATTTATTGAAATAAGCGCTTCTGGACTTCCAATTCAAAAATTAAAGCTATGAGGGTTGCAACAGCAACCTGGTTTGATTAAAGTCACTCAACCACAATCTCAGTCACATATTTTTATTTTACTGTTATCATTGATTCACATCAAAACATTGATTTTTTTTAAAGAATGACTAACATATTTAAGAAGTGTTAGGTAGTAGGAAGGTTTAAGGTTAATTATATCCTTGCAATAAAGTTTTTGAACTTTTGATTTTTCTGTACAATTCAATTATTTTGCTAGTTATTTATATCTATTACAAATAAATTTTTTCAATATGAAATTCTGTTTAAGTGAAAATTTTGCGTTATATGTGGACTAGGAGAAAACCATGTCACTAGGTTCTCTTTCTATCACTAATAATTGATCTAAAAGTTTTAAGTCACTCACCACAATGAAATGTGAATAACCATCAATTATATTTGGAATTCTTTCATACTAGATGTTGGTTTTATTTCCATCTGTGTTGCCGGAACTGTGTGAGATGTTCGAACACATAGTTTATTTTTGCTGCTCAAAACAAAGAGAGTATCAGCATTTGTAGAAAATTGTTTATATCTTGCTAATTCCTTAAAATACCCTTTCTAATTTAATTTATAGTTTTAAATAATAATTTGACAATATGGTTAACTAATTCTTAAATATAAATCTGGGTTTATACATACTCTCAGTTCTTATTTAGAGTGATATGAAGACAATATCTGGTAACAATCATAAAATCACAATCTGGATGTTAAACTACAACCTAAATATTATATATTAAAGATAAAGATATACATATATATTTATAAAAAAGTTAAAGATAATGCCAGAATTACTTACTTCTCAAAAGTGTGTTTTGTTACTAATGCTATTCCTAGACAAATAATGGTAGGATGTCGAAAATTAGTAGAGTTGTTGAGGACATTGACTTATAGGTCCTAAGTATTTTGGTGACATTTGTGATATTAGTTTTTATTAAATGATCAAAGTGTGTCCCATAGAGTTAACATGTGGAAAGTTTTGAACGAGTTCATATAAAAATAGTACATTCATTAATACACTATTATTAATAGATCCGTATGCGGTCTTAAAGTTTGGATTTATTCACTGGATTTCCTGGCTCGTTGTACATTTGACCGCACACATACGGACGCGAACAAAGTTTTTTTTAAGTTTTTTTTAAGAATTACTCAGGATACTTCTGAAACAAATATAACAGAAAAGCGTCCCACAATTTCGATAACACTTCGTCTCACTGGACATTCCGCGGCCCGCAGGTATGAGTGTGCGGGCAGGCGAATCGGCACGTCGCGCGGCGGCCCGGCCCGAGGCGGCGGCGGAGCGCGCTCGAGGCGATACTTTGCCCGCCGCCTGTCCGACCCCAACCCCAGCCCACACGCCGACGCGCCCGACGTCGAGAAGCGCGCCGCCGCCTTCCGTGCTCTACTGCGCGAGCGGCCCTGCGACGCAGCCCTGTGGGAGACTTATATCGCCTTCCAGGTACCCCGACGTCCGTCCCGACGTGGAGAGGTCGCCCGCTAAAGTGGCACATTTAGATCACATTTCTAAATGAGCAGAAAATTCTTTAATTTTAAACGCAGGAAAGTGTAATGTTATAAGCTATACCGGAAATATTGATCCGATTAAATTCAATAAGTCGATAAACGGCAATAAATCAGTTAGAGTAAATCGAATGCGGGACATCGGCGTAACACAAGATTCGAAACTTTCTTTTGTGCCTCAAATAGATAACAATAAAAAAGCTTTTGCGCAACCCGGTTTCTTTTTTGCTTGTAGCGAAACCCTTTAAGATGGACACATAAATTAACAATAAACACGTGGCCTCTCTAAGAGGTTCACATGGATCGGATCGAAACGGTGCAAAAAGTATTTTTAAAATCGTTACAATATCGATTTGGACATATCTTTCGAGAGACTACGGTAAATCTTTGAAAACTCATAAGATGCCACTTTTGAAATGCCGTAAGTGTCTTTTCGAAGCTATATTTTTATATAAAACAGACAACTCTATCATTGAAGCTCCTCTTTTATTACGAGATATCAACTTTAGGGTTCGTCTGAAACGCGAAAGAAATACTCGCGAGAAACAAATATTCTCAGGTAGACGTGCAAGAATGTCAATTATCACTTTATTTCGGTTTACCAGTTTTTTTTTATATTTTTAATAACCCTGTATATTTTCTCATTCTCATTACCTTCGTATCCGCAGACCTAAGTAATCGTCATCGAATCGTTAGTTTAACTGTAAGTTTATAATCATTAATTTTTAAATCACTTTTTCTTCCCTACGACTGCTCTTTATAAATAGATAAAAAAAAAAAACTAACAAGCGAAGGTCCGCCGCGATGACCTCTCCCGGGCCGCACGGGAGGGACGCCGATGGAGCTTAAGAGCGTTCGTCCCGCAGGAGGAGTTCGCGGGCTCGGCGGCGGCGCTGAGCGCGGCCGAGGAGGCGGCGGAGCGCGCCCCGGCCAGCGTGCGCCTGCGCGTGCGCCTCCTGGACTGCCTGCGCGCCGCGCTGGGCCCGCACGAGCTGCTGCGGCGCCTGCGCGCGCTGCTGGGCGCCGAGCGCGTGGGCCGCGAGCGCGCGCGCCTGTGGGAGCGGCTGCTGGAGGCGCTGGGCACGGCGCGCGGGGCGGGCGCCCAGGAGGTGGAGCGCGCCGCCGCCGCCGCGCTCGCGGACGCGCCCGGGGCCGCCGCGCCCGCGCTGCTGCACGCGCTGGGTACCAACAACTTGTTTATCGATAACGTTATTGCGCCTCCGGAAGCGAAATACACCACTACATTCGTAGACTTTCCGTTTGTGTTCTTATTCGTGCCGCTTCGCTTACACGTTCTGCTGAAGCACGAAAGTATTACATTTGTGAAGTTGCTCCTAACTCGATGAACGAGTCTCGTCGTTCGTCGATTTAGAAGCTACTTCAGCGGAGGGCGCGGCTCCCGCATCTACTTCACTTTTGTTATGAAAGACTTCGACGCGAATCTGGACACACGTAGCGGCAACGAGCTGAAAGTGGGGCAGTTTGGCTATGGGCAACGAAAGGCGCTGGGTCAGTCGCTGTCCGGCTACATGGAGAAAAAGGGATTCTTTAAGATGAACTCCTTCTTCAAAAAGCGTAGTCAGCGAAAGTGAACTTGGCTCCATCATCATCATTGGCAACCAAAAGACGTATATTCAATGATGTCTCTGTGTTCAATGCAGTGGAATCCGGGAGAGATCAATAGTAATAGTAGTAGTAATAGTAAAAAGTAGTAGTAGTAATAGTAGTAGTAATAGTAAAAAGCATAATGTTTTCTAAGATTAACCCGAGTACTACATAATTTAATAAAGCTATTTTACGGATATAGCTCGCGTTTATTTTTGTGCATTTTTTAAATTAACCCGACGTTTCGAATGCTTTATAGCAAACCTGTTTGCTAGTAAGTAAGTAAGAAGCATATTAAATATCAACGTATTGCATGAGAAGGGTTGACTGATGAAGTTCACGCTCCGAATAGCATCTGCCTTTATTAAAAACCCCGAGAGCTTTCAGCTTGAACTCCGGATCCGCTTGGAGTGCTTAGGTGTGTAGGTGTGAGTATAGATTTGTGGAAACTGTTCAGACGCCTGAGTCGTAGTTCTGTAACACCTAGCATCCGAAAAAAATTTAAAAGATCTGATTGAATCTGCCATGGCAAAAAGACGCGAGTTGGTCCTGCAGTCATTTCATGTCGTGATAATCTGCCAGCGGTTCAATCGACAGGTCTCAAAGTTCAGGGATATTTCTGTTGAGCAAAGCCTCCTGACAAAACTGAAGACCGAGGACGGCAAAATTATATCTTCCAGACCGGAGCTCATGGGTGAGGTAGAGAAGTTCAGTTCAGACAGTTTTACAAGTCAACACTACTACCCGTTTGTGATGTTACCACAGATCCAAGAGCCTCACTAATCCGACTATATACCGAAGACATCTCGGCCATCGACCCGGACATCATTAGTATAGCTCTCGGGGAGCTGAAAAATAAGATTCCAGTTGATGACGAAATAACAGCAGAACTTCTAAAGTGGGCGGACAGCCAATATTAGAGGCTCTCTAAAAACTGTTCGATTCTTAGGGTATCACGCCCAAGGCATGGCACGGGAGCGTGGTGGTGCTTTTCGCTCATTTCGCTCCTGAGTCACGTCTTTTCTCGGGGGCCATCACGAATCGACTTACTAACCGTTTCGATGACCTCCAGCCTCACGAACAAGATGGATTCCGAAAAGGCCCATAGACCCCATACATACGCTGTGGCAGGTTATACAGAAGTCTGAGGAGTATAACCGTTAGCGTTTTTGGACTTTGAGAAAGCCTTAGATTCGATCGAGACCTGGGCAGTGCTTCAGTTTCTCCTGAGGTGCTAAATTGGCTATCGGTATATCGAAGTGTTGAAGTGCCTGTATGAAAACGCAACCATGTCAGTCCGCCTCGAGGACCAAAACTCGAAACCTATTGAGCCGCAGCATTGACAAAGAGATGTAATATCACCGAAATTGTTCACCTCTGCACTGGAGGACGTCTTCAAGTTTATGGACTGGAAAGGAGTCGGCATCAACGTAAACGGCTAGTATTTGACTCACTTTCGATTTGCCGACGATATCGTAATCGTGGCTGAGACCCTGAAAGACCTAAGTGCTCGATGACCTTAGTAGCCTTTCCCAACAAGTCGGTCTCAGAATAACAAGACTAAGTCATGTCTAAGAGCAATGTCTAACCACTATGTCAGATCCACCTCTACCTAGGACAAACGGTCCAGCTAGGTAGCGCCAGCTTCGAGAAAGAGGTCGTACGTCGAATCCAACTGGCCTGGGTAGTGTTCGGGTGGCTCCGAGTAAGTTAAATTTATAAGTTAAAAATAATACACTATCATTAGAACTTTAGCGTTGGGTTACGATATCGATGTTAATAACATCTGACCCTGTAACTAACAGTCTTAGAGAAGTAAGGTAAAAAACAAACTAGAAATCTTTCTTCCCAGGTTTCAAAAATAATAATAACACTTTCGTTAAATGTGTAGTAGTAAGTCGTTTTTGTTAAAATATTAGTCTGTCAGATTATATAATCTGTAGAAGAATATAGTGATGTACTAGTGGAATAAATAAGTTATGTATATAATCATATACTAATGAATTTCTAAACTGCGTGTCTCATTCATCTTTATGATTGCTTTTATTTTTTCATTATTTTCAAATCTAATATTGTTCGATCTGAAGTGTTAAAATCTTGTCAATGACTACGCATATTAATATTCCATCATTTAATTAGCAGTAATGGAATCACCGTGGGTCGTTTTGAGGATATCTTAATTATTCCGCGCATTCAGGTTCGTATCTACGCGCGGCGGGTCTGTGGGAGCGTCTCATACTACTGGTGGAGCTGCTGGTGGCCATGAACTATGCACCGGTGTCCCTTCCTCCGCCCGACCCCTCCGTCGCGCTACGTGCCGAACGCCGCCTCCTGGAACTCGAGGATAGGGTGAGCGTCGTATGCGACGGGGTAGGGTGTCGCGATCTATGGGCGCTAACCAGAGATCGAATCACGTCGTAGGCTACGGCCAGCGGGCTTCCGCTGAGCGCCGTGTGGGTGCGCGTGGAGAGGGCGCGCGCGACGGCGCACTGGCGGCCCGCCCCCCCCTCGGCTGCCGCCGCTCCCCCCTCGGCCGACCCGCAGCGGACGCCGCTGCCCCACGACGTGGCCGACCTGCTGCTACCGGTCGCGGCCGACGACCGGCTGCTGCACCTCTCCGTCCGCCTGCTGCTCCTGGCTAAGGTGCCGATGATCCCGGCCACCGAGCACTGGGAGCGGCGGCTGGGTGGCGCAGGCGCGGGCGCGGGCGGCGAAGCGCTGCTGCCGCTGCTGGCGGCGGCGCGCTCGCTGCCGCCCGCGCACCCCGCGCACCCCACACGCGCGCCGCCCGCCCTGCTGCGCCGCCTGCTGGCGCTGCTCGTCGACCCGCCGCACTACTTCTCCGATGACACGGGTCCGTCGCGCGACGTCCGCGCCGCCGTCTGCGGTCCTGAGGTTTTATATTCTCATATAATTCAGGTTACCTGAGCTGGGTCACCGCGCTGTGGGAGGTGTGTTGCGCGCGCGCGCAGGGCCTCGCGCGCACCGCGCTGGTCTGCTGGCGCCTGCGCTGGCTGCACGCGCTGGCGCTGGCCGCGGGCGGGGAGGAGGCCGACGACGGCGGCGAGGAGGGGCGTCGGCTGCGGGGCGAGGGCCGCGCGCTGCTGAAGCGCTTGGCCGCCGGCTCGCCTCTGCCCTACGCGGAGTGGGCGCGGCTGGAGCGCTCCGCGGGCCCGGCGGGCGCGGCGCGCGCGCTGCACGCCGCGCTGCAGGCGCTGCGCGTCGCGTTGGCGGACGCCGCCTGTCCGCCGCATCACGCGCTGTACGCGGCCAGGTGAGGGCCGTCGGCCTGTTGTTGTTATGACTTTATTTTAATTACTTTTAAAAATGTTCTTTACCGCGACGGCGCAGGGTGGTGTGCGAGGTGAGCGACCCGGGCGGCGCGCGGCCCAGCGCGGAGGGTACGCGCGCGCTCGTGTGGGCGGTGCTCGGACGTACCGGACCCCCGCCCCCCGCCGCCGGGCCCCCGCCCCCCGCCGACCTGTGCGCCGCACTCGAACAGGCGAGAATTCCGCATAGGGATACTGCTATTATATTTTTTTTATTTAGGACCAATGTCATAACCAAACAAAAATTAACACTTACAAACTAGTGATTATAAACTTACAGTTCCATAAAAATAACGATTACTTTGTAGGTTTGTAGATACAACAATAATGAAAATAAGAAAATATGCAAGCTTATAAAAATTAAACTAAAAAAAGCGGTTTACAAAAATAAAGGGATAATTAACAGCATCCGTCACTACTGATTTTATATACATTTTTAGCCATAATTTTAAGTCTTACTCGAAGTCCTCGTAGCGATAGCGGTCGCGAGATCGGACCGCTTTATTTATATCGTTCGATCGTTCAGTGCGAGCGGCGGTGCGAGGAGATCGAGCGCGAGCTAGAGACGGAGGAGGAGAACGAGAAGGAGGAGGAGGAGGTCGGCGCGGGGCTGGCGGAGGCGCTGCTGGGCGGCGTGGGCGAGTGGGCGCGCGCGCGCGTGGTGCTGGCGGGCCCGGCGCGCCGCGCTACGCTGCTGGAGCGCGTGTGCGGCGCGGCGCGCACTGCGGTGGGTGCCGGGCCTCCCGTCTACCTACGTGCGTGTACGTGCGTGCACGTGTGTTCGCGTATGTGTACGTGAAAGTGTGTCCGCAGGTCGGCTCGGCGGCGACGCGCTACTGGGAGGAGAGCGCGGAGGCGTTGGCGGGCCTGGCGCCGCGCGCCGCCCCGCGCCTGGCCGCTTTGTTCCCGCGCAACGCGACGCTGGCTCTCGGTCCGTACTCACCCGTCCTTGCCGACGAACGAACGGAGTTTAGACGTGTGAGAATGCCGAGTGTAACGAGTGTGTCGGTGCAGCGGCGGCGGGCTCCCCGCTGTGGGCGAGCGCGCGCCCCCCGGCGCCCCCGGGCCCCCCCCGCGCGCTCCCCGCACCTCTTCCGGCTCTGCTCCCCGCGCTGCTCGCCGCGCTGAGGACGGACTTCGCACCCGCAGGTATTGCAACAAATCCGTACAAAAATAGAGGTACGATCTCGGAACCGACCGCTCGGCTTATGAAGATGAGTCATAATTAAGCGAAGTGGACAATTTATAGCTCCAGTCGTACGATAACGCCGCCGTATCGGTACAGTCGAAACTCTAAACCGATCCGGCTGCAATACGGAGTGAGACGGAGCGATTTTATATCACCGAAAGTGTGTACGGCTGCCTTCATGTTCTATCCTTTCCTGTTGCAACGTGGTATCTTTACATCTACACGTTACATATAAAAATTTATATATATTTTAAAATATTCACTTGAAAAGTTAAATAATAACATTTTACAATTGTTTGTTAAATTTTTTGGATATTAATACACACTTTGAAATATGACAGATCGCATCTCATACTACACAGGTTACATAAAGAATTCAAACGCTTTGAATTTAATATTTTGTAATACTTTTATTATAGCAAGTGGTTGTTAGTTTTGAAATAATTAAAATTAAATAATATGTCCTTGTTTGTAATATCTTATTATTTAAATATTCTTATTAGAAACTTGTTAACTGATATCACATCAGGTTATTTTATAGTATTTTTCTTAAAATCGTTTTTACTTGGCATTTTGTTATATTGCCAATTATTTGAATCTATTGGATAGTCGGTTGGCTATGACAGAATGTCTCATCTTTTTCCTGCAGTTTGTTCAGTCAACATTGTGTGACGGTCAAAGTAAATTATAATGTTATTTTATTATAAGAGTAGCAAAATCAATTCCCAACGGGTCGGACATTATTTTTAATTTTTGATACGTTTATTTTATAATAATTAATAGGTTAATATTAATTATTTAATATGGTGAGTAAAACATTGAATCAGAAGTGGGCGGACGTGTTCTTGTGTCGATTTAGGAGAATTCACTTAATTCACGAAATATAAGAAAATATAATGTACTGATGAATATAAGGTGTGGATTGTATTAAGTTCTATTTTTGTGTCAGCTTCTTTATACGACTAGGGCCTATCGAAACGCCTTCTATTAGGAGAAGTCTTGAGAACGCATACGTAACTCAAACCAATGCTCGATATAATAATCCGATCACTAGCAATTCTGGATGTGGAAGGGCATCAGCCATATAATAACTAGTGCATAACTCTCCTGGCGCTCAACTGTTTGTATAAGTGTTCGTGAAAGATTAAACTATGTGTTCCTCAATTTTGGTTTGATTTGAAGCATCTACGGCTAGATTAAAATGTGTATTATGAGATATAACAATCGTTTTTTAAATCTCTCTAATTTTTCAAATTATTATATTCAATCCAGTTTCAAATTAAATCCTTCGTTTAAATATTAAAGCATAAAAGCATGATAAACGTGGATTTATTTGTCATGCTATTTTATTTGTATTTTTATTTTAAAGTAGTAGTCGATTTTATATCGATTTTATTTTGTTGCAGCTCATCTTCTCTTTTCATTTCCCCTCTCCTCTTATTATTTTCTGCTCATTTTTTTTGTGATATTCACTTAGTGAACTGGGTTTTCTTAAATTGCTCGTGTTGCATCGCCCAATTCAAATACCAGAAGCATTGATAGCTTAGCGCTGACCTGCCTGCCTGCCTACTGCTCGGCAAGCTCGTACACTCATTTGTTTTTGTTTTGTTTAATATTTTTTTTTGGCATACTAGTCTTACCCTTACTTTTACTGCTATTTTAACTTAACTCCATAATATAATGTTTTTTTTTAAACATTACAATATAAAATTGGAATTTCGAATTCCTGCGTTCCCTTACGAAACCTTACCGACGCACACTCGTGAAAATGTCAATCGGATGAGTCTCTTTATCATCTTACGGATAGTCATCGTTAATCATTCATATTTAAAAAATATGTTTTCATCGACAGAGGCCGAGGCGCTAGTGCGAGTGGCGCGTCGCGTCACGTCCGCGCCGCGCGCTCTCGACGAGGCCGCGCTGGCCTGGAGCGTGCGCCTCGAGGCCGAGGCCCGCGCGCCGCGCCCGCGCCTCCCGCACGCGCTGTACGCCGCGCTCGAGCGCTGCCCCCACCACAAGGTAGGCCTTGCAGTGGCTGTACTTACTCGTCGCGGCGTGGTGCCCTGTAGTGTGTATGTGTGTGTGTGTGCAGTGGCTGTACGTGCGTGGCGCGGCGTGGTGCGGCGGTGAGGCGGCCGTGTTGTCGGACGCGCTACTGGAGCGGTCGCTGCGCCTGCACGCGCTGCCCGCCGAGCTGGAGGCTCTGCAAAGCTCATCAATTCAATAACTTTTCTTGGTTCCACTGTTACAAACTATTGATTTCAACTCTTTTGAATTTCTGTTCGTGTTGGCGTAATGTCACGATTATGAGTTTAAAATATCATTAAATTTTGATATTAAAACGTTTGCTTTGTTTTCATTTCCTCCTGTTTTTCTTTTTCGAGATTATTTGAGTTCGGGTCTTTAAATTTGCAGAGATCTAAGCTTCGAGTGGGATATACGTTTAAGATGGTGTTTTGAGATAAGACGATCTCTTTGTATCATATCGATGGTTTTTTTCGCTGTTCATTTACCTTATAAATCTTTGATATATAATCCTACCATTATTATAGATCTTAGCTTAGAGAAAGGATCTCCTGAAACCAGAACCACATTTTCAAAAACTTGTCATCAAAGTTGGGCAAATCGCTCTGTTATTTATAATGATGTCTCTAAAGTCTCCCTAAATGGACATGGAAAGTAGCGTGTTGGTTTCCTAAATTTAATATAGTTCTTAAGTTTAAATGGCCTCCTGAATCTTCAGTTTTTACTGGAGAAACTATAGTTTTTTTTTCGAAACAATGTCTTTTGCAAAGTCGCATAATCTTAAACAGACTGTTATATGGCCCTATTCATTAAGTTGTTTGGAGTCCATTAAGTAAAATCCTTTTAAGTGTCAGTCAAGATTAACTGTTATTTTAAAAATCCTGAAACCTCAGTCGAGTGGTAAGTTGGGTCTGTCTGTGCCTTTGGTCTGGATTCCCAAGAACTCTGGGATCCCAGGTAATGAAACAGGGGATTCCTTTGCCAAATCTGCTATTAATTCTGATTCCTTATCCCATTTTAAAAATACGTCCCAACACTATTGTTCTCTTGCTAGAGGGTATCAAGACAAGACCTGGTATAATTTATGGGTTTCGACGGATAAAGATAAATTTTATTCTACTTTACATTATAGATATTCCAAGACGCCTCTAGTTTTTTTCTCATAAACAATAACTGGGCGGAAGATTATTTATACTATTTTATAACAAGTGAACGGAAGCCACGGAAGCGCACATTCCACGGCAATCAGTTTTATAATGTTTTGTCGTCGAACGATGCAGAAGCTAATACTAGCCGTAGTGAAAACAAATTGGCGTCAGCGAAGACGGACGCCATTATAATTTATCCGTCTCATTGCTAACGGATAATCGAGTTTGTGTTTTTAGCAATTTCTAATTTAATTATTTGCAATTCGTTTAAGTAGAGACTAACGTTTTGCGGAAAGGGGCCATCGAGGTCTAGAATTGAAAATCATTTTGTCGTGAAAAGGACAATCATTGTGTTGTGTACTAGAAATTCTTTCCAGACCATTAAAATTAATGGCTAAAAATACACCGGCTACGAAATTGAACAGAAGAATTGTGTTCGTCATGAGGCTGTTAGGTTGTATTCGCACGAGAGGACATTATCATTTTTTGTGGCTATATCACAAGGATAAGCATTTCGTTACTAATGCCACTCCTAGACAGATAATGATAGGATGTCGAAAATTGCCAGACATAGTTATATTTATAGGTCTTGAAGTTTTTTGGTGATATTTGTGATTGTATTTTTTTATAAAATGATGGTCAAAGTGTGTCCCATCGAGTTAACATGTGGAAGCTTTTTGCACGCGCGATTTCTTATTAGGCTTAAGTGGCGTCGGCACAGTGGCGGATCTAGTTATTTAGTCTATAATAATTGTATTAGTTTTATTAATTTTGTATTAATTTTGAATAATTTTTTGTTTTTATTTTTTTATTCATAAATATACATTACACATCAAACAGGATAGAAGTATTTACAATTATTAATCATGTCACAATTGAAGATCTATAATATCATTTTTTTATTGATTATTATTCATTCTTTAACAAGCCGGTAGGATTTCGGCATCAGTCGGTTAGAGTACCGTAGATTAAGTTTCTGGCCGTCACCTCTAATATTTAACTCGTGTCTGTTTTGCATGAAGTAAATTGTTGCACTCAAGATAAGTAAGATAAGGAAAGGTACGGTTCGGGAAGTACGGCTGACGGCCCATGGTACGTTTTGCCGTAGTTAGCACCGGCGAGAGTGCTGGGGGGAGCGCGTGCCATGCTCCCCTGGTACGGGGCTAGTAATAGCCGGCGGGTGGGGGCCCTGTGACATTCCGCAAGGAGTTCCGCGGGCCCTCCTACTTCCCGCCAAAGGCGGACCACTGTCAGATTTTAGTGGGTATTATCTCGGTAGAGTCCCACATACCCCAGGCTGCGCCCCCCAATGCGCCGGGAATGCCTAAATGCATTTCCTGACAAAAAAAAAAAAAAAATGGTAAGAATACCTAGTTTCTTGAAGTAGGGCCGGGCTGAAATATCTTGTGATACCTGAGTTAATGCTCGAACTGCACGCTTTTAAATTCTAAAGACACCTTTCCAGTCTGTACTTCGAACCCAAATATCAATCCCATATCGCAACATGCTTTGTACATATCTTTCGTATTTCTTTTTAATTACATCTAGGAAGTTCTGTCGCGGTTGATTAGTTTTCCCAGATTCGCGATTTACTATATTCCACTTTGTTTTTGTGGTATTTAAACTTTCCGCAACCATCTTATTGTAAAACAACGATCTCTGTTGAGTGAGCTTATTCGAATATATTTTAGGTGTTAAAAGGTAATTTAGGTTTTTAAATACATCATTATAGAAAGCAACGCGTTGAGGTTTAATATTTCTTTTCTATCCCACGATTGACGAATCTCAAATTGAATATTATTTTTTTTGGGAAAACTTATGTCTATTTTATTTTTTATAATATTTATTAATGGGGTTACTAATTGATCTGCTGAAGGCTTACGAAGACACAGATCGTCCCAGTCTACACTCTCGATCGCCGCGCCGAAGTTTAGTTTAGCATATGTGTGTAACTTCGCACCGTTTGAAGCAATGGTAGATGCGGAGTACTGCATGTTATATCTGTTATATACTCATCAAAGAGTATTTTGGAGTCAATGATAACTTCAAGATCCTTTATTACATCGGTTCTAGGTATTATTACACCATTTAAATTATACAGTTTAAAGTTTAAGCAGAATCGCTGAGTAGTAATTTTGAAAATCTTAAATATGCTTGTAAGAATTCTGAGAATATTAAGCATAGCGACATACATAATTTACATACAAATACAAGCAAATGACTCGACTTTTAAAAGTGAGTCACTTTTTTATGGGGCAATGTAAACAAATATTAGTATTAACTTTTAACAAATTATTTATAAGATTATGCACCCCGGGCACAAAGTGATCGCTGCCAGGCCACTTTTTTAATATAAATGTAATTTAAGCTTTAAAAATTATATATTTATATAAAAGATAAATTATATATTTATATAAAGGATGAGTTTGAGCACTGAGTTTACGTCCTCAGCACTTTTTAGGTGTGGTAATATCTTTTTGAGCTAGTTGTAGCTTTGACATTGTTCTGTAAAAAACTCACTTTCAATAAATCTTTTCATTTTGTGCCTTTTTTAAATCCAGACCCTCGAAACAGACTTCATTGTTCTTTTAATGTTCAATTTTGTTTTTTTTTTTAAATAAAAATTGGTAAATAAAATAAAATAAACGAAGCTTCTGTGTTTCTCTGTTTTTTTTTTTTTTAATTTAATAAATATTCATATTTTATTATTGTACTTATTTATTTCGACTACAATATTCCACGAAACACATTACAGTGCATAATAATAATGTACACGTATGAATATACTGGGCGAGTGCGGGAACTTGCGATCGACTGTTGCGCCGGTGTCCGAGGAGCGGGGGCCTGCGGCTTTTCGGGTGCTGAAAGAGGAGCAGGAGCCGGGGGTGGGCGTCGGGGCGTAGGTGCGAGCACTTGAGGTGAGACAGAGGTGCAGAGGGTCCTCGCTGGTGCCGCCTCCTCGCCCCCGTATTCGGCCGCATTGTCTCCGTACTCGCCCGCCTTCAAGCCCACGGGAGTCGGTTGGATCGGAGCTGCCTACGAGTGCGCACCCGATATAATGCATGCATATGCATTATATCTGCACGTTGGCTTCGGACTAATAGATGGTTTAAAATTTAATGGCGTTCACGAGTAAAACCAACTTAATTAATTAAGGGAGCTTATTAAAGTTTCTTAATTAAGCTGAATATATTTAAAGCCTTTCTATATTGTGCTATAGAACTATATCCCATGGAAGTAAACTTTCCAATTATATGACTTCCGAAAAAATACTTTTAGTCACGTATAGTCAAAATCAATGGCATTTACAGACAAACATTGAAATAGTGTGACTTCAGAATCAAAAACATGGATACCGATAAGTAAAACTCTATAGATACTCAATACTATACGAAGCTAATTAGTTTTCTATAAGATTTTGACTCATTTTATATAATTTTATTAACACTACCAATTGGGATAATTAACACCATAATAATCTAATAAATCTAAAAAATATGAGGCGGTGGTGTTCGATTAACAAACGGTGCTGAAATGTGTTAGGGAAGCGATGATATTTTCTTTTTTTTTCTTCTTGCAGTTTTGTTAACGTGTTTTTGCAAGAAATATTGTAGGAAACATTTTAGACACTTTAAAGAGTCGTTAAAAAAATTTAAAGATCTTTATGGAAATATACGATGCTGTCGTAAAAATATAAAGGAATGTCGAGAAGCATATTAAAATAATAATTAAAAATTGGCCCAGAGGTATCATTGGACACAAAAAATGTTTATGTATACCAATAAAATAATTCAATCGGTCAGAAATTATACAAATTGTTAGGGAGAAGTCCTCACGTCTCCGTTTAGAAGAAAGAAGAACATTATCGTAGTCACAAAAAAGAATTAAGACACATAACTGAAAAGTATCGTTGTAATAATGACAAAATATTCAATATCCCGAAAGTAATAGGAAAATAGTTTCGGCCCCGGGAAGAATACTGGTGCCAGAATGCTTTTATTAGTGCCGCAATATTAATGTTTAACTGTTAAACATAGCCCGATGTGAAGTGGCATAAAAATTTTATTCAAAAAAGCTTTTATCTGATAAAATTTAAAATTGTGAATGTAGATATCTACCAAAACACCAGGAGTTTCTTTATATAGTGGAATATCATATCTATGTAGCGCGGTTGTGGAACTCCCTATCCAGCTTTACCTATATTATAAACAGCCCTTCTCTCTTCTCTTTCAAACGAAGAGAAAAACGTTACTATCTCTCTTAATTATAAAAGTATATATTAACGCATTTACTTTATATAAATTACAAGTATTTATGTGTCTGCCTATTTTATTATTTGTTTATAGTAAGAATATATTTGTTTTATTAAAATTATAATTAAAGCTACACAATATATTCAGTTATAACATAACACTTCTTATTTATTATAAGAAGTGTTATACAAGTATTCTAATATGAAGTACCTATTTCTGCCCTTTGAAATCACTTTTGATGGCTGATAGAGATCTCTTACTAGAGATAAGTTTATTCAATTTATTTTTTTTTCTTTCCTAATATAATTTATATTCATGTACATAAAAAATTAAAAATGTTTTTGTAAGTTAAATTACTTATTATGAAAAAGTATTCTAAATTCTATTTTCGTACAATGATATACATAAAGGCCTAACATATCTGGTTAAAAATTCAAATATTATTTGTATCCGCATGTATTGAATTTAGTCACATTATTTATTTTATGTTACTAATTAGCACATCTTATATGTACTTTTATCATTAAATGCAGACCTGCTTTTCATTATATAATTTTTCATCACGTACTACCATTTACGTTCATAATTACGACCATTTTAGTTCCATAGATTCATAAAAGAGACGTATAAGTTGAAGGGAAGAACGGACATCACAAATTGTATCTATGATTTGTATAGTAATTATACCTTATACCTTAAAATCGGGACGATTCGGCTCAAATTCAGGCACAGCTCGTAACGAAGGCTGCACCTCCATAGAAGCATCGAATAAGCTGAACGGCGAGGGAGAAGCTACCGTAGACCGCGTAGTGCGAGTGAGGCGCATAGAGAAAGGAGAAATTAAAGAATGAGAGGAGCGGGAAGGCGAAGAAACATAGGAAGGGAACGAAGCGTTCATCGACGTTTCTTCGTCAGTATGAAGTTGCATAAACAACTGAGGAACTGCCTCTTCAGATGAGTCTTTCCAGCTCAAGGAACTTTCAGCAATAGAGACACCTAAAAAGAGTGTTCAATTACATAACCGATGATTTATTACTCGAACATATATATGATATGCATATACTCACTGGTAACGAGTTCAGCCGTTTGTGTACGAACGGAAACAATATTTGTACTACGGGAAAATGTTCGGTCATCCTCTATCAGTCTGTGCTCCGTACACTCACCGGCACAGGTACCACTGCAATTAAAAATTCTGCACATTTGCTCCATAAAAATAAAGAATGATGTGCTTAAAAAATAATAAATTAAATTACGATCCGCAAAGACGCAATGTGTAAGCACACTGTAGAAAGCGGCGCCAAAGAGCAACGCTTTGCGCCGCCAAAGTGTCCCCACAGACGGGACCAGCTCTCGAACCCCGCCCTGCAACCTCTTCTTCCCCTACAACCGTGCTCAATACGCCACACAGCTTGCCGCCGCAGACCACGCCACCACCCAAATCACGCTAATAAAAGAATCTTAAGGAACTGTATCACTCACATACTGATTTCACTTGCACGTCATATTATATTCACCTCACAGAGTTCTTCGCCGGTGAGGCACATCATCTTGGCCCGCGAGGCCGACCAGTGAGGCACACGGTTGACACAAATGTCTTCGTGGGCGCGCACGAGTTGGACAACGCGCATGCGTAAGCGTCGTCCTGGGATAGCACTAGCGCCCGGCAAGGCGGGCAGCGCACGAATAGCATGGCACAGCGGTGGAGCGTCACAGGCGTCTTTTGATGTGGCCATTATTATGGGCATTGAATAGGCCTCACTTCCAAAAGGCGCCTCCAGCTCGAGAAGCGCCATGTCGAATGCGGGGTCATCCGGATCTTGTCCGTTACCCGCGAGAGTAATGCGTGACACGCGCCGTGCTGCCGCAGCCATTGGAGCGGGAGGTCTCGCACTCACCAGGTTCGCAGCCAATGCCCATAGCTCGCGCTGCTGCTCACCGCCACCGCCTCGGGCGCAACGCGCTGTAGTGACCCCCGTACGAATGGATACTAAGGAGGCAGAGCAGTGATACCCGTCCTCGTGTTCCACAACTATCTAATAATGTAAGCATGTAAACGATGACGACATCAATACAATTACATACTATATAATTGTTAATAGTTAATTGTTATCAAATTCGAAGTTTCCTTTTTAAACTATGAAAGAATATATATATATATATATATATATATATATATATACTCGACATGTAACAGAAGTGAAGTAAAATCTAGCCATCTGGCATTGTGTACCATAAAGCGCGCGGGGTCGCTATCGGGGTCGTCGTCGGTAAGCTCCCGCGCGTCTGCCAGCAAAGCAACCAGCAGAGCGACAAACAAGCGCCTCATGACGCCTTCTGCACACAACCCAAATATTTAATACTATTGTATACAAAAAACTATTAGCAGATCAAACCCATACCTTCCTTATGAAACGTTTGTAATGATCATACCAATATGTGACGTCTGTCGCTTCTATGACAACATTGTCCCGTTTCTTCTTTAACGCTTGGATTTTACAAATTCGTTTTGTACCTCAATAACTCAATAAGGAGGTTTACTTTTTAGATCTTTAGGTTTTTCTTCATAAGTTGCAGAGACAATTATCTGTAAGAGTTTACTTATTTAAAAATGTAAAGAGGGTTTTTTATTCTCTTATAGTGAAAATATTTAGAAATTTTTTTAATCATATCAGGTCAAATAACTGAAAGTTAAAATGGACATCTATATAAACTTATAAGTTTTGTACTTTCACGATGGTTTGAAAACCTTGACCTATGAATAATTAAAAGATCACCGACGTTATATATTTATTTATTTATTTATTTAAAACTTTATTGCACTCCTACAAACTAGGGTACAAAGGGCGAACTTAATGCCTATTGGCATTTTCCACCAGTCAACCCTTGATGATGTATAGAAGTTGCGGTAGGTAATTAAATTTAAAAATTTTGAATGTTTCTTGCTTTTTTTCAAACATTTTTCTCTATTAATTATTCCACTAACGATCATTATACGTTTTCAGTACCTGATATTATATTAAAGAAACAAGAAATATTTTGATCGGCTCTAGTTACGTTCGGACGACAATGAAAACTTTTTTTAAAACTACTTATTTTTTTTTAAACTATAATATTAACAAAATGAGTATTCTTAACTAGAGTAATAAAAGTCAAAAGTAATAAAACGAAGCAATTAATAACGGGTACTAAGTAAGCAGAAATGGATCCCGCGACTCATTATGGAATTTGCAATTCGGCATCTTTAGGGTTATGTAGTTCTGGGTTCCAAAAGAAAGAAGCGTATCTTGGAGCTTCCTCCAGCGTCCTCGCTGATTTCTTCATTTAGATTTTTATGTTTTCTTCTTATATATCTGATCAGCTTCCAGGTTATAAAAAAGAGGCCTGCAGCATATAGTATTACTGTAGTCCAACTCTTAATTGCCATCTTGAGAGGCGAATTGATTTTTTCGGTATCTTTCACCCTGTGAGCATGGTTAACCAGGTAATGAAAGTTATCGAGCGATATGTCTTCCAGCTGTAACTTGTATTCAACTAGAGATTCGAACTTGAAGGTCATTAATATTTAATGTCTTTTTATGTGTTTGAAATGTTAAATTCATTAAAATTATTTCAGAGCCATCAGTTATGGTTACTATGTGAGGTCCTATTCTCTTGTATTTAGTTCTTCTTCTACAGTTTTTGTTATTAAGTTCTTCCTTTGTTGGTATGATTATCCAACTGTTGTCCTTAATTTTCTGGATTTTTCCATTTTTCAGGAACATCCTGGTTCTTATACAGTTTGCAGGTTGGTGTTGTACTAAGGCGATGATACAGTCTTCGATACTTCATCTAATTCGTTGCATAGGAGATTCTTCTCAGAAATAGGGCGATACCTGTTGTTGAGGTATGAGTATAGTTCACTCCCAAGTACAAGGTATTTGGTTTTGGGAATTATGGTAATGTTATTATAACATTTTTGTGGCGGAAGGGTGGTTCGGAAACTAAAACATGAAAGTTCGCCCTATCGGGGTTCTGCACGTTCTATCAGGCTGAGCTCGTGGCGAACTGTAGGCTAACGGCGGAGATATCGAGAAGTGTGAATGCGGGCCTTCCGTTTGGAGTAAAGAACGACTCCATGGCCGATCTCCAAGCTGTAAAAAATCATAACTGCCGTCATTCCTTGGCTGTCAAAACTAGGGAGAACTTAAGATCCTCGTCTCTCCAGTGCTAGATAATCAACTTGCACTGGATTAAAGCTCATGCAGGGATGACGGGAAATAAGAGGGTCGACCACCTGGCAAAGGAGGCCGCGCTATACTCCAAACGGAAGGTCGACTACCACTCTTGACTGATCTCAATCGTGAAGCATAGCATTCGGAGGGCTACACTAGACGAATTGAATCAGCGGTACCAAATGGGCAGCACGGGATTCCTAACCCAGGAGTTCTTATACCGATGTCAAAAGCGCCTACAGCGTAGTCAGGAAATTCGAAGCTACGAGCCTACTATTTTTAGCAAACTTGGTATTTAAAAGAAAATAGTTGGTATGTATTTTGAATAATGCGTCGATAAAAATAGATAGAAAAGGAAATAAGTGAACTATAAACTTTGTAAATAGCCAAAAAATTGATCTAAATTAGGATATATAAAAAGTTGGATTGTAAAAGAAGATAACTAAATTAGATATTAGACCAAACCCAAAACAGCAATTCATATGTAAATAGATAAAATAGGTTAAGAGAAGATCAAATAACATACATTACTAAACAAACTATCGATTAAAGGGACATACTGTCAGGCAATTGCGGACTACGTAGTACTACTAGTAGTACTGGTTTTTACAGGACATTCCATTAGCACCATAAAGGAATCCGCAAATAACACCTTGGCGAGCGTGGTGAAATGGGGGATGCAAAACATGTTGTGCAAAAAATTTCCATATTGGATCCAGACTGCTCAGTCTTCCAAGCCGAACTATACGCTCTCTATTGGGCGGCCCAAGAGGCAAATTCCTCAGGAGAAAAGTTATTAACATACTAAGCTATACACGATCCTCGCTTAACCTACTAGGAAATCCGAGACTAAGCCACCTGCTTATAAGATCAATCAAGGAAACCTTGAAGGATTCTAGCAAATTTCGAACAAGGAAAGCACATTTTAAACTACATGGAATCCATTTTTCATTCAGGATTGAGAATTCTGGGAGGGATATTATGTATAGAAAGAAACACGGAAAGATTTGGGATAAGTTTCTACAACTCAAATACTCGAAGTAATGTGTAAATCGCACCTGGACCGGCTGACTTGCTGAGTGTTAGTACTTTCAAAACTACATTAAAGTAAAAAGTATAATGCCCTATCTGAGGTCCAATTTGGTGAGCAGCGCTAAAAATAGTACGATAGATCGATTTTCGGTACTTGGCGAGACTGCTGGACCGCCATTGGTTCCAAAGGAGAATTTTCTTTTTCTATTATCTAAATATAGAGTAAAAAGATGTTGTTGCATAATAATGCATTAAGAAACAATATCTTTTTAATCTACTATCGAAAAAACTGTCGAATGATATTACGATCTTATATAAAATACTACTGAAACTGACAATCTAAATAAAAACTTTTTATTGTAGATACAACTTTTTATTACTTTTCATATTCGATATCAGAAATACTAAGATCCCTTGGATCACTGACTAAAAGTTGATACTGGACTCTAAAACAAAAGTCATCCAACTTTCACCATATTAGGCAATTTTACTGGAGCTTGTAGCTTTAAGTTCGTAAAAATCAGCCGTTTGGTTATCTTGCCAGCAAGGTTCGGTTATCTTGTTAAAATACAAAAATATCACTTTTAACTTCTTTTAAATTATCTGTCTATCTATGCCTATTCATTTAATGTATTTTTTATTTATTTATTTACTATAGCAATGGTAATAGACCTATAAGCTAAGACAATTTACATAAAAAATTACTTGTCTCTTCATAAGATATCTCTATAAGAGATCTGTAGTTAAAATAAATATTAATTCACATAGGTATCGTACAAAGCAATTATAATACAACCTTATTAATGTACCTTAACTTATTTTAATCAAAACATATACATACATAAGACAACTATGTGAATAGAATGCACCTAACAAATAAGTAGTGCTGATTATTGTGTTGAAAGTAAATTTTAATAATCTGGGAGTTTCATAGCCCAGCACAAACAGAAAAGGACCTACGAGAAGAACTCGTATTGTACTTTGGCACCTCGAGCACTTTCAGTGCAATACAAGAGCGCACTGCTCGAGTTCTAGGGAAGCATAATTGAAAGCTTTCCTGAAGGTAAGACTGAGAATAATTTTTAATACCTTGTATACAAGTGTTAACACATCTTTATTCAGGCGAATAGAGTCTCTTCAACTTATTACGGTGTTCGGAAACGTGATAAAATTTGCGCAAGCCGCGGATAAAACGAATGCACGAATTTTGGTGTCGATCTATTGTCAAGCAGTTCATCTGTCGCGTCTCAATAGCCAACGTCAGCGTAGTCAAGTACAAGAAGTAGAGATTTTGGACTAGGATAGTTATTACTTTTAGAGTTTTAAAGTTTGCAGTCGTCTAAGGAAATTAAAGGACCTATGTTACAAAGAAAAATGTTTGACTGTAATTAGAGGCTATTCCTTAATCAAAAAAGAGTCTGTCTGTCCGTCAGCCTATCTATCATAGGACTGTAACTTGTGAACTATTCATTTTGATAGATTGCATATTTACGTATTGCCGATAATAATAAATAAGAATAGAAAACACTTTTTCTTGTTTGATATTAATATTGACAACAAATACAAACGTCTCACTAATATAAATATTAATAAAGCTGGGAGTTAATTAGAATCGCGTTAATTTGTTTCTCGGCTATAGATATGGTTCTGATTCTGGAAGCTATCGTTTTTTTTAAAGAAACTGTTGTACAAAATAGTAAGACTTAAACATTGTATGGTGGTATGGAAATTTATACATACACATTCTTTTTTATGAACTGTACTTTTTATTTATAAAAGTTAAAATTTAAAAAATGAAATCATCATGTAATTCGCTCAAATATAAAGAAATAGGTGTAGTTTTGTTTTAATTAAATTAGAGCAAAACTAAAACTTCTGTACTTTGTTATTCATATGCAATTATTACAGAAATGAATAATAATCTAAATGTTGATTTAGTAAAAAAATCCCACATCAAATTTTATCATAACCCATTGAAGTGTTTTGTTTGAATTGTAACAATAGACCATTTCAGGTTCTTTTATGAAAATCATAGAATTCTCAGCAATAATAAATATTATAAACGTAGATGGGGGTGTACGTTTATTATTATAACTTATTTTTTACCCCGGAATATGTATGGGGGTTCCGCGAGCGAAAAGGGTACCGTGTCATCCCAGGCATTGAGAGCATCTGTTCGGTTGTTATCGGGTAGGGTATCGGTAGCGGGTAATCTTAATAACTGGCAAAAGTAATACCCATACCAAGTTTATAATTCTGTTGTTTTTGCATGATGAACAACACAGCAAAGAAACAAACTGATACTCTTATAAAGACATAAAAGCAGTTAAGAAATTGTTTTTGGGTTGAGATATTTTTTTTATAAATATCTCGTGGAAAACAATAATAATTTAATTAAAGTTCGACAATTTACTACTGAGTAGTAATTGAGCAAAACGCAGTGAAATTAGTTTAATTTTATGGGCGGCATTTGGACAGAGTCATTTGGTGTTGTGTGTTTGAAAAGTATGTTATAGAGGTGAGAATATGGTATTATGAAATATGGCGAAGTGTGACAGTGTCGATGTTGTTATTTTGCCATACTGAAAATGTGGACCCTGTATCACCGAGTCTAAATGATGATCTTATCGTTCCGCCGTTGCTTGCGTCGACACATACGTAAATATAGTAAAGTATATTTATGAATTAGTTTAAGTAATAAGTATAAATTAGGTAATATAAGTAAACAATGTAACGTAAATGTGCAAAACTTCTGTTTGTTTTTAACAAATTAGGGGAATTATAAAATGATATGATGAAATGATATTCAAAAGTGTAATGACGACAGTTCTGTAACTTTGAATACCAACGCGATAAATAAAAGTTGAAAAAGAACACAAATTATCAATTTAGGTTTCAACTTCTCATTCGTATTATTGTTTGGCCTGGTTTGATCGTAATTAAACTCACTAAACTCTACGTAAGCCTATAATTTTTTGATTTTACGGTTATAAATCAGTCAATATTTTTTTCGAAGAATATGTTGTCAATGCCTTTCTGTTTCTAATAAATCTTATTAAATCCTGTTTCGTCAATGTTATTTTTAATTTACTACTGGCAGCTATGACGGAACAAAAAAACAATATTGGAGGTTCCGAAAAGACAAACAGATGGTGATCTCTTAAAGTAATATTATAACAATCCTACTTTAAATGTTGTATCAAAATAATAAAACAATATTTTTTTTTATTTAATTCTTATACCGTTCTTTAAACTCTTAAGTGAACATTGATAAATAAGAGACGTGCGTTTCGTATAGCGTTTAATTTAAGACTGACAGTACCCACATGAATACAATATATACCAATACCTTCACCCTTAGTTCATACATAATTCATTAAATAATCTTACAACTAATAACAATTCATAATAATTTTACATTTACTTATTTACTAACAAAAATAACAAGCGTCAGTGTCGTAGCTTTAACAGAACTTAAAGGCGATTAAAAATATTCATCATATCCGAAACGCTTAGGTGGTTTAATAGCACGTTTCGATTGCTCAACTACAGATGGTGATAAAGTCTTATTATCAGGCACGCTAGTTTTGTCTATAAAAGTTTCCGGATTCGCCGGGGGCGACGCCGGAGCAACACCCTCGTTGTCCCGGGCCTCTTTGTCACAGATACACTCTCTACTAGTAGGTACTACAAGGGAACTAAGTCTACGATTTTTAGATTTTATAGGAGATTGTGATCCGTGGCTAACATTGGCAACCCTACGCCTTAACTGGTCGATATGTCTATGTACCTCGGTTCCATCATTATAACGCACGGTATAGTCTGTATTCCCTAATTTTTTTGCTATCTGACCCGGTACCCACTTATCCCCGCCGCGGTAGTCACGACACCACACTTCCCCCGTTCGCTCAAGCCGAAATTGACGCGAAGCGCTAGCTTCAGTGATATTGCGGTCTTGTCGCTCGCTCATCCGTTGTAAACGATCAGGTCTCAACTTATCGAGGCGTGTTCGGAGATTTCTACCGAAAAGTATTTTAGCTGGGCTCTCCCCCGAGGCGTAATGTTCAGTATTCCTATATACTAATAGAAATCTACTTAACGCTGTTTCGAAATCGATCTTTTCTTTTCTTGCCTTCCTAATTACGCGTTTACAAATCTTCACCGCATTTTCCGCAGCCCCGTTTGATGCTGGTTGATATGGTGCAGAGAAAACGTGGCTTATTCCATTCCTTTTAATGAAAGTTCCGAACTCTGCACTAGAAAATGGGGGACCGTTGTCACTTACAATTTGCTTAGGCAACCCAAATCTAGCCCACATATCTCTTAATACTCTTATCACTGCACCTCCTGTGGTTTGGTTTTCATTTTTACGGCTTCGATCCACTTTGAGCATGAGTCTATCACCACTAAATAAGACACACCGTGTATTGGGCCTAAAAAATCTATGTGTAATCGCGACCACGGACGGTTTGGCCATGGCCATGGGCTTGGTGTGTGGGCGCGTGGCGCATCCGCGACGCTGGCGCACACTGCGCACGCACGGCACGCCGCCTCTACCGCCTCGTCCACTCCCGGCCACCAAACGTAACTCCGGGCCAAAGCCTTCGTTTTCACCATGCCCATATGTGAGTCGTGTAATTCATCGAGTACCTTTTTCCTACACGCTGCGGGAATTACCACTCGATGTCCCCACATAATACATCCCAGTTCACAGTACAATTCGTTTTTTCTATTTAAATAAGGTTGAATTTCCTTCATCTCAATTTTCATTGGCCAACCATCAGATATGTAACTAATAATCCTACTTAAGATAGGATCTGTTGCGGTTTCTCTTTTTAAAATAGTATAATCTATTAATAGGGCTTCCGTCGCAAAATGTAGGTATGTCTGTTCTGGTAATTCTTCCTCCGCGTCGTGCGTGTCTTCTTTATGAGATTTTATTAACCGAGACAAAGCATCGGCTGTATTTTTATCCGTGTTAATGTATTCAATCGTAAAATCATAGGCAGAAAGTTTAATAGCCCACCTTTGTAAGCGGCTTGCCGCCGTAGTGGGGATGCCTGTGTTCGGACCGAAAAGACTCACTAATGGTTTATGGTCAGTACGTAAAATAAATTTTCTACCATATAAATATTGATGGAACTTGTCTATCGCAAATATAATAGCCAACGCTTCCTTGTGTATCTGACTATAATTACGTTCAGCTGTGGTGAGCGCGCGAGAGGCGTACGCGACCGGGCGCTCGGGCCGCGTCGCACCCCCACGCTGCGCCAGCACCGCGCCCAGCCCGCGCGAGCTCGCATCCACCGTCAGCACTACCTCCCGACTCATGTCGTAATGCACTAGCACTTCCGCACCACACAAAGCATCCTTCACCGCCACAAATGATTGACTTTGTTCTTGACCCCAGATAAAGTGTTTACCTTTCTTAAGTAGATCGTATAACGGTGTTAAAATTGATGACAAATTCTTAACAAACTTCCCATAAAAGTTAACCATACCCAGGAATGACTTTAATTCGGAGGCATTACGTGGTGGGGACATGTCCACTATAGGTTTAATTTTTTCTGAGTTAACTCTCACTCCATTCCGATCCAAAATAAAACCTAAGTATTGTACTTGCTCAGTTAAAAAATTGCATTTGCTGATTTTAATTTTCAACCCGTTTGTTTGTAGAATGTCTAGTACCTGTTCCACTGATTTTAAATGACTACTCAAATCTTTACTTTTAATTAAAATGTCATCATAAAACACTATAACATCCGGGACCCGCCTGAACAAAGACTCCATAAATTTTTGAAAAATTCCCGGGCTCGAAGCTAGCCCGTACACTAATCGGTTATATCTAAATAAACCCTTATGCGTATTTATGACAGTATATGATTTAGAAGTTTCATCGAGTACAAGTTGATTGTACGCCTGTGACAAATCTAATTTTGTGAAGTACTGATTACCAGACAAATTAGCAAATAAGTCGTCTACTTTCGGAACCGGGTACCTATCGACCAATAAGACGCGGTTTAGGGTTACCTTATAGTCGGCACATATGCGAATACCGCCATCCGCCTTGCTCGCTATCACCAAAGGCGTGGCCCAGTCGGACCGCTCCACGGGCTCCACGACGCCGGCGCGCAGCATGGCGTCCAGCTCCGCGTCGACGCGCGGTCGCAGGGCGTACGGTACGGGGCGCGCGCGACAGAATATAGGCTCCGCACCCTCGCGAACATGAAACTGTACTGGCGGTCCCGAATACCGACCCAGCGTGCCGTCAAATAGCGACTCATGCCTAGAAATTAATTTTTTTATAATTATACTTTTGTTCTCTTTTTCTAAAGTCATACTTAACATATTAATCTTTGGTACTTCCATACACAATTCTGTAAGCCACTGCCTACCTAACAAAGTCGTTGTACCATTATTTAAGACATACAAATCCAATTTCTTTGTCAAAGTTTTATAAGTAACTGCCACTTGCAAATAACCCAACGGTTGAACTACTGAACCATCATAAAACTTTAATTTTAAATGACATTTCTTTAACTGTACATCTTTATAATTCATATAATACGTATTTCCACTTATACATGAAATTGCGGAACCTGTATCTACCTCCATAACTAGTGGCTTGTTTTGTACCAGTAAGGTGATACATACCGGTTTGTATTTCGCTAATGACATTTGGTACATTGGTTCTTCATATTCGCTTAGTTCGCCATCGCCTATGCAATCCGAGGTAGTACCGGCCGTGTCACTGTTACCCGGTCGCTCGATCGGAGATGCGTGCTCGTGCACACAATAGTTGCTCGCTTTCGCGCCGCTGTACCCCGAAGCCGCGCGATAACTGCGTCCGTTTCCCCGCTCGCGACTCCTCGCTCGCCCGGCTGCCCGTCCTCTGTTTCCGTGGAAAGTCGCGTTTCCGCCGCGTGACTGTTGAAAACCGGCCATTCCCGCCGCCATCTTGAATCTTGCAGTCTTATTTGGACACATTCTCCTTAAATGTCCTATGCTCCTACACAAACTACACTCAAAGTTTTTGTATTTACAGCTTTCTGTTTTATGTCCGTCGTCACCGCACGCCATACACTTGTAATAGCCATTCTGAACCTTGTTAACGTTAACTTTAGTATCAGAATCCACTGCACTTGCATTTTTTCCGGCCGCTTCCAGTGTCATTCCCAGCTTAACTGCTTTTCCGTATGTAATGTTGTCATCTTCCGCGAATAGTCGTTGTCGTGTAGCTTCACTCAATATTCCACACACAAATTGGTCGCGTAAGTTTTCTTCCAGTGAGCTACCGAAGTCGCAATTTTTACTTAGCTTCTTTAGTTCCGCCACGTAGTCGGCAATAGATTCGCCTTCAGCTTGTCGCCTTTGTCGATAAACGTAACGTTCCGCAAGTATAGATGGCTTCGGCTGTAGATGATTTTTTAATAATAATACTGCCTGCTCGTAAGATAACGCCGAAGGTTTCTTTGGACTAGCTAATGTTGATAACAGCTGGTATGCCTCTTGCCCTATCAACGCAATCAACGTAGCTAACTTCAATTCCGTTTGTACTCCATTTGCTAAAATATACATGTCTAACCGCTCACTGTATTCAGTCCAATTACCCGACTTAACGTCAAACTCGTCAATTTTGCCGACTCCCATATTATTATCGTATCTTTTATTACAATTCTCAATATTCACAACGTCCGGCCTTGACACTATTATATTTTCTATGTAGTAGGTAGTCACAGAATTCTTTTCCAACCTCGTTCGCCACTGATAAATAAGAGACGTGCGTTTCGTATAGCGTTTAATTTAAGACTGACAGTACCCACATGAATACAATATATACCAAACATATTTCAAATAAAATGTCGATATTTATATTATTTATGAAAAGGAACTACTAGATGTCCAAACTGGCGCAATATTTATAATAGCTGCTTGTTCATGGAATAGCCTGAACAAATTTTTATTAAACAATAAAAAAAAAACGGTTCTTGGTTTCACATATTAAACTTGTTCGAAATATATTTCTAAAGAGAACAAAAGCTTTGTCCTTAGAAATACAATTCGCATTAACACAATTTAGACACATACTATATAAAATGATATCAAATTGGGACTTCATAATAATTTTAACTTGAAGGTTTTAAAAATAGAAATTTTTCATATCTGACGTGGAAGTTTTAAAATAACCGCATATACATAGAATATAACATCGAAGGATAATGGAATTTACAGCTAGATAAAATTTAAGGTAACTTTTGAATGTGACTTTTGTTATAATTCGAGGTAGGTTTATTTAAATGTTCTTCAAACTCCTAAACCTCCCTAACTCCTAATGTTTCAGTTAATAAATGTATTTTTTTATAATTAACAGTTAACCAATAACCAAATTATTAAACCACCTAAATAAATATCAAGTTTAAATGATTTAAATACAATTATTACCTCGCCTATTATATTACTAGGTGTTACTCGGGGTTTCACCTACGGACGATTTATTTTATTCACTATTCGTATAACTAAGAGTAAGCATAATGCTATAATATACTGTAATATATGATAATATGATGATGAACCTGCCTATCATAATCAGAATATTTTAAAAATCCATCCTATAGTTTCGAAGATTTCATTTAAACAAACACATTTTTCCGTTTTATTATAATGGTATAGTAAATATTTTCATTCCCATTGTATAGTATTAGACAAAATCAAATAGGTATCAAGTTAAATATAAATTGCGTGTATAAATATCAGACCTCATAGTCTGTCTAACAATAACCTCATTTATTCTGGGTCTGCTTATTAACAGCCTTGTAATTAGTTTTATTATTATATAAAACGGTTGCCTTCCATGCTTCCAAAACATTTCATGTCCTAGATAAACCTTAGTTATTATTAAATTAATAGTTGAAGGTTATAGTAAGAAGTAATGGAAAATATTTAAGAACAACTTAAGGTTGAAAAACTATTTTTTTTAAGTGCTACAAAGTGACCCTAGCAGCTGTTTCTTTAACAAAGATTTAAACTTAGGAGAAGAATTATTTACTGTATAACTTTTTATTGCTCTTAACGGAATTCTTTTTTTATATTTAATATATGTTTTTTAGAGATTATATCACAAGATAAAATAATTCAAATTTATACTATATGCTACAAATTAATTTCCTAATAAATTGTTATAGCAAAATTTGAATAATAGGACACACTCCAAAATAGCTAGTACCGCAAATAGTCTTGATTAGTGTTTGCATTCGTCCCTAATAGAGCATCAAGATAGCGCTTAGTAGTGGTGCGACTGCGCGTTCGAGATATTGTAGACTTCTGTACCACTGGAGCCCAGCATCGTCAGTCTACATTCTGTTTCGACGAAAGCTGACGATTTTATTCGCGTTGATCGTGAATCGCGTCACGTCATAGAATTATCTTAACTAGTGAAATAAGTGTTATCCAAACATTATATAGTGAAAATTGTTATGTAAATAACTTATTATGTACAATGTTTTATGGATGGTTTCGTTTTCTACAAAGGAAATTATAGACCTAAGGCATACAAAGTTTGGGTACGTTTGTTAATGTTTCTTTTCAACTTTTTGCGTGTTCTGCTATTTTCTTTTTTAACTACTTAGCTGTTTTTATAACTTTGAAAACTTTGAAAGCTTTATTGTTTTAGTTTATAACAGTTTATTTAATTTATCACTAAGTAATTGTAAGCGTTATACTTGATGTTTAAATTGTAAATTATTTAGGAGAATTTTAATTAGAATTTGAATGATAAGGAACATTTGCGTTTATTGACTTTCCTGTTATATGTAGTATATATAGAAGCTTTCTTTTTATTTTGTCTTGGAATAAGCTATAAAGAAATTATGGTTACACCTACAAACTGAGATTTAATCTTTGCTTTTCTAGTACTGGATACAGTTTCCGAGAGGCGCTCATAAAGAATCATTATTAAGTTTATTACTTTTATATATAATAGGAAGAAGACTACCTTAATAAGACATAGCAAATTTTTTAACATATCGTTGTAAATCATACGTACTATTATATTAGAGCTGAATTACTGCGTGTTTTAGTTATTCAATGATCTGAATTCTGATTATGAATTTGATATATCAATGTAATAATACAGTATTAATATGAAAATTCAATTATTACAACCCAAATATATATTATTAATTATAACCTATAAGGTATTCTCTATTAGGTAAGGTATTCTGTATTATTCCTAATAGATGACTTCAATATGTATATATAAATATATATACTACATTTTTTTTCGTTAGACCATTTTATTCTTTGTGCTCCTTTGTAAAACAAAATGTAGGACTAAAGTAAATACTTTAAGAACATAACGATGGTATTAACTTAATTGGATTTGCATAATCCTCGTAAATATACATATATAACGAGAGCCGATATGTAGGTCTGTCTCGTCTTCCCGTGAAGACGATTGCTGCGAAGCATTTCAAACAGGTGAAAATTAAATTTAAGTTTCAACGTGTAAATGCAATAAAACTAATAAATTTTTTTAATTAATAAAAGTTTGTGAATGTTCGTAAAAATCTCTGAAACTATTGTATATTTATATGACATAAATATTTGTATTCCCGTTTTATCTCGAAATGCTTAATGTTATTATATGGAATAAGTTGCGATCAGCATAAAAATACAATGGAAAATAAAATTAAATGTACGAATTGAAATACATATTTACAAAACCCATTGTCAGATTGGAAAAACCCAAAGTGGAAATCTACGGAACTGGAAATAATACAATCCTTTTTTTGAATATCATGAAATATAAAAGGTTAAGACGCTTGTGAGAATTTTTTGTTATCATACGGTTTCCATGTTTGGTGAATCACTTATGTTTTTATTATTCCACACAGATATTTGATTGAATATACTATTTTATTGTTATATAACGCTCAGTTTGGAATATAAAGACTGTTATACTGATGATGAGTTATTGTAATCATACATTTCAATTCTGATTTTTGTGATATCTTTACTTTCAGAGTTCTCTACTGAGAGTTACTATTCTAGACACTTGAAAAATTTTTTTTGTATGTATGTAAGCATATTTTTCGGTTCCATTATCTACTTCCAGATTATGTGATTGACTTCGATTGATTTAATATCAAGGGATACGTATTCACGTAACTTAAACCAAGTTAGTTACCAGCGAAATCGGCCATTCAATTTCATTTTTTTTATTTTGCGCGAACGGGGTGGTTGTGGTGCGAATCGATGCTTGCTAATGCCAACAAAAACTGATCACAATCACAATCTAAACGAAATTGAACCAGTTTTGATTATTTTTTTGTTTGTTTTGGAAAATAAAAAATAAATAATAATTTTATACAGTCATGAAATATAGTACATCCGAAATCAGTCATGTTAATAACATTATTTTATTGAAGAAAAATCCGAATGAATTTAAATTGAAGAGAAAACCGTGAAAGGTAATTGAAAATAGTATTTACTTTAAAAAAAAGATATAATTTTTTTTATTATCCTTTTATTTTTATTTTTTCCTCGTATGTGTTCATTCGTTAATCAGTTAGTTCCATTTTCTTATCAACTAATAAAAAAAATCTATACTTTCTACGCATTAAGTAATCTAAACTATAGTCTGCGTCTATACGTATTGACTCAAAAGTACTTTTTATATTTTCCTTAAACAGAAAGTTATTGTAATGTGTCACCCACCTATTACCGCTTGTTTATAATATCGTAATGGCATTTTCATATGAATACTCATAAGTCAATATGATTTTATTTATTCAAAGGCTGTGACAAATTGTTTAATGGAAGCACTAGAACCTAGTTATTTTACAGACTACTGTTATGTCAGCTATTAGTGGTCAGGCTATCTAAGTAAAGAACTTCAAACGGTTAGCTTTTCACCTGATCGGATATCGGAATTACGTATCTGATAGGTTTTTGTTATAATCAAGAACTTGATAAGCTTTTGTCAGATAGATTAATTAACTTGTAATAAGTATTCGAAATTAATTTTTTTATTTTTTGTGAATCGTTCACTCTATTTAAAATAAATCATTAAAAATTTATATTTTTAATGACCTATATTTATGTATAGGTGTAAGTCTTTAATGAATAGGATTTACAATATTAAATCTTTTTACAAATTCTTTTGATCTACACAGCCAATACATTTCTTACGTCTTTTAACAAGTATCAGACCCTTGTTAAAGAAAACCTTTATAGAATATCTGCGCTATATATTAGACGTGTGCAATATATTACGGCTATTTATATTGAAATCGTTCACTAATGTTCTACTTAGGTTTAGACTTATACTATATACTGAAATATTATTAAAGTCATACCAATTACGTTGTCTGCTATCTAGATAAGTTTTAAGTCCATGAAAATAATAAATTCAAAGTTTATTATGAAGAGCAGCATGCGTTCCAGTTAAATTTATATGATATATTTAACATATTGTAGTTCGGATGTGATAATAAATTTGTAATTTCTAATAATTATAGAGAGAAAAGGTTTATATATTTTGTAAAGAATAAAGACAAAACTTACAATAAGTTTAATCTTTTTTATTACACATTATCCCTGAGTAAGACACATTTGAAACTATATTTATAATAAAATCCTTTCATACGAAGATAAAACCGCGAGTAACAGCTAGTATACATAAGGATCATTTATATTATTGATGTTATAATTAATAAAATAAAAAATCTTTTAATTTACTTTAGTATTTACAGTAATATTAAATAATGGCTCTGGAGTTATAAAACAACTTCCTTTAATTGGCATAGCGTTTTCAAGATATCTCAACTTTTGTGTTTTTACTGAATATAACTTTTCAAATGATTCCAGATTTGTATAATTTAATAAAATACCTCGACTCGGTTTCGGTTATGACCACTTTCAATTTGCCAGGCTTAAAACTAATACTGAAATAAAACGCTCTATTCCCTATTGTGGTTTTATATTAAATGAAATGTATATTTTTTGTATTTTCTATTAACTTGCTCGTTATTTTTATAAGAAAATGAAATTGTTATATAAATTAGATGTAATGTTATTAATATTGTATTTTATGATTAAATCTTTTTTAAATTGGAAAGAATGGTATATTTTTATGTATACCCGCAAATTTAAATTATCTACTATTTTAGTTGAATAATATCATTTTGTATTTCTTATAATAATGATAAAATATAAGAAAACAATATGAAATAATGTATTAGAAAAATATATTTAGGTATCAGTAATATATAGAGTTCCCTATATTTTTATTAATCTCATTTTAAAACTAATTTAGTAAAAACAATAAGTGTTTAAGGAATTTGAAAGAAAAAATATTTTCATATATATATCATAATTAAGATTTTATCATTGTCTGCGGTACAAAGGACGCAAAATAGCAAAAAAGTGTTGAAGTACCAGGTTCTGACAGTGAGTTATGTGACGTTCGCCTTTTCATTGCCGCCTTGCGAAGTCGCTTCTCATTCTGTTAAAATTTCGCTCAAATTTATATTAACCGTAGCCACTTTACTTTCCGGAACGCTAGAAATTAAACACGCTTAAGAACTCCATTCCACTTTTACTAATTTGAATGTCAACTGATAAAAATAAAACTGCTAATAAATACAGCTTTATACAAATTGTTTTTATATTTCTCTGTGAAAATTATTAAAGTTGGTTTGTTTTATAAATATATTTTATATTTATTATTTAAAGTGAAGCAAATACTACAAGTTTTTCCGCAGTTATTAAGAACATTATGTGGAAACGCGTTAAGTTAGATTGTGTTTGTCAGCGTTTGGAAAAGTTTTCCTTTCGCTCAGCAGAACTGAACAATGTATGCACTTTTGATTTAATGAACCAATTATTATTTAAGAGATTTTTAGACATACAGTTTTGTATACATTTAATTAAATTATTAGTATACTGTTGTTTTGATAAAAGCCAAATGAATGCCGAATGAATGAACTGTTGGTTTAGTGTTTCGTGAATCTGAATAACTAAACCAAATATTGCGGATTCGATTCTCACATGGGACAATTTTGTTTGTGATCAAATTTTGTTTTGAGTTTTGTTTGAGTCTTTTATTGTTTATCTATCTCCATACAATGATTATACTCTCTATGTGGGCTTGTTTTCCAATAAATAAAAATGTATCTTAAATTTTATATCACCGTGAATCAATATTCTCAGCATACGAGTTCTTCATAAGTAAATATGACGTAATATCACATTTTCGTAAAACGCCCGTAGCCATCATTTATCAGGTGTTGTATTCCGTAGGGAGAAAGCATTTTACAAAACATTTATTTCCTCTGCCTGCAGAGATTTACATGTGGACGAACATTAATCGCACACTTAATCCCGAGAGCAAAGTTCATCTATAATATTTACAAGAACTTGATTTAATATACCATATTTTATTTAATGTTTGTTTGTTTAATTATATTCGAGGTTACCTAATTGTGTTAATTATGTACTCAAAGTACAATTGCCAGAGGGGATCTGAAAATCAAAACATTTCTATTAATTAAAGGGACAGAATTTAAGTCAACATCAAAATATAGGACCAATTTCAATTGAAATCAGTGAAATGAAATTTAAGTAAATAAGATAATGAATATTTTAACTGCAATATTTAGTGATAGGCAATGTGTTACAATTACAGTTATTATAAATATGAAGTACGTTATAATCACTCGTTATTCGGATAAATATTGTAAATTGAGGTTAACTCGTTTAATTGTGTTTAATCAGTATAAAGCTTCATTTGCTTTATAAATTGGTGAGGCGTAATAACTAAAATTAATAGTTAAAATATCTTTAATTACTCATACGAAATTAAATAAAATATTGGGATTAAGATATTGAAACTTAAATTCGTTTGAAACTCACTTTTACCATTTATAGCTATGTTAAGATTATTAAATTTTATTTAAAATTTAGAGTATAGAATGAAAAATGTATCGATTTGAACCCGCGACCTCGTGGAAACTGTACCGTCGCTGTACCAATTCAGCTACAATATCGTTACTAGCTTAGATGATTTTAGCATTTATATGTAACTATATATATAACTGTCTCTATCGGAACAGAGGTGTTATTTATTAGGTTTCTTACGAAAATACTAAGCCACTTTCAAGTATAGAATAACATTGAGTAAGACTGCGTATCGAGAAATATTTCATTCAACATTCATTTAAACCTTAATAAACTTAACTTCACATATATGTTTGCAGATAGTTACAAATATATAATATAATTTTTTTTCCTTATCCCAAAATATATTTTAAGAGAATTTTTTAAGGATTGAAATATGATAATGTCAGTCGGTCGTTGTGTTTTTTATACGTTTTTCACTATACGTAAAATAAATTTCGCTGAAAATGAAAAAGTGATTGGTGGTCGTTTCTTTTATATCCGCACAGCCTTTGATTCTGTGATATATTTGCGACAAAAGGTTCAAACACTTATTTTGTTTGACAATTTAATTGAGTTCCGTCACCTGTGACGTTTTGTTACTGAATTATTAATAACAAAAAAATATTATTACCTTCTGAATTATTTATTCATTACATTATTAATGAGAATGTTATTGCTTCCACGTTTATTTCAAGTATATAATAATATCCAGACTGAAGCTAAAGTTTTCGAACCCATTTCCAATATATCTTTTTAAAACACTTGAATTATTATAAAGCGAAGTTAATAATTCTCAAACATGACTTCATCAACCTTGGCAACTCTTAAAACCCTATTTCAATATTGGTATTTAAATATTTATAAATTATTGTATAATTTGCAATAAAACGCTAATAATTTTCGATAATGTTTATTTATCGAATTCACTAAAGGTTTCACCAGCGACACCTAAAAATTCACATATGTTCGTTTATTAATACGAATAGGAATCACCTAAATCGCCTACTAACTTTATATTGTTGTCACAGTCCTACGTAACACTTTATTAAGATTCACTTATTCTGTAGTATTTTACCGATAAATTTCAGGTTTTAATTATTTTTGAAGTTTTGAATATTTCAAAAGAATAAAAATATGTTTTTTAAAATCAAAATGGCAATAAACGTGTTCAATCACCATTTTTCATGTGAATTTCAAATAAAAAAAAATATGAACATCAAATCTGTTTCAGTTCGTATTAAAACTGTTCTGTTGTTTTCTTTGACCAGTTTATTATTTATTTGTCAAATCTGTCATTTAATTGGATTTCTTCTGTGGGGGTTATTTTCGGTCATATAAATTTAGGGGCACTCTTACCATTTAGACCTCGTACCGTAAAATCTTTTTGTTAGTGTAAACGGGCATAACATACAACACAACAACACGAAAATGTAATATAACAAGTACTGAGTAATTAACATAATATGAATCTGTCAGTGATATTAATCTCTTAATATATAATAAAATAGTGGCCATAAATTTTATAGCAATTTACTGTGTCATACACACAAAGCCGTCTATGATGAATACTCTCACTGACCACACTAAATTAGTTACTTGATTCATATCCGGGGTCACACACGCCATAATAAATATTACGTTACAGTTTTATAATACATTATTAAATTATTATAAAATGGTTATATCTATACTAGCTTATAAAACCGAAGTGTGTTTGTTTGTTTGAACTCGCTAATCCTCGAACTATTGACAGGTACATGAGGAAGGCTATTTTATATTACGCTATTGTTCTTACTTATTCTAATTCTAAATTAAAATGTTAGGCCGCAGGTGCAACCGCGAATAACAGCTAGTTTAAAATATATCAATGGTTGGACAAGATATTAAAGTTATATAATAATAAAGTTAATATATGTATGTAATTGTTACTTATTAAAATATAGGTTTTGGGTCGTTGTTTACACTGACATATATTTTTAAATCATATAACTATATTTGAAAGATATTTTTTAATGTAGACGACTTCGAATCTATATATTCTGTTCTACAATATTTTTTTGGGTAATAGAAAAGAAATATCATGTGTCAGTAGCTCAAGATAAACGGTAGTAAAAAAAGAGAAACATGACATATAAAACGTGTAAGTTCTATATCACGAAATTTACAAACAACCTTGAACAGCGGTACCACCTACCATCAGCTGGAACATTTGATATATTTCGACCCCATAAAATAACTTCAATTAATCACATCCCTAACTGTATAGTAACAAAATAAGGATGTTTTTTGTCTTTTCTCCTTTCATCAAAAAGGTTTATTTTACTTAACAACGTTTACGATTGAAATTGTTATTTTCCTAACACACTCTCACTCGATAGGTTTCCACTTGAACGTTTCCTAAGCGAGCAAATATTACCTCTCTGTCAAACAATAATTTAATGATATTTTCCTTCCACTGCTAAAGTGAATATAGAGAGGAAATGGCAGAAGCTAAATTCTACACTTACAAAATAGATTGATGCTAAATAAATTCTTCAATTCTTACAATCTTATAGGGTTCACAAAAACAGTGAGTTTACAAAAGTATTTCGAAATAATAAAAGGTGTGAGAAATTTTGATGTGATAAAATTTGGTAAGAATTTTCCTTTAGCAGTTTTAGAATATTAAAATTCAAGAAGAGAATAACGTCGTCAAGTCTGTAGACAAGGTAACAATGAACTCGAGAATGATACGAATCTTAAAGACCAATATTTATATTCCTTAGATTTTCAATGAATTTTCATCTAAAATTATTTATCTGATTCTTTTTTAAGCTATTAATTATATTTCGTGTAAATAAAAACGGTTTATTCCATATTTTCTTTATAGTTATTATTATTTGATATTTGTTATATTTGTTTAATTTACTCCATTTCTAGGTAACGTTTTTCTTATTGTTATACATAAGACAAAATAATCTATTTGAAATACTGAACTATGAAACAAAACTAGCTTATATAAAATGATCGTATATTGCTAACAAGGCTTAAATTAATTACATAGATGTTTCATTATATAACTGTGTTAATAAGAGAAATTAATTTAAGAAGTATAAATGTAGTAATGAATCAGTCCTAGCAATAGTAATTAAGTTTCGTTAGTTGTGAAAGCCGTCTTACTGAACTTTATTACAACCCTATGTTACTCAAATTGCGCTACCACTCCAAATTTGTCAAGTGACACTAGAAAATTTATCTCTGTTTTTCTATAAAATTATTTTCAAAGATAAAATAAACCGTTAGTTGAATACGAATTCATTTTAATTTTACATTGAACTTCATTTGCATTTCAAGAGGTAACTGTTAGTAACTTCAATGTCGTTGATATTCCAGTAGCATTTAAGGACTCCCTTACCTTTAAAATTATTTAAAACAATTAATACTCAAATCCATATTTTTTTTATTACATTTAGTTTTTAAAGGTCTTTATTTTGTTATTGTCAAATTATAAATAATTAAATCTTTAATTATTAAACTTATATCTAAATATAATTTTATTAATATATTATATAATGAATATTTAAAATTCATATTTCAAACATCTTACAGTGACGATGACTCTACTCCATAATGGTTGTATCAGGAAATTGAAATTTTCCATTTTCATTTTTATATATTTTTCTGATATGAACTAAAAACTGGACTGAGTAAGTTCAGGAAGTCCGCCTTTCAGCAAGTACGTGCAGAGGTTTTATTTTGTACGAAGTATTGTTACAAGAATACAGAGCTTTAAGTAGCGAGTCCAGAATGCTAATCACGACGAAGGGGACGGTGGCCATCAGTAATTCGAGTCGGAGCGATATCTCCCGGGAATTACTTTAGCGTCTTGGGTAACATGATTAGCCCCTTTGCAGGTTCAAGCTGCTTTATTCGATTGTTCTTCTTTATTGTCACTTATAGTTGTGACTTTAAATAGTTTTTATTTTATAACGTGAATAAATTTACACATTTTTTATGTTTTATACATAATAATTAATTTATCTTCACTGCTCTCTTAGCTCTTTTCTCATATACTATATAAAAATTGATTTCTTAATTAATTAATTCGTAAATACTTACTTAACGGCGCTGAATTTCTTTACTTTAATCAAGAAATGTTTATTCCCTCTCAAAATACATTAAAAACTTGAAATCTCCATTAATTTACGTATAAAAGTAAATAGACACATTTTACAGATTAAAATTTTTCTCTCGTGTATAAAGATTTTAATTTAATTCAAAGAAAACCCTAACGCTTCTTTCAATATATAATTTCCACTCGAAGGTATAAAAAAATTGTATAATAAAATTTGGAGATGTTTTAAAAGCTTTTCTCTGAGCGAATTATAATAGGAAAGTCGTCATGCGAAGCGGAACGAGCTCGCTTGGGAAGGATTTGTTAGTGTAGCGGCGATGTACACTAGTGCACGTAAACACCGACAAAGTTTATACGACTTAACAATAGCTTCGGTTCCGTAATACACATACAATTCCAAAGAGTTATTACTACAGTAATATTAAGATATTGTAACTTTATAAGTAGAAACTGTGGAGAAACTACATAAAGCAAATTAACTCTAGACGTCCTTTTCTTGTCCGTTGGATAATTGTGGGTTTAAACGGAGATAGTCGGTAATTAAACTACATAGTTGCAATTATACGGTTTAATAAATATACTGTTTTGTATAATTTGGCAAGAATATCTTATATTTGACTGTTCATGTTCATATTCTAGACATTATATTTAGTACCTCAATAAGTAACCGATACCAAGTAATTCTCTATAAAAAAACAACTTAAAACTGTTCTTGAAATATGTTAGAACAAGCTAGACGAGAATAAAGAAAACATAAAAAATGTGTTTTAACGTGGGAAGCATTTTATATTTATAAAACACCCGCATCAGCTGTTGTGAATGTGAAGTTTCTTTTTGTAAATCCATATAATGTAAAGTTTCAGAATCAAAACGGTGCCTTGGTTTCCTTCTAAATATATGATTTCAGTTTAAAAGACAAACTTTTAAACAAGGTCTTATATCTATACTAATATTATAAAGAGAAAATTTTTGAATATTAAATAAATAATAAATTCAAAACTACTCAACTGATTTGAAAACTTCTTTCATTATTAGAAGGTTATGTTTTCCCCGAATATTATACAGCTATGATATTCAAAAAAGAATTGTGGGTTTATTAAAATTTCTGGTTATTTTTTTGGTATTATCGATCCGATTGTGAAAATTTTTATTTATGGAAAGGTTTACTATCAATGAGTTCTATTGGCTACTAAATATACATATATTACTATATATTATTATTATTAGACTATAAATGTTTAACAAAGAACTGTTGACGATGCAACAGACGAAGTCCCCAAGACAAGGACATGTTTCTTTGTTAACGGGTTTAAAAAATAATAAATAGTAAAAGTGATAAAGTCGAACATTTATAATTAAAATTTTATACATATAATTTTAAATGAAGAATTTATTTAATATTAATGAAAATTCTCCATAAATTGTGTTATTCCGTGTGTGTTTTTTCATTAGGTATACTAATATATTATTTATTTTCAATACAAATAACAAAGCTAGTGTGGTAAAACTGAATAATTTAATCTTTTTGTTATGTTATAAACTATATCTAAATAAGCACAATAGATTAAAATGTTTTGTATAAAAATAATTTCAATGATTCTTGAGTGAAAAAGGTTTTAAGAACAATGTCTTTTTGAACTAAAAATATTTCTGTTTAATTATAACATAAAAGAAAGTAAATGAAAATATATTATTTTTTCATGATATAATATATTATTATTATTATAATATATAAAATATTTTACAACAAAAGAAAAGAATCATAGCCTCTTGACTTCTATATGTAGATATGGTAGAGTGGTGGCGTTAAATATTTTTTAATTTTCAAGAAAATACTTAAGCTAGGTGTATATGTATGATATGTGAAATAGTATAATCAATTGAGTATTATTCTGATACCTTACAATAAATTATTTGTCAGACAGGTAATCTTATAGCGACGCGTATAAGATTACGTGTGTCAACGAATACAACCTCGTTTATCTTAGAATAAGGGGCCAACATTTATTATTCAAGAGTTATATACAATAATGTTGAGGCCTGGGCTTAGAGTTTTAAAATTTTCATCTTTATATTCCATTTACTTTTTTCACGAATTTGCGTGATAAGAAACGGAGTTTAGTATATTTTTTGTTAATATTGATAAGATAACAAATAATATGATGTATTAAAAATATATTTAAAATCTTTACGATACGATTTTAAGGTTCATGAAATCGAGGAAGTTTGGGAATGTTTGAACAGTTTTATTATTTCGATTAGGTATTTACTGTTCCATTAATTGTTTGGGGTCCTTTGAAAGAGGGTATTTTATGAACTTTAAATACCAATAAGTGTTGGCATTGTTTTATTTTAGTTTTGCTATTTTCATATTCAAAATACTCCTACACATTTCTTTAATTATTTTAGTATCGATTTTAGTTTTGTAATGTTGATGATATATAAAAAAACTTAACATTTTTATTAAGAGACACATCATCATATAATTCTGTAGGTTTTGTTTTAAAACTATTTTACTTGTAAAAATTTTATGTATTTAAATACTATGTATTTGTACTTTATATCTGAATATAATATTTATTTTAAAGTCCACATATATTTATTCAAAGATACTGATTTACATCCTTAGGAGATGATCTTATTAATATTAGAACTTGTTTAACTTTTTATGGTCACAGAAATTTTATTTATTAATATAATAAAAAATATATATTATAGTGTTTATAATACTCTTGAACTTAATTAACAAAAAACATTGAACAAGGAAGTTGCCTCGGGAGTGAAATTATTATTATAATGAATTAAACTCACACATGCTTTTGCCTGTTGTTTGAAGATATTATTACACTAACTAGTTTCGTGTTGCTCGACGAGTCCTGGTATATCTTACACATGGGAAATTTGAACGAGACTTCTTTATTTTAGTTTAAATGTTAAAAATACAGCTTTATTTTAATGTGTATACACTAAAGCTAAAGTGTCTTTGAATATGTTATACAAAGGCCATTTTTATAAAAGTCATTCCAAACCCTCTTGCAAAAAGAACTATTTGGTTTGCTGTCGAGAACCGAAAGGCTCAAAGGCAAATTGAGATAAAATTAAAGTCGTCTTAGAGAACGTGACAAATGTAAAAGGAAAACCTTTTTGAAGGAAGTGCCTTTACTCATTCCGATCCATTGTTATCGTGATGCAATCTCTGGATATCTCAACGTTATAACTTTTCGTTATTTATATTTCAACGAATTCATCTATATTATTGTAATGGAAATTTATTTTAAATATAATATAATGATATTCTATATGATTTTAAATGATAGACATTATATGATAAGAATATTATTTGTTCAGAAAATTTTGTTGTTTTGGATTTTTTGTGATCTATGATTATTTTAATATGTAACTATCCGGTTGTTATCACGTCAATTTTATCGGAATTCGCTGGAACAGTTTCGAACCCAGTTGGAGTCCATTCATGAGTTCGGAGAATGGCGGAATCGCGGCGTGAACTTCTATGAAATTAGAAACAACTGGCTATAAAACATAGTAGTATTGAGTGCTAATTTTTATTTTTGTATTTTCAGTTATAATTCAAAACAATTGAAGAATTTGAAATTAATAAATAAAATCTATAGCACAAATATTCATAACTTTTTGCTTTACAAAAAGTCCGGTTACCTTGCTTTAATATCTTAATAAAATAGTGCTTTTTTTGTTAAAAATACATATATTTTTACTACATGTTAATAGATATAACTAAGGTCAATCCAGAGGAGAGCTGACGAAGCTGCGGTCACATAGGATCTTATAAAATACAAAATGTGTTTAAATGTTTGTTTTCGTAAACTAATTCAAGAGCTTGCCATACTGAAATCATAAATTACAAAGAGGGTAAACCACTTTGGTCTAACTTTGTGAGGTTTACTAATCTCTTGCTGTCCTAAATTATAACTAATGTATTATATATTGAAGTTACGTTAAAAGTTCTCTAGCTCTCTATTTAATTTTGACTGATTTAATTAAATACAATCTTGTTTGTTGAATAATCAGAATATACACAATAAAATCATTGAAATTGATATGATATTCGCTTGAATATATTTGATACAACATATCTCTAATATCTTCAATACAAAGAAGTATACTGATATAAACTAGTATTTTATATGTATTAATAATATAATGGAGTATGCGGTGCTTTTACGTAAATGGAGGCATATTCAATAATTCTGAGAAACTTAGAGGCAAGTCTGTTAGAAACTGTTTCATAAGCTTTAACGGAAATATTAATAACTTCTCAACGTGAGCAATTAGTTTTAAAAAGGAGCAAATATTGTATTTATTATCTTTAGTATTTTATATTTCATATCTTACCATAAAGTGTAATTGTTTTCTTTCCACTTAGCAAGAGCTTGTTTTCTTGGTATTTCTGAATCAAATTATATTAAAGGTAGGAGTTATTATTAGTTATTTTTATCTCTAGAAACATCAACGGAGCGGGTTGCTTAGGTCCATCAAAAGCTAATTATTATTATGATTATTTTAAACCATTAACCTCTTAATGTAATTTGTTGGAATTCTAATTTAAGGCTAAAATTATATTAAATAATACTTTGTAGGAAATTATTTTTTCACTCAAATATTATTTTTATATAATCCGTCTGTACTCATGTAATTGCTATCGTGCTTTGCCTGCCTAGTTTCGAACCCATTATTTTTATTTCGTCCTTATTTATAAGTTCTTAGCTTGGTGGAATGTTGAATATTGCGTGAACAGTTCACGCCGGGATTTCGCCAAACAAGTCGGGTAAACCCCGATGTCAATTACGTGAGTACACACGGATAATTATATATAATCACGCATCACGATACATATAAAACTTCCTCTAATATTTTAGATATTTGATTGTTTTTGTTTTATGAAATGCGTAATATAAGAAAAAAATAATTGTCTGTTTAAATACCTCATTAAAGGTAAACAATGTCATATCCTAAATATATCCATAATAATGAAGACTTAAACTTTCTGTATTTAAATGTCTGATATTAATTAAAATTTCTGAACAATTCAAGTTTGGTATGTCTCATTTTCTTGTTAAGAACGGGAAAGTTAGTCTTAAGTTAATCCAAGTGTGTTTTATACTTGTAATTGCATGTCATTTCTTCTGTTTCCCTAAGAGGTAAAGCTACATTGTTGCTCGAGTTGATATAGGTACATAATTATGAACCATAGGACTGGAATATGTTCCAACAAGACATAATGCTTTTAAACTGTTGTTCAATTTTTATTGCAAAATGTATTAAATTACAATTGTAGTTTTGTTTTATTTCCGACCGTAATCTTAGATGTTCTTCGTACCAGGTTTCTCTCCATCTCTTGTAGCCTGGGGATAAATTAAACTCTATCCTTAACAATTAAATTGGTACTTAGTATTGTGACGTAAACAATTGTAAAAATTATTCTAATGAAATAATTTTTCTACAAGATTTGTAATATCTAAATAAATTTTATCGATACTCATACACTTTAAAAACGTCTAATTTATAACTGGAATGTTTGTAGATACTTATAAGTGTTAAATATTAATTGAATACAATTTTAACAACTACCAAACGTTAGCTAGTTAAAATTATTTTTTTATTTCAAAAGAAAATTTACTTTATATAACTGTAACATAAAAGTAAAACGTTAGCTAGAAAATGTATAGTAAAGATAGTGGTTTGAAATGAGTCCCTTACGCTAAATTTTACGCAATTCATTTTAGTTTCTAGAACAAAAGGTTGAGGGTGATAGTGCAAGTTTTGTCTGGTCCCATCCACAATGACACGGTTCGCTACTTCTATGATTGATTGTACAGCCAGGAACCAATTAAAGTTGTCCACAACACTGCATACTGTGAATTTTGCTAAGATTAATTGGACAACCATAGTTTGATATTAGAAATTGGAGATTAATTGACTTGATAAACATATTTTACTTAATTGTGGTTTTTACTGTTTTTATTCTCTATTTCTACATTCTGAAAGGTTCGAATATTATCTTTTTCGTTTTTGAGAAAAACTTCGACCGCAACAAAAATACATCCCATTTTTTCTCGGGCTGACTTCTGTTGAAATCACTGAATAATTAATAGCTACCGAGAATAAATTGAAAGTACTAAACTTTGTTGAAAAGTTCGTCCTATCAGTGTATTTAATAAAAAGGTGTCTCATTTTAAGAAATGACGCCAATGTAAATAAAACATTTCGACGAAAATATTATCAACTTTGAAAATTACACCCATTCATCTTATCTCATTGTGTCAAATATCAGCGTCAAATATTCAACATATTTTAGTAAACTCCCTTAGGTGTTAATAACCACCAAAAGTAACAGTATACTTTACATATTTTTGGCCGTGCATCATGCTTGTAACTCAAGACATTATCACAAGATGTGTTTATTTATTAAGTAATATTTCGCGTGTAATTCAAGCGTGGTTAAGTTTAAAAGCGTGTGTCTCGAGCGGGTGGTAATAGTACTCCGGGGGACAACCTCTGCCAGCCTCCACAACGTAAACATACTCTGCAATTTTAAGTTCTTGGCTTCCCATTCCAGCATTATTCAAATCGACGTTTTCGAAGTCCGCAGTGCACTACTTTTGATATACGACCACATATTTTATATATTACGCCCTTTTCACTGATTTTGCTGGGTGTATAAAATTTAATATATTCTTGGTGATGAGTAAATTAAGTAAATGTGTGATATGATGCAAAACAGTGTTTACTGGGGTGTCCAGTAGCAACCGCACGCATGGGTCGTCTAATGAGCACCGACGAAGGTATACAAAACATTGCTTTTATAACCTTTATACGTCGCAAAAATGCTTGCGGGTTATGAATAAGGTTTTCTGTTTCATAAAAGGAAAATATATCTTACTTAATTATGATCTAATATGAAGTATTTGTATTTAAGTCAAAAATGTCATTGCAACGTTTTTAATAAAGATATGATATACATGTATCTCATATATATAAGAATTATTTTTGTTCAGATTGTGCTAAGCGAAACAAAGTAATATTTTATTGTAATCTAAGAATAAACATCTGAGACTGAGATGTGTTTCCGCCAGGCATGTTAGAGTGTCCATTTTCAATTTACCCGTAAGCGACTAAAATAAAAACAATAATGGAATAAGTTGTGAAGATACGTTTAAAAAGTTTAAAAGCATAAATGGTACTTATGTTTTTATTGTTATTTGGAGATACTTTTAAATGACATAAATAAGAAAAATATTTTTCAAACACATCTTGGATATTATATAATAGATACATATTGTTTTCTGCTAACTATAAGTTATACAAATTCTGTGAAATTTTAGGTTGATAATTTGGTTATACATAAAACTGTTGAGGAATCCTACAAACCTCTACAAATTGTATATACTATTGAGAAATATAATTTAAGATGAACAGAGCTCTGTATTAAAGTATTTTTTTGCAGGTCAGCCTAGAGTATCAAATGGAAGTAATTAGGTGAGGGCGCACGGCGGGCGTCGTGCCCTGCCTGCGCCCGCCAATGGCATCGCTTTGTATCAGGTTACTTATATTTTAAGTTATATTTCTTTCAATAATTTGTTAAATGTACAAGCTAATTCTATTAGAAGTTAAGAGCTTATTATCGGTTTTATTTCATCTTCTACCTTTCGATATTTCCACTTCTGTATCCGTTTATCTTCAATAAAATACTTGTAGCATTTGATCTAGTAATAGCTTTTTGTATAAATGTTATGTTGCAAATAATATATTTACCTTCTATTGAATTTATAGAACTGATTTGCGCCAATACTAATTTCATTAACCTCAATTTCTCGCAAGACTATTCACTAAATACGCTTTAATTAGGTAACAGCTGATCAACGAAGACGGATTATGATAAATTACGGGCGCAAACTTCGACACTTCTAGATGAAAGTCTCTTTATAAGATATTAATATATTTTTGTATTTAAATTTGTCTCATTATGTTTCTATTAAGTAAGATTGCGCAAATAGGTAATGCTGTGATTAATTATACATTTATAAATAATTTAAAAAGTATTCATGTTATTTTTGTCGCTTCTTAATGGAATTACTATTTGTAACATTGAAACTAAAAAAACGTATAAAAATAGGATATGGATTTTTAAAATGCAATCTACGCCTATTTGACTTTGACTAATGACTTTATAAAGACTAGTTGTACTAATTACTAGGAGTTATTTTGCCTCTTAAAATATTTTAGTATATAATAAAAGGTATAAAAGTATAATAAAATTAATTAATTTGCATTATCCGATTTGGTCATACCATTAATTTTGTGTGGCTTGAAACAGAACATGGATTACTGTGAATTAAATATATTATATTATAAAATTAAAATCCTTTTAAATTGTTCACAAACACACACATAAAGTGCTGAGTGGTTTTTGTTTTGTAAGTCCCTCCTTCATTCACTAACCATCATGCAAGGCTTGAATTTAAAATGTGAATGTTCTATGGTTTGCGACCCTTCCGTTTGCTCAAATGAATTTATCTAACAACTGCTTTGTTAAACTAAACACGTTTCTTTAATGTAAATTTTGTTAATTAAAAATGAGATTAATTTATATTCATGTCTAGAATAATTGTACAATAATATTAGCAGTAGTTGTTGTGAATAGCTAGAAGTAATTATTATATATACATCAAACTAAAACTATTTTATACAAATATTAAAACTTGATATTAAATGGTGCTATAAAAACTGTCCAAAGCTGCACAATGTATTATTTAAGTAGTAATGAATCATATTAATTGCAGGGTGGTACGCTGGGTGGCTGCAACGCTGGCGTGGGCGGCGATATGCCAAGCTAGCAACGTACCACTGACTTCAACACTAGTGCCCTCTTGTCCAATACAATGCATCTGCCTTTCACAGTCACAGGTATACTTAAGTATAATGTGCAGTTTAATTTTTACATGGTTTTAAGCTTATCTTTTGAGCACACACTTATATTTTTATATTTAATTTTATTTATTCTGGTTTGCAGGCTTAAAATTATAATTATTATTGTTTTTGATTATATATGAATTTGAGCGTGATTTTATATTACTCTAACAGAAAAAAATACAATAAGGCACGTTGTCCAAACAAGATATTTTCAAAAGTTTTCATTATATTATACACATTAAGTATACAATAACAATCATTACGACTCTAGGATTATTCACTTTTACGAGAATAATTTCTGTTGGAATAAGAATAGAGGCCACCTGGTGACTGGCAGGGGAAAAGCGACCCTTCAATCTTTTTTTATGTAGGTAATTTTCTGGGACGATTTAGTGAATTAATATTGTAATTTTAGTAATTATGTGAATTACATATTTTTAGATTTGTATTAATATCTTTATCGGTCTAAGTTTTAATATATTTGATATAGTTTAATTGAAATGTAAAATTTGGCATCAATTCAATATCCAGATCCATTAACCGCCGCAATGTATCATAGTGAAACCATATTGAAATACGAAAAGGACACAGATTATATAATAAATTGTATTATACATAAATGAAATTGATATTGGTTATTTGCAAAGATTAAGTTTGGAACCATTCAATCAAATATGGCCACGCTACAGTACTGTAGGGATATTCGGGGTGGGATTAATTTTATTGACAAAACAAACAATGAGAATAACGGGAACGCTTCAATTGTGACGAAGCATTGATCGTTCATTGAGTTCGAATACAATTATATGGGTATATATATAAAATAAATACGATGTCCCTCCCATTTTCAGACTGGAATATTGTCGCTACATCGACAAAGAAAACCTTTATTTGTTTTTTAAATAATTTAAAGAATTTAAAGCATTGAAGTAAATTGTTGTAAATTTTCTATCTTTATGATTTATCCATTTATTTTTGTTTTCTCAAATAATATTGTAGGTGATAATAACTGGCTAGTGATTTATATATTTGGTTCCAGGTGGTATGTAACAGCGCCACGCTACGTGGAGTTCCATCAGCATTAAGTTCAAGTGTTACGCAATTGTCACTGTCTCGAACTGATCTCAGAGTTCTTCGCTCTGATGCCTTCGCTCATTTGCGGCAACTGCGTCGTCTATCACTTGACGCCTGCAATCTAACACGTATCCGCCCCTTTGCTTTCAGAGGTTTACCTCGACTTAATGAGTTATATATTCAACACACGCCGCTCGCAACGGTCGATGCCTTTGCATTCGCCGCCCTCCAAAATATATCCTCAATCGTATTAACCCATAACAGAATAGCTCAGATTGAAGGATATGCTTTTGCAGGAACAAATTATATAAAGCTTATTTCGTTACGCAATAATCCCATTAAAAAAATTCTAGCTCATGCGTTTTCTGGTCTGAATGATGTAACCCAGATAGAGCTACCGTCCGGAATAAGATCTATTGAACCGCAAGCATTCGCGGGATTAGAAGGCGTTGGAGTATTAGAGTTAGCGTACATGGATTTACCGGCTCTTTTACCTGATACATTTCACGGACTTATACGAGTTGGCCGTCTAGCATTGCGAGAATCAGATTTAGGGGTTATAAAAGTTGGAGCATTTGATGGCCTGCGACTGGTCGATACTTTAGAGATGTGTAATAACAAAATAGACGGCATCGAAGAATTATCACTGATACAAAACAATAGTGTCAGAACCTTCAAATTAAGTGGTAACCATATGCTTGAAACGCCAGAATCTGTCATATTAGAAGTTGAAAATATCTTGATTCGTGGTAATCACCTACCTTGTGAGTGTGGACGGGATCCTCTTGCCAATCCTTTGGCATTGACACAGGATTTTGCCGAAGAAAATTTATGTATATCGCCTCTTAAAGTCCGCGGGCGCAGCTTGGCGAGTGCGGGGGGTGCAGCGTGCCGTGGTGAGGGCGCCGGCAGCGCTCGAGCTCGCGCCGCAGCTGGCGCTTCTCCTCCGGGATATGCGTTCGCCCCTCGACTCGCCTTCTCGCTAGCTGCGCTCGCTTTCCTCGCAAACAGCTAACTGCCCTCAGTGTTCAATTACTCGTATTGTATGTGTCTGTAAATATTGTAACATAAGTGAGTGTAAATGCAAAATTTTACATTGAATGGGTCCGTTCATTCAGTATACGTTGGACCATGAATAAAATTTGCCTTCGGAATATATGGTGTTTTATTGTAAAAGCTTTGAATAATGTATAAGTTACGCATAATGACGTATTGTACAATGTTATAAAGTTCAACAATTCTATTGGATGTCTCACTGATTTATGACCTTTTATTAGCTATTCAATATAGATTATTAAAATAATTTTTTAATTTACCTTTTGTTACTATAAGTGACTAACTAAAGGTTAATATTAATATGCATTTATTGTATAAATGTGTTAAACTAGTTTTATCAGTATTTCTGGTCAATTAACAAACCCCATCAGATATGTTCTGATTAATGTCTAAATGTGAACGTCGCTGGTAGCGTCCGACAGAACTGTGTCAGGTGTCCTACTTCCAAGACATATTGCTTATTCTCAGACTTTGCCGATTAGAATGTTTTGCTTTGTCTTTGTCATCTAACATTTACATATACTGCGAATTAATTTAAGTTGCACATTTGAATATAGTAGCAATAAATCTGAGCTTAAGTTTATTACAAATATTTAACTTTTTCATATGTACCTAAACTATTTGTATTTTATAATTATATAATTTAATGGAAATGCTTAAAATGAAAAGAATCATATAAATGTATTATATTGCAAATAAGTTATTTTATTTCTCTATCAGTGAAAATTTAAATACTTTTAAGACAATCAACATTGTATCGCTACAAGTACGCCTATTATAAATTTATATTTATAAACCACACAAACACACATATACGACAAAATTTATTTCCAATAAATGGTCATCATGTATTATGCATAAATATTTCAATATTACTGAATTTGTGACAACTGTGATCATCTAACTTAACGAAATGAATTAAATAATGTAAATAGCCTAAGTTTCTTTTCATATTATTGGCAAAAGCAGTACAAACAAAACAAAAAGTCTTTCGAGTTCATAATTTTAGGTAAAATAAATAGAAAATGTATTTAACAAAAATACCTACTTACAAACAAGACTATTCAGTTGCTAACTTCTCCGTAAAATTACATTAAATTTGCAGAAAGCTTTGCATTTTCACATGGAATCCAAAATGTTGTTACAAAGAAGGCATTTGCATTTGCAAATTAAAAGAATAATCAACACGGTGCTATTTGAAATCAAAATTTTTTAACAAGAAGATATTATTTTTGTAAAAAGATGTTTTTATTTTTATTTAAGATCATATAAATTAATAGATGTTTGAATTAATTAATTGGTTATGCATTATTTTTATTGTAGCCTACAATCACAAAAAAATGCAAATATTTCCCATTACGAAACGAATGTAAAAAAAAATGCACTGATAAAGTAATTCATTATTGCTTATTGGGTGAGCAACTTGTACATGATATAAGTCTTCACCAAGATAAAAAGCAGCTTACTATCTAATGACAATATTTTCATGCTCATATAAAATATATTCTCTGGTTTTGAAGTCAGATTTTAGAAATATTTTTGATAGTATTGTTATACAAACGAGTACTATCTAAAATTATTTTTACTTATCTAATATTTGATTAGTTTTAAATATAACAAGTAATATATCGCATGATACCGTAATTTAAAGGAAAGGATTAGGTAATGCTAATTTGATGTTAAAAATGTTGAGACTCAAGCCCTGCTACCGTAGAGTGATATGATTACAATGAGTAAAAAAAAATTGAGACGACAATTCTTATGCTCGTATGTTTTTGATATGGATTCAAAGTGGAAAAGTTATAAATAAATAAATAGACCATTATATTATTATAAAACTTCTAATTTCCATTTTCAATTGGAATACATATGACTACACAAAATTCCCGTCTTCAGTGTAAGTTTAATATAAAGCAATCCCAAATCTTACTATTATAATTACAGCGGAACCATATATAAGTAGCATTTAGAGCCTCATCATAATCTACGAAACTTATAAATTTTCTGTGAAATATTTTTCATCTAAACTTGAATGTAGGCCAATCTGAGAGTAAATACATGTTGCGATAACTATAGATAAGCTTCTTTTTGAATTCACTGACATATCTTTAATTGGTAACTTGTTGGTTTTCAAAACTTTCTTGTTTATTTTATTGCAATATAATTTAATAATAACTTGAGTAAACTTAAAGTTTTGTTCAATATCTTATCTTCTGAAGATTAGCAAAAGCGTCACAGCTTCTCAAGCTGCGGGCGACATTTAAGCTAGCTTTGAAACTTGAAAATAATACTGTATTTCGTTTTAACAAAGTAAACAGATTGAAACCTATTTTCAAGACAGAACATTTCCTTGTGGAAACTCTAAGTCGTTCAAATAATAAACGATGAGCAATTCCAATGTAAACGAAGGAATATTTAGCATTCATTGCGTCATTTTTCATGTTGGAAATAGTTTTGCTTTTTTCTTGTATATTTTAAAAGAAAATAAACGTTTTATTTTCTAAATTAAAACAAAGTGTAATCAAAATACAATTTGAACGTTTATCTTCGGATCTCGGCTGATATTTCAAAACGGTTGATTTTTTTTTTGGTATAAACAATCAAGTGTTATTACAGTGCTAAATAAACTTTAATAGTGGAATAACTCGTGTTTGAATATAAAGTTTTTTTGTGAGTTTTTTGTATATATACGTTCTTGTTTATGTTCATTAAGGTAATAATAAAAAAATAAATAATATCCGTTTTTTGCAAACAAGCAGACCAATGAAAACTTCTTTTAAGTCTGTATAATATACTGAACATATCTGTTTGTTGAAATAAAAGCTATTATGTAAATATATTTACTTTTAATTCGAGTTGATGTGCACCATTGATACCATATTTACTCTTCGACAAATATTCTAGGAATTTAGACGTGGGTACAAAAATGTTTATAAATTTCGAAAAAGTTTACGAATAGGTTATAAGGTTTTTTAATGGCATTGAAGAGAAATTTGAATATTTAGGCAAGACTTCAACAGAGCAGTAGCAGACTCAAAATCCAACACATGTTTTACAATCCAACACATGAATAAATACATTTCAGTCAAAAGTTTTCCAAATCGAAAAAGAATTATCAAATCCTTGACAACCTTTGGTTTGCAACGCTGCATAAATAATTGTGATAGATTACACATTAAAATCAACAAATTTCCCACAAAATACTCTATAAGTACAACCTATAAACGCTACCGAAGTGTTTGGAACGAGTTGTCGAAGCGAGGGGAATAACATTAAAAAATAAATGTATACAGGCTCGGAAGCAAACCTAAAAAAAAGCATGGTAAGCCATTAAAGATGTTGCCAAATTTGAAGATAGACAGGATGAGGTTGACAAAGAACTTCTTTATCTAGCCAACAGCTTTTTCAATCTATAAACCTAGTCAATGATTATTTTGCTGACGTAGGAAAAATCTTAGCTGTAAGCACCAGAATACATAGGCTCAATAACATACTATTTAACTACTGAATAAGGAAGTTATTGCAATCATTACGGTTTTCAAAATCGGATTTTTTATACATATACGATTTGAGGTGCCCTGAGTATTTCTAGTCATTTTTAGAAATATAGTATTCTCTTGGATTTTCACGGGTACATATTTGAAATAAAACTATTTTTACGGATTGAAACTCGCGTATAATTTGGTTACATTTTGATTTTAACCCGACGTTTCGAATACTTTGCAGTAATCGTGTTCACGGGTTGATTTTTAGAAACAGTATGTTCGTGTTTTTAATATAATTTTAAAAACTATATGTATGAACTAGATTTAGTATATGTTAGAAAAAAAGGGTTGTTAATATATTAATATCTAAGTGAACCTTCTCATATACTTTTAAGTATACTATGTTACAAAGTATATTCACTTTATTTTAAGTATTTCAAAAGAAAGAAAGAAAAAGAGATTAGAAACAGTTATCTATAAAAGACAATCATCAAAATTGTCATAAGATTTACTGTATAAAACAAAGATAAGACAGCCACTTACAATATTCTCATTAAATATATGAAATTTCACTTGTAAATATATCAATATCAAGTAAAACAATATTTATTTATGTATCTAGTGCTCCTAGAAATAAATAATCCTACAAGTAAGGAGCAATAAATGTTAGATACATTTGATGGTGTATGCGATGCTCAAACACTAAAGAACTTGAGTGTTGCGGAGAAGATCACGAATGTAAAAATAGGAACTCTATATAATGAAATTAGGGAAAATAAGTAAAATTTTATTATTAAAAAGGATTTATATGAGAGCCATGATTAATTATGAAACAGATATACCATTAATATTTTTCAAATTCTAAATTAATTATAACAAATTGTTTTACTACTTAATTTTCCGACAAAAAATAAAGATTTCATTAATGTTCTATTTAGTATAATCAATGTTTATATCTGTATCTCTGTTATATATGATTTTACTGTCATACAGAAAAATATATCAGAAATCATATATAAATAAATATGGTATAATTATAACAACGGTAAGTAATAAATAAATAATTATAATTCACTACAAACAATTAAAATATCAAATAAAAGACAACATTTTTATACCACTTATAAGACAACTTTAATTGAAACTAAATTTATAGTTACATATGTATTTTTGTGTATGTATTGTTTACGCAACCTGAGTGTTAGTAACTAAAAATTATTTATTATTAAATTAACTCTATACTCAATTTATTACTTTATATAAACTTACCTTTGTCATCTTCTACGATTTCTAGACCTCTTTGTTGTTTGCGCCATTTATTACTTATTAAGTTTGTTATTCTGTTAATAAATTAAATTATTCTACTAATTAGAACTAATTTCACAGTATCTGATCGTTAAGATTTTCAAATAATGTCTTATAACTCGGATACCAAATATTCTCTATTTTTTATACTAAGTACAAATTCAAGTAAAACCTCTGCATACTATATATTCATTTCATTAGCCATAAAGGCAATTTATATATTTTTCGCCTCGTTTTATTGACTTTTATCCCAATTGATAGTCTATTTTATCCTAAAAATAATAACATATTGCAACACTAGAAGTCTTTGTATTTTCATAGTCACCCATCACAATATTCTATATAAAATATTATTAAGTTCAAAATAAAGGATAAGGACTGAAGTACCATCTCACCAAGTATCAGAATACTGGGACTTGACATTTCGAGCGACTGTCGGTTTCGTGGTCGTTTGGAGAGCAAGGGCAAGTTGGCCTCGATGAAATTGGGTGTGATTAACAGAGCGAGGCAGTATTTTAATCCTGGCCAAAGATTGGCGCTCTATAAGGCGTAGGTTCGGCCACATATGGAGTACTGTTCTCATCTATGTGCAGGATCACCCCAATATCAGCTTCTATCTTTTGACCGCATACAACGGAGAGCCGTACGGATTGTCGGGGACCCAGTGCTCTGTGAACGGCTGGACTCTTTGGCATTGCGTAGAGACTTGGCTTCCTTGTGCGTCATATATCGCATTTACAACGGGGAGTGTTCCGAAGAGCTATTTGAACTGATGGCTGCCGCCGAATTTCATCATCGCACAGCACGTCACCGCCTTCATAATCATCCTTACCACGTGGATGCATGGCGTTCTTCTACTTTGCGGTTTACAAGTACCTTTCTTCCACATGCCACAAAGATGTGGAATGAGCTTCCTTCGGCGGTGTTTCAAGATCGATACGACATGGGTACCTTCAAAAAAGGCGTTTATTCCTACCTCCAAGGCCGGCAACGCCCTTGTGAGTCTTCGGATGTTGCTAGAGTTCATGGGCAGCGGTGATCACATTTGATCAGTAACCCGCATGCCCCTTTGGCCTCCTTTCACATAAAAAAAAAGAATAACGTTGCTATAACAAGTGAAATATAACTTTGAACCTTTCCATGGAGTTTCGAATAAACAAAAATGTAAGAATAGCTTTTAACTGTTGAGTGATAAATCGATTTATTTATAACAAAGTAGGATTTTGATAGCCGTATTGTATGAGAAAGCTGTCCACTTTTGAAATTAGCTTTAATTTGTAATTTTGTGCGTGTTTTATTTGAATATAAATTATTTATATAAATTAAATAATACACGTTAATAATCCATTATATTAATACAAAACTTTTAATAAGCACTTAAATATGAGTAAGTCCATATGAAGTCATTCATTCATTTCTTTCATTTTAATTTATTTAATTCTTGTTCGATTAATATACTTGATAGAATTTAATATTAATATTATCTCTTTTTATATTTATTTAACTATCAGTCTGTAACATTGTTTTTTATTTTGATAAATCTAAGGTTTATTTTTTATTTTTCCTTAGTATTATTATCGACCAAAACAAATTTTCAGCTGAAAAAGAAACTAAATTTTTGGTTTCGGTTTCGGTTTTCGGTTTCGGTCGAGACACGCTCGTTTCTATTAGACACAGCGTCACAGATTCCTTAACTGCAGGTAATGTTAAAACTAGAAAATAATATAATGTTGTTTTTGAAACTTGAAAATAATACAATAGTGCGTTTTAATTTAGGAAACAGATGAAATAGCTCCTGGTAGGTCGATGATGGAATGGAGCAGGGGATATTGGGTTGCGTAACTTTGTTGCACACTCTACGAAATGTATGTGATAACAGACCGCCAAACGGGCCATCTTGCTGCAATGTTGCGACTCTGAAAGGAAAAGGTCAGATCCTGGGTATTCACTACATTAAATCTAAACGGGTTGGAATGGTCCCATTTAGAGATTGCGAGGATGGAAAGGTATATACGCTCGACTATAGTATTTACTGAACTAATCATTATCTCTCTGAGTAACTGGATTTCGGGTGCAATGACTCGTGCTTTTAATATATAGATATCCACGAGTACTCTTATGTTGTTTTCTGAATACCATATAAGTAGATAAGGATTAAACAGATCGTTAATATGAAGCAAGAAGAGTGTTTAGGAGAGCACATACCCTTGCGGGACATCAGGATTAATGTGCCATACCCTTTTGAAATCTTTTAAAATTCCGAAAGAAACCGTCATTGTTTCTTCGTACTTCTAGAAGATCTTCAGTTGTTAACATCCGGAGAAAGTTATTTTGTAGATTACAGTGAAGGTCATTAGATTCTAGGGACGCCAAGAGATTTTAGAAGTCTAATATTAAGGTAGCGTTCACTTGCAGAGTCTTGAAACTATGGTTAAATTAAACATCCAAAATTGCTCCAATAAATGCATATATTGATATTCTTGAGGGAATCACAGCGTTCCGTTCCATATCACCGAGGGGTGATATGATGTGTTATGTCCTCTCAACCGAGGGGTTGAGGGACATTCACCATGCGCGAACTATATATGCAGGAGACAGGAATATTACTTTTATTATTTTTTTTCTTCTTCTGGAGGCACTTACCTGGTCATTTGGTTTATTTGGCGTGTGTGTTATAGACGTGCGACGTGAGATTGTGGTTATAATGCACATAATTATGGAAACGAAGTGTAACAGTTGTTACTACTAATGGAGCATCACGTGGTTCTCGATAGGCGGTGTAAATTTGAAAAATAAACCCTCTTTATATTATCTTATTTTTAGTTACCAAAGAGAGAATTTCTCTTTTCTAAACAGTGACAGCGCAAACCTCAATAGAATTGTAAAGTACTTGATAAAAAGATATATCAAATGTTTGTCAGGGTTTCTTTTCATAAATCTTTTCAATCTGTGTTTGAATAAAGGTCATATTATAACTTTGACTTAATACCCCAGAGCATTTATCAAGTTTTTCTGAACAAAATTGAAGTTAAGTAAACAGCTTTTTTATAGAGCTTTCTTTATAGAGAGTAAATCGATTTATGTAAACGAGATAACACTTTTTAGATGCAAATTCTTTTTGATTTGACAAAAGATTGATATTACAGTATTGTGAAGTGGAACATATTGTTGTTTATTCGTATATATATTATCTTTTACATAACTTATGCAATTTAAATATTTCTTGTACCGAAAATTCTTGTAAATAAAATTTAGATAAATGTTCATGCTTCTTCGTAAAGCTCATTTGGTAAAGACTGATGAATATTGGTACATTTTTGTCAAGAAGAACTTATAATATTATTTGTATAAAACAAAGATTAGACAGAAGCAATATGTTTTAATAATTTCAAGATTTATATATTTATTTAACAAAATAAAAGGTTTTGTTTATATGTAAAAATCCTACAAGTTAGGCGCAGTAAATGTTAAATAATTTTTGATAGTGTATGGGATGGTCAAATACTATAGAACTGTTTAGCAGTGTTTGGGAGAAAATCGTGAACATAATACTATCTTCTTCCTTAAATAGTTATAAATGAACAAAAAAAGTCAATTATGAGTAAGGATTTGTAGAAGCATCATAATTAATTATTAAAATTATTATGAGTTTTTTCTTTGTTTTAACATGTTAATAACTCCAAATGTTTTTATTCTTTGAAGAAAAAGAGATTGCACTGTATTTTTTTTTCGTCTTTGTAGTTGACAATTTTTTAAATCTTTGATAATAAAACTATGCCTTACATTTTCTCATTTATGTTTGGATATCACAATTTTTTGTAAACATAACTGGTCTTACAAAACAAAACCATTTTATTATTTGTGTGTCAAATCGTCTTTTTGTTATTTTACATTTATGTTTTTGTTGGGATTATCTTAAAAAAAACAGTTTTTTATAAATTAATAAAAATAATATCAAGATCAATATCAAAAATAATATAAAGATAAAATAATATCAAAATCATTGATCATAAAATTATGAACACCTAAATAAATATTTTTATGAACATAAAACATAAGTGAAAATCATTCATTTATTGATGTTTTCTAAGATTTACACGAGTACTACATATTTCAATAAAACTATTTTTCGGATATAACTCGCGTTTATTATTACATTTTTATATTTAAACCGATGCTTTTGATGATTTTATCAAAAAAATAAGTCTTTGTATGTCCAAATTCACGTTATCAAATATATTATTGATATAAAGAATAAGGACTGGATAATGTTGCTAAAACGAGCAAAATATACCTGCAGTGGTTTTCATGGAGTTTCGAATAAACAAAAGTTGGAAAACAGCTTTTGACTATTGAGTGATAAATCTATTTATGTGTAACAGAATGTTTATACATATTTTAATAACAGATTTTGATAGCAGTATAGTATAAAAAAGTTGTGAACTTTTAAAAGTTAATGTTTTAGTTTTCACAGATTTAGAAATTAGTAATTAATTTTGGCTAATGAATCTTGACTATTGGTAAGATAAATCTATATGTTTATTCTATAATGTTAATTCCTTAAAATCTTTATCCACAATTTTTTTTATCATCATTTAAATTCTGATTTAAATGATGATGAATAAATTGGTATTGTTTTATTATTTGTTTATGTTTATTATTTATTAGTACAATTTTTCTTGATTAAGGCAAATGGAAAGAAAAGTAACGAGGCAGTGAACACGATGGTTTTGTTTTGTTGGTAATGGTTGGTGTTGTCGTCGGTTGTTCAATTGAAGTACGTAATCCGGTTGTAAATATAACTTCATATTTTTATTTGACTGTATAACCTCCGTAAGCTGACTCATCAGCAAAAAAAGGCAGAATCCCTAACCACTGCATACGATCTCTTGAATTGTTAGGATTTTTTACAAGGGCGTTTCTTGAGGTAAAGAAAGTTGTTGGCGGAAAATACAATACCCTTTTAGCAAATATTCATATTCTGAATAAATATCTACAGAATATTGCATTAATTACTACTTTGATCATCTTATTCATGAATAAAATAATTTACATAGCATAAGTGTCAGCTCAATGTTCAATTGACTTCTGAGACACGTACATACAAAACAAAACTCTTTCAGGTAAGGGCATAATTTTAGGTAAAATAATGAGACAAATAGAATATGTATTTAACAGAAGTACCGACTTACAAACAAGACTATTCACAGTTGCTAACTTCTAAGTAAAATTACATTAAATTTGCACAACGCTTTGAATTTTCAAATGGAATCCAAAATGTTTTAACGAAGAAGGTAATTGTATTTTGCAAATTAAAAAAATAATCAAGAGTGCTATTTAAAGTCAACATTTTTCAGCATGAAGATATTATTTTTATATAATAATTATTAGTTCTGAAAATAGCTAATTATTATATTTTTCCTCTTAACTTTCATTATAAAGTTTTAATTCATAATGATTCTTTTTAACCAATTAATAAGAAAATAATATAAATTAGTAGTGAATGTTTAAATTAAATACTTAAATATGCATTGTTTACACTATTTTAAAACCACTATGTTTTAAACACAAAGCAAACATTTAAAAAACAAAATCAAAGCACCAGTAAAGTTATTCATTAATGCATGTTGAGGAGTAATTTGTATATGATGAAATAAATTTAACTGGAAGGTCTTTAGAATGGGTATGATTTGAAACTCAATAAAACACGAATTAGTAACGAAAGAGAAACAAAGTCATTGGCCATAAAACCTTAACAAAGTTGAGCACCAACCTTTTCTAGAGGGAGTTAAACATTCACGACCAAAAATCACAAACATACTAAAGTTTAAATAAAAAATCACAAAATCAACCAAAAAAAAATTTCAGTTTTTGTTACCACTGTCGTGATCTAAATATCAAGCTACATTGGTCAACCCCATCTAGTGACCAATTGTCGAACTAAAGTTTGATTAGTAAATCTCCAAATCATGCTATATAATTTCAATATATATAAAAAAAGTAAAGCTACAACGGTCAAATCAATTTATTGACGAATTGCCGCACTAAGTTTAAAAAAAATAATTAAAAACACTTATAATTTAAGTTCTTATCTTACAGCTGTGATCTAAATATAGGGCTATCTTGATCAACCATTTCTAGTAATATGTTACATAACAAAGGCTGAAGAAACCGCAAAGAACCTATTTAATTTCAGTTTTTATCCTAACACCGCGTTCTAAATATAAGCTATTACCATTTAATAACGAATAATTCAATTAAACCTTTTTAGTTTCAACTTAAAATATATAAATATGCAGTATTTATTTTTAATATTATCTAACGTCTACAAGTCTTATCGCAATGGTTTGTGTGAAGTTTTCTGTTTTTTGATCACGATTTTAGTCAGTTACATAAATATGCCTCTAATGGCAAGGATTTTTTTTTAAAACATGGAAACTGAATAATATCTAATAAAACAACAACTTTATTTCAAAATATAAAACATTTTTTGAGCTATGTTAAAATATAAAAATAAACCTTACAATTATCATAATACCCCTATTACTTTTTATTTAGGTTTTCTCTACTAGCCTACGTTATCTGACGTTACATTTCTGTCGTTTGTGACTTGCAGAGATACCTTTTTTAATTATACATGGGTATGAGGCTTAAGCCACCTTGCCGAGGCGTCACGGTGTGTGCTAACGCGATCCCGTGACGTCCCATTACGGCGCAGAGGGCAACCGTTGGTGGGGCTTAAGCCACCTACTGTAGCTATGTAGATTATATATAAGATAATTTACTCTAAGACATGCAGTTTTCTTAATGGTTTTATATTTCCCTGTACCCTTAATTATAAACTCGGAAAATGTTACTAAACAAATTAGACATACTAATAATTATAATATACCAATAAGAAAAAAAAATCTTTGTTTTGTATTCAAGATAGTATATAAATAATTTCTATTAACTAAAACTTATAAGCCTACTTTAGATACGAGTGGAAGTTTATAGGAAATTTCTCATGGGAAAATTGTTACCCACATCAGACTTATTGAACCTTTTGTCAATTATTAAAAAAAAATATTTTTGCAAAAATATATTTGCATAAGTGCAATTCCAGACCGTAGTTTTAAAGTTAAAAGAGAATTATTGCATAAACCTTCCAATAGTCATCTCAAAGATGTAAACTTAAAAATCGCAAATTCCGTACTTAGTATAATTTTTATTTTCTTATTTTTTGCTGCCCACGAAAAAATCTCTCCGTTATCAATTCTATGGTACCTAATATCTATATAAAATCAATTTACTTAATAGTGACAGCACAAATTAAAATAAAATCAAACTTATACGATATTAATATATTAATGGTTTTTCAGGGTTCTTTTCTTCTAAAAAACCTAATCTATCTCTGTTTAAATAAAATTGTTATTATAATTTTGAATTCCTACCCAAAAGTATTTTTACGTGTTTTATAAAAAGTTTTATTATATAGAAAACCAATTCATATAAAACAGATATCTCTTTTTATATGGAAATTCTTGTTGATTTAATAAAGATTGAAACAACCTGTCGTGAAGTAGACCATATTGTTGTTTATACGTATGTATATGTATTATCTTTTATGCAAATTAAGCTCTCAAAAGATTTTCTTTATTGATTTATATTGAGGTAAACTTTAAGCGTAAAATAATATAATAGTTTAGTGAAAAAATACAGTTATTCTAACTGACATTTATTCTATTAATAGCTTAAACTTATTAGTATTAATAACTTAATCATTCTTGTGTTTATTTTTTTAAAACAATGTTTTACTCATGACATGTTTTGTAATGCTCACTTAATAAAGACTAATGATTCCTGTTACATCCTTTTTAAGAGAAATTTAAAAAAGCTGTATAAAACACAGACAGCCAATTAGAGAAATCTCATTTTGAAATATGAAATTTTAATGACAAGTAAACCAGTATCAAGTAAAATAATATTAATTTATGTTCGTATCTAGTTTTTTTTTACATTTAGTTTCATATAAGTTTTTTTTAGTAAATTAAAAGTTTTCATTTAATAAAGTGCTCCTAGGAATAAAAAATCCTATAAAGAGCAGTAAGTAAGCACTGGATGGTGTATGCGATGCTCAAACACTAAAGAACTCGAGTGTTGGGGAGGACATCGTGAACATAAGAACATGAACTCTGTATCTCCTAATTAAAATAGTTAGAGAGAGAAGTAAACTTCATTATAAACAAGGATTTATATGAGAGCCATAATTGGTTATGATATAGCTATGCATTTTTTATATTTTTTTTTATATTTTCTCTCTCTTAATATATTTATAGTAAACTGTTACAAAACAATTCAAGTTATTATTTGACGAGCAAAAGGGATCCAATGATTTTCTTTCATAGAAAGGATCTATCTTAATCTTACACTACATTAAAGGTATTTGTTTGTTTCTCTGTTGTTTTATGCGACTTTGTGCGGTGTTGAGTTCTTTTTCACTTTTATAAGAATATTTAAAGTATATTTACAATAAAACTAAAAATAATTTTAAATCACTTCAATAGGATAAAATATTTATTAGAAAACACCCTTTTAAAATACCATTTATTAGATTTCATTTTCATTGAAACCCAATTTATACATTTTATATACAAATTATATATTTTTGTCCATGTGTTGTTTTCAAATCTAAAATGTCGGTATTAAAAATTACAATTTTTTAAAAGGACTTTTATTCGTTGTTAAATAAACAGCTGTTAAATTTTAAAAACCTGTGATAAACTTCCATGTTTCCAGATTTCTTTTGTTTTCTGCGTTTTTTGGAAATTTATCATTCATCTAATATTTCTGATATTTCATCTCTATTCACATTATTTTATTGAAAAATTTTTCAATAATCATTTAAAACTATTGATATCAAATGTTTACTATACTGTAAAATGTATTTCTGTGTGGATCAGGTTGTACGGAGGAGAAAAAAAGTACTTACCTTTTGTGTCCTTAAATTAATTACTTCTTTAAAAGTACTAACAAAAACCAAACAAGTGCAAAGAATAAATATACAAAAAGAATTTACAAATTTACATTCGTCTTGAAAATATTATCGAGAAAAATAAAGGAAATATAACATCGATCGTTATCATGGATTTTCAAATTTGTTGAAACTATTTTGTTGTCGTCGCTTGTCAAACGATGCGATGTTTATATTGTATGATGTATATATATAATAATAAGATATCCCAAAAGTCTTTTTGATACCGTAAATTCACACTAATTAATTAATTAGGAATCCGAGCCTAAGTTGCTTTTTAAGCGTCAGTTATCTTATCAAGGAAAGACAAACGAAGGCAAAATATTTTTTTTGTCAATAATGGTACTAAAATAGTAAGGATAAGTAGTCAATAAAGATAAAAGAACCCCGTTACAAAGAAGAGAATTCTTAGTTACAAATTTTTTGTAAACGTTTATTATTTTTTAAGTTTGCACAATGATTTGCATATTTGCAAAAGATTTCAAGATGTTGTAACGAAAAAGGCATTTGAATAATTAATATGGAGTCAAATTTTTATTATTAAAAAAATTTTGTTTTCATTCGAAAAAACAAAGAGTACCGTAAGCAAAAAAATTTGTATATTATTAATAATATCTTCCGTTAAGAACCTCCTTTTCAGGAATAATTAATATTTTAATCTGTTCATTATCTGCACGTTATATACGCAAAATTATTGTAATTATATTTATTCCGACAAGAATTTTAATAAAAATTATACAATAATAACAAAACAAAACGTTTGCTTGCCTGATATATATGTTTAAAACCTTCGTCCGTTTAATGATTTTCTCTTAATTAAAAAATAATGAAAATATAGGTATTCAAAACGATTATATAATAAAAGTATTAAAAAAATTATAAAAAAGGATTTATTATAAATAAAAATAAAAATAGTATTAAAATTAAAGTTTTTAAAGAATTTTATACCCATATTTTTAACGAATATTTTAAAGCATGGGCTTATCGCGAGTTAATTAACTATAAAATATTTTTAATTTAATTGAATGAGGAAAACATAATCGTAAAAAGTTATGTGACATATGACATGACTATATTTTTTTTAAGTGTCGTCGTAAGTTGTCCGTTGGCCTCGTAGTATGCAGACTCGGAGTCCCTCATCGCCGCTCACGGACTCTTGCAGTAGTAGCATATATTACAAAAGCGTTATCGGTCTTAGCGAATTTAGTTAGATTTTTCTAGATATTCAATAATTTAAACGTATAATTACTAATGTAGTATCGATCCGCTATACTAATTCCGCTAGTAATATCTCGAAGTCGTATACAAAATATATGCCAAATTTCTTTTTATAAATCATATAATTAAATACAAAGAAAAACAGATATCCACAATATCTATTTTTAGTAACTGTTCATATTATGCATCAACACTTCACAAATAATTAACAAAGCCTTTTTTAATTTTCTGTCGGAAGAACAAACAAAGAGAAAGATTTTGCGATCAAAAGTTTATATAAAATAAAACGATAATTAGAAAATGTAACCAAAACTTTCTACGTGTAAACAAGTTTATTCAAACTTTTCTTTAAAATTATATAATATTCTCACTATATTTAGCATTTTCAAATGGAATCCCAAATGTTGTTACAAAGAATACATTTGCATTTGGTAACTAGAAAGAATAACACAACAAAAAAGTTCTGTATCTGAAACTTGACCTACCCACAGGTAAGTTTTTTGATGATAAGGTAAGATTCGTATTTAGCACTTCAAAAAACATTCAAATTAAAAATTTTACATACATAAAATATTCGCTCTCTAGGATGGCTTAGAGGGTGGCTGGGGTAGCTGGGGCAAAATCTAAGGGTGATGAGAAAATTCTAACTTCAGATTCGTATTTATTAATTCAAAAACAATTTAGACAAAGACTAAGTACCAAAGATTTACGTATTCTTAATATAACTTCTTACAAAAATTACTTATCTCCACATATTATTAACCATTTATGTTAAGTTATTACATTTGTTGATTTCATTTCTAACAAAAATTCGAGTAGATATTATTTTACTCCAAAATATTTACGTCTGCAGTTTAAGTTTAATCTTAACCTTTATGTTTAAAAGGAATAACAAATCTTACTAGTTGCAGCTGAACCATACAATTGCATTCATAACTGCAATGCAATTTATGAATCTTATATATTTTGTTTGAAATCTTTTTTCATCTAAACGTGAATATCAAGGTCAATATAAAAGTAAATGTTAAACATCAGAAAAACTCCTAATCGGCAAATTATAACTCGCAAATTAATTAACAAACAAAAGAAAAAAAAAAAATAATAATAATTAAATTAATTAATTAATTAATTAATTAATTTTTAAATTTAAAAAAATTTAAAAATTCGATTTTTTTTTTCCATTTTTCGGTAACTTCGGCGGCCGATCTGACCACCTTCCCGTTGGACAATCAACATAATTTTGAAAAGTGAATCTTACATTTAGATGCTGATTCCAAATATATCTTTAGTTTTTTCAAAATTCGAAAAATAAAATTCGACAGACACACAGACACACATACAGACAGACAGATCGGAAGGAAAAACTGAGTTTTTCGAAAATAGTACACTGTAATTTTAACATAATTTTATTTTTTTTGGATGATAACTATCTTTTTTTAAGTTAGTTTATTTCCTATCATGGTAATTTATAAGTTGCTGTACTTTTTGTTAAAATAGAAAATAAATTTTGCTACATATACTTAATTAAAACTGTATAATTAATTTTATCTCATCCGTAAATACCGTACTTTCACAATAGGTAGGAGTTTTTAACTAAAGATAAGCTTTTTTCATTCTTGTTTTCCCTGAAGTATCTTTAATTTGTAACTTGTTGGTTTTCAAGACTTTCTTGCTTATTTTAAGCTAGCTTTGAATATAAAAATAACACTGTATTGCTTCTTAACAAAGAAAACAGATTGAAACGTATTATAAGACAAAACATTTATCAGTGGAAACTGTGAAACTTGAAAATAATAAACGATGAGCAATTTTTATATAAAAGAGGAAATATTTAGCATTCAATGTTTCATTTCTCATGTTGACAATAGTTGGTTTTTGTTCTTTTATATTTTAACAGAAAACAAACATTCTATTTTCCAACTCAAAACAAAGTGCAATCAAAATACAATTCGAATATTTACGCTTCGGACTTCGGTTGATATTTAAAATCGTTGATTATTTTGCGTGGTATAAACAATCAAAGGTGTTACAGCGCTAAATAAACACAATGAATCTATAGTAGGATAATTCGTGTTTGAATATAAAGTTTTGTTTTTTTTTTACACATAAGAATATAAGAATTAACGTGGTAAAAGGTATTGCATGTGTTTACTGAGGCCATAACCTATAACTATAAAAAAATCAACAATATCCGTGTCGTTCTTTGTAATGTGCGAACAAACAAACATAAGTTGACAAGCATATAAAAACAAAAACTTTTGTTTCAATTCTGTATCATATTCATTTCTAATCTATAAAAAATTAAAAACATCGAAAAAAATACTTATAAATAGGTTCATAACGTCTCCTACAAAGTGCACCTTATCAATATTAGCGGCTGCACTCTATTTTACCACCATCATCAATCAAACCAGATGTCTAACTGACATTTACTTATCCTATACCCTGGGGAATCATTTTAAACTAAGTGCGAGCGTATTCATAACACCACCGATGACATGTGTTTTCGGCACCTCCGTAAATTTCAAAAACACCACTTTCCGAGGTATTGGAGGACATAGTTATGGAGAAAATTCTCCTGTTAACCGGCACACAGTTGAGGTACTGAAACAACCAAGCTGCCAAACAGCTAACTGCTCTAAGTGTTTTATTACTCATATTGTATGTATGTAAAAATTGTAACGTAATGGTTCCGTTCATTCAGTATGTGGACCTTGAATAAAATTTAACTACGGAATATATGGTGTTTAATTGGAAAAGCTTTAAATAAAGTATAAGTTATGATTATTAAGGTATTATAATAACAAAGTTATAAAATTCAACAGTTCTTTTGGATGCTTCACTGATTTATTATTTTTGATTAGCTTATTCAATATAGATTATTAAAATAATTCCTTTTGTTTTACTTTTAAAATGATTATTTTTGTATTTATTAAAATAATCCTTTTTTTTTCTTGTTACTATTATAAGTGACTAACTAAATTTTAATATTAATCTGCATTTTTCGCATAATTTTGTTGAACTAGGTTTTATCAGTATTTCTGGTCAATTAACAAACCCCATCAGATATGTTCTGATTAATGTCTAAATGTGAACGTCGCTGGTAGCGTCCGACAGAACTGTGTCAGGTGTCCTACTTCCAAGACATATTGCTTATTCTCAGACTTTGCCGATTAGAACTAAATGTTTACTTTGTCTTTGTCATCTGATATTTGAATATAGTCTGAATTAATTTAAGTTGCACATTTGAATATACATAGTAGCAATCGAGCTTCGGTTTATTACAAATATTTAACTTTTTAATATATATCCATCTATTTGTATTAAGTCATTATAAGACTTCACAGAAATTATAAAAATGAAAATAAAAATCCAAATGTATATTCCCAAGAAGTTTCTCTAGCAGTGACAATTTAAATAATGTAGAAACAACCAAACAATAGAAAAAAATCTTTTTCTAGCAAATTTTCATATGATGTATAAATAATACTTCACATGGAATGCAAAATATTGTTACAGAAAAGGCAGTTGCATTTACAAATTAAAAGAATAATCAACAGTGTCTTTGGGAGTCCACATTTTATAACAAGAATTTTTAATTTTTATAAAATTTAATCGGTGAACGGATATATTGCATTTTTTAGTAGTAATTAGTCTTGTATTTATCTCGTGAGAAATATAACTTTTAGTGTATTGAGCAAGTTACAAGACCCACTTTTTCTATTTTTGAGTTTTCAAAGATAAGTGGTTCTTAAGATCGTATATTCTTAGTAAATCATGAATTTTCCTCATATCAAAGGTAGGTTTATTTAATCTAATTTCCTATATAGTGAAAGAAAACAAGGAATATTTAGCAAAGCTTTAATTTTATTCTTAATATAGCTTCTGACAAAAATTACTATAACATAAGAAAATTATTATAAATAGATTTAAGATAAGATTATTATTCTAATTAGATTTATCGTCAGTTATTGTATTTGTTTATTCCGTTTCTAACTAAAATAGTTAAAACATTACTCCAAAATATTCCCGTCTTCAGTTTAAGTTTAATCTTTACCTTTATTCTTAAAGGTACGCCAAAACTTACTAATTGCAGCTGAACCATACAGCTGCATTCACAGCCGCATTACTATCTTTGAAACTTTTATATTTTCTTTGAAATTTTTTTTCATCTTAAGTTGAATGTAGGCCAATCTGAAAGTAAACAAATATTACCAAAATTTAAGATTCCTTTTTTTTTTGTTTTTACTTGACGTATCTATAATTTGTAACTTGTTCGCTTTCAAGACTTTCTTGTTTATTTTATTGCAAAATCATTTTAATATCCTTAAAAAGATATATTAAAATATCTTAACTTCTTAATATAAGCAAAATTGTTACAGTTCTTTAGCTGTGGGTAACATTTTAGCTAGTTTTGAAACTTGAAAATAATACTGTATTGCGTCTTAACAAAGAAAACAGATTAAAACCTTTTTTAAAACAAAACATTTATTCGTGGAAATTCTGAGAATTTTTTTTTCGTACTAACGTAGGTATTGAAATTTTGGACTGCGAATGAAATATATGAACGGCAAATATATTTTGTTAAAAGTGAATGCTACTACTCTTAAACAACGTGTTACTCTTAACCATTGTGTTTTTTGTAGCCTTAAAATTAACACAGTCGTCTATGTTGAGGAGTATCCACCAATAATCCCCTTTATAAAATTTCAAAATACTCCATTTTAAATTCTGAATGGGTGTGGAGTTTAATCTAACTACTATACTACAGATTACATAAGGGTGCATGTTTTTCTAGGATATCCAGTTTTCTCAATGGTTTAGTATTTTCCCTCACTCGTCATATCCGACCCATGTCACCAACTAAATAACAGACACTATATATATACTTATTATAAGAATATATTATTCGTTTTCTAGAAAAGATAGTACATAAATTAATCATACTTTAGATACAAGTGTCAATTTATAGTGAATGTTTCATTAGAAAATTATAGTCCACACCAAACTTACTAAAATTTTTCATAATTATTAAAAAAAAAGCAAGAGTGCTATTGCAGACAGTTTTGAAATAGTAAGTCTTAGTAAAATGAATCTTTCAATGGTGACTACATACGGCATAAAGTTGAAAAATAAATGCTAAATTCCATACTCAGTATAATTTTTATTTCCTTATTTTTAGTTCTCTAGGAAAGAATTTCTCCGTCATTTTAATGGCATCAAAAACTAATCTAGATTTAATTGGCTGACGGTGACAGCACAAACTAGAATGGTGGAGTTTTAGAAATAAGATGTATTTAATTTTTTTCAGGCTGTTTTCTTTTCATAAACCTTTTGTAAAAATAAAACTATTTTGACGGTGGTACACCATAACATCGGGACGCCGGTAAGATTACCACCCAACGGGTAACAGTCATACCGCAAAAGCGAATTGGTCGTGTTCCAACACGCTGCTCGATGAAGCCATCGAGCCAAGAGATTGATTATAAAATTATGGACACCGTACTAAATTTTATAAATCATAAAACATTAGCGATTATCCTTAATTTATCGCCTTTATCTTGGTAATCTATAAAGCTAACAAAATGCACAGTCTCTATGGCTTTGTATATACAAATTAACTTTTCATATTTATAGATATGAAATATTATTGAGTTAAAATAAAGGATAAGGACCCAATAATTTTGGTCATAGCTTCGGTCGTTTTCATGGAGTTTCGAATAAACAAAGTTTAAAAACAGTTGTTGCCTAGTAAGTGATAAATCGTTTTAAGTAAAATAGATTAGGATATAAATATTATTGTATGAGAATGTTAGATACGTTTAAAAGTTAATTATATTAATTCAATGAATTCAGACAATAGCAACTAACTACTATATACTACCTATCTAATATTGACCCATTTATTTTAAATATCATGTCTGTTATTAGGATTATAATATTTATTCCATAATGTTAATATAGATGTTTTTTTTCAATATTTAAAATTTATTTCCAAATTATCGTTTGACTGAAGAAAATAAAAACCAAACAAGATATATAAAGTGAATTTATTATATTGTAGTATTGTTGTCGGCTGTACAGACGACGTATGTGAAAATCCTCGCCGAAAATACCCGCTGAAAATGTTATTTTTATATCACTAAGCTCATAATATTTATTTTTTTATTATCTTAGAAGTGGTTGAAATATTCGAGATTTAATTTTTTATATATATATATATATATATGTTTTAGTCCAGCTTAGAGGTGTGTATAGATATTTTATAATATCATAAAAATAAAATATTTTGCCTTCACAGGTGAGATTCAAACTATCCTATAATTCTATTATTGGTAAATTTACAAAAATATTTCTAAAACTTGCATTTGTAAAACTTGGATTATCCAGCATAACAAAAATGTATATAAATGATACAATAATGAATCATAAATTCAGTCACTTTCTTAAGCTTCAATTAACTTCAAAAGCAGGACAAAAAAAAAGAAAAAAGTTTTTTGCGTTAATAATGTTAGTACAAATATTAAAATAAATAGAAAATGTACGTAACAAAAGCATCTTCTTATAAACAAGACTATTCATAGTGAAATTACATTAATTTTGAACAAAGCTTTGCATTTCACATGAATTTCAAAATGTTAAGACGAAAAAGACATTGGAATTAATAGAATAATCAACACTATGTTGTTTTGCAGTAAACGCTTTGCATGTAGAAGATTTAATGGTTTATATAAAAGAAAAATAGTTAATTTTATAATTATAATAATTTAATATGAATAATGAATGTTTTAATCAAGTAATTAAATGTGCATGGTTTACTCTAGTCTAAAATCACGTTTAATGCAAATATTTTCGGATACAAAAGCTCGCTTCAATAAATATATTCATTAGTGCATATTGTGTATACTTTTTTGTTGTTTTATTAATTAGGTTTTGTTTTTCTGATTTGAATATTATGTGCTATTAATAAAGCTACGATAATCGATTGAGTAAAATTCCTATAATTTATGGTGGTTTTAGAAAAATGCCCTTCAAACGTTTAATAGAATTATAAACATGAGTACTGTTCAAGGTATCTATTTTACTCTGACAATATGGTTGTAAAAATAACCATAACAATTGTCGACAATTACTATAATATGATAGACACTAACCATATCAGTCAATTATATTAATATAAAACTTCGATGAGCACTTAAACATGAGTAAGTTCAAATGAAGTTATTAATACATTTCTTTCCCTCTACGACATATCCAATGAAATTAATTTAGTTATTGTTGAATTAATATACTTAAGTGCTAATAATAATACAAGTAAGTACGATTCTAATCTATTAAATATTTATTTAACAACCATAAACTGGTGGTGGATTTTGGTTTAGTATCAAATTTATTTCTGTATAATAATAAAAAACAGGACTAAATTTTAGCTAATTTTGTTTAATGTAGCTTGTGACTAAAAATACTTTATCCCTACATAATATAATAAAAATTGTTGAAAGTAGATTTATCTTAAGTTTTTGTATTTATTTATTTCGTTTCTAACTGAAATAGCTAAAATATTACTCCAAAACATTCCCGTCTTCAGATTAAGTTTAATCTTTACCTTTATTCTCAAAAGGTATGCCAAATCTTACTAATTGCAGCTGAACCATACAGCTGCATTCACAGCCGCATTACTATCTTTGAAACTTTTATATTTTCTTTAAAATCTTTTTTCATCTAAAGTTGAATGTAGATCAATCTGAAATTACTTTCAGATTTATATACATATATTCAAAATGAAAGATAACTTTTTTTATTTTGTTTTCTCTGATACGTATCTATAATTTGTAACTTGTTGGCTTTCAAGACTTTCTTGTTTATTGTATTGCAACATCATTTTTATTTCCGTAAATAATAAATCGAGTAAATTTAAAAAGATATTTTAAAATATTTTAACTTTATTAAATAAGCAAAATTGTCACAAGTCTTTAGCTACCGGTGACATTAAAGCTAGCTTTGAACCTTCAAATAATACTGTATTACGTCTTAACATAGAAAACAGATTGAGACAAAACATTTACTCGTGGAAATTCTGAAAACGAACAAATTTCTTTTTACTTTTATAATTTTACAGAAAACAGATATTTTTCAAAAAGTGAAAGTGCATTCAAAAATAAAATTGGAATATTTATGCTTCTGACATCCGCTGATATTTATAACGTTTGATTTTTTGTATTATAAACAGTCAAAGGTGTTTCAGCGCTAAATAAACTTCAATAGTAGAATAATTCGTTTTTAAATTCAATTTTCTCCGTTTTTTTTACAATTTTAAATGAGTATTTTTATAATAATAAAAGAATATTCGTAGCAAAAAGTCCTCCTAATGTTGTCCGAATCACTAACCTATAACCATAAAACATTTTGCATCTTTATTTGCTTTTTGATTTAAAGAAAGAGACAATCCGACGAGAAGACAGAATCATTATATTTGACTTTGTATTCTATATTAAATAAATATCAGATTATCACTAAAAAAAAAATATGTCGTGTAATTTTTTACTTAGAAATATAAACATGCGTACAACAGTTTCTCGTGGCTTTTATGCATTTTGAAAAAGCATTAGAGAGACTTGTGTCTCGTTTTCCTGTTTTCGGCTGAAAGGCAAAATTTTTACGAGAGCTATAATGGTCGCCCTGGTGTAGAGATTGAAATGCAGGATAAATATGACATATATGAAAGGCAAGTATACCTTTTTTAAAGCTAATGCTACTTCGTGCCGCCCCTCTTAAGCGATAAGGGTAACCACTGTTTTTTTATAACCTTAAAAATGACATAATGATGGCTATAACCCCTTGTATAAATAAAGGTGTGGACCTCAACCCACCTATTGCTATACCGATTTCATAGGGGAGCATTTATTCTAGGATGTGTAGGTTTATTAATGATTTAATAATTTTAAAAATATACTTAAACTAAAAATAGATTGTTAGTTTTGTAATCAAGATAATATATAAATTACCCTTGATTATTTAAAGTTTATAAGAATATTTTAGGCACAAATATCAGTTAATAGTGAATGTTTTATAAGACTTTTGTCACCTATATCAGAGTTACTGAAATTTTTCATAATTATTAAAAAAAGCAAGTGTTACTGCAGACTGTAGTTTTAAAGCAGGTCTAAGTAAAATGAATCTTTTAATGGTAACTTCAAAAAGCATAAAGTTAAAAATAAATCGTTGATTCCATGCTTTTTATTTCCTTATTTTGATTTATCCAAGAAATAATTTTTTAGTCATTTTAATGGTATCTAAAATCAATCTGAATTTAATTGGCTGATAGTGAGAGCACAACCTTCAATAGTAAAGCTTTATATATAAGACGTATTAAACTAAACTTATTAATTCATATTTAAATAAAGGTAATTTTATAACTTTTATTTAATACCACAGAGCTTTTTTTACGTTTTTCCGAATAAAATTGAAATTAAGGGAATTCCTTTCCTTGATATAGAATAAATCGATTTATTTGAAACTTTTTTATGCATAATTCTTGTTTTTTGCAAATGCTTGTTGATTTTACAAAGTATGAAATTACGATATGAAGTGATCGTGTTTTTTATATGAATGTGTTTTACATTTTTTAAATTATGTGAAAAATTTATGTAAAAGTAGCTCCAACGAGGACTTGATAATATTTAGAACTTAATCATTATTATGTTCTGTTATAATTTTTTACTATAAAACCTGTTTTCCATTCCATATATAATTCGTATAACTCACTTGGAAAAGACTGATGATTATTGTCACACCTTTATCAAGAAAATTTAATAAAATTATGTGTATAAAACAAAGATTACACAGCGACTTAGAGACATTTTATTTTGAGATATGAAATTTTACTAAAAAATATTACAATATCAAGTAAAAGTATATTGATTTATGTATCTAGATTAATATATCTTGTTGCAATATATTTTAATATATCCAAGGTGCATATTAGTTTCCTTTACTTTAGTAAATAAAGATTTATATGAGAGTCATAATTAATTATGATACAGCTAAACGTTTGTAAGTATTTTCTTTGTGTTAACTATTAATATCAAAATTAAAAAAAAAAACAATTATTATTATCCTGTGACAAAAAGATATTTCACTACATTTGAATGTTATATGATAAAAAAAAATACTTTTTATTTTAGTTCCTCTGTTTTATTTTTTTATAAGTTGTATATTGTTCATTGTTGTTAATTAATGAAATAAAAAAAAAAGATTTATTAATAAACATCCTTTTACCATTTAACTGAAACCGAATTTATATATAAATATATTCCTCGCAACCGAAAAGTAGATACTGATAATGACATCCACTATTTCACACTTAGTTGGCTTGACCCTTTTGATTTTTATTTTAAAAAACTATGAATGGGCATAGTTTTTTACGAGTTCATTGTATTTGGGTTTTTGTTCAAATTCTTATATAGTCTATTATATATATATATCTCGAAAGTCATAAAATATATATCTATCTATATATATATCTTACTACTATCGGAAATGAATGTCTCAATTTAACACTAAGTATTTTAAATTATTATTTGTTTCACATTTCACATTTATATATATATGAAATATTATTAAGTTAAAATAAAGGATAAGGACTGAATAATTTTGCTGTAACGACGCGAAACATAACTTCGGTCGTTTTCATGGAGTTTCGAATAAACAAAGTTGAAAAACAGATGGATATTAAATGGTAAATTGCTTTAAGCAAAACAGATTAGGATATAAATATTTATAATACATTATTGTATTGTAGAAAATTTACATACTTTTAAAAGTTAATGTTTTTAATCCATCTAAATCCATGAAGGATTTTGAAAATAGCAAATAAGTACTACTAGCTATCTAATACCATTAAGTTAGACTAATGTATCGGTTACTTAGATAACTATGTTTATTCCATAATTTCAATAAAAATCGTTTTTTAAGTATTTAAAATTTATTTTTAAAATGTCTATTCAGTGAGAAAAAATAAAAACAGAACAAGGAATATAAAATGAAGTAATTGTATTGTAGTATTGTCGTCGGCTATCCAAGCGACTTATGTACTCCTAGCTGAATATCATATTTCATACATTTGACTAAATTCATAATATTTATTTTATTTAAAGGTGGCTGAAATTTTGGGGATTCAATTAATTTTCTATATATAGGTTTTCCCCCAGCTTATTAAATTAGTATTATCAAAATATAATATTTAGGCTTTCACAATTAAGTTAAATAAAGAAATCGGGTTAAAAGTGTATTTGATATATAATATATTAAGGCAATAAAACAAAAATATTTAAATTATCCTATATATCAATTGTTGGTAAATTTGTAAAAATATTTCTATATATTGCGTTACTGCATTTCCACAACTTTCATTATCCAACATAACAAAAATTTAAAAAACTAAGGAGTCATATATTCAGTCACGTTCTATTAACTTCGCAAGTAGAAAAAACAAAAATAACCTTTGCGTTAATAAAATTAGTTCAAATAGTAAAATAAATAGAAAATGTACGTAACAAAAGCATCTACTTATGAACAAGACTATTCACAGTTGCTAATTTCTCTGTGAAATTACATTAATTTTAAACAAAGCTTTGCATTTCACATGAATTTCAAAATGTTGAGATGAAAAAGACATTGGAATTAATAGATTAATCAACACTATGTTGTTTTGCAGTAAACGCTTTGCATGTAGAAGATTTAATGGTTTATATAAAAGAAAAACAGTTGATTTTTTTTTATAATAATTTAATATGAATAATGAATGTTTTAATCAAGTAATTAAATGTGCATGGTTTACTCTAGTCTAAAACCACGTTTAATGCAAACATTTTCGGATACAAAAGCTCGCTTCAATAAATGTATTCATTAGTGCATATTGAGTGAGTATACTTTTTGTTGTTTTATTTATTAGGTTTTTTTCTGATTTGATTATTTATGTTAAACTTACAATTGGTTTCAAAAAGGTCTTATAAACATTTATTAGTATTATAAAAACGAGTTCTATTAAAGCTATACATTTTACTCTGGTAATTTGTTAACGATGTGAAAAATATCTATAACAATTAAAAATTGGTATCTTAACTTAAATTATAGATTTAGTCATCCCTATACTATAAAGAAACTGATACGACTCCGACTCTATTGACGGACATGATTACAAAATATATCCATAAAAAAACAAAACACTTATTTTCCTATCAGAAATTATTTCTATGGTGTATAACATATATTGAATTTTTAATAAATTTAACTACTGATAGTGATCAATAAGAAGTACTGTATGAAATAGTTTACGAAATACACAAAAATAAACCTATCTAATCGTAAAGTACTTCTCACTCTTATCTTGCAAATTTTTCATTTTTTGTTGCTGTTGTTGCACTCCTTAAAAATAAATAATCCCGTTTCTTAAGTCACTTTCATTCTATTATGATTCTACTTTAAAAAGTGTTAAAAAGTTCAAAATTTTAATCGTTCAAAATTCACTAAACTCATCTATAACCAAACGCAATATTATTTCACAGTTTCAGTCGAGTTTTGTGACGTCAACATAAACTACGTCACAACATGGACAAGAAGCAACTATGGCTTTTGAGGTGGTTTGATATTAACAACTTAATAATAACCTATTAACGCGATGGATTTTGAAATACTGTTTTGCATTGACAATCCCAAGAATAAAGACTTTAAATGCTACTTTTCTAATTGCTTCCTCGTTTTCGGTAAAATTGACATCAAAGTGTTCAGGAAATAATAAATCTTCTACCTTTAAACAATTACCTTTTAATAATTTAAACACTTCTTCTTTTTATACCTCTATTAACAGTCTTACACAACTTATTTAATTTTCTTTCAACCTCTTACACACTTACAGATTTATTTTACTGCTTTTGGATAATGCTACTAAAGGCGAAAGTTTCTAAAACTCGTCAAAACACAACAAGTCATTCAGTCGTTTTAATCATTCCAAGATATAATAAACATTCCTCAGTTTATGCCAAATCTTCACTAATTACAGTGGAACTGCACAGGTGCATTCACAGCAACATCGCAATCTTTGCAACTCGACTCGTTATTTCTTTGAAAGATTTTTTCATCAAAACTTGAAGTATGTTAATCTAAAAGTAAATACATAATGTGAAAACTAAAGATTAACTTTTTATTTCCATAGATGTATTTTTAATTTATAACTTGTTGGTTTGCAAGACATTTTTTTTTATTATGTTATCGTTTAGTTTGATTAAATTTACAAGTATGTTTTCAAAATATATATTTTTTAATTTTTGACAGTTTCCTTAGCTGCCAGTGTCGTTTAGGCCTTCTTTAATCCGTTACCGATATCTCTTCAGCCAAGAAGGTAATGGCCGGGTGTTTTTGCAGACAACCTGGCAGCATAGGGGATGCTGCAATAAGACTACCCTCCAAAAAACCAACTGTAGTCCTCAATGTCTGAGTGGAAAGCCACGGGGTTGCTTTAGCATTCACGGCAATACCCCAGCGGTAACCTTCCTACAAGCGTTCTTCATTAGAACAGGACTATTCATGGCACTGATATATCCATCGTTCAAGGTGCAGGCGTACCGCAACGGAAATGAACCAGCTCGTTCATTTCCTTACGACAACTCCAACTCACGTCACAGATTAGGTTGTCGTGCACTCTTCACCAAATTCTGTTGTCGTTTGTGCTCTGGCCACCACCAGTGCCAAACACTGCTGAGAGAACCTCCACCAGGACTTTCCAGGGAGAATCACTTACTGGCAGTAGCACGCGATGCTTTTCACGACGCTGGCGTACAAATGTTGACACAGAGCGGTTGGTCCTCAGACGTCGGGCAAAGAATTTCAGAGAAGTAAGCCCCGAAGTGTCACCTATCATCAAAAGTAGGCGATATTTAAGGTGGATTTGCATAAAAAATTGCTCTATTCCGTTTTAATAAAGAAATCAGATTGAAATTTATTTGAAGAGAAAACATTAACTTAAACCATGAACACTGTGCGCGGTCCAATATGTATTATTCAGAATTTATTTTTTCGTGTTGACTCAATTTTTATTTGCGGACATCGCAACTAAGTTCAGTTAAAATCTAATTCGGATATTTTGCCACTACTGCCAAATACCCCAAATATTTGGGATAGGAATATATGAATATCCTAAAGATAAGTTTCTATAAAGCGAAGAGAATTAATGGTACGTTAATGATAACTTAACTTAGACTTGATTAATAGAACAAAATAAATTAACTGTAAAATTTATCCGAGGGAACTGAATCTTCAATTACAAATACATATGTATAATTAAAATATAATAAAAAGTACTTAAAATGAGCAGCGAACGTGGGCATTCAAACTTATAAATAGATATTGGATTTCCCCATTCGTTAATTTTGAGTAAGTAAATTGAGTTTGCGTTATGAAGCATCAAATAATTGACATATTCGTATTTATTGTGAGCGTTGATAATTACAGATTGCAATATGTCATTTGAGTTAAGTTAAGCAAAGTAGGGGTTGTTAAATACAAATGAATCAATGCCGAAATCCCTGACTAGGCAATTGACGTTAAAGTATAGTTTTACTTATTACTAAGTCATAATACCATTACAAAACTTATTTAAGAAATAGTGTATTTCACATTATACTCATATATACATTTATGCAATATGCGTAACTTTAGGAAAAGAAAAATCAAAATGATCAGTAACATTTTATGCAAAAAATGAAAATAAGGTCTTTTTGGCTCTACAGCAATCTATTTATGCAATGAACTCTAGTTAACAAAGTATATTCAATTTATATATTTTTAGGTCGCACTTTTTTGTACTCAATATCTACTGTTCGTGACAAGTGTAACTAATAAAGGCGTTGCCAGTTATATATTAGAAAATTTCATTCCAATGTAAGTTAGGTAGGTAAATAGTAATGATATATTCCTTTGCCGATCAGGACCGGAATATTGCACTTTTAAAATCCTGTATAGGTGAGGGTGAGCTTTTTCATATGTGTGCTATGTTAGGCATACAAAAACGTTGCGAAAGCAAAGAGATTATATATGATTTATATATTCCTTATTATTTCAAAGGCTCATACGCTCTTGGCATGAATAGTATTTCATTGTAAATCCTACAATCTTAGTTTCTTATACAATATATTTTACCTATAATCTTAAGAAATAATTTTTGTAAAAATAATAAAATAGTAAGGTGTACGTTATCAGATATATGAAATGTTTCTCAGCTATTCTTTTTATAAACCTATCATATTGTAGTCATATAATACTTAGTCTTAATACCCTTAGATCACTTTTCACGTTGTTTCGAATAAAATAGAAGTTAAACAAACAGTATTCATATAGAATATATCTATTAATGTAACAGATAACTCTTATTATAAGCTGTTATAAAATGTTATATTCTCAATATTATTTTCGAACTTAGCAAAATATATATCATATAACATGGATTGAAAACTAGAATACAATTCACCATCAAAAAAGTCATTTTTAATCATCTTCAATAAAACCTTCTTCAAATGTCTTTTTATGTGATTAATGGCCAAATATTTAATTTTCCAAAAGTAGACGTATTTTTTCGGTGATGATCAAACACTAAAGATATTGAGTTTACACATCAACGTTACAACACTACAACTACACAATCCAAGCCCTAATTGCAACCTCACGACAAGTCACAAGTCATGTCTGTCAAATAATATTATAATGTTTTATCTCTTAAATAATATATTTAATTCCTTTCTAATACAGTAAAATATAAAAAAATTAAACATAAGATACTTCTAAAGAGTGGGTGTTTGTTGGATATTTTTTAATTTTGAAAATATTTTACATACAAATATTACACTGAACTACTTTTTAAAAATGTGATTTTTTCAAAGTTACAAAATAAATTAAAATTCAAATTCAAAATATCTTTATTCAAATAGGCATTTACACGCACTTTTGAATCGTCAATTATTACATTATAAAAATGTCAGTAGTCAGTCCGTCCTTAAGCTACCACTAAACTGTCTGTACTGTCCCTATATAAATATATAAAAACGTTTCTATAGTTCTCACCTGAAGAAAACTTGTGCTAAACCTGCACTTTCCCAGTTTGTTCCGATATGCACTCGCATAGTCAGTTGTCTTTTTAAATTTGTACATTTTTTAAAATCTTCTCTGACATTTTCTAATTGTAGTAATTTGTGATCTATATTCTGTTAGTTAGGCGTTTTTATTTTTATTTTTTTTATTTTTCTTTCTCGATCAATCTTAATATAAAATTATTTATAGTAAGAACATGAACTTAATTACTGTTGTATTATCCGGCACTAAATCAATTATCGGAATTCGTCCGACAAGTTTTAAACCCTTTCGGGTTTCTTATCTCCAGCATGGTGGAATGGAAGCATGGTGGAATCGCGGCGTGAACTGTCTGCAGCAGCTATCCGATCTCACCATGATGTTGGTGGGTATGGGCGAAAATGTGTAGTGTCGATTTTGTAGGTGGCTAATTGTAGTAATGTATTCGGAAAACAAAAAAACATATAGGTATTTAATTAGGTCAATGGTAGATTAAAATTATTTAGTACGAAGCCGCTAGCAAAAGCTTATAAATATTTCATGGATTAGCAATATACATTTCTAATAAATTAGGAATTATTTGTATATTGATACTAATGTTTTGATTTAGAGCAAAAACTTCTAACTAGTTGATTAAATGCTTTTCTTTATAATTGAATTGTTTTACAGTCAAATAGTTTTATCCAAAATTGATTCAATTTAGAATGATTTCTTTACTATCTTCTTTATCAATTAATCTTTTACTTACAAAAAAATCGAGTATAATAAGATATTCAAATATATTTTAATATAAAAAAATAATTTGAGATTTTCGAATTCATTTTTTTTATAAGCTTTTAATTAAACTTTTTATTAATCTGTTAGTTTTCGGCGAGGGACAAATCTTGTAAGTAAATTTTGAAACGGTTAATCTCAAAACTATAAAGCTGAAATTCAGAATTCACTTTTAGTTCCGATGCAATTATATATATACATTTTAAATTAAAAAAAAAAATAATAAATATAAAATTGTAGAAGAAAGAAACGTAAAAATGTCATTAGAATATGCCTTAAATTAAATTCACTTACTTGGATATAAATAGTTATATTTTTAAATACTATTCCATATTGACGGGCAAGAATTATATAATATTATTTTATTACTAAATGTTGCTGTCACTAGTGTAAGTCATGTATTTATTTCTTTTTAACAGAAATAGTAAATCAATGTTGAAAGACGAATAAATCTTGTACATAAATTCGTGTCGATATCAAAATTATTCTCAAGATTATTGATCTACCTATTGCGTGTTGTGGTCTAAAATGTTTTAAACACCGTGTTTTTTTACACTGTTATAAAAATATTAATCTCTTCAAATATGTTCAAACACATCTTATTACAGGCAAGAACCAAAATAGTTTTAATAAATGTTCAGTTTTGTAAATTGAAAATATTTTAAATGGTCTTTTTCATTAAGAACTTACGTTTTATAATTGGAATAGTAATTAAAAACCAATTATTGTAAACTCATTGAAATAAGAAAAGTTTATGTAGTACCTTTGTTTTTAGAGGCTTTATCTAAAAATAGGTTAAGATGTAAGAGCGGTAGGTTTGAATTAAGAATGAAATGTTATTTAATCAAATATTATTATTAATTTATTCCAACTATAATATTATTATAAACAAAAGTGAATATTTTTTTCAATAATTTTATTAATATTATAAGGATTTTTGGTTTATTTATGTTTAGTTCGTGTATTTAAAAAATCATTTATATATTGCATATATATATTTGCGATCATTAAAACTCGTAAGATTCAAAGTTTAGTTATTTATAAAAGATTTCTCTGTATATTTAAAAAAATACTCTTTAACAAATTAGAGAAATGGCTGAGAAGTGATAAAGATTAACATTTAACTCGGAACGCGTTCTTTAAGCTGTATAAATAAATTAACATAATTTAATTACCGGCTAAAAATAATTTCTGGTAATAGTTATAAATGCTAAATAACAAGAATTGATATACAATGAGAAATTCATAATGCTTATGATATTATAAAAACACCTCTTCTAAAAAGGTAGCGAGCGTTAACTTAACGCTAAACAAACTAGACAAAACAAAGGAACTATATAATTATAGTGCCGTTCAAACATTTAAGCTAACTAGATAGAACTTACAGAATTGCCAAACTACTGCGCTGTTCTGTGAAGCTATTTGCTTTCCTTTGGGACTATTAAAAATATACTGGATACGTGGACTATACCTTTATTGTCTTTATCATATACTTTTTGAATTAAAGTATTTTTAGATAGATATTACAAAGTTTTTAAAAGTATTCGAAATTTAAATTTAGTCTAAAAGCAATACTAATCCAATCGGTGTGCAGGTGGAGGAACAATGCAATTTTGTGAACAAATTGAGTAATACTCGTCAGCGACACCGCTGTGCACGACTGACGTGTGAGTAATGCATGTCCATTCAGCTGTGAATTAAATACCGAACAATCACAGCTTTCAGACCTCACTGTTGTTGAATATCATTTTAGTTTATTTTCTATACTATTTATTGATATTTGTACACTATGAAGTAATAGAAAATATATATGAGTACAACGTACTGTATGCAATAATCAAAACCTTTTTTTTTTTTGTTATTGAAAGAAATGTAGTTTAATCGCTACATATGAACTATTATAATAATTTAATTACTGAATAAATATGTATCGTTCTGTGCGAAAGATAAATTTATTTAAATAAGTAATTTGCAAATGCTCTTATTATTCATATAAAGAATAATAAATACGTAAATTTCGCATATTTCTGGATGCAAAGAAAAACTAAATAATACGAGGCGAAACAAAGCATACAATTTGTTGATTATCTTTTATCTTATTATATTTAAGATTCCTTTAAAAAACTAAAATTGTATGTAAGTTATCCTCCAAAGCTTTGCTTTTCGTGGATTGAAATGTTACGTCAGGATTTATATATATTTTTTTCCTCCTGTTCGTCACCGCAATTGACGTCCCACTATGACACCCACTTGGTTTTAAAAGGTTTCTGACCGTTTCTGAGAGTTCCATATAATCCTAATAATATTTACTTGATTTTATATATTCTCATCTAAAAGAATCTAAAAGTTGTTACGAAAACGACATTTGCTTTTGTAAATTAAGAGAAGAATAATATTAATATTGTAATAAGCACTTAATAATAATAATAATAATAATATATTTTAATTTATACAATTAATTGATGAAGAGAGTTTCTTTTCAACGCACGAAATATGAATTATGTACTGTATTTCAAAACCACAATTAATGCAAATATTTTCCCATATAAAATAAAGTTATTCATTAGTGCATATTGAGTGAGAAACTTGTACATAATGATCTAATAAATATTAATACTACTGTTTTATTTATGGTTTTAATTATTTTGCTTTCATCAGTTAGCGTTATCTGACTCAATTAATATATGTAGAAACTAGGATAATTAAAATATAGGAAATATTAATTGATAATATGAATAAAAAAAATAGGAAATATTAAAACCATAATATTTAATATTATAATTATAGGAATATATCAATTAAGCATTATTAGGATATTTTATTAACCACGTAAAAAGATAGTGTCTAATCCACTTTCTCTTTGCTTAAACTGAGAATTTTTAAGTTTTAGATTTACAGAAAGGTGTATTAGTTAAAGTATTAATCTTACTTTTGCAATTTGTTTCTGGTTTTATCTTCATTGCATTCAATAATATATAATACAGAACAAATAAAACAGAAACTTGTGTGATCAAACAAAGGTAGCGTAACTTTTTGTACTTTGAACTTATTACATACATATAGATTTAACAACTATTATAAGTTTAATGACAATTTTTTTTACTCACAAATAATAATTTGAAGCCAGCTTTAGATAAAAATAGGTTAAAAAGTATTGAAATAAAAAGGAAATAGAATTAAAATAATTTTGTAACTTATTACGTGTAGTCATCCTTAATTGAGATTTTTACGAAATTCGACAATAGTAACAAAAATAAATACAACCTATTAAGGGCAAATGGGAAATCAGGAGTTATTTATATTATGATTGGACTGGATCTGAGACATACACGTTACAGATTTTTTTTAATTTAATAATTTCTACAATATAAAAATATAAGTAGCATGTAGCTTTAAGGTATTTTGTTCTTTATATTTAGAATAGCAAGTCTGACTTTCATTCATCCGAGTACAATAGTCTTAGTAAAAAATGCACTGTCATGTCTTAGTGCACTGACAAACTATAATACCCACTTCTATTACTTATACTGATATAAAAACAGATAGTCATTGTGTTCTAATGATGTTAATAAATCACATTTTTTTTATTCTATACTTTGTTTGTAGGCGTATTTGCGTATGAATATTTTTCATATGCTAGACACAACCTAAAAGTCAGTCTTATTTAAATAAAGAATAATTTCTACAGAAAAAAATAATAATTTACAAGACTCGAAGTTGAAAATCTTAATACTCTAAAAAACGTTCATTTATAAATCTAAAGAAACATGTGAAGAGCATATTCAATTATTTTTTTTCATTCTAAGACTTATACAATTTCATTTATTTAGTTCTTCTTGAATTAATATAAGTATTAGAAGTAATACTATTTTGATTCTCTTTTTTTAATATTCATACGACAGTGAGTAATACTTATTCAAAACATAATACTCTTGATCTTGGATGAAAACAATAATTTAATATGAAATTTCTTTCTTTCTTTTGTTAATATCCCTACTTGTATCTTTTTACAACAATTACTTTACGTAGATCTACCTTATTATAGTAGTAACTTATTGTATTTGTTGATTTTGTATCTTTCTAAAATAAATGATTATACATACAACATAATCTTTACATTTGCTTTCATAAAAAAATTATATTTTAATTTATAATACATTTGCTTTCATAAAATTTTTTAAAATGTAATATATTTTTTTAATTTTTTTAAAATATAAAACATGTATACAAATGAATATATACATACTAGACATTCTATATGTTTTTATATTACAAACAATATGTATACAGATAATTTATAAGTCGGTACTTAATTAAATTAATAACTTATAATTATCTATAGTTGAGGCTTAATAAAATTGGATCCCAGTTCAAGTTTTTCAAATCATTAAATAATATATTATTGTTGAATTTATCACGGCATAACTATTGTCAGATTGATCTTTGGTGAGCGCATTTTATAGTACAGCTTTTTCAAACGCTTCTGCCGATGATTGACTATGACAGTTAACATTATTACAGACCATCATGTGCTCAATTTGCGAAGTAATATAGTTAGGAAAGTAATAAGTACTAAGCTTAATTTGGAATATACTGAAACTTACAATTTTAATTATATTTTTTAATTATTCAGCTCGCTAATCATCACAACTTTTATGTGTAAAAAAATATACACTAAATGCAGAAGAATCGCATAGTTGCATTCACTGCCGCATGAATGTAGGCCAATCTAAAAGGAACTATATATACAATATAGTATATATTACAAAAAGACTAAAGATAAGCTTTTTAATTTTTGTTTCCACAAATGTATCTTTAATTTATAATTTATTGATTTTAAGGACATTTTCGTTTATAATATTTCAATATAAATTATTAATAAACTAATGTTATGTCAAAATTATTCTATTTTATGATTTCAATAAACTTTTTTATCAAAGTTAGATTAAAGAGTCATAAAGACGTTAAAGTTGTGGCTTGGGTTAGTGCGTTTAGAGGACTATTCAACATAGAGAATAAAAAAAAGATCGAGATTAATTTAAAGAAAACATCGGAACTCTATAAAGATCAAAGACTAACATCAGGAAATCTCATGATGATAGATAATAACAATTTTCTTAAAACATAAAGATGCGTCAGAGCTTGGATCATGACTTTATTTCAATTAAAAGCTTATGATATGTACTGAAACAAATAAAATAGGATTGGGATGGAGTTGGAAAAAACAGGACTTAACAAAATACTTTATTCATCAACATGGAAATGCCAATCATCAAGTGCATGCGAACCGAAATACAAAACGTGACCATAGGTGACTTTTATATTACACTAGCTTTGAGGTGGCGTACTTCATGATTGGTTTTCCGCGCTATTAAAATTCTTCTTAAAAGCATTCGAAGTGACAACATCTGTGGAGAAGCAATAGGAACGTCTAAATACTAGTTGGTAGGAAGTAGGGTACTTCTGGGTGGAGGTAATTATTCGTGTCACCATTATAAAGTATGATAAAATCGTACATATGCGGATAAATTATTAAAGTGTGCTAACTAATATAATATAAGATAGAGAATTATGTGTTATAAAACATAGGCAAATTAATAATATACAATTAGATTTTTAATAAAATATTATTGTTAAACTTTTAAATACTGTTCAACTGTATTTTATAGTAATGCATGAGAGTACCATAAACTTTAAACTTTCATATTTAACTAAATATATTTAAATTTTTGAGAGAACTTTGATTATCTAGGTTTTATAATGAAACAATTTTCCAAAGCTTCAATTTGCTTTTGAAGGAAGAATGAATAAAAGAAAATAATTTTGTGTTTTTATATTAATAATAATAGTAATATAAAAATTGGACAAGACTGTCCCCAATCGGTAAAATTCTGTGTAAAACTACACTAAACTTGAACTATGCTTTGCATTTTTACTTTGAATCTAAAAAGTTGTCACAAAGAGAGCATTTGCATTAGCAAATTAAAAACATTTCTAGCTTTTTACAATCATTTATAATGAACATATAAACTAAAAGTAACTATTTTAATAAACTAATGAAATATGCATTATTAATTGTATTTGTAAAACATGATTAAAGCAAACATTTCAATACAAAATAAAAGCACGCACCAGTAAAGTTATTCATTAATTCATTTTGAGTGAGCAACTTGTACGCCATAAACTAATAAATATTATAGCGGCTGTTTTATTTATTACTTTCATTAATTCGTTGTCATCAGTTAGCTTTATCTGACTTAATTTTTATATGTAGAAGCTTCGACAATTAGGATATTTTTGGCTAATATATATTTAAAAAAAAAAAGAAATAAGAAACATTTAATACTCGACAATATTCAAATTACTAAAACGAGTTTTATTGAAAGCATTAATGTTATGTCATGGTATTATGTCACGTTATTTGTACTTGTTTTATAGTATCGATAATAGTTATATATGATATTGTTATTAGAATAATAGAATTAAGTTACGTAAATTCGATAAACAAAAAATATTCCATCCATCGATTAACTCGACCGACTCCATCATTCAAAGAGTTCATCGACTGACATGATTACCGTGTTTAGAAAACCGCCATCATGAATTATTTTATTTTTATTTATAAAGCTTTATTGCACTCTAAAATGTATCGATAAGGATTAAGAACATTTATAATTTAACAGTCTGCTTGATTACTAAGACTGATCTCTTACTTATTACTTTTACTTATAAGAATTACTATAGAGTGCCCCGTAATATTTTGGGATAGAATTAAAAAAGAAAGGAGTAGGTATATTTCAATACCTGGGTTATGAAAGCTAGTATCTATTACAGTTACAATTTTACTTTCCTTTAAATGAGTTTGAGCTGGATATTTATTTTATTCAATTATAGATTATAATACCTTAACATAAATTAGGTATATCTACTAGAGTACTGAATACGATAAATAAAAAGCTCAGCAACTGTTTGTGTAGGTAACGAAAATGAAGGTAGTTTTTTATTGCCTCTTTTAAATCGAGTTATATGAAGAACAATATCGGATCATATACTAATATTTTTTTTTTTGACACTTGTTTTTTTTTTTTTTTTGAAGTACGGGACAAAGTTATGTAACACAGACATGATAGAGAAGTGTGAATTGTTGCGCAACAGGCCTCTTTACTAAATATAAATGTATGTACGGGTATGGACCTTAAACCAACGTGCTCCTCTGTTACGGCTCTGCAGGTTAAATATAGGATAAATTCTTTTAATACATGATAATAATAAGGTATAAGAAAAATAAATAATATATGATTTTTTTAAACTTTAGTTACGCAAGAAAGTATTCACCGTTACCAATACAATACTCAAAACCTATTTCAATTCTTCAATTTACTTATTAGTGTCAATAATACCCCTTCGATCGAATAGGAAAGTCAAAGATATAAGAAATGTTTTTAAGTATTCTTCTCATAAACTTATTTATTCTATATTTGAATAAATTTTATATTATAAGTTCGATTCAATACCCCAGAGCATTTTGCACGTATTTCCGAATAATATTAAAAAGAAATAAGTAGCCTTTTTTATCATATAAAGTAGATTTATGTCAAACCAACTTCTATATTTAAATTCTTATTGGTTTCATAAAAAATCAAATGACAGTATGGAGACAAAAATTTTGCTACTTATTACTATGTATAATTATTACCGTTTATATATCTCACGCACTCAAATATTTGACATCTCCAAACCCAGTTACAAAAATGTTGAGCGTAAAACTGTATTAAACGTTTTTAATACATATAATTAATTTAAGATTGTTTAGAGATCTTGGTTCATTCACATTTTTAAGTTAATCTATTAATCCAACAACCATTCTTGTAAATTCTGTAATTTAAAAATGCTCTAATATTTTTGATACGAAACAGCCACCAACACCATTTCGTAAGATTTCATTTAATTTATTTTATACTTCAATTATACCTAACTTATTATTATCCATTCCTTATACAGATGTGCTATATTATTATATATCATATTATATATATCATACACATATATACTACATTTAAACGTTTATAGAAGTTGTTGTGCATAAGTTTTTTACGGTTGAAATAAGAGATGGCGCCAGTGACAGGAACGCAGATTATTAATTCGACAAATACGTCATTTTGTTTGTCTGTCATAAAACTACAAACACAAACAAGTTGAGTCAACTAAAGACTAGCATCTTTCTGTTATCGTTTAGTGATCATGTCGAATTTGTCCAATATTGGCCATCAGTGAAGATGATTCCATAGTTTTCTGATTTAACAATGAAAGACTCACTATAACACCGCGGATGACTTAAGGAATCTCAAGTTAGTTATCAGATAAAGAACTAGCGCCACGAAAAGAAAAATATTCTTTAAGGTATAAGGTCATTTTAATTTTCACCTTTTAACCCAGCTATTGTACTAAATTAGATTAGACATGTAAGTAGCTCAGGTTAGATTATTATCTATTATGGCACTCAAATTGCTTACAGAACTGCTGAATTGCTACTTACTTGGTAAAGGCTGATGGTTAATGCTACATTTTTATCAAGATAATGTAATAAAATTCTACATGAAAATAATATTAGACTATCAATTGTAAACATTTCATTTAAAGTGTGGAGTATTATTGATGAAGCTTCTTATATCACGTCAAACAATATTTAAGAACCTGTACGTTTATGAAACATTTCTATATCAAAATTTAATAATTTCATATCTATTTAACAAAGCGCTAGCGAGATAAAAAGAAACTAGCATTAAAGAGCAGTAAATGTTAGACAGCACTTGATAGTGTATGCGATGCTCAAACACTAAAGAGCTCGAGTGGTGGGAAGGACGTCGCGAACAAAAAATGAACTCTATATCGCCTAGGAAAGTAAAACTAAATTACTACTATGGATTTATATGAGAGCGATTATTAACTATGGTTTTTTTGTTATATATTACAAATAATTAAAAAATAATCACCAAAATTTTTATCCTATGTAAAGAAAGGACTACCGATATATATTTTTTGTGTTTAATAGTAAAAGTAAATAAAACAGTTTCAAAAAACTGATGAGTTTAGCTTCCATTTTTTAATTTTAATATTTTAGTGAATGCTCATATTAATTATTAATTTTTCTACTTTCAAAATATGTGCGTCTTTAAATGTGTCATCTATTTATTTATTAATTTATTTATGTACCAGTTGAAACATAAATTACAATAGGAAAGAGACAAAAAGAAAAACATTGGATAAGCTTATCTCTAATAAGAGATCTCTACCAGCTACCACGAGTGTGATAAAGATGATTTCAAATTAGTATTAATTTTATATTTCTTACACAACTGCAACAGTGTAAAGGAAGTAAAGTAAAGTTCGGAAATAAATGAATTTTTAATATCGTAAATTTCTATAAATCAAACACGTATTTCAAAGACTTTTTTGCATAATTTTAATATCATATTGTGATCTGAAATTTTTAAAAAATAGGGTTTGAATTACATGTTAAGTATTACAGATAATGACGAATACATAATTAACATTTTAAAAAAGGTGAGAATTATAAAATACATTGGATATATCTAGTTAAGAAAAACCAGTGTCACAAATGCCTTAATTACAGATTGATTCAGATTACTATTGCCATTGTGACCAAAATCAGTTTCGGTCGTTTTCATGAAGTTTTCGAACAAAGGACAATTGAAAACGGTTATTAGTTTATAAATAGATTAATATGAAATAGACAACGATGTTGATAGCAGTATCGTATTAGAAAGTTGGATTCTTTATGAATATATGGTTTTAATTTTTTGTACTTAAAGATTCTTTATTCACTTTGAAAAATTATGATTGTGAAATAATATAATACAGAAAATTATGTTTAATCCAAAATGTTACTATAAATAATTTGTTACCAAAATGTTTATACAATTATATTATATAACAATTATTAATATTATTAATCTTATATTCATTTCGTTTTGAACAAAGAACGAACAAAGGAAAAACACCTTTGTGTGTTTAATATTAATATTAAAAGAAAGATAAAAAATTAATAACAAAAGTGGCTACTTTCTAACAAGACTATCCAAAATACTCTGTAAAATTACACTAAACTTATACAATGTTTTGCAATTATGGAATCTAAAAAGTTGTAACAAAGAAAGCATTTGCAAATTAAAAAGATATTCAACAATGTTTTATATTCTATTAACATGTTAATTTATTTGAACTAATTATTTAATGAACATATAAACTAAAAGTGATTTTAATCAACTAACAAAATGTTCATTATTTATTGCATTTAAAAAACATGATTAAAGCAAACATTTCAATACAAAATAAAAGCACGCACCAGTAAAGTTATTCATTAGTTCATTTTGAGTGAGCAACTTGTACGCGATAAACTAATAAATATTAATACTACTGTTTTATTTACTGTTTTAATTATTTCATCTGACTTTATTATTACACGTAAAAAGTATTATAATGAAATAAGTTTAATGACAATATTTTTTAACAATGATAAGTAGATTATACCTATATCGACCCTTTGCTGATAAAAGTTTTGATCATTTTTGATAGAACATAAATGATTAGATTTAATCCAAAATATTAATGTAAGTAATTTCTTAGGAACGAAAACTTGATTTATCTAAGAATGTTTTATATAACAATAAAACTAATATTAATATTAATATATTTATTGAATTACATTGAATAATAAATTATTACAATAAGTCGTGACAAATAAGGATTTGTGAAAAATAATGACTCATACGTCCTACATTTTTATTTAAAATATTTAAGACAACTTTGATATAGCTTTAACGAATATAATAATTTTTCAAAACTTTTATTTGCTGGATGAAGAACAAAACGAAAAAAAAAACTGCATTTATAATATTAAATTTATCAAATAAGACAAGTCATAGAAGAACAAAACTATTCTCAGTTCCTTTTCTATTTGAAATTACTCTTTATATATATTTTATGTAGGTTCATATTATGTGTTTTCAAATAAAAAATAATTAACACTATGTTATTGGAGTTTTCTATTTTTATTAAGAAGATAAAAATTAGTAAAAATATATTTTGTATTTGTAACTAAAGTTTTATTAAAAAATATTCAGGAAGATAGATATAAATGAATAGTGAATATTATATATTTAAATGAACAAATTAAATATTCATGTTTTATTTTATTTTGAAAGTTCTATTAATACAAACATTATCGATACAGAATAGAAGCACGCATTATTAAAGTTATTTACTCGTTAGTATACATTGAGTGAACAATTTGTACACGGCTAAATATTGTTGTAATTATTACAGTTTCTTTTATTTAACTTAATTATTATATATCGAAGCTACTATAATTAAGTAAGTATTATCCGGATAATTTTGTGATTGTTTTGAAAGAGATCTTATAAATTCAATCTTACAAATGAGCATTATTTTAAGTATTTATTTTAATCTTTTAATGTTACTAATTTTAAAGTATATATTGCGTGATTTTATAATTATATGATTGTACTACAATGATATGATGCTATAATAGTAATTGAAAAGATAATGTTTAAGGGCTATAACTTCCATCGACATCACTAAGAATACAGTGAACAAAGAACAGCAGCTGATATTGAAATAAGTTAAATAAATAATTTGCTAACATACGAATAAAGCCCACAGATTTGTAAACATTATATTTTTGGTTTTATTCAGATATAAACACTTGAGATGTATAATTTATATTAAACTATATAATATTTAAATGTTTAAAATTGAGTGCTTAAAGCATTGTAAACTAACAATTGGAAGTCACAATAATTCATATTATGATAAAATTGATAAATAAAATTTAAAAAACAAATACACTTTTTTATGAATCAGATTAGGAAATAAAAAAAGATAAGTCTGCTTACCCTTGTAATGTTAAAGTGCTTTTCTTCGCTGAAAATTTATTAGTCGAGTCCGTTTTGTATTCATCTAGGCGAAGTAATTCCAGTGAAGAATGTAATGTCATCTCTGAGCTCACTGAACTAACTAAAATACCCTGTTGTATAACTTTTACTTATAAAAAGTTCTTATATCGTTCTGAGTAATTCATGAAGTTTCAACTTAACATAGATGGATTTAAATTTTAATGTGTGAGTGTAGTCGTCAGATGTTGTTTAATATTTAGATATTATTGATATAATTCAAATAATAGATTCAAACTAAATACTTCATTATACATATTAAAATATAAAAGATATTATAATAAACTACTTTCATGATGATTCAAATTTTTGGCAATATATAAAATATATAAAAAACTTTAAGGAAATTTTAGGGTACAATTTTTTATTATTTTGTTAAACATGGAATAAAATTACTTTACATACATATGCACATAATATGATGAAAAATGTTATAGAGATATCGTAACGTGTGGGTTGATTCCTGTTCTAAATAAAAGTAATAAAATAATATTTCAAATCATTACGTCCTCATTTTAAGTTTAAAATGTTCTCCAAATCTTTATTAACTTAAACCTACATTTGCATCCACAGCCGCAATCTATGGAACTAAAATCGTTAAATATCTTTCATATATACGCTTGAATGTAGGTCAAATTAAGAGTAAATACATATTGCGAAAACTAAAGATAATTTTTTTATTAATTTTTTCCCAGATGTATTTTTAATTGGTATCAAGACTTTGTATTTTATTGTAATATTTTTATAAAATCAAGTAAAATGTCAGTTTTGAATGTCGAAAATCCATTTTAAAGCTTAACAAAGCATCAGACTTGATTAGCTTACGACGTGGTCTATGCTACCTTTGAAACTTAAAAATATGAAAATAATGTCTTTTATTTGTAACTAATAAGTTTTTAAGACTATCTCGTTAATTTTATTTTAATATTATTTTAATATTCTATGATAGTCTTAGTCAATTTACAAGTAATTTTGAAACGTCTCAACTCCTTAAGATTAGAAAAAGCGACATAGATTCTTTAGCTGCGGGCTATATTTAAACTAGGTTTGCGACAGAAAATTCTCTATTGTATTTATGAAATAATACAGAGTATTATGCATTTTTAGAAAGAAACATTTTCTAAGAATTGTTAACAAAGAGCTTCAAATCATGAACTATGAGCAATTCTTATGTACAAGCATGAATATTTAGTGCACAATTTTTTATGGCATTTTTTTTCGTCAGATGTAAAATACATGTTCTATTTCGAAACATCGTAACAAAGTGCAATCAAAATCCAATTCGAATATTTAGGCCATAACTGCGGCCTACCGCTGATATTTTAAATTGATAATTTTGCGCTGTATAAATAATCAAAGATTTTTGAATCAAATCTTTTTGTAAATATAAGATTATTAGATAGGATGTAGCAGTTTGATATAAATTTTTACTTGATAATTGTATAAAGTACTTTCTTTATTTGTTTACTACCTTTAGGTTATGTCTGCCAAACAGAACCTTGCTCAGACTTAAATCAGATATTCAGAATTTTTATTTTTTTTTTGTATTTAGGGTACAGAATATCCTGGTTATTATAAAGTATATAATAAGTAAGTTTAAATTGTTGGGTAAATCGAAAGATGAATAAAAATGAAACTACTAATATTTTTTTGTTGATGATTTATTTAATGTAATTAACATTTATTGCAATTTATTCTTTAAAAATTACATCATCGAGATGTATCCCGTCTCGTCGCTGGCACCCCTGCAATCGACTACGTAAACTTTCGAAAACACATTAACACATGCTGCGAGGAATTGCGGCTATCTCCTCGTGGATGTTTTCTTTCAATTGGGATATGGTCGTTTGTTTATTATGTTACAGTCGACTCTTCAGATATACAAAAGACATTTCTTTGACCACCGGTAACGTCACATTTAACGTACGGCATGTTGCACGTTCAAACTGTGGTGTCAAAAACTCTCGCATCATCTTCATATCTGAATGTTTTCAACGAAATGCAGACCGATTATGCCTTTTGCTGATATGGCAGCCCATACTGTAGTTTTGGGTGAATAAAGGAGCTTCTGGTACTTAAGGCGAGGGTTTTCCGTGCTCCAGTACCGACGATGGTGCCTACAATATACGGCGTAATCCGTATTCGACTCTAAATAGGCGTCGTACAGTAATGTACGAGCCATTGTTTTTGTAAAAATTTGAATAAACTCTATGCGTTACTTAAAACATTTTTACTTTACTGAAACGGTAACGCGTAAGGTGAAAAATGTATTAATGTTTATTATTTTTCCGTTATAAAAAGACCTTTTACAAACAAAACGGTCAAGTTAAAATGTTTTGACGAAGGTGTAGAGTTTGGAAAGTATATGGTATCTTCTTTACAACATTTTATATCGAAATAAATTTTATTTTTTGTGTGGGAAGTGATAATATTATCGCTTATAATTTTTATAAATTTTGTATATAATATCAATACTTATAAACTGATTTAATCAATATGAAAGTGATTTCAGTTTTCACCTAATGAATAAATTTATATTATAGCTAAAACAATAAGAAAATATTTTCTACTCTGCCTATTTATATTTAATAAAAAAATACTTTAATGCTACACCAGCATATTTATTATTAGTTCAACAACATTTTTTCTGACATAAATACAATAATTAATGACCTATTTCAAAATAAAAATAAATTTAAATGATATTTAACTACAGTAAGCTATAAAAGCTGCGATTATTCGGTATTTAATTCACAGCTGAATGGACATGCATTACTCACACGTCAGTCGTGCACAGCGGTGTCGCTGATGAGTATTACTCAATTTGTTCACAAAATTGCATTGTTCCTCCACTTGTGATTAAATTAGCATTACTTTTAGACTGAATTTGCATTTCGAAACGAATACTCGTTTTTAAAGAACAAAGTTATAACAAAATTAACATTTTTGCACATACTCGTTAATTTCTATTTTTTTTAAATTTATAAACATCCTCTTAACCATACATTAAAATAATTCTTTTTTCTAAATACACGTATATTTGTAACAGAAAGTAACTAGTTCTACAGAATAAAACCGTTTAGCAGTCCTGTCAGTAAATATTTTATTGTAAAGTGCAAATTATAGATTGTTTTACTATTATATACACATAATGAACTATTAATAAATATAAATTTATAATAAATCAGTCAACACCATGTCTTTTAATTATTACTATAAAATATATATTTCTTGTTCCGCTACTGATAATTGTCATAGGCCCGTCATTTCTATTTTATTAGATAGTAATTTTATCATACTTAACTAAAAAACATTTATTTATTGTTACAAGAAAATAGACGTTTAAAAATTTCAGAACTTTTTACACATCATATTTATCGAAATGAAATTTACAATGAAATATTTCAAATAAATAAATTATATGAAACAAAATACACATACGATTAAAAATATTTCTTTTTAATTTATTATACTTTGTAATGATAATTCAATTAAGTTCAACACATATAAAGTCTTTGTGAAATCAACATGAATTTGCATACAAAAAGGGTCTATATAAATTTATTTACGATATTTGAAAATGGATTATTCTTTATCTAGAGTTTTATTCAACATAACGATTGAAATGCTGTGGTCAGAGTCAAAATTATAATATGTTCTTTGTTCAAATATTGATATTGAAACAAAAGTATGGAGATGGTGTTTTTTGATGATTATGGAATTAAAAATATTAACGCAACTTTGTATTGAAAAGTTTAAAGTTTAAAATTGTTGTATTATAAAGACGCGATTCCTAGTTTTTTTAATAAGAATCTTAAAAAACTAATTTTCTCAGGAAATTTTCATTGTCTCTCGTACCTAGGTTATGCTTAACAGCCCGTTTGATTATGAATAAATATTTAAAAACAATCTCAGCCAGAGAAAGAACAGTTTGTTTTGATATCATTTTGTTTATCTTTAATGAAATTATTTGTAATTGTATTACTCTCTGTAAATTAAGTAAGAACTCTTTCATATTTATTATAAAGTAATATATTTACAATAATATAATTTAACCCAGTAGTAATCATAAACGATTACAAATAGAACAATAATTATAGAAATAATTAAATATTGTCTAATGTTCGACTTTATGCCGATATATATACGGTACAAAAAACTCCGTAAATATGGAATTAATCATTGTGAATAGAACTTTATATCTTCAATTAAAATATTAACAATACTTTACACCTTTTTAATCCTAAATATTATTGCCTCGTACGGGTCAGATGTATTTGTGTTTTCGTATGAAATTGAAATAATTTTTTAAAGAATTAAGTATTCTCTGTTGGCTCAGAAATATCCTTTTAAAATACCCACGTTCATGAAAATCAGTCTCTTATTATTTCATTAAGCGCGTACAAACCAAAAGATTAACTGATTAAGAAACAAAAAATTTAATCTTTTGTTTTGCATTCTATGTCATAATTCAACATACAGTTTGTTTAGAAAATATCTTTTATTATTTTAAAGTTATCTTCTAGTTCCAATTTATGATCGAAATTGTAATCGTAATATAAACGTACTCAAAAAAAAAACTAACGAACTAAAACCGAACGCATAGTTTGCAATTTACGCGGTCTCTTCAGTTATGGCGATTAGGGCATAACGGTATGCGCTAGTGGCCGTAATTACGTTAGGTAAAATTGTACGGTATAAATATACTGCTTTATCAGGATACTCCGAATTTATCACTTTGGCTTATTCGTTCAATATGAAAGCTGAATATTTAGATATAAAATATCAAATTTTGTTTTGTTTGATTAACGCAGTCTGGATAATTCCAGAGAGTGCTACGCTTTGTTAGAAAAAGGCAGGTTATTAACGTCGGAGTTCAACTAAAATAAGGAATGAAGTGTAAAATTGATTCCTTTTGACCTCCATTACAATAACATTAATAAAATCAAAGCGTAACCAAAAATACTTAAAATGCACAGTGAATGACGACAGTCAAAGCTCAACAGCCAATTGATTTCCCTGTTCGGGAATTTCGAGTGTATTGAGTTTGCATCATTTAATCAACATATTTGTATCTATTATTATGTTGTAGCATTGATAGTTGTTAAACAATGAAATATCGTTATATGTTATATTTACGTTTTTTTCAGGAGGAAAAATGATTATTTAATTTAAAATGAATTAGAAATAATAAAAATTTAAAATTGACAAATTTTTAACAAGGTACAAAAATATTGGAATTCTAAAAACGAACTTTATAGCCATTTCAATAAATAAGAGAGAGATATCTTTAAAGTATATAATAAGTAAGATTAAATTTTTGGGTAAATATGATGTCTCACTGGTTTCAGAAATACAAAAATAATTATTATTCGGTGTAGTTTTACTTACCACTGAGTATAATACCTGTTACTTATAAATATTTTTTCAAAAATCTTCCCTTCTGATGTTATTTCGATAAAATCCAGAAACTATAGTTTATAAAGGTCAGTTCAAACTCGGGATCCATAAATAAATACGCAAGCACTGATACTGAAATATCATATAGTCGCCCCAAATTTATATATGTTGGTAAATATAAAAACTTGTTTTGTTATGGTATATTACAGTTTTAATTAAAGATAAATAACAAGGTTCTAACTTAATTTACAGAGAGTAATACAATTTTAAATATTTTTATTAAAGATATATTTTTATTAATTTTAGCAAAAAACAAACTGTTCTTTCTTTGTCGGAGATCGTATGTCTTTATTCATAATCAAAAGGGCTCTTAAGCATAATCTAGGCACGAGAGGCAGTGAATTGTGAATATCTCCTAAGAAAATTATTTTTTTAAAGATTTTCATTAAAAATGGACCTGGGAAGTAGGGTTAAACTTTATATTTATCAGTAGAAAATTGCGTTTAAATGTGTTATTCTATAATTATTAAAAAAATAATCTCTGACGCTTTGGTTTCTTAAAGAATATCTCCTTTATTTATATCTACAGGGTCTCAAAAACTTCGACGCCAAGCCGAAACCGCTAAATAGGATAGATGGTAACAGTCTTATGAGAAATTAGAAAAAAAAATTCAATCCATTTGAAAATTATGGTCATTTAAAAAAAAAAACGCAGAAATCTGACCATACCACTGTAACCGTTTTTGAGTAAAGTGGTTAATAATTGTGGTCATTTAAACTTTTTAATCATAACTCTAAAAGACATATCTGCAAACAAACATAATAACGCAATTGATCCAAGTTTCCTAGACATATGACTTTCTATTAAACTATGAATTAAAATTTGACATTGCCTTCTTAAATAAAAGGACTACAGCTCCTTGGCAAGTGACATTAAAAATAAGCGCGTTTAATCAGAAGTCTAGAATGGTACAACACTTGTTGGTTTATTTAAAAAAAAACTCAAGTTAAAAATTTAAACCTCAATTTACCCGATTTTATGATAATCCATTTTACTTATTTAAAATGTTTTCCTCGTGACCGCGATCAATGCAACCCGATCAAAACGTCGAAGTAGGTTTTATAAACCTTTCGTATCATATATCATATAATAACGCGAATAAGTTCCGTTAAGTAACCTAATTTAAAATCATAATATATAGCATAATGTAATCATATAACATAATATAATTTTGTCTCTAACCAAAGCATTTTAATCTTTATTCTGAATAAAATTTAAAATAAATAAAAACCTTTTTCAAATATCGTACATCAATTTATATAAGCTCTTTTTGCTTTTTCACGTTGTTTTCACAAAGACTTTATTTGTGTTGAACTTAATTGAAGTATCAACACAAAGGAATAACTTAAAAATAAATATGTTTAATCATACGTGTATTTTGTTTTATATAACTTATTTACTTAAAATATTTCATTGCAAAATTCGATTCGATAAATATTTGTGTAAAACGTATAAATTTTTAAACGTCTACTTTCTTGTAACAATAAATAAATGTTTTATAATTAAGTAGGATAAAACTACCATCTGAAAAAAATGGAACTGGCACAATTATGAAATCATCAAAAGAGAAATAAGAAAAAAATTTTTTTTTTGGTTATCTATCAAAACGAAAATTTACAATCTGATTTTGATATAACTATGTTTTTTTAATAACGAATATTCGTTTGAAATGTAAAATAAGTCTAAAAGTAATACTTATCCAATCCCTAGTGCAGGTGTGCAGGTGGAGGAACAATGCAATTTTGTGAACAAATTGAGTAATACTCGTCAGCGACACCGCTGTGCACGACTGACGTGTGAGTAATGCATGTCCATTCAACTGTGAATTAAATACCGACCAATCACAGCTTTCAGACCTTACATGCGTTATTAATTATTGTATTCATGTCAGAAATAATGTTTTTGATATAATAAAAATTTTAATGTATTTTTTATTTAATAATATATTTAAAAGGCAAAGTGGAAAATATTTTCTTATTGTTTTAGCTATAATATAAATTTATTCATTAGTTGAAAACCAAAATTACTTTCATATTAAATCAGTATTAATTTATTAGTTTTGTTATTATATAAAAAAATTATTAAATAATTAGGGACAATATTATCACGTCCCGCACAAATCAATATTTATTTCGATATAAAATGTTGGCAAGACCATATAATTTTACCATATAATGTATAGAGGTTTATTTAATTACTGACGTATTTATTTGCTAACTTAGATTTTTTCCATGACATCTGATAAGTTTTTTAATGTTTGATAGTTTTTAAATTTGGTAATATTTTATTTCTCTTTGTAACTCGCTACAAAGGAAAATATTTTTCTAATATATTTTCATTTTTACTCTATTTTTGTGTGTATTATTTATAAAAAGTCAATGTCAAGCCTATGTCAATTTTCATCAAAATTCACAGAAGTGTCAGACAAATATCCATTCTCTATATTTAGAGATTGAGGAATAAAATTTACAAATATATTTTTTTCAATAATAGTAGCTTACATACCATTTCAGCTTTTAACTTCCTTTTTCATTTTGCCTTCTTTCCCCAAAACTATACAGAAACAAGTTTATAAATAATTTATATAATTAAGCAAAGCCTACTTAAAAGGTTATTTATCATTAGTAGTTTTTTTCTACCATTAAGAATCTTAAGTCTATTGACTTCTGGCCCAGTAAATGTGCTGTTACTACATTTTGGTTTTTACTACTTTTGGTCCAGTATATAGCATACTGCCACCATACTTGTACTAAGTATGGTATTGATAAAGAAATAAAAAATGTTATTTTATTATAAATATATGTTATTTTAGCTCGCTCTAGTGCGACTGTCAGTTATGTATATCTAATTGGATTCTAAAGTCTAGTTAAGTCTATCGCCTTCGGCACGGATTTTAAAATCTTCGTACGGTATAAGACTTCTTTTACGGTCAAGCAAAACTGATAGTAGAATTGTCAATGTATGTGCGGTTGAGGAAAAATTTTAAACCTATTGACTATCTTTGTGTATTGTGCTAAGGAGTTGAAGATTTCCGCAGAGCGGGTCAAGGAATCAGACTCGTCCACTGACCCGCTCCGTAGGGGGAGACTGGGTAGAAGGAGGCCGGTATACGCCCGTCGCTTCCTTCCCCCGTTGTAGTGCCTGGTGAGGGGGATGGGTGCCCCATATTACCTAACATAGGCCTACGTTGGGAGTGTGCTCTACGTTGCTCGGGGCACCCTCATTCGGGGGGACTCACCGGGGCGTCACGGTGTGTGCTAACGCGATCCCGTGACGTCCCATTACGGAGAAGAGGGCAACCGTTGGTTTTTTAGTGGGAAGCCTTAAAAAGAGCAGCATCATCGATGCTGCCGGGTAGTCCCACATTACCCCCTGGCCGTCACTCTCCTGGGCCGACAGGGTACCCGTAGAGGGTTTTTCCAAAGAGAAAAAAAAAGGGGTTGAAGATTTAGTATATCTACTTATTAATTATAAAAGTGAGTTGTTAGTCTTTGAAGAGATAAAAAAAAGTCCAACATATGTCCGTTTTGTAACTTTATCGTAAACGTGTAAAGACTGTAACTGAATTTAACTTGGTCACATTGATACTGAACATTTAAGAGACGACAAAGACATAGAAAGAGGACGTAGGACGTTGTCGTTGACCAGCATGCTGGCCTGAAGACTTGCTGGTTATACAGTGTTTAAGACTTACCGAAAAACATATTACACCAGTAGCCTTTGGGCAAGCTATACTCAAAGAGGGGCTTTTTGAAGAACGACTGGATCATGGGGAGGTTTATCAGGTTGCATGACCATCAGGTTGTATGCAGACAAAATGTTGCCGGGTCAATCTCCTTGTGGTAGCTATTTATTAATATTATTTTTGTTTGTATTTTGTTTGTATTATTTTGTTTTGAACTATCATGGTTCTGAAGTATTTATTTCTACTAACCAACTATAAGCCTGTGATGCTTAAGTATAAAAGATTTTTTATATTTTTTTTATAATATTGTATAACACTTACTTATTAAGTATTGTTGATAGTTTAATATTGTTTTTCTAGTTTCTAATCTATTCAGGGTCGTTGTTCACGAGTTCTCAGAATGGCACAATCGCGGCGTGAATTGCGTGGGATTGCTCTCTGGGCACATTGTGAATGTTTTGCTGTGGGGGGGCGGACTTAGTGGCATCTGTGGAGGTTTCGTGCAGGTCTTTGTTACTCTCTGTCTGTCGTCACTACGTTACCGTCGTAATGTACAAGGTAGGCTCTGAACTTACTGTGTCACTTTTGTAATGTTCCGAATGATTTTTGAAAATAATATTATTTATTAACGGTACAATTGTCTTACGAAGACTAAACTTTTTGTTTAATATATCAAAAAGTTTATTTTTCAGAAGCTTGATCCTGAAATAATGGAGCAAATTGTAGCAAAACTTTTTAATAAATAATTGTTTCAACGTCTTGACACATAAGAATTATTCTAAAATCCTCTGTTCACAAACTGTTTTTAGCTGTAAGTCGATTCATAAAAGATAGGCATTGACTTATCGAAAAATATTAATGTTATTAAATATTGATTTTATTGATGAATAAATGAGCATGATGATAAAATATAATTGTTAATTTCACTGTTTTTTTAAATTGTAATTAAGTTGCAGTAAAGAAAAAGGTAGGAATAATCTTGCTATCAAGAGCAAAATACAACTTCAAACGATTTCATAGTGTTTCCGAATAAACAAAATTGAAAAACAGCTTTTAGCTCTTACGAAATAAATCGATTTATGTAGAACGGATAGCAATCTGGATACAGTATCGTTTGAGAAAGTTTTAGAAATTTATGTTATTTTATTTCTTGGATACAGCTATTATAGTAAATAATATGGTTTTGTAGATATATCGAATTTAATTCATATTTTTAAAATATATCTTTTCTGAAAATACACATATATTTAATAATAATTTAAGAGATTGAAATGTAATGTCAATCATTAACTTACTTTTTTATCGAAAAGATTGCGATGGTTCTAAACTTATGCAAATTTCTCACTAGTATATTAACGTTTGTGAAAAGTAATCATAATAAGAAAACTCGCTGGCTTTTCTCAGGCCAGGTTTTTGATTCAAAGTGGAAAAGAAATAAATAAATTAGTGAATAATAAATATTTTGTCTTAGTAAATGAAAAAGGAATCGTTTTTGTGGGTTAGAAAACTATAAAATGTTTTTAATTTATATTGCTATTTGTGATATATTAGTACACATGTTTTTGTGTTAAAAATTCCATTGAGTATTTAGTAGCTTGTCAAAATAAGACAAATCAAATTAAAATCGTAATTTCAGATTTCATATACCTGACAAAAAAAAAAAAAAAAAAATAGCCAGGATAAGATTCTTAGGTATATTTTTTGACTTTGAACTATTTTTACAAAAAAAATTGTAAGCGACTTTTTATTTGCACGTCGCCTTTGAGTTATATATTGATAATGTATGAAGGAATAAACTTTTTAATAATATACCAATTTTTCTTTCTAGTACTTTATATTCTAAGAGCTTTGGAACCTATTCTTAGTATATTTCGCAACAATATTGATGATATAGCATTTATATTGTAATCATTGTCTCCTATTACAATACACAGCTTTCGCTTTTGTATTAAGTGCAATATGTTACAATATAATACACTTTTACTGTTGGTTGTGAACACGTCGATATTTAAAATACTGTTTTTTGTGTAAAATGCTGTAAATATAATTCGAGACTGTATTTAGCGGTGTGTTTATTTTACTGGAAGGGTATGCTGGTGGGTATCATTATTTGAATTCATTACCTACTTATAACAGCAAGTAATATCTAACTGTTATATTTCTCAAAATACTTTATTATGATTTTGAATGCTGTTGATGTCAGTTTTGGAAGAAAGTTGCATCTAAAAACCTTAGTAATTTATGAAATTATCAACAATTTTAATTTTTTGCCAATGCAAAATTTGCAAATCCTCAATAGGATATTAAAGATTTATCCTTCTTTTTTTATTATTAACATCGCACATTAAAAATAGTTGACAACAACATTTTGTTTTTGTTTAATTTAAGTAAATTTATATTCTAAACTAATAGAATATAAATTTAGATAAATAGTACAAAAGTTAATTTGATAAAAGTAAGGTATATGAGAAGTCTTAATTACAGGGCAATAAAACGTTTAAGGTTGAAACTGGCTAGTGTATGCGATCGTCAAACAGTAGGGCACTTCAGCGCTGGAGAGGACTTCACAAACATCATATTATACTCGCTGGTTTCATTTGAAACTACTTGCGAGATTTTAATTTAAAAAGTTTAAAGAATCGTAACACTAAAAAAGATATTGCAGTAATTATTTATTGCAATATCCTTTTCAGTGTTTAAATATTATTAATGTATAAACAACAATACTTTGGATGCAGGAAAAATAAATTATGTTCCTGAAATAACATTCCCTCTTTAAATATGCTATACAAAAATCTATTATATTCATATTGTTAGGGCTATTAAAAGGTTAACGATAATTTTATCGATATTAATAAATAAAATAAAGATTACAATAATTAATATAAAATCGACCTAAAACACGTAATCATTCTGGTCAAGTCAACAAAGTTTCCTAATCTTAATTTTGTGATCGTTTACTTATTACAATCTGCTTTGATTGTAGCTAAATTCTGTATTAGTAAAAATTTGATCAAGATTGATTTTATTTTGAATATAAATCAATAAACGAGTTACAAGTCTGATTTATGAGTCAATTATTACCTTGATATCAAACCACATGTTTTTAAAGACAAATAAACACATATTTTTGTTTCATCATAGTATTACATTATATATTTAGTAAATAAATTGTTTTTTATTGACTTAGCAAAAGCGAAAGGAGCTTATTGACTTTTTATTTGAAAATACGAAATGTACATACAGGTTATATTATTACATTGTACTTCTTTACAGATGATTATATATTGATGTAAGTATATATGGATATTTTAAAACTATTATAATCAGACAGCTTTGAACATAAAACTCTATATATATTGTATCATTATATAATGATAAAACTCTTTTAACTTATTTGCTGCTCGAATAATTAAAAAGCCGCCACGTGCAGTTCACTAAAAAACAAATGTAATGGATAAAATCGAACGACCACTGAGATAGTATTGTTCTAATAAACCAAGGAAATTTACTAGTTTTTGTTATAAAACTTGCTCGTAACTCAGTTTATAGTATTTTTAAAGTAAAGGTATAACCTAATGTTAATTATTGTATTAATTATAAATTTTAAATTATTTTACAACTAGAGTTCTATGATTAAATAAAGAAGAATAAAAGTTCACTACAATAATAATCTTTATAAAATACGTTTTAAAATTATTCCTAAGATATTCGTTAGACTATGTTGCACTATTATATAAGTTTCTGCGCAACATTCAGAGCAATTCCCACTGGCTGCCTTAGGATATTATGTTGCTCCACATAAAAAACCTTTGTACTGGCATTATTACAAAAATTAACACTTTAAAATATTTTAATTCTATAGTATATTAATGTATATATATATATATATATATATATATATATATTTACGTAGATATATTAAGAAAAGTGTATGACACAAATTTAACTCCGTATTAAAATAACAATTTGATATATTTAGAACTTTATAACTTTTTTACAAAAGATACTTTTGAAATATATTGTATTTTATTTTTAGAAAATAATAATCCAATAAACGAGTAATTTAACTGTATATTTATATTTGGAGGAAAAATATTATTAATAAAAGCTACTCTTGGATTGCCACGCACTTGAGAACTTGAGGTTTGATACTATGATAGAAAGTAGATTATGTTATATGTTAGATTGTTTCAGGCCCTTTTTATTTGCAATGATTAATAAATACATATATGATTATCTATTTAGTTAGTCATGGCAATTTGTATATTTAAAAATATTTCGAATTTTGTTTTGTTTTTATCTCCACGTTTCGTTAATAGGCATAGAACGATACGTTACGATATAGAACAAAACCTTTTGAACCAATGGTGATATAGGACGGCTTGTAGTTACGAAAATAAAGTGGTCCATGAGCTGTGTGATACGTTAACAAACAGAGCAAAAGAATCAAGTCGTTCGTGTGCTCAGGCTTTCAAAAGCAGGCACATTCCGTTTAACTTAATAACTACGTTTTATGTTGGATGGTGATATGCATAAATAAGAAAGCTTTTTATCCAAATGCAAACAAAATATATTTATTAAATTGTAAAACTAATCTACACTCGGTTGCAATGAAATCGCATATATGAATTTTATATAAGATATTGTTTACTAATTGTTTATTTAAAATATTACATATATTTAATAATACAAAACTAAAATTTATTTCAATAGCTTTTACCGATATGATAAGATATTAAAGGGACGTCATAAATTTATTGTACTTTCGGAAACGAACAACCCTACAATAATCCCCGAAATTGCTCATTGACCCCGCTCCAGTTTGCATGACTTGTAGATATAAACAGGCATGTTTTGTACTAAATATCATAATTTGCATCTCAACGCTTAATCTTAAAGGACATCTATTTATTATAGGTGCATTAATCTGAAGAAAATAGATACTACTCTCAAAAAAGCTCCAATTTAATCAGTCTAGAACCAGAATACTGTAATTCGACAGCTGAATATTTGTTTATATATAATACGTCGTGTATACCAGCTCTATCGGGAGACTGTTTGCTATGATCGGCGCGATATGAAAAGTACTTAAGTAGGAACATGTGATAAGTATTAAAAAAATGTTATATGTGGTGTTAGAATAATATAAAAAAAAAATTTTACCACATTCCACATGATTGAAAGTGTAAATTTAGGTTAAATTTAGCTTGGGTGCGGACTTAGAAAAGCTGTTTCAGTGTTTCGTACGTGCGGGTATACAAAACTGTGCGATGAATGAAGCAAGGTGCTTAAGTGGATTATTGCCTTGTTTCGGAACATGATGATGTAAGGAGGATGGGGGATACTGTACGTGCATTTCAAATTGCATATTTTAGAGAAGTAGCTTAATATATACTAATTTATTACAAATAGTTGAAATTATTCTCTTAGGGCCAAAATAAATTGGAATAGTGGAGTTTCTTAGGTTTAATAACTCGATTTATCAAAACAAATGAAAAATATACAAAATGCTTACACAAACTTTACGTTCAATATTTACTATGAGATTAGCACCAAAGACTGTAACGACTGAGATACATTAACCAGCTTAGGCTTGTAATAAAACTAATTCTACTTTTCTGCTTTATTGAATATTCAACGATATTAACAACATATAATATAGGTATATGTTTATATCGGAATAAGGAACTGACATCAAAATTAAAACACTGGGATATTATATAAATGGATTATAAATTTAGTATATGTCAGTTGCTGTTATGGAGGTAGGAGACAGTCTATTGCTACAGCGGTCTATGAATCATGAGGCAATCGTAATAAACGTGTGAAGATATAAAAGAGCGGCATTTTATGTATAGGCCTTGTTAACCGCTTTCTATCCCCTCAATATAGTCTTTCATATAACTGCAAAAGATACCGGATATTCGTGAATCTTAGGTTCTAAAAAAAAATTTACCTTAATTTAAACCTTTAATGACATCAGTTTAAAAAATGTACGAATCTATTAAAAAGAGGCAACTCTTTTCACAGCTACGTGTGATTTGTTAATGGGTGGTACAAAAAAAAATTATTTTATTTATTTTACTAAGCATGTTTAGCCGCTTAAAATTTGTGTAAATATCCTAACACAATCAGCTCGCAAGAAAATGCACCAGCAAAAGTGATTAACATAACTTCCTTAATCAGGACGTTAATATAGAAGAACAAAATCTCACTTAAATAATATACTGTTTTCATATAGGTCTTAAATTTAATCCTAGGATAATCGTTAGACTACGTTGTACTATTATCTTATAGCTTTCTGTACAATTTCCAGTCTGCCTTAAGACTTTGCTCCACATAAAAAAATCCTTGCATTAGGATTATAACGAAATTCTAAACATTTTAAAATTTTTGTTATCCGAATCAAAAATATAATAAATTAATCTTTGTGTCTTTCTCCATTCCCGTTACTGTGTATTACAAAAATAAAGTAGTCCATGAACTGTGTGAGTCGTTAAAAAAAAAGAAAAGAATCAAGTCGTTTGTGTGCTCAGTCTTGCAAAAGCAGGCACATACCATTTTACCTAACAACAGAATTGGATCTTCTATTTTGACTATTTTTACGTATATCCAGATGATATTGCTTCTATTAGTTTTATTTAGTTTTAACTACAATTTGAAATAGGTGGTGCTGTTTTTTTAAATAACCGTATAATTTTAAGTAACTCAGATAGTCGTTTTTATATTTTTTACATGTATACATAATATGTTGGCGATATGTATGTATTGGTGATATGTATGTATTGTAAAGATTATAAAAAAAAATTAAAACATGTTCACATAATAAAAAGTTGTTTTTGTAACATCGCGGTGAAAATGCATAACGCATTTCTTAGAACTATAGCCGAACAAAGGTATTTCACACTGATTGATGGCAACGTAGATGTGAATGATCATATGCTGGCCATACATTTAGTTCGCATCTGAGTGAGTTCGCATTAGTCACCCGTCAGTAGCGAGCAAGAAAAGAGCGGATGGGCGCAGCGGATCCATTGACGAGAAGTACTCGATTTGACATAAAATTGCATTGTTTCTAACATCTGTGCTCCATGGAAATCCTTTGGAGAAAATGTTTTTTCTTAGGGAGAACAAATTATATGCAAAACGATAACTTTATTGGATTAACATTTTTATTTATCCGTTTTAACTTTCAGGTTTTCTTTAAATACATCAGTATCGTTGTCTATTTAGTTGTCTCAATACGCAACCAAACATACAATGAGAAGCAATGTTTTCACACTGATATGATTTAAGACGAATCTAACTTCACTATATTTTTATTTCATCGAGTCGCCTACTAAGATGAAAAATTATCAGAGGTGAATCAGAAGCACCTGTGTTATAATACTTATAATAACATATTTTATTATTATATTCACAGGAACTACGCAATTCTATGAACCTGTTTTCTTCTTATGACAGCTAATAATACAGTTGTATTTTTTCAAAATATTTTATTACGATCTTGAACACTATCGGTGCAACTTTGGAAGGAAATAGCATCTACAAAACTTAGTTTTTGAAATCACAAATATAGGTATATCTTTGTTGTGTGTTGTTATAAACGAAATTTAATTTTTATATTGAGGATATCAAAGATTTATTTCTCTTAACATTTTTCTGTTTAAAACGCATATTTAAAATGTGTTACAATATTTTTTGCTCTTGTATTGTAAATTTCTATTCTTAATTAATAGAAATTCAATGTGAAGAATGTGGGTATATGAAGTCTTTTAATTATAGGGAAAAAAAATGTGTATCGTTCGTCAAATAGTAGTGCACTCCAGCGTTAGAGAGGTCTTTACATACATCATAATACTCACTGATCTCATTCGCAACTACTTTTACCATTTGCGAAATTTTTATTTTAAACGTTTTTTAAGTTTGTGAAAGTATATTACAGTAAAAAATTTAAATATAAATTTATAGGAACACATGAACAAGTATGAAACTCTATATCTTAGCTTTATAGGGTAAAATGTGAAATTTTACAGTAGGTTAGATTTGACTTGGCCAGTTTTTACCAGAATAAAAAAATAATTTGTATAATTTTTTTTTTACTTTATTTTATTTTAATATTTCTGTTATATAGAAAATAAAACAGTACACATATTAGGATAGTTTCAAGTATCTACTTATAACGGTTCAAACGCTACGATAAAAAAAACTTTTTTTTTGTATGGTAACCCCCCTATTTTTCCATTTTTTTTTATTTTCAGATTTTTTCCTACGGTTACATATAATTACTAAGCTGGATTCCAAATTTCATCTCCCTAGGTCATCTAGAAGTGGGTTAGGTTTTGCTACTATATGTCAGTGAGTCAGTCAATCCGTGGAGAAACTACGACTTTTGGACCTTCATATCTTTACTTTACTTTATCTTTATATATTTGATTCAAAAATTAGATAAGGCTCGAATAGTAATTTCAAAATCAACCAACCAATTACGTTAAGTCGATTGTTACCTTCGGAAAAAATCAGATGTTATTTTAAAGAGACATAACTAAATATTCTTATTAAACCATGATAATACATTATGCATTGTTTATTTAATTAATAAAATGGTTTTCATTGTCTTAGTAAAAGCAAACGGAGATTACTCTGAGTCGGACCTCTCATCTAAACAAATAGAAATGTACACAAAAATTTATATTGCATTGTTGACAGCCGTTTATCTATTAAGGTAAATGTATATGTACACTCTTATTTTAAAACGAATATAAATCGCAGCTATGTATAATTATATGAATTCATATATGCACATATATTTTTATTTGCAAAAATATTTAATTACTAATAAAACTATTCATTTAATATATTGCTGCTTCACTTCAATTCTACTACTACTGTGCAATTTACTTATAAACAAATTATATAGATGGAATCGAACAAACTTTGTGACAGTATTGTTACATTAAACCAAAGAAATTTCCTAATTTTTGTTAGGAAATATACTCGTAATTAAGTTTACAGTGTTGACAAAGTAAAGAAATAACTTAATTTTAATTAACATATTTTACAGCTAGAGACATATGTTTAAATAAGGGCGAATAAAAATTCACTTAATTATATATACATAATTTTATTCCTAAGTAATTCGTTAGACTATGTTGCACTATTGTATAACTTTTTGCTCTACGAAACACTCTAAACCAATTTGCACTTAGGATATACTGCGTTAGGATATCATGCTTTCACGGATATCATGCTTTCACGCTTTCACTTAGGATATACTGCGTTAGGATATCATGTTTCACTTAAAAAATCCTTCATAATGCCATTCGTACAAATATTTAAACTAAACAACTAAATGTGTAGGTCGTGAAAACACCAAAAATACAAGAACACAAATCCAACTTAGGTATTAATTAACATAGCTAATTAAAACAGACTAACAATTTCTTACTTCATCATTAAGAAAATTAGGAGGACCATAACCTTAAGAAGATTATAAATCTTTATGAGACCGAAACAAAGACCTCTGTCTTTATATTAATTAATATAATTTAGGAATTCTTACTCAAATATTTCAAGAATATAAATGGCTAGATCCGCTTATTACAAAACAACAGATTAAATCAAATTAAATCCAATTTAAAACATTTTATTTGTCCAATGTATGATGTACAAATTCAAATATTTAGTAATAAATAATACATTATTTAAAAACATATAGAAACCTTAAACAAAGCAGGATTATGAGGTAATAAACATAATAATAAAAAATATTATTGTGTTGTACGGAAAATATACAGAAGTTATTTTTATGAATAACTGCACCAAAATAGATAGAAAAACAACTGAAAATAGTTTTGCTAGCCTATAATATATATTTATATATTATAAGGAAATATATTATAAGGAAAATTGTTGTATAATAAATATATGGTGAGATTACTTTATTTTAAAAAGTAATAAAAAACGATTATGTCATTCAAATAGATCAACTACTCAGCTTATCTGAAGCATGGTTAATATTTTCGAGGATGGTATTCTGAAATTATTCTCTCTAGTATTTATTATCAACAAATAAACATTAAAATTTTTAAACCAAAAAATTTTAATTACTTTATTAACATCATAAAATAGCCGTAATTACAAACTAGAAAGTCGGGGGACTTTTGTGAAAAAAAAAGCAAAGAAGGGTTATCAGTTACAGAGGGCATTTATATAATAATAAAGAAGACTGTAATAAAATAGAAAGATGTGCTGCTGCAAAAAGAAGAAAAAAGGAAGATACTCGATGGAGTCAGTTAACTTACTGGCTGAGGTAAAGACTCATTTATAAAACTTTCAGTTAGTTTAAATAAAATAAAATGATTGTTCGGCTAGTTTCAAATACATTTGGAGTCCTTATGGAGGAGTTCCGTGCATGGCGGAATCGTTGCTTGATTAGTTCACCTTTCTAATTATATATAATTGATTCTGTTTTTTTTATTCTCTTTAAAATAAAGTATGTGGTGGAATTTTTAATGAACCGTGTAAGTAGCAGTTAGCTAGTTTATGTATTTTGTGGTTTATGGAATATTTTTAAATTATACCACCTTCAAATCATATTTTTCGTCTAATTTAACTATAAGAAGCTATATTTCTTTTTATAAATATGTGATATTGTATTTTCTTTATACTATACTATAAAATAATTTAATTTTTAAATGTATGTGATACGTTTATATTGTATGGACGTGATAAAAATATAGAACCAATATTAAAAGAATATATAAAATTTAAAGAGTATATTATGGACATATGTTAGGTAAAACAAGTACGTACGTATATCTTTCTTCTAGTAACGTAAACAATATAAAAACGTAGATTTGTAGCAAAACGGACAATATGAGTAACTCATAAATAATTGACTATCATTCTTGGAAAGAATGATAGTCAAATATTAAAATTTTACATTGAATGATGGCGACGTAAATGTGAATGATCAAATGCTCGCTATACATTCCGTTCACAGCTCAGTGAGTGAACATTAGTCACCCGTCAGTAGCGAGCAAGAACAGAGCGGACGGGCGCAGCGGCTCCATTGACGAGAAGTACTCGATTTGTATATAAAATTGCATTGTTCAAACACCTGTGCTTCATGGAATTAAGTTAGATCGAATTTTTCGTACCGCCGACAATTAATTATTTTTAAAACGACAAGTATATTGAAATAACTTGTTATCTAAATTGTTTTAAATTTCTCGTTTCATTTAAATTATCGTTGTCCATTACCTTGTATATTGATTCTAAGTCTAACATGACTCTTAACGTTCATATTTTGACGTTTTAAATGACAAGCCGTTTTGATCTTTGATCATAATCAATGTTTAATTCGTTTCAGAAATATAGGTGCAGCTTTGATTTATTGTTGTATATTTTTATAAACCAATATGAAATCAACTTTTTACACTTTTTTGTTCTCACAGAATATTAGTGTAACGATTTTAATTCCTGGATTAATTACCTTTGTTGGTGGATTTTTTTAATTTACTTACATTTCGTTTGACGTATTTTAGACGTAGCGACACCAATTGCTTATTTCCTTATTTTAAATTTGATGTCGTGTCTTTTAGATTTTTTCTGTCGAATGGACTTTCGAGTATCATTTTATAAGTGTTTTTATTGTCGCTTTTAAAACACTAATCCTTATAATGATTATAAGATTTGATGCAGGAATGATAAATTATTATGGAGTTAGGGATTTTGTTATTTCCGGCAGAATGACGAAAACCAGTGCCAATAAGACTATAAAAACGCTGCGCACATTATTAGTTGTCTTGCGTCGTAGCTGTCCTGCATACACTTTGCTAAAGATATTTCAATTCTTATATTTTCATAATACCCACTTTTTTTGATATTTTTGTAATTATTACTAATATTATCATTTTATTAATATTTCTTTTCTTTTATTAAAATATTGAATAATTTAGTTCCGAATAGTCTCAGTTTGTCTGAAATATATTTCGTAAGAAATTTAAATGTTCACTATATATTAGTAGGTATACTATTGTGACTTCCTTTTTTCCTTCCTTTGCTGTTTCGATATATGCTATTGACTGACTGTCTGTAAAGCCTTATTAATCCATAAGGTTTTATAATTTAATATTATATGGATAGATGTTTCTTGGTTAGAAGTTCATGGTGATGTACCAGTAATGTGATATATTTAATTATAGTTGATATTTTAAAAATAAGTTTTGGACTGTGGTTCTCTTATTCTAAAAATAAGGTGACTATCTTTATGTCTTCTCTCGTCCATCATCAGTAGCGCCTTGGATGTTCACAAAATATATATTGTATATTAATGTTTAATGGAAGTGTAAGAGAGTTTTATCTTAATTGATCAACCGTTGTGTCACAGGCACATTTCCTTTTTATTGTTAATAACAATATTGTATAAGGCTTACTAAGTAATATGTTAATTTTTTATTTAACACTTTATTGTACACCAGATATATTACAGAACATGCTTATGGACACAAGTACAAAGGGCGAGCTTATCTCTGTAAGAGATTTCTACCAGCAAACCCATGAAGTGAGAATGCATAAAATAAATAGAATTAAACAGTGCACAAGTAAAGTTATAAAACTAATTAAATTTAAACTTACTAAAACTAATATACCTAAATATAAATTAATGTGAGAGGTAATGCTCTTTTACTGATTTAATTCTTAAATTACTATGTTTTAATAAACTAACATTAATGAAAATAAACTTTTGAAATAATAACAATATTAGAACCTATTTCTAAAGTAAACTTAAGTACTTTACTTATTTAATAAATAGTTTAGCTTTAGTGTATTAATAGCGTCATTATAAAAAAACGATATTGTAGCACTGAAATAGAGAGACCGATAGGCTGCGCTCTTTTCTAACAAACAAAGAAAAATGATCAAATCGTATATGTGTCAAGGCTTTTAAGATCGCATACTTTGATTCATAAACGGTCAATAAGCCTAATTATTTTATGTTTTTCTGGATGAAGTTCTGTTCCATTACACTTAAGTTTTTTTTAACATCTGGTTAAAATAAGTTTGGTTAAAGTCTGGTTATAATAGTCTAAATTTTTTGAATAAATTAATAAATATTAATAATTTCGCACGTGCCAGAGTTCAACGTGCCAGAGTATTATCAACCCTTGGTTGATAATATAATACATTAAAATTTTATTGATACCTATTTGGTAATCTGTTAATAAAAATAATTGTAAAATTGTAGATCTATAGACATTTCATAAGAATAAAACTTAAACCAAAAAAACATATTTTTTTTTCAATGGTTACAAAAATGGTAATTTTGCCCAAAAATGAACACATAGTTTTTTTTTATTTAATTTTACAATTTAATATTAGGTGCAATAAAAATATATTTTTATTATTTTATTTTTTGCCTCACCGCTGTGGATTGTGACGAGTGGTTTAAATACTGTTTTTTAGTATGAAATAAAAAAGGAAAAGTGTTAAAACGCTATATAAAAGTCAAAGCTGTAGCCATTGGTGGGTGAAAAACAAATATATATTAAATTTTGTTTTGCAAAAGGATACTATAAGAACTTTGTTTAACATGACTTAATTTTTATATTATAATATTTTGATATTACCTTGGTACGAAAGTATTCAGTTTATTTAGCGAATAAGGATGTATAATTAGACTAAATTCGTTAACTTTAAAAGTTCATATGAACAATCTGTAGCATAGTACGAAATATTTATATGAGACACGACCAACTGATGGAAAGATGTGTCTTTTTTATATGTCGAAATATGCTGATGTGTTACCAACCTTAGAAATGAAAAGTGACAAAAAGGAAACGAGACTCTAATAAATCCTTTATTATTACGTTGATTAGTTATTAACACGACAAAAAATTTCTCGGCTTAAATAATGTCTTTTTATCTTGTTTTAAGCTCATTTGTCTTTTACAAAATAATATCTTTGAAGTATCAATATTCATTAATCGTCAATAAGGAAGGCACACTATTCAGTGGGGATTCTAATTTAGATAAATATGTTTGGTTTCAGTTAGTCACACTTGTCTAATAACAATAATATTACGTTGATATTTTACAGGAACTATGCATCATTATGTGAAACTATTTCCCTCTTATGACAGTTAATAATACCTAACAGTTTTATACGTCCAAATATTTTGTGTAATATTCTAACTGATGCTATATAAATGAAAAGAAATGAAAATGATAAATGTCAGGAGAATAGAAAGTCTTTTATTTACAAAGCAACAAAACGTTTAATGTTGAAAGTGACTGGTGTATGGGATCGTCAAACAGTAGGGCTCTTCAGCGATGGAGAGGCTTTTAGAAACATAATATTATACTCGCTGGTCTCATTTGCAACTATTTGCGAGATTTTAATTTAAAAAGTTTAAAAGAATCGTAATACTTAAAAGGTTATTGAAGTTTTACTTGGAATGTAGAAGGTAAATGGAATGTTCAAACATTTTTTTTAATGCAGAAAAGAAATATTAAACATAATAGCATAGTTCATTTCAAATAAGATTTATGAATATCGGAGTCTATATATTTTATGCACTTTAAAATAAAGATTATAAAAGGTTTCTTAACCATAGCCGAAAATATTGTTTATATTAACAAATAAATCTAATTATTACAATAATTAGTTTAAAATCGATCTACAAATCGAAATTAATAGTTTCAAGTTAAGTCAACCATATAGGTCACTGAGAATCTAAAGCACAGATCACTTATTCTCACTGATAAATCAAGAAATTGATTTTAATAGCCATAGTTAGCATATAATATTATACGTTATTTAAGAAATTTGTATATTGAAACGAATCTCATTTTTGTAAAGATATAAATCAAAAAGTTCTAAATCACTGTCGAAGCTATTTATAATTCAAATATGCATACAATAACAATTTTCAAAGAAGTTTTTAGCTTATTTTGCTCCTCGAATGAGTAAAAAGTTTCTACTGTACTATTCATTAATAAACAAAGCAAACGGATCAAATCATTCACGATGACTGAGAAATATTGTTTCAATAAACCTTGGAAAATTAGTTACTTTTCTTTAAAACTACCCACTTCCGTTGTATGTATCGAAAATATTATTTATAATATTGACAAAATGAATGTATATAATCATACTTTTATTTAATTAACGGTACCGTGTATATTTTAAATTATTTTATCATTTAAATAATATAATCTCAGATACGCACAAATATACACTTACCCACACATACCCATTTACACCCGCTTCAGTAAGTAGTATAGCTTTTAGCTTTGATTTTTTTTTGTCATAGCTACCCCTCTAATATATATTTTTTAAATTATCTTTTGCCAATATCTAATAAATACTATTTTTTTTTTGTTTTGTTCATATATTAAATATTGTTAAATAGTGTAGTCCTATTTTGGTCCTATTTTGTGTACATTTTTATTATATTTGAATTTTTAACTTTATATGCACTGTTGGATTACCCAATAAAGTAAATAAATAAATAAATACAGTTCCATAATTAAATAGATGAGAACAAAATATTCAAATTTACTCCTAATATATTCGTTAGATTATAACTGCGTACCGTTGCACTATTATATAACTTTCTGCTATATGATATTCTCCAGAGCATTAATATTAACATATTAATTGGAATATTATTTTGCTATACCAAAAAAATATTCTTAATCACATAATGATAAACACAGAGTAAAAAGAAGTAATTTAAGAATATAAACATAAAAATAATTAGTACTTTATTACCTGATAAACCAATGATGGAATAAGTTGTCTTAAATAAATAAATATATAATAATAAAATATCAATTTTCTTAACCAGGAAGTTTAATTGATGGGGCTCGCATTTCTTTTCGTGAAATTGATTATAATGGTTTTTTAAAAAACCTAGTTCCGAATCGGATTTTTCTAATATCTTTAGATTTTAAGGTGTATTGAGTCATTCATTATCGACATATTATATATATAAATCTAATTCATTCATATTAAAAAGTGTTTAACTTAAGAAATTGATAAAAACAAAGAGTATCAAATTTCAGAATCAATAATTATAGTGATAAAGTTAAAGTAAAATGTATATGTAAAAACTATGTTGAAAGCAAGTTTATATTAAATTGAAATCATAACAATGGCACAGTTCTGTACGTTTCGGGAAAGTTAAGAAATATTTCGTTTACAGCAGAACTGTTGAATATCAAACACACTGCTCAAAATATTCTATAAAGGAATAAGAATTTGAATTTATTCTGTGCTCAGTCTGTTTTTAATACTGAGAATAATGTTGACTTGATTTTAACTCAATGTAATATTATTGGATATTTCTTTTTAATATTTATAATATTTTATTCTTTGTAAGTAACTTCTTTTGACCCCGTACGGCTAATGATAAGCTATATATACAATAAAAAATTGAATTTTTTGTTTCATATTACACTAAATATAGAAATCAGCGACAATCAGATAAACATAATAGCCATTGTTTTGAGTTCTTAGTGTATTGAATTTTTAATAGTTTTTAACGTTTTAATAGTTTTGTCTATTAAATGAGTATTATTATGAATGAATTCATTATAAATCTAACAGTGAGTATTTAAAAAACAATTATTTTCATTTTAACCTATTACTACAAAAGCTGTTTTATTTGTGTAGTAAATGGTTTAAGAGCTTCAGCGCTATTGTTGGGTTACAAAATAGAAGCGCTGATATTTTCTTAAATCTTTATCTTTAAAAATAAATTAAAACCATAGTATCTATAGACTATCAAATATTATAAACTTATACTTCAAAAATCATCTAAATTTGTTTTTAACCTCAGAAAAGAGGTAAATATTTTGTATTGACTAAAAAGACATTGCAATACATTTTTAATTCCTTCGCTATGGATTGTGACTCGAATGTGCCATAAAAATGAAAGGTGTTAAAACGCTATAAATATAACTCAATTCTGTAGTCATTCGGCTGTAAAAAAACGATTTTTTATTTATTTTTTTACCTCTTTACAAATAAATAAGAAATAATAATTAATATTTAATATAATATCCAATATATAATACAAAATTGTTTAACTTTAAGCTACTTTATTTTTTTAACAAAGTTAAATTACTTTTTATATTGCATTCGTACCGTAGTATAGTATTCAGTTTATTTAGCTAATTAGGGTGTATAGTTATATAAAATTCCCTATCATTAGAAGTTCAGACTAACAAACAGTGATTGAGTAAAAACGATGCATTCATGTATATTTCGAAATATGTAGATGTCTTGCCAGCCTTAAGAAATGAGAAGGAGCAAAGAAGTATGGAGAAAAGAATATAATAAGGATGTCTAATAATTATTTCATAAAGATCTTTTGTTGTTCACGAGATAAGGAATTACACTGTTTTAAGAAATTTCAGCATTTTAATTTTACAGCGCATGTAGTCAATTTTACAGTCCTATAGTCCTACAATAAAAGTAGCAATAATAATAATGTCTTAAATAGTAAGAAAAACTGTTTAATAGGAATTTTATTTCGGCACATTTATCTTTAGTTCTTATCTTTAGTTTCAGGTAGTTACACTTGTATACTTACAATAATATTACGGTAATATTTTACGGAACTACGCACCATTAGGTGAACCTTTTTCCCTCTTATGACAGCTAACAGTTTACGTCTAACAGTTTTATATCTCAAAATGTATTAGGAACATGGTAATTGAAGTCATTTAAATGAATATAAATGAATTTGATGAATGTAAGGAGAATATATATAATCTTTTAATTACAAGGTAAAATAAGAATAAGATTGAAAATGGCTAGTGTGTGCTATCATCAAACAGTATTGTACTCCAGAGCTGGAGAGGACTTTAGAAACATTATATTATACTGGCTGTTCTCATTTGTAACTACTAGCGCAATTTTTATTTAAAAAATTTTGAAAAATCGCAATACTTAAGACGATATTGAAGTAAATAAAGGTTACATAGTTATTTAAACATTTTTATATGCAGGTTGGATAATTCCGTTCGCTAAACTGTATAGTTAAATTCTAAGAAACTATATGAAATAAAATTATATACATTTAAAAACATATTAACTAAATGATGTCCAGCAAATTAGATTTAAAGACGAAAGATAGGCTACAGGAATTATTATAAAAACAAGAATGAAATTGAATAAATTTATGGTAAAAGAAAATAAATAATAATGTTACAACGTATATTTTATTAAATTTCAAACATATTATAATGGGTTCCTCAACTTTCAGAATAATTAAAATTATTAATTTATAATCGATCAACAACTATTAATCAACTATATATATATCAAGTATTTAATTAATTATCCTCACTGATAGTTTTCTCGAAAAGGAATGTAATTCAAATTTCTAATAAAAGTAAAAATTCTTATATTTAAAAAAGTCCATCAACAATTTCGGAATTAAATGAATCAAATAATACAGGAAAATATTAAGTTAATTGAAAATGCATATGAAGCATGATGTTTTTTTTAAGAGATGAATATATTTTTTTGTTATAACAATATGCATTATTTCTGTAGCAAATAAATAGTTTTATTGCTTATCGAAAGCTTTTATGACCTCTCAACTGAAAACACGAAATGTACACAAAGGATTATATTTCATTGTATTTGTTTACAAAGCTGTATCCGTTAAAGTATATTTATATTAATATTAAAAACTATTAAATATAAAATAAAACTATTAAAAATATTTATAAAAATTTACTTAGTATTAGATATTAATAAAATAGAGTGCAAACTTGCTATATCTGAAATATCTATAATTATATAACGCCGGTAGATGAAAATTTAAAATAAAAACGTACTGAAAATTAACTTGATTTTATTTCTTGACTAATATTACAATTTTTAAATGTAATTATAACTTCTTGTCCGATCCGGCAGCTCTCACCAAAAGGAATGACCAGCTACTCTACTCTCCTCTCCTCACCACAACTCGCCCCTCCTCTCCACACCTCGCCTCACACATCACATAATTTGCCCGTTACAATTAAATAGGGGAGTAAAAAACTCAAATTTATTTCTCAGATATTCGTTAGACTATGTTGCACTTTTATATAACTTTCTGTTCTAGGAGCTGCTCCACAAAAATTCTCACTATATTATGTTGCTCGATAAAAAAAATTGGCATTCTTAAATTTTGTACTTTATAATGTTGTCTTTGTATTCCATAATAATATATACTATAAATTTTAATGTTGAATCAAATTGAATGAACATAACATGTGTAATACTAATTATTACGAATACTTAGTATTTTGACATATGTTTATACTAATACATTCAGTCAGACATAATTAAAAAAAAACTAGTTTGTATGTAGGTGTTTTTCTAATTAATTAAATAAATGTGTCACTAAACCATATATTTCTATTACGGGTAAAAAGACTTGATATCCTAAAAGATATTCTGTGATTGTCGAACACTTGAGAACTTGAGGTCTGACAATATATTAGAAAAAAGATTGCCCCACTTGTTCTCTTCTGTTGAGAGCGAGCTGTGTACCGAAACCGAGTGCCTTCAAGACAATGAATATTTATTTTCACAATGTCATAAGATTCTTTGGTAAGTAAGTCATCTTTGTTTGTAAATGTTTATGTTGTTAAACATATTTTTTCTTTTTTCTTCATGCTCCTTTATATATGTTGAACTAAAGAATACGATATAAAAACAACAAAATGGTATGTGGTAAATTCTGACTTCACGGAAATAGAAAAATAAAGACTTATATTAGTAATAAGGTAAAAGTTAGATTTATTATTTTTTATTTATGATTACACTCCAACTAACAATTTCATATTCGTGAGCAATAAATTATTTACATGGTTTTACTTTGAACAAATGTATATCATTAGAGGCATATGACAAGTAGCAAAGTATACAAAATAAAAAAAATAACTATACGCATTCCCATGTGAAGAAAATTCTAAACGCTAAGAGTTTGGCCTTAAAAAGCATATTGCCAAGAAGCAAACATATTTCACACATTGTATTAGTTAGAATTTCTGTTATTTTTCTTAGACATTATTCCCAGTTTGTTTTGTTCCTAGATTTTATCACTACACCAATAGCAAAAGTGAATGGACATATTGCTTCATATAAGTTTAAATGTTTAAACTTTTAAATGAAATGATTACATTTTTGTAATATAATATATTCCTTACATATCTATAATAATTTCATATTGTTTGAATCTATAAAAAATTAAAAATATATCAAATTTATATTACATATAGCATTACGTAGTGGTTAAGATAATAAATTTTGATAGAAAAAGTGATCAACCATTTGAGTACTAGAACGCTGTTACGTGACGACTCACTGCAGGATACCATATGCACTTACAAATTTTCCTGGCAATTATTAGCTAAATATTGACAAAATATATGAGCTGTTACATAGCTAAGACGTTTTATAATAGATATTATTATAATAGATATATAGTTTTAATACATCCCACGAAAATACTTCGCATATCCACAATAACATAATTTCGCTATTCTTATGCTTCAAATACAAGTCAAATGAAAGCTTCAAGTACAGCTAAGGATTCTTTTAATATTACAGATCTTATTATTAATTTAAAATAAGTAAAGTAGAAAAACGAATAATAAACGAACAATAAACAAATATAATGACTATCAGACCAATATGTCTGTTTCGTTGTCGTTTGCATTTGCATTTCGTCGAGTTTCAAATCACAACCATTCTAAAGAAGTTTTACACAAAATAACGGTATCTGATTTGATTAACGCTACCTGTAGATCTATCGTAAATAATACAGCAATAATCCGAGTCAGAAACATACGTAGTAAATATCATATATATAAGTACCCACTTACTTTGCTGTTTAATCCATACAATATATTAATAAAGTTTAATAACAAAGGTAGTCGCGAAAATTAATATGGGCGAATGAAATAGATTAACAATTTCTCACCTAATCATTAACCAAATTAGGAAGACCATAACTTAATTAGCTTATAAGATTTTCACGAGATAAACAAAAGACCTTTGTCCTCTGAAAATAATTCATTACTGTAATTTATGAATCCTTATTGAAATATTATTTATCGTTTTATTATTATTTACAATTATATGGCTTAAATTATTCTCTTTATTATTGCTATCAACTTGAGTTAACTAAAGTACTAAAATGTAATATTAAATATTTCATTAATAGATTCTGTGAATTTGAGTGTAAGTATTGTTAAGACTTGTTCTAAATGATACGTAGTACTTGCAACACAATCCTTAGTACACGACAACTTGTAGCCGAATCGCCCGACTACAGCACTTATTTTATACTATGCGTCGCTACAAAATATTGTAGCGACAGATGAGGGTAAGTTACAATATCAACTAACGATGACGGCTATCTTCATATTATAAGAATTCCTAATAATTAATAAAATAATAATCGCATATTAAACAATTTTGTCATTTAAATTATAACAAACAAATATTACTAACAGTATAAAAAAATATATTTTGTGCAAACAGATTACTAAAAGTAAATAACAATGCTATTATTAAAGTGAACAATAGGTTAAGCCGTTTCTTTTATGGCAGTCATTAAATTGACACATGGACATTATATATGTAATTAATTTGCTTTCCCACACGTCGGGACAGATGCCACAGATTATTTGTAATAGATAATTTATTATGAAATTATGTCAAAATATTTTGTAATTATTTTATTTATTATTTATAAACCACCTAAAACAAATTTTGTTCTGAATAAAAAATATTTATAAGCAAGTTTTACGAACCTAGATTAAAAAGCTATTTATGGTACATTTAGATATATTTGGAAGAGGCCTAAATTAGATAGTAAATAAAAACTCCTTTGATCTGCAACATCGAAATCAGTAGAAAATCATTCAATTCCATAAACAAACAATGAACCAATTAGTAATCGTTATCAAAGTAACTTCGTTCTTTCTTTTTCTTCTTACTTGCTATTGACAATTTTTATTTTAAATCTTCTATAAAATTATGTGATCTTATTTTGATAAATCTGTAATACATACGCTTACTGCATTTTCTGTTTCTGAAAACATAGTTGCAATGATAATATGTCTCGCATATAAAATAAAATCAAAATTTTTGCGGATCTATGGAACAATTCAAAGAGAAAGAAAGAGAGACGCACCATTCGACTTCTAAAACATCGGGATTGCATTTGTACATACAAGCACTTGTTTGTATTCCACCTGTAAAAACACGCAGTGGATCGCATTTTATTACGTCACCGTTTTTTATTCTAGTCACACCACCTAGCAACTGAGTTAGTTAGTTTAAAGCACTTCGTTAAATTAATTAATTTTTTTTTTTTTTTTAATATAAATGTTTCATCAATATAATATCATCATTAACAGATTTTGAAAATCTGCCAATAAAAAAAGTAATTTTATTGTAATATGGACTAAAACTTTAACCTTAAATGAATAAAACTTTTCACAGTTGAAATAAAATAAAACATTTATATCAAATTAATTTTCATATAAATTTGTGGTTTTTATTCCAAAATTAATATTTATGTTAACTTTTTTTTTGTATTTTTTTATGTTCCTCTCATAAAACTGTTTTGGTTTATTACCGCATTTATAAAAATGATAGTCGAACATTGGTATTTCAGACTGAGTGATGATGATGTAGATGTGAATGATTATAATATGCTCGGTGTACATACAATTTCCACCTCAGTGAGTTCGCATTAGTCATCCGTCAGTAGCGAGAAAGAACAGAACGTACGGATACAGTGGCTCTACAGCGGCTCCACTCAGAAGTACTAGATTTGTAAAAAGAATTGCATTGCATTGTTCAAACACCTGTGCTCTACGGAATTCAGTTGGAGTGATTCCGTCGAGACGAAATTTTATTATCGTTTTGTCTTTTACATAGTCATTGTACAAGATTGTTGTTAATCTTGATGTAATTTGAAAGTAATTCATCGCCAACATTTTAATTTATTAAAATTACCAGAGAGAAACCACGGTCCCAAAATGTGTCCTTATTCTCATTAAATATTGTTGCAAATGCAACTTAATATTGAATCTTAACACGGCTAATAAATTGATAAAACAAATTAAAAGTTTAAGTAATTATTTATATGAATGATTATAATATTTGTAAGAAAATTTAGTACTTAAGTGGCAATATAGAAAGTAAATATATACTTGTGATATAGTAGTTAAACAAAACTAAACCAAAGTTAAAAATATTAGTTAAACAGAACAAAAATAAAAAGTTGAAAAAAGCCATACAGTCGAAGTACATTATGGCACTCCACAAAACTTGCTAGTGAATTGCATTACATTGAATGATGCATTGTCCTTGCTCTCGCAATCCTTTAGCGTTCCTTTCAGAGAATTGTATTTCGAAGCGGGGTGGAGATGCGGTTTTAAATAAAACCCGATAAGGAACTAAATTCAAATTTGTTTTAGAGCTTTTGTAAAACCGGATTTGGTTTCTAGCTAGAATTAAAAAGCATTGCTACTAGTTAATTTTTTTTCTAATCATGTACAACAAATCATGTACAACAATATTTAAAATAAAAACATGTTAAACAATTTTGTAACTCTGATTTTCTATTAATATTTAGAAAGGGTTTAAAAGTAAGAAATCGATTCGTATGGAGTGTCTAGTGTGGAAATTATGATTTGCTTTCCATATTAAAAAAATTGTATTTGCTTTCCATATTAACAAATGATTGAATAAATACTTGAAAAAAATTGGTTATGAACTTTCGTAAAACTTTAAAATTATTATTTTGTTAATAGATATTTTGTAATGGGCATAGTTTCGGCGTTTGTACTGATTTTCGTGGGTTTAATCCTCGCCTCTAGAAATTTATTTGTGATTCGAAATTAGTATTTTTTAAAGTTTGTTTCTTGTTAGTTTTTATATACATTATATCATCTTGTCTATCTTATACCCAAATTTCAAGTCTTGCTTAATTTAAGGCTAGATTGCTTTGTGTGAAAATGATTCATTAATTTTATTTTATTTTTAATTCAGTAATTTTATTTTTAACTTGATGACGATAAAATAAAACAAAAACATATTTAAAAAACGTAAAAAGTATGTAAGAGGGTCTTCCTCTTAGATTTTAAGTATTGTGTTAGAGATGCGGTTTGACTTTAACCCTATTGTCTATTACGAATGGCTACTAGGTTCAAAGGCCTTGTAGAGAAAAAATCTCAACGCATTTCGTTTGCAACATGACTATTTTTTCAAATGATTGTACTATATTATTTAGCTTCTAATGTAATTTAATACTCGATTACAAAACATTTATTATATAGAGTTATTTAAACATTATTAATGAAAAATATAAGGTACACATTTTTTTAAATTATTATTTTAATTCATGCTAGATTTGATTAAGTGTCCAGTTGTAGATATAAAGATAAAATTTAATTGATTGAGAGACACTCTCCAATAATTGATGTAGAATTATATTATAAGAGAAGTGTTAAATTTACACGAAAAGTAATTCAGAATAACTAATTATAAGTAGTGAAATAACTGAATGTTTATGTAAAAACCACGTTAAATACAATGTTATATTAAATTGAAATCATAACAATGGCACATTTCTGTATGTTTCGGGAAAGTTGAGAAATATTTTACTCGCAGCAGAACTGTTGAATATCAAACAGACTGCTCAAAATATTCTATAAAGGAATAAAAATTTGAATTTATTCTGTGCTCAGTTTGTCTTTAATACTGAGAATAATGTTGACTTGATTTTAACTCAATGTAATATTATTGGATATTTGATTTGTATATTTATAATATTTTATTATTTGTAAGTTTCTAGTAAATTCTTTTGAACCTGTCCGGCTAATTACAATCTATCTTCAATTAAATTTACACTAAATATTTTGTTATTTTCCAAGAAAATATATGAAGAAAATAGGTTTTTCATAACTGAAAAGTATTGTAAATATTATCCTTAGTAATAGCCTATAATTATAAATTATATTTAATGAGTATAGAAGCCAAGCGACAAAAGATAAACATTTAAAATCCAGTCTCTTGAGTTTTTAATATTACTGATTGTTTAATATTTTCAACTTCCAGATTAAGTCAATTATTAGTATATCAATAGAAGCTGTTTACTACCCGAATTTTCAACTCTTTGTTACCATACTCCTTCTTTAATTTACGAGCTACACGCACGAAATTTTTCACATATGCGTATAATGAGCAAAACCCGGTCTGGATTGAAAATCAGCCGAATCTTAATTATAGTTTATCGTAATCTTTATTATCGAGATAATTGATAAAATTGGTCCCAGATAGTAAACATATAGAATTTTTTTGTTTCGCGCGCTGCGTCGCGAGGATAACCCCGCTTGCGTGGACTTTGTTATTAAACTAATGCTATTTTACTTGTTTAGTAAATAGTTTAAGATAGTAGAAGTAGAACTGATACTTTCTTCAATCCTTATCTTTAAAAATAATATACAACTCAGGATCTATATACTATTTAATGAAAAAAGTTAAACTTAAAAAATCAGTAATGTTTTTATGGAAAAATAAGTGTAGTTATATATTAACTAAAAAGATATTGCAATACTTTTTTGATTGCGACTCTTGGATATTTAAAATTGCATTATTTTTTGTGCAGTAAAATATTAAAGGTGTTTAAATGCTAAATATAAGTACACGCTATAGTTATTCGTGTGCGAAGGACGATAATTTATTTATTTTTTCTTCTTTACCAATAAATAAGCAGTAATAATAAATATATAATATAATATCTAATACCTATAACAAATTAATTTAACGTAATAGCTACTTTATTTGTAATAAAAAAAAATATATATATTACATTCGCACCACGGTATATAGTATTTAGTTAATTTATTTAGTTAATCATTAGATCAAATTCGTTATCAGTAGCAGGTCAGACGAACAAACTATAATAGAGTCAAAAAGGTCTTTATGGAACATGCTGTTAGCTTCTATTGCACTCATGTATATGTTAATCCTAAAGAAAGGAGAAGGAGCAAAGGAGTATGGAGAAAGGAGTGTAATAAGGATATCAAATAATTATTTCTTAAAGATCCTATGTTGTTCACGAGATAATTAATTTCACTGTTTTAAGACATTTTAGCATTTTTATTTTACAGCTCATGTATCTAGTCCTATAATCCTACAATAACAGTAGCAATAATAATCATCTCTAAAATAGAGAAAAATACTGTTTAGTAAGAATTACATTTCAGCACATTTATCTTTGGTTCTTATCTTTAGTTTCAGGTAGTTACACTTGTATACGAACTACGCACCATTATATGAACCTTTTTCCTTTTATGACAGCTAGTAATGTCTAACAGTTTTATATCTCAAAATAGATTAGATAACATTGTAATTGAAGTCATTTAAATGGATATACATGAATTTGATGAATGTAAAGAGAAAAAAAAAATCTTTTAATTACAATTTAAAATAAGTTTCAGTTTGAAACTGGCTAGTGTATGCTATCATCAAACAGTATTGCGCTCCAGAGCTGGAGAGGACTTTAGAAACATTATATTATACTGACTGGTCTCATTTGTAACTACGAGCGCAAATTTAATTTAAAAAGTTTTAAAAAATCGCAATACGTAAGAGGATATTGAAGTAAATAAAGGTTATATGAGTTATTTAAGTACATTTACATGCAGGTCAGATAAATTATATTCTCTGAACAACATTGTTCAATTCTAATTAACTATATTGAATAAAATTACATATTTTTAATGTTTTGTTTCTTACATCATGTCTCGGTTTTTCGTCTATGGGCGAAACGAGCAATGGCGCAAGTAAAATAAATTAAAGGGGGCAAATATATGGAATAAAATACTAAGAGTTCACTGTATGAAGCTCCACACTAAAAGTCCACTAGATATACTTATATATATATATATATATATATATATATATAATCCTGCATAAAAGTAAAAAAGTAAAGCCACAGCCAGTGGTTAGTTATTCATAATCCCAATATACGTACACTAACATTTTGCATAAAAATCTTTTAACTTATTTTGCTTCTCGACTGATTAAAAAGCTGCCATTGTACAATTCAGTAACGAACAAAGGAAATGGATGAAATCATTCTTTAAGACTGAGAAGATATTTTTCCAATATTTAGCTTTATAGTTGTATAGTTATCATTAGTTCATGTATATTTTAAATAATTTTACCACTACAGTTCCATAATGAAATAGGGGAGAACTAAACTCAAATTTATTCCTTAGACTATGTTCGATCTTCGTTAGACTATGTTGCATTTTTTTATAACCTTCTGTTCTAGGAACTACACCAGAAAAAATTTCATTGGCTACCATAGGATATTATGTTGATCCACATAAAAAAAAAAACATTTGTATTTGCATTTATAAATTTTGTACTTTATAATGTTGTCTTTGTAGTCCATAATAAGATAGAACACCAATTTCAATGATCAATTTGAAATTGATCGAACATGACATAAGTGATATTAATTATTACGATTATAATGTTCGATCAATTTCAAATTGAACATAACGTGAGTAATACAAATTATTACAAATACTAAGTTAATACTTTAACATATCTATATACAAATACATTCAGTCAAACATAATTATGAGAAAAACTAGGTTGTTTTTGGGTATTCTAATAATTAAATAATCGCGTGATTAAACCATATATTTCTATTACGGGTTATATTACAGTTGATATCCTAAAAGGTATTCTGTGATTGACCAATACTTGAGAAATCGAGGTCTGACGATATGACAATATATCTATTAGAAAATAGATTGCCACACTTGCTCTCTTCTCTTTAGAGAGAGCTATGTGCCGAAAACGAGAGCCTTCAAGACAATGTATAATAAAAAAATAGTTTCACAACGTCATAAAATTCTTTGGTAGGTCATCTTACTTTGTATATGTTTATATTGTTTTAATATATTTTGTGTTTTCTCTTCATGCTTCTTAACATGTTTTGGACTACAGAATACGATGTAAAAACAAATAAAATGGCGTGTGTGTAATTCAAACACGAAAAAAAATACAAAAGTGAAACTTTAGAAAAGGAAGAACTAGAACTATTTTTTAATTGTGACCTAAATCTAACTAATTATTGTATATTTGTATGCAATAAATTATTAAAATGGTTTTACTTTAAGCAAATGCATTTTATTACAGGCTTATTGTAACTGAAAAATAAACAAAATTAAAAAAAACCTATACACACACCAATGTGAGGAGACTTCTAAACGCTAAGGTCTGGTATTAAAAAAGAAGCATATTGCCTAAAGGCAAACATATTTCACACATTGTAAAAGTTAGAATTTCTGTTATTATTCTTAGACATTATTCTCAGAAAACTTTTCTATGCCTATAGTAAAAGTGAATCCAGGCAGTAAGAAAATTAAACTTAAATTAGTTGATTTAGAGGAATAATCTACGTGACACGGTTTTTGGTCTATTTGTTGCGAAACTACATATTGGTAATTATTTTATATAGTCAACATATTATTTTATATAGTTAGAAACTAATAATTAAACAAATTAAGGAAACAACAGACAAAGGGTAGTGACGGTTAAATAATAAGGAAATTAAATTAAAAAATCGGTATATGAGTACAAAATCAAAACATTTTAAATAACAAAATATATTTTATATTATTGTTATGTAATTAAAAACCTGACCTACCTACAGGAATATTTTTTGATGTCCCAAAAATGAATTTGAAGTCAGAATTTTCCCATCACCCTTAAATTTTGCCCCAGTTACCTCTAAGCCACCCAAGAGGGCGAATATTATAAATAAATTTCAATATGATAGTTATGATATGACTATGATATGACATGACTATTATACAGTCAAGTTTTAAGGCGTGGTAAAAGTAATAGGGACAATAATATTAAGATAGATTTATATATTTTCAATGAATGCAACGTAAGTCCTACCCACATCCACAAAAATATAATTTAATTTAAATCTAATATAATTGTAAGTAATACCAGTTAAGGGAACACCTCAAGTACAGCTTTAATTAGCAAAAAGTAAAGTAGAAACCCAAAATAACCACATTTACCATATTGTGTAGAAGAACAAAATTCTTGGTTCAAATTTGTAATCACTGGACAGTATAAATATTTACTTTTTAATGATTTCCATTGCAGAAAAATTTGTACAATACAAAAGAAAAATATACATAATTGTTCTAACATACAGTGTTCTTAACATACACATAAAATAAGCTCGGGAGGATATATGTAGAATTTAAATAAACTATAAACAATATTTTTAAATAAAAATATTGAAGCTTTCAGAAACTATAATCTGTTTGGTTACCATTAAGTCAAGCACTACTACTACACCGAATTTATTAGCTACTGAACTTGGAGAACAAGTTTAATTTTTTTCACCGCTTCTGTAAAAATAAATTCTGTTTATTTTTCGCTGGAATTTTAGGTTTGTTCTTTCTATCATTGTATGTAGTTTTCCACCCTAGTGTTTTTATTTCACAGTTTTCAATATTTTCATTTTTGTTGAAATATTTCGTGGCTTATTTCTTAGCTTTAGCTAATGTTAAAATTTTTCTGATATTATGTATACCATTTGGTTTTAAATTAAATTTAATAATTCTTCTTCTTAACAAAATAATGTTATATTTAGAAAACGGTATTAAAAATTTTATAAAATTATATAGGTTGTGATTTTTTAAACAGAAACTTAAGTCGATTATGATTTTATGTATTAATGTCTTCTTCGTTGAGAAGAATCATCATATTTAATTTTAATAATAGTATTCTAGACAATATCTCTGTTTCGTTAACATTCACATTTGCATTTCATCGAGTATCAAATCACAACCATTCTAAAGAAGTTTTACTTAAAATAACGGTATCTGATTCAATAACCCTAACTGTGGATCTACCGTAAATAATACAATAAACCTGGTCAGAAACATACGTAGTAAATATCATATATATAAGTACCCCCTTATTTTGCTGTTTAATTCATACAATATATTAATACAATTTAGTAACAAAGGTAGTCGCGGAAATTTATATAGGTAAATAAAATAGATTAACAATTTCTTGCTTTATCATTAACCCAATTAAGAAGACCATAATTTTAAGGAGGTTATAGATCTTTACGAGACAGAAACAAAGAACTCTTGTCTTTGTTTTTATTGTTGTATTTTATGAAATCTACTCAATTATAATACATCGTTTATTACCGTTTTTGTTTTACATTATTTCAAATCCACTAATTAAATGGCTAAAATTATATTCGCTAGAATTCTTTCAACAATAATACTTTAAAATACAAACTTTAAAATACAAAATTGATACATGGACATTATATATACAATTAATTTGCTTTACCACAGGTCGGGACAGATGCCACACATTGTTTGTAATATAATTTTTTTTATGAAATTATGTTAAAATATTTTTTAATTATAAACCAACAATAACAGATTTTGTACTGTACAAAATTTAATTATTAGCAAGTTTTAAGATTTAAGATTCTAGATGAAAAAAAACGGCCTATTTCAGGTACATTTAGACATATCTGGAAGAGGCATAAAACAATTGTAAATGAAAACTCTGTTGATCTGCAACATCAAAATCAGTAAAAAATCATTCAACTCCATTAACAAAACATTAACTCCGTGAACAAGAATCGAGTATATAATATTATCATTAACAGATTTTGAAAATCTGTCAACAAAATACTGTTTTTTTATTGTAATATAAATCAAAACCATAAAAAAGACTTTATTATTGTATTTTAACTTTACGTAGTTGTAAAAATGAATAACCATTTTCACAGTTGAAATAAAATAAAAACATTAATTAATTATGATATAAAGTTATTTCATTATCAAAATATAAATGTTCATGTTTACTTTTTTTGTATTTTTTTAATGTCCTTCTCATAAAATTGTTTTAGTTTTTACACACATTCATACATTTCTAAAAATGATAGTCGATCATTGGCATTTCAGACTGATTGATTGCGACGTAGCTGTGAATGATTATATACTCGCTGTACATTCAATTTGCAGCTCAGTGAGTTCGCATTAGTCATCTGTCAGTAGCGAGCAACAACAGAATGTACGGGTACAGCGGCTCTTCAGCGACTTCACTGAGAAGTACACGATTTGTACGTAGATTTGCATTGTTCAAACACCTGTGCTCTACTGAATTCAGTTGGCTTTAAGTTCCGCCGAGAAAAAAATATATTATCGTTTTGTCTTTTACATTGTATATTGTTGTTAATGTTGATGAAATTTGAAAGCAATTTATCGCCAAAAATTGAATTTTTAAAATTACCAGAAGAGAGATACCGGGGTCCCAGCATGTGTCCTTACTCTCATTAAATATTGTTGAAAATGCAACTTAGTATTAAAACTTAACACGGCTAATAAATTGATAAGATGAATTAAAAGTTTAAGTAATTATTTATATAAACTATAAATAGTAGCTTGTACTAAATATTATAAATCATTATAATATTTGTAAGAAAATTTAGTACTTAAATGGCAATATAGACGGTATATATATATATATACTTGTGATATAGTAGTTAAACAAAACTAAACCAAAGTTAAAAATATTAGTTAAACAGAACAAAAATAAAAAGTTGAAAAAAGCCATACAGTCGAAGTACATTATGGCACTCCACAAAACTTGCTAGTGAATTGCATTACATTGAATGATGCATTGTCCTTGCTCTCGCAATCCTTTAGCGTTCCTTTCAGAGAATTGTATTTCGAAGCGGGGTGGAGATGCGGTTTTAAATAAAACCCGATAAGGAACTAGATTCAAATTTGTTTTAGAGCTTTTGTAAAACCGGATTTGGTTTCTAGCTAAAATAAAAAGCATTGCTACTAGTTATTTTTTTTTAATCATGTACAATATTATTTAAAATAAAAACATGTTAAACAATTTTGTAAATCTGATTTTGTATTAAGATATAGAAAGGGTTTGAAAGTTAGAAATCGATTCGTATGTAGATCCAGTGTGTAAATTTTGATTTGCATTCCATATTAAAAAAAGTTATTTGCTTTCCATATTAAAAAAATTGTATTTGCTTTCCATATAAGTAAAAAATAGAATAAATACTAGAAAATAATTGGTTATGAATTACATAATAAGGTCGCGGGAAAATGGAGCCGAAAAAAACGAACACACACATATGTTGTTATAATAATAATGTTTTCAAAAAATTTGTATTTGCTTTCCATATAAGCAAAAAATAGAATAAATACTAGAAAATAATTGGTTATGAATTACATAATAAGGTCGCGGGAAAATGGAGCCGAAAAAAACGAACACACACATATGTTGTTATAATAATAATGTTTTCAAAAAATTTGTATTTGCTTTCCATATAAGCAAAAAATAGAATAAATACTAGAAAATAATTGGTTATGAATTACATAATAAGGTCGCCGGAAAATGGAGCCGAAAAAATCGAACACACACATATGTTGTTATAATAACAATGTTTTTAAAAAGTGCCTGGATACCTAAAAATACCAAAAGAAATTGAAACTCAATGTGCTTACAAAAAATTATTTAATCAGGGATTTTAAAAGAAATATGATGATGGGACATGTATTATAAGTATATTTATATTACGTATTGGACATATTACAACTCATTACTGTAAAATTTTATATTCGGTCATATTTAAAAAAGTAGTAAGTAGGTGTATATCTCGTTAAAATCATAGTCATATTAAATGGAAATCATAACAATAACACAGTTCTGCTTATTTCACAAAAGTTAAGAAGTATTTTGCTCACCGCAGAACAGTTAAATATTAGACTGCTCAAAATATTCAGAAGTATTGTTTATGTTGTCCGTATCAGTTAATAACTTATGATCATATCTTTTATGTAATAAATAAGGAAACCTATGTTGTAACGTAAAAGTTAACAACTTTTTAGGTTAAATCTGAAAACACGATATTTGAAATGTTGTTATTTATTTATTTTATTAATGTAGGTTTTCTAGTAACAGTAAAATCTATTTTTTTTCTATATTCTTTAAATGTTATTTTAATTTAATATAACAAACCGTATTATTTTAAAAAGCAGACTGCAGACATGGTCAATACCATATCTATGTGGCCTACACAGGATTTATATATATTATAAAAATGTATTTATTAGTTATAACACTAGCAGTAAATTGTTCAAAAAGTATTTAGTGTCAGTATATTTATTAGGAACTTATAATTAAACTAAAAGCATTTTGACTCGTTTAATAATCAGTTTATCAACATCAATAGCACGATTGTTATCTTTAGATAAAGTAGTGAAAGAGAAAGGTCGAAAACCTGCGCTATTTACTAACAAACAAAGAAAAATTATGAAATCGAACATGTGCCGAGCCTTTAGCGATCGCATGCTTTTGTTCACAAATTCATTGCAATTGAGTTTAGATTCTATAGCCTAGTTATTTTAAGGGTTTTTGGAGACGCTCAATATTAAAGTGTTTTTTTTTATCTAGATATAAATTCAGAAATAATAATAAAATAGTTTGTCAATAATCAATAAATATAATTAATAAATTATTAATAGTTAAAAAATTTCAAGTATTTTTATGTTTATTCAAAAGTCTTAGGCGGTCAAAATAAGAGATTAATATATTATGTATATACTATATTTTTAACATATTGATAAAAATCTAAAGAAATAGAACTGCAGATCTATAGGAAATACAGACTAATAAAACTGGAAGAGAAAAAAAACACATTAAATGTTTGTAATCATGTGATATGACCAAAAGACTATATATATCGGTTTAGGTTATCTAAACCAAATAATATAGTCTTTTTATAGTGAGTACATTATGCACTATGCATATCACTCAGTAAGTGCAATAAAAATATATTGCAAATTATTAATTACGTCATCGCTACGGATTGCGGTTTTTTGATATTTAAATACTGTTATTTGTATGAAAAAGAAAATAAAGCTATAAATATAAGTTAACGCTCTAGACCGTACGCCAACTCTATATCCTTAACGTTACCCTAAAACAGCACTCACTTCTCGCTTTTGTTTCCTCACCTGCTCACAAACGCCTTAAAAATATTTAGCCCCTTCTTCGATAGACACTGCAATTTGATCTTCCCTCGTAAATTCTACGGATTCTTCAGAAGACAACTATATAAGAAACTGAAACAGAAATTGCATATTTACAGTCAAACAAAATTTCCCTGAAAAATAATTATTTGGTCTTGGCTAAAGACCCATAGCTACAAGAAAATTGAAAGCTTACTACATGTTCCCTCTAATTTGAATACGCGATATGTTGTGTATATTATACTACATATATGCTCCCCATAGAGCTGGAGCGATCTCGATCGGAAGCGAGTAAAAGCCGCCTGATATGGCCAGCGACATGGCTAGGAAAATGTTTCCTTCCGGAAAAGCCGAACAGAGCCTCTTAGAGACCAGGATCCTCCTCTTTCAGTTAGCGGGTAAGACAGTCAAAGATAATTTTTTCGAAGGGATTACTACCTCATCAAATCACAAGATTGACCTATATATGGAAAAAAAGACGTCAGAAAGACCCTCTTTCCACAACAGATAAAACTTCCCTTCTTTTCTGACCTTTCTTAACTGTCCAGTGAACAAACAAAGGTTGAACAACTCCCGAAGTCTGCTTTATGGGGCTATGAACTGAACTCGCATGGGAATACCGTTGGATAATTAGAGCGATTTCTAGCTCCGCCACCCTGAAGTCAGGGTCAAGAACAACACACTTATTGTAAGAAGAGGGGGCCTTCATCAGAGTCGACTAGCTTCCATGAAAAATTTAACGGACTCAATGATCGGGGAGCGAAACTTGTAAATTCATAACAACATTACTTTAATAATTTACGGTAACTACGCACCATAATATGAATCTTCTTCCCTCTTATAACGTCTAACAGGTTTATTGCTCAAAATGTTTTATGTAATATTCTTAATGTAAGAAGAATAAAAAGTCTTTTTGTTACAGGATAATAAAAACTTTTGTTAAAATTGTCTTATGTATGCGATCATCAAATAGGAGGGCACTTCAGCGCCGGAGAGGACTTGAGAAACATCATATTATACTCGCTGGTCTCATTTGAGACTATTTGCGAGATTTTAATTTAAAAATATTAAAAACTATAATACTAAAAAAGATAATACAGTATATAAAGTAAGATAAATTATTTAAACAATACTTGTTTTAATGAAGGAAGTTATGTTAATAACAAAAAAATTATGTCCTTTCATATAAGCTATTAACATATTTCCGGGTTCCTAAATTATAATATTAACAAATAAATGAAATGATTATAATAAATAATACATAACAGATATAATTATCATCATGTCAACCTTTTAGTTTAATAAAAAAAATATTAATAGATCGTAATTAAATGTTTGATATAAAAAAATATATTTTCCATGAAAATAAAATATAGCCAGTGCTTAGTTATTTATAATCGTAATAGTGTTTTAACTTATTTTAATGTTTTAATTATTTAACTTTGCATAAATTAACAAACTATGTAATATGAAAGAAATTGTAAACAAACTTTAACACAGTTTTGTTTCAATCAACCGAGAAAAAATACAAATTATCGTATAAAACCCCCATCCTAACCAAAGAACAACATAATCATTATTTATAGTGAAATAAATATACCGTTATTGGTTAAACTAAAGTTATATGTACCTTTTATAATATTTAATAATTAGAGTACCGTGTCGCCACATATCATAAAACAATATAATATGACGAATATCTGATATATTGGCTGAATAATTGATTTACACATCGAAACCTTATAAACACAACATATATATAACTGAATTGATAACATTCCAACCATATAAACTGCTTACTGATTAGCTAATGATTCTGATATCATTCAGACACTTTGCTCTGATCTGGTCTTGGGTATTGTCCCAACAGTGGCCTCCAACCTCCCCTATAGCCACCCCGAACCTCGCACATTAACTGATACTGTTCTGGTAAACTGATTACGTACCCTGGTCTAGTACACTGTTCTAATTCACTGGTCTGATAACCTGGTCTGATACTCAGGTTATATAACTGGTCTGAAGTAATATGGTTGGAACCAATATAAAAGTATAAGAAATAACAAATCACTTACCGAACTGTAGTGTTATCTCCGCGCTGTCGGTTTTCCGAATGAACCCTGTTCGTGTCGAGACATATTAAGTTTACTCACCTGTCACAAGAGATGTCAAATGAATTTGACATATATTCGCTTTCGCGACACTCCCACCAGAGGAAAAAGAAACAAATTCATATAATCAGGAAATATAATTGTATAAACACAAATTTAATAATTGCATCAAATTAAGATAATGTCAATAACTGGGATGTCCACTGTTTCACTAGTTCCCTGGCCTTGATAGCAGAAGACCTGGTAGATCGCTTTGGGACTGACTCTGAATTTATAGTGTCACGGCTGGTAGATGGTTCATTCGGTTCGTTTGACATTTCATCAATGGCTCCTTGACTGGGTGTGAGATCGTTAATATTTTGAGATGACGCTGTGTGCTGGTCGTTAATTTCCAAGGGATACAAGTGGCCAATCGATCGAGTAAAAACTTCACCTGATGGCAATTTAATTTTCGCAACTCTGATCTGTCCGTCTAAACCTCTAGACAACTCGATGATTTTACCAACCCTCCAGTGTGCCCTATTACTATCTGCTTTTATTTGTACTATTTCGTTTAATCTAGGTGCTCTATTAATTATGACCCTTGGTTGACGGTGTTTATCTTTACGTTCACGCAGGCTGGTTAGGTATTGATTTTGAAACATCTTAGTAAATTCTTGAAGAATAATCTGACCACGTTTCCAACCGTCGATAAGGTTTGTTTTAGTTACAGTAGCCGATTCTACAAATTCTTGATCTGAGATGTATGTTGTTAAAGCCCCACCAACACGCAAGAAATCTGCTGGTGTCAGAACGTGTTCAATATCACTGCCTACCGCTGTTAAGGGCCTTGTATTAATTACCGCTTCAATTTCTTTCATAATAGTATTCAACTGATCGTGAGTCACAATGTGTTTATCTAGAGTTCGCTTTAACGAATGCTTAACAAGACCTATTAACCGTTCATAAAAACCTCCAAACCACGGGGCTAATTCTGGAATGAATTTCCAACAAACACTATTTTTAATGCAATAATCGGAAATTATAACTTCTGCAGTAAGCTTAAATTGGGTAGCATTATCCGATATAATAAGACAAGGTAAACCTCTCGTCGCTATAAACCTTCTTATCGCTAATAAACATTCCTCAGCAGACGAATCTTTTACTATTTCCAAGTGTATGGCTCTAATAGCCAAGCATGTAAAGAGACATACCCAACGCTTCTCATTAGGTGTACTTTTAACATAAAGAGGACCAAAATAATCTAAGCCTGTAAAAGCAAATGGTAAAAATAACCTTACTCTCTCTTTTGGAAGGTCAGGCATATTTGGCAATTTGAAAGGGCCTCCTCCATATTTTACACACTGCGCACACTTCCTGATAATCCTTTGAACTGTTGATCGACCCTGTGGAACCCAAAACTTCTTTCGCAATAACGCTAATGTGTGTGAAACACCAACATGAAAATTCTTTTCGTGTAAATTTTTAATTATATCGTGGGTAAATTCTGCATCTTTTGGTAGCAAAACTGGCTCCTTTTGATCATGTGTGAAATCTGTATATTTAAATCTTCCTTTACACCTTATGATTCCATCCTCGTCTTTGTAAAGCTTAAGACTTTTAGATAGATTTGTTTCCCTACCTTCAACTTCTTTAGGAAAATGTTTAATTTGAATATCACGAATTTTCATGTCTTCGCTGTTCATATTGCTGCTATCTGCTTCTTTTATTCCTTCGATCACCTCTATACTTGAAGGACCCTCCTCAACCAAAAAACTTTGGACCTCGGCTGTGGTGTTACTGTAGTTATGTGTTTCGGGCCATTGGTCCGGTTCTAGCTCTAGAAATTTTGGACCTTTAATCCACTGATCATATAGGTCTACATGTTCTGGTCTAGTAGCCACATCCGCTGGATTAAGTTTCGTTGGCACGTATCGGAATTGTATCGACTTATTTTGTTTTATCTCCTTAATTCTTCGTGAAACAAATGGTGGAAGCAACTTTTCTGATTTACACCAACTTAAAACTACTTGACTATCAGTCCATAAAAATTGACCTCTAAGGTCAAACTTAAAGGACTTATTAACATAATTCATTAATCTATAACCAATTAATGCTCCTAATAATTCCAATTTTGGTATCTGTAAATTGCTTTTATTCTTTAAGGGCACTAATCTGCTCTTGCCAATAACAAAACTGATAATATTATTAGTGCCTAAAGAACTACGTAAATAAATTATCGCAGCGTAGGCTTCCATAGAAGAGTCTGTAAAACAATGTAATTCATAGTTAATGCTATTTATAATTTTATCTGTGTTTAAACCATATCCATAATACCGATTTATATTTATATTTTTTAAGTAATCAAACTTTGACTTTATTTTGTTCCATTCAGAAAGTAAATCATTATTTAATCTTACGTCCCACTTCATTTTTTCTTTCCACAATCTTTGAAAAAATAGTTTTGCTGGTAGTATAACAGGAACAGCAAATCCACAAGGGTCATAAATTGAAGCTATACATTTTAATACACTCCTTTTTGTTTCAGTTTCATTCATATCATTAACGGGGACTTTTAAACTTAACTTGTCTTGTTCGATATTCCACATAATTCCTAAGATCTTCAATGGTTTATTGTCGTGTGTTCTTAACTCTATTGGAATACTATCATTTAATTGTTTTGAATTCGAGCTCCACTCTCGTAAATTCATTGACAAGGAATCAAATGTCTGTTTACACTCGCTGTATAATTTTAATGCTTCTGTAGTGGTTTGAGCTCCTGTGACTATATTATCAACATAAATCTCGTCTGATATCTGGCACATTCGGCTACTATTAGTCTTAAGAAGATGAAATCTTATAGTAGCATTAAGTAAAAAAGGACTAGATATTACTCCAAATGGAACGCGACAAAATCGCAGATGTAAAATATTATCTTGATTTGGACCATAATTCTTATCCTTGAGCCATAAAAACCGTGTTACATCTCTATCTGTGTTCTGGAGACCTAATTGCAAGAAAGCCTTTTCCACGTCTGCTACTATCCCTATTGGATGTTGTCGAAACTTAATCAACAACCTAGTAAGGTCTTCGAGCATTAAAGGTCCACGGTATAAACATTCGTTAAGACTACGATGTCCTGAAGACTTCGCTGAAGCATCATACACTATCCGAAGTTTATTAGGTTTATCTCGGCTATATACACAATGATGAGGCAAATAATGAACCGGGTGAGCTTGTGGAATAGTATGGTCTGATACTATTTCAATAATACCGCATTGTAACTGATCTTGAATAACGTTATCATAAGCATCGATTTCTGAACTATCTAACCGTGTAAGTAGACTATTAAGCCGACCCCAAGCTAGTCCTAAATTGTTAGGAAGGTCCGGTGGATAATCTGTCCAAGGCCATTTAACATAATATCTATTTTCACTGAACTGAACGGTTTCATTAAATTGTCTAATGGCTTCTTCATCGCATGTAGTTTTTGGAGAATCACTAATGCCTATCGATTCAAGGTCCCATAACCTCATAACGTCATCTACCTTTAATGGGAGGTCAGGCTCATTAAATTTTTTGTCAAGTACCGGGTCCGACTGATAGTACGTTAGTGCAGTTAACTGATCTAAACCGTCATAATTTCTATCAACATTGCCAGACCATACCCATCCAAAATCTGAATTAATCAGCAAGAGGTCATCCGTAACTATGATTTTGCTTTGATACATAAAAGAATTATAATAATCATTTCCAATTAAAATATCAATTTTATCACCATGGGACCCATCATCTGCAAAGATAAGACCCTTTAGTCTAACATCGTTCCATAAACTTTCAGGGTTATGAAATTTAGGCGGCAATACATTATTAGTAATATGAGGTACAACATTCGCGCATAAGACCCTGGTTGTACCAGTTCGGGTAGTAAGTCTGAATTTTACAATTGAACTTTCTATTTCCCGTGGTGATACTGTACCAAAAGTAAATATAGATAAATTAATCTTTTCTAAAACGGGTAATGCTAAACTGTTAGCAATAGCTTCTGTTACATATGAACGTTGACTTCCACAATCAAGTAAAACTCTGCATCGTAATGTACGTTCTATGTTGTCATGGTACGTGTGCCTTTCTATACTGCTAACGTCTACCAAACAAGTTTGTAATAAAGTTGTTTTAATGTAAGATCCTATGTGTAAGTTATTAGTTATTATGGGAGTTTCTAGTTGCGATGATTTTTCTGGACATAGCGCTCTATTATGGATTCCAAATTTATTGCAGTGTCTACACTTACGTTTCGCACGGCATTTATTAGCTCTATGACCACTATTAAGGCAGTTGTAACAACGATTTCCTAATTTGGACTTTCTTTCCTGTATAGTTGGGTATGTGTGACATTCATCATTGAAGTGATCCTGATTACAAAATATACACTTACTAATTTTCTTCTTCTTCGGCGGTTCATCGCTACGGTTAAAATTGTCACTGGGTCTCTTTCGAGAAAAGGTTGAGTAGTTTCTTTTAAATTGTTTTTTAAATAATTTAGATTTTGATTTATTGTTGGTTGTAAACCTTTGTAAGCTATCTATCCTTTCATCTGACTTGACATGTAAAGCACCCAAAGTAAAATTATTTCGGTTATCTTCGTTTTCAATATGTAATGTCTCCTTTCTTAATCTAGTTGACGATTCTCTTGCTGATATAATATATTCTAAGTTCTTTCTTATGTTATCAATTGTTTCTTCTTGGCCAGTCATTTTCATTCTCAATTCATAAATAATATCTTCTGGAAATTTCTCTATAATCATAACTCTCAAATGATTGTGATTAACATCTTCACCTAAAGAGCCAAGTACCCTAAGATGTCTTTCAATTTCATTAAGGACTTGTCTACACTGATTTATTTGGTTAGACGAAGTTGCCTTGATTCGATAAAGCGCTACATAATGAGCATCTATAATAGCGCTTGGTTTACCATATCTTTCCTTTAATGTTTCAACTGCTATATGATAATTTTTGTTCGTCGTATCTAAACCTTCGATCGCTTGTTTAGCGTTACCCTCCAAAACTGATTGTAGGTACAATAATTTATCCACATCACTAATATTCCTACAGTCAACATTCGAAGAAAATTGATCCCAAAACTGATACCATTTTAAAACATCCCCATCGAATTTAGCTAACTCCATCCTAGGTAAGTTACTACTAAAGCTTTCTTTAGATATTTGCGTTCTGTTTCTATTGGTCTGCATAATACGAAAATCCATCTCTGCTAATAAATTTTCTGCTTGTAATTGAACTGATGTATATTCTCTTATTTGATCGGCATTTGGTTCTTTCATTAATTTGCAATAATTATATATTTCTGATACAAATCTCTGATTAGCACCTTTTAACTTAATATTAATTAACTCTATCTCATTAATTGTTGTGGCATCACTAACATTCGATTTTAATAAGGCACACTGGGCAGCACTGATGCATGTTTGAACTGACTCATGAATCAGTTTAAATCGAACCTGAACAGCATCATCCATTTTTATACCACACTCAGTTACCCCAAATCAATATGTCAAACAAATAGCTTCGTATCCAATGTCTAAAACAAATATTAATACTCTTAAGTAACTCAAGAAAAAATACATTAATGTTTATATTATTTTTGATCCGCTTCGCAATTAATGTCAAAATATTTAAATAACACCGAGAATTAATTCATACAGGACTTTTTAAAATGACTGTGGTATTTATTGTCATTAAAACCATTGTCTAAGAATAGTCAACCCGCGACATTCATTTATTAAAATTTATAACCACATAAAAATATTTTATGAATCATCACAATTAAAATCACGCTGTATATCACACATTAAGGAAACCGAAGCGTTTAATTAATTATTTTGCATATTAGCAACCTATTTAGTCGGCTTTCTGATTTTTTTTTGATGTTACTCAAATAATAATTAATAAATTATGCATTATTAAACATCTTTGTAAAGATCTCGATATTAAAATAAATAAATTGTCAAGCTCATGTTACTCTTTGATCATGTAATCTTCCATAGGTAGTAGAAAGTTTAAATACGGTTAAATAGTTATTGAGTTCATTAAATACAACAAAAAAAACATACATAATTTCCATATATTTATAATACTAGTTTGATTAGTACGTATACTTTAATTGACTCAATAATTTTACTTTATCATGAGGGTAAAATATTTATGAATCACAATATTAATATTTTTATAAAATCGATCGGTACTATTGTTCGTTCGTTCAGATTCTAAGACAATATACTATGAATAATAATTAACCACAGTCCTCCGACTAAAAATTTTGTTTTAAAATTTTATGAGAAATAAGTGATATATTAATGATAAATGTAGATACTGTACTTTGTTACAGAAAAACCAAGACGCGTACTATCTGATAAATATTTGTGAACATTCATAAAATATTGATCACGTATGAAATTTTTCACTTACATGTATATTCCCGGTATTTTTCTATTTGCACTTTTGAAAATAATTTATGATCATTATATTTTTAGCAAAACACTTATTACAATAAATGTTTATAATAGTATACACAACTATAACAAATAAACAATATTACATTCATAACGCTGTACTGACGTCGTCGTCTTATGCGAGTATTATTTCGATCTACCGGCACAATTTTAATAAAAATATGAACCGAACAAATTTATTGAATAAAACAAAGAAACAACAAGATAATCATCGGGGTATCCTATGCGACGTGCAATTAAGTGATATGTCTTACAAATATTTTTTTTTATTATTATTTTTTTTTTTTTTTATATATCCCAGCACCACCGCCATGTCGCCACATATCATAAAACAATATAATATGACGAATATCTGATATATTGGCTGAATAATTGATTTACACATCGAAACCTTATAAACACAACATATATATAACTGAATTGATAACATTCCAACCATATAAACTGCTTACTGATTAGCTAATGATTCTGATATCATTCAGACACTTTGCTCTGATCTGGTCTTGGGTATTGTCCCAACAGTGGCCTCCAACCTCCCCTATAGCCACCCCGAACCTCGCACATTAACTGATACTGTTCTGGTAAACTGATTACGTACCCTGGTCTAGTACACTGTTCTAATTCACTGGTCTGATAACCTGGTCTGATACTCAGGTTATATAACTGGTCTGAAGTAATATGGTTGGAACCAATATAAAAGTATAAGAAATAACAAATCACTTACCGAACTGTAGTGTTATCTCCGCGCTGTCGGTTTTCCGAATGAACCCTGTTCGTGTCGAGACATATTAAGTTTACTCACCTGTCACAAGAGATGTCAAATGAATTTGACATATATTCGCTTTCGCGACATACCGCGATTAAATAAAGCTCATTACAACTAATACATATACTATTTAATAAACGTCTTACATTTGTTCCTAAGGTTTTCGTTAGATTATGTTGCACTATAATATAACTTTCTCCCTAAAACTCCAGAGCAATTTTGTAGTGGCTGCTGAGGATGTAATGTTGCTCCATATAAAAAAACTTTTTAAATGAAATTATAAATTTGAAAATTTTATTATGTTATCATTCTGGTTTACATTAAAATATGTTTCGTGGATAACAATATTGTTTAAGTTCGATAAATTAATACTTAGTAGTAAGGCAAACATAGTGACATCAGTTAATTTTTAATGGTGGCACGTGGACGGTGTCCTTTTGGATAGTATGGTTACGCCAACGGTCACTTTATTTGGAAACGCGTGCCTGGTCACTTATACGAAAATGTTGGTTCGGAACACGCTGCCGCCTTCACATATATTTTTGTCATAAAATATGTATAATTTATGTTAAATTAATTGATACGGATAGAGTGCCGTTCAGTGAATAATTTGACATTTTTTATACATACTTACATATATAATACATACGTTGAGTAAGGCAAACTAATGAGGATAAGCTTTTAAAGTGAACAACGTGTGCTAATAAAACAATCAAGCGGAATTCCAGGGGGAAATTATCAAATCACCTTCGAAATATGTTGGAAAATTTATAGTTTTAAAGTTATGATATGCCATAGGCAAAATAAATCCTAGTTAATATTTTAATAATTTACATAAATTCTGGATATAGCCAAATGATTAAATAAAAAAAAATATAATTTGAAAAGTATACATTTTAGCGGAATATAAAATTGGTAATTTGGGTATCCCAAGTGAAATTCTTTTCCTGGGATTATATTTGACACCATTTTTTACTTATTTTGCGATATTATATATTTTCTTTTGGGTGTACTAATAATGATTAAGTAAAGGGGTACTTCCTCAATATATTTATAAAACGAGACAAAAAAATAGTGTCCTAAAACCTATTTTGTGATATTGGAATACTTGAGAACTCGAGATCTAACAATGTAATTGAAAGTAGATTGTTGCAATGGCTCTCGTCTGTTGAGAGAAAATTGTGTGTCGCATCAAGGTTTTTTCATTGCCCTTTTTTATTATGAAAATATCATACCATATTTTAAGTTAGTCTTATCCATTTGTACATGTAACATGATTAAAAATTTGTCGTTTTTTAATTTGTCATGCTCGTTAATATGTTTTCATTGATACGATATGATATAGAGCAAAACTTTTTGAAGCAATGATCATATTGAACGGTTTATAGCTACGTAAATAAAGTGGTTTCTGAGCTGTGTTCGTTTAAAAACAGAGCAAATGAATAAAGTCGATCGGGTACTGAGAATTGCAAAACCAGGCACATACCTTTTTACCCAATAATTGCATGAGATTTTTTATTGTGTTATTTTAACTTGTGTGTAGGATCGATTGCTTAAATTATAATTTTATATTAATTCAAAAAATATATATATAAATTAAATCTTTTTAATTTCACAAAGATGTTATATTTTTGTTGGATTTAAACCAAAAACCAAGGAATATCTTATTATAATATTCATATTATATGTTTCTTTTACTGTTGGTCATCAAATTAACACATTCATGTTGCATTTAGAAAAAATATTAATATATAAATGAAAAAATAAATAAGTTTTCTTTATTTTGTTACTAGTTACGACACCCACCATCGGAGGATCCAAAATAATACGAAATATTACTTCCTCTCAAAAGGGACTTTACTTCAAGACTTTTTAAAAGGTTTTTCTTAGTTATTTCACAATATAATATAATTCAGAAAACAAAATTCAAACAATATAAGATCTTATATTTTTTCTTTATAATCGAAATTTGATTTTAGTGATATGTTGTATGATAGTTATACACAACAATATGTGAAAATTGGGCAAATGCATGTGGTGCAGCTAAAAAAATATGGAAATACAAAATTAATTTAAAAACATATTTAAGAAAAAAAAAATTGTTTAAAACAAAATATATGAAAATATAATGTTAACTAAAAAGAGGTTTAATAAAAAATATATAATAAAAAAAAAACGATTGGTTCTATTCGGATTTCAAATTGTACTTATAATCGACTTCATGTCTGTGTTTTTATTGAGTTTTTCTTTATTTAGATATTGTATTATATCAAAATCTAATTATTACTATTTATGAAATATTTCAACGTTTCATTTCATAAAACTCTGATAAAATTCAACAAAACTGCCCAACTTTACCCTACCCTAAAAAGCTAACGTCGAAAGTTGTATGAGGCAAATATGTGAGTTATACATTAAGATACAATTACCCAGAATGAAACTTTTTTAATTTAAGATTTGAAAATAATTCTATTTGATATAGACTTTTTAATCCAACAAAAAGACTTGTTAATGTTTTATAAATAATATTTATATATTATTTATATATTATTTAATATTTATATCTAAATAAACTTATAAATAAATACCAAGAAGTACTAGTACCAAAGTGTAAAATAGAGTGCTGTATCAAATAGCAGTTAAAATTGTATTTATCAGAATATCATGTGTTTTGTTATTAAGTAATACTTTTATCTCCGAGTGCAAACACACTGTAGCTTACTTTTTATATATAATTTTAAAGAGGGATTTTGTTTCTAGATATATCAAACTTTATTTATATAGAATTTTATTTATAACATCTTGATAATAATTTGCTTTCTCATCAGGGCCATCGCCCTTCAACAATTATACAATAAGAGTTTGAATTATTATAAAAAGTATGTCAGAAAAGGATACTTTTAAAAATATTAGAGTACTAATACTATAAAAACTTACTCCGCAAGTTTAACATGTGTTTTAAATTGCTTGATGAAATTATATTAATTTAAATATTTGTAGTATCACAAGATGAAACTGCTTCTCCCGGGAAATTATCACCTAAATATTAAGGATTCCTAAAGAATATAGAAAGTATGTACGCCTCCTTTGTGCTTTCAATCAATTCCAGTAACTTATCTGCATATTTTATAAGGCGAGACGAAGTGATATTGAGTATTGAAAACTTATCTTTTGGGAAATTAACTTGTTCTTTCGTACTGTAAGGACGCCCCAAGAATAGGGCTTCTTAAAAAAGATTTATTATCTTTAAAGACTTAATTAAACACTTTAATGTTCTTTAGACAAAGATTATGTATTATTAATGTTGATTAATGAACACAGTGCGAGAATTCATTAAGAGGCGTTTCGCATCATACAGCTGGGACTGAACTGAGGATCAGGTTGATCAGGATTTTTAAGAAAAACTAGGAGATGATTTAGCATGAATGATGAGAGTCGGTGACAAAGCTGAGACAGGACTTAGATCAGCAATACGTTTCAGGGTTATAACAGTACGCTATATACATAAATATCAGAAGTAAATATTAATGTTAGTAATTATTATGTTTTATATAATAATAAACGCATCGCTTTGGTAAAAGATCGAAATTCCAATTTCTGTCTATCATTATAAATAACAGAATCAAAAAAATAAGCCATATTGGAATCTTTTCTTATATAAAAAATGTAAATAATTTTTTTACAGCCTTTTATTATGCAAAAGAGATAAATTTAATAAAATATTTTTTGTCTTGATTTCAATTAAGATGAGCATTTAAATATTCCAGGAAAATTTTTTTTTTTTATTATTTAGTTTGAGATAGATATATATTTTTATGTAATGTCTAGTAATCTGCTTATATATCTCTGTGTAATGGCCATGTATAAACTATAAAATATATCTCTCAAAATCTTATTTCGCTATACTTGAGGCTTTGTAAACTCTCCTTACAAAAAGCGTCGTCACCTTCACCGTCGTTAGCTTCATGGCAAGCCTTTTAATGGCCTCCAACGTCTCAAGCTAGTATTTAGTGGATCCATAATAAAGATACGAGCAATACTCCATGCATGAATGAACTTGTGCGTGGTACAGCATAAGCAGCAATTCTGGCGTGAAGAACTTTCGAACCTTGGAGAGAATACCGAGCTTTATAACTGCTATTTAAGCCTTTGACTAAATATAGAAGCCAAAGTAAAACGTCGCAGAAAAAGTTACAACAAGTAGCTCAAGGTGGTCTATAAGGATGGTTACATTTTGGATTCAGGGACCGGATTGTATTTTCCTCTTCTTCGCAGAGAACAGACACGCTTGAGTCTTTGCCGCGTTGAACCTTATAAGATTGACATCGCCCTATTCAGCCTCTGCCCGAAGGGTAAGGTTAAGACGCTCAACCATTGCTTTTCTGCAAGACTGAATATCGGCCGCACTCGCCCTCGCGCTGGCTGTGTGCCTCTCCATCACAGTGCGGGCAACTGCGTATCCAAAGCTTCCGGTTCTCAGCAGGTCATCAATGTGTAGCAGGAATATTAAAATAATAGTGTCGTGGAGAGTTAGGATCCCTGGGGTACATTGGTATTTATAGTATATATTATATATATTAGATACGATGAGCTACCGTCGATGACTATTCTTAAAGATCCGATATCCAGTTACAAAGGCTAGTGGGCAGTCTATACGATGGAAGCTTACAGATAAGGGCATTGTCCAAACCCTTTCAAAGGCCTTAGAAATATCCAGGGTGACATCAAATGCCTCCTCATGTTTTCCGACGGCCTCACTACAGATATGTGTAGCTTACTAGGTGGCTAAAAAGATTGTTAGACTCTAGGTACGTCAAAAGCCTGCTGTTCAGAACATGCTCCATACTCTTACAAAGTATAGAGGTAACTAAAACGGGTCTATACGACTCCTCTTTCGGGACACGGGCTGCACGTTCGCAAGTTTTCACGATTCCGGCACTTTACCAGTCGCAAGAAATAGTCTAACCAAGTGTGTCGGAAAAGGAGACAACTCTGGCGCATAGACTTTTAGGATTATGATTTCATCCAATGATAGACTGGCAAAACAAACTACTGCTACCTACTAGAAGTTTTGATGAAGGATATTAATTTTTCCATTTTATGCCATGCTATTTCAACTAAGGACCTTTATCAACTTTATACATTTTTTTTTTGAGAGAGTTGGTATTAATATGGTGGAGCAGTACAGTTTATCCGCTGAAACCGAGATTGCAGTTAGGCCTTACCACCAAATAGACTATCCATCACTTTAAGTATTTAGATTAGAATTGATGAGTGAGTGATCAATTCTGTTACAAATGTTATATCATTGATTGTAACAAATTACTGAACATAAATCGTGATTTAGTTTCTAAACATTTACGAAATTTATTGTTTGTGACGGAGAAAATAATAGTTAGTTAAAGGTTTCTTCTTCAATAAAAAATATATAATTGTATTGACAAGTATACGTTTTAAAATATATAATTGTCAATACAACTATATTTTAAAACAAGAAAAAGATTATGTACAGATTATTTAATTAAACATTTATTCTACATTCTTACCCAAAAACAGAGTTCTTAATTTGATGACATACATTTACGTTCAATGAAATATAGTACAAGGTTGACCCGAAACTCAAGCAAGCACCGCTGTAATGAATTAAGTTAGTAACTCTCTGAACCGAGCACTCCTTTTGTCACACTCACTTCCACGGTGTAAATTTAGTTTATTTCCTGTTATATACTACATGTTGTAGGAACAAGTTGAGGAAAAACTTTTTTTTAAATTCAAGGTTATTAAGTTTAGCAACTTTCATGTTTTAATACGCTATAGTAGTAATTTTAATTCGTTTACATATATTTTTAATATATTAAATTTAATTAATTAAACTAGAAATAAACAAGAATTTTTGAAAACTAATTTATTACATATTCAATGAACATTCTTAAACAATAACTTCTTTAATTATGTCAAAAATCAACAGCATACGCTAACGAGTTGGAACACCATTCATAATAGAAGTGTTGATTAAATTACTGTACAGAAAATTTATATTATTGAGGCTAACAATGTAAAAATTGATATTCTGTTATAAATGACATGATAAAATTACCTATATTCTTATATGTTAATATTTGTGATAAGATAATAAATATCGTAATAAAATGTTTTGTATGATATTACTATGAAAAATATTTTTTGGATACGTCACAAGACAATGGACTATACTTATTATTTATCTTATATATTAATAGTGTAAGCCAATTTTTGTACCAGTGATTAACGGACGATAGCTGCACTTAAAAAATCGGTTATGGGCTCATTTTGAAGAGTTCTACCCGCAGATGTGTCAATTAATAAAAAGAACAAAGTCCAAAAAAAAATGTAAAAAACAAAAAGATTTCATCATTTTGGCGCCAATTGTAGATGCGTGCCCGCAGTTTACAATGAATTGAAACGAAAAAAATCTGTAATAGATACCGACATTCCTAAAATATTTGTTAAACAAACGCAAACGATCGTGGGCGCCCCACTAGGTTTCGCTTATTGCATAAAGTAATATTGTAAACCGAGAAAAAAAAATGGCATTTTGTAAGTTTTGGTTCCTAATAATTAGTTTATTAATAACTACTACCCATCTTTTTAGTCTAAATATTACTACAAAACATGGCATCGATAAAACAATTGTTATATAGTCAAGTAAAATAGCGCACAGACCTTTTGGCCTGTGCGCTATTTTATACAATATTTTTATTATATGTACAATATTTTTATTGTCTATATCTACTTGTTTTTCCTTTCTTTTTTTGGGTTATATCGATTAAGTACCGATAGTAATGAATCCATTTTTACTCCGCTACCAATTGTATGTCATGAATTCTATTTGAATATTAAATTAAGGTCTGGTTATCGAGGATCGGGTTTGAAAATTGTGTTCTTGTTTCAATATTTGTTAAGGAGCTTAGGAAATATAGTTAACGTGGTTTCGAAAAATAATATTGATTTCGAATCATTGCTTGTAAAAAAAAGAGTATGTTAAAATACACCTTTTTTACATTAATTTTGTTGTAAAAAATTCATGTCCCTTTTTGTTTGATACCGAATTATTGTTTGTCCAAAAAAATAAAAGATAATGTTAAAAAACACGTGTGTAATATTAAAATTATCATGAAAAATTAATGCCCCTTATTTTTATTTATTTATTGCCCAGAATGTCGATATTTTAAAATTGAAAAGTTTCATAAGCTATTATGTAACAAAGTATGTGGAAATTATTTATAATTGCATTCCTCTTGACCGGAATTTTTGGACTCTGGGTGATCGAAATGCGATGTTTGTAAAAGTTTACACATAATGCAATCTAAAGCCACAAAATAAATTATACAACCGTGCTGTACTAGGATGCCGTTAAACCCAAAACATAGTTTCGGAGTAAACAGCAAAATGGTGTGAATAGTTTCTTCTAAAACTACCAAGAATGATTTGTGTAAAATAAATAATTGACTACATTATATTTATTTGTATTTATCATGTTGTAAAATAAATAATTGACTATTTGTAGTATATTAAGATGTAGGTAGATTGTAAAACAAGTGGGTATATTGTAAAAGAATAAATAGCAGACTGTTACGTATTATACGTATTATTTGTGTATTGCATAAAAATAAAATAATCAGTTTGTAAGATGGCAACTGGTGGAAATGTTATGTTCGGTGGCACGCTCACATTTGACCACCACGGCCAAGACTGGAATGTATTCGTAAGTCGTTTCAAACAATATTGTACTGCGAATAATATTACCGAAAAAAATGACAACGCGGGAGTTAAAAGACGTGCTTTGCTATTGGCGGCTTTGGTGGAAGATACTAAGCACGTCGCTAGAGATTTAGTTTTTTCTACGGAAATGTAGAATACAAATTATTATTTCAAAAATTAGATCTACATTTTTATTCAAAGAAAAGTACATATGCTGAAAGATACCTGTTTTATAAAGCTGGACAAAGACCCGGGGAAGAATTGACCGAATGGGCAGTGTGAGTGCGTAGTCTTGTTCAAAATTGTGATTTCAAATCAGATTACGATATGGCTTTGCGAGATAGATTTGTATTGGGTTCAGAGAATATCAAGGAAAAAGAAAAAATATTCTCAGAAAGTACAGAGAGCCTAACATTTAATAAGGCTTTAGATATGACTATGAGTGTCCGATATGCGCGGTTGGAATACATAAAGTGTGCATGGAAGAGACATCATCTCTAGGCTGCAGTAGTGGATTGATGCAGCTCGGCGCCGACAACGTCTATGCGCTACAAGCATCCGGTGATGCCTCTTCGTCCTCAGAAAGTGTTAAAAAATGTTGTGTCGTGTGTGGTTATAAAAATCATGTTAGAGAGCAGTGCCTTTTTGCGAATAATACATGTCAAAAATGTAATAATAAAGGCCAATTACAACGAATGTGTAAAATAGTTAATAAATAGTTTAAAAAAATATATTATATAGATTGCGACGATGAAATTATTGAGGGTAAATATAATTGTTTTAATAGTAGGTGTAATAACGGTGAGCCTATGCGACAGGTAGTTTCAATAGGCGGCGCGAGATAGAAAGCGGTAATGCTGTCTCAGTTTTACCGACCTACGTTTATGATCGTCATTTTAGCAAAAAGTATGAACTGCAGTTGAGTTATGTTGTGTTTAGTTGTTATAACGATAGTAAAATGAAACAAAAGGGTGTTTTGAGAATGCCAGTTATTTTCGAAAATAAACAAAATATTATTACTTTTTACGTCATTTCGACTAATTTTACTCAAGCGATATTATTAGGTCGTAATTTTATAAGTGCATTTAATTTACAGTTGTGTACATTAAGTTGTAATAGCATTACGTTTGGTAAAGTAGAATTAAAATTAATTGATAAATATAGTGAACTTTTTTCAAATGAGCTGGGAAGTTGTAATAAATATAAAATTACTTTAAAAATTAAATCCTAACCCCAATTAAGGTTTTTTAAACCAAGGCCAGTACCCTTAGCACCAAAACCTAAAGTACAAAGTGAACTAAATACATTATTAGATTTAGGTATTATATAAAAAAAATATTATTCAGATTTCGCGACTCCCTATTGTTCCAATTTTACAGTCTGATGGCAATGTGAAAATACGCGGGAATTTTTAAGAAACTTTAAACAACGTTCTTACATACCGTTGGGCTGCGCTTATTAAGAGAAGGGGAAATGGTCTGGTAGTTAGTCCAGACTAACTGCCAGACCCTCTCCCTTTTTTTTAATAATGTATCCAGATATAGCGAAGGCACTTTGATCGTGTATGGCACAAGCGGCTTCTTTCGAAGCGTCCTTCCTCTCGGCTTCCCGACAGTTTATGCAAGTGGATCAGCAGCTTTCTCACTGGGTGGAGCACACAGGTCATTCTCGAAGGTTTTTGCTCGGATCCCAAGCCCGTGAACGCTGGTGTACCCCAAGGCTGCGCGCTATCTTCAACCCTGCTTCTCTTGAACATCACATTTCATCCGTGACCCGCAAGCTCGTTTGCCCACCTTTCACATAAAAAAAACTGGACACTCCGCTCCATCGGATCCGTTATTGGCTACTTTAAGGTCGATTGTCTAGTATCCTAAAAAGATTTTGTATGTTAGTTCATTTTGTGTCCTGATAATTGTAGTCTACTATTATTATAGTTTTCAGAGTAAAAATGTAAGACTTTGCTCTTTTTAAAAATCTTATAAATTTTATAAGTGTCTTCCAAATACTACATAATATTTTAATTTAATACTTTATCAATATCTAAAAAGTATTGATATATGAATTATTAAAAAAATGTAAAACAAAATATAAAAAATCTATACTAGATAGTAGTAGGAGTAGTGATTATTTAAAAGCCATTATGTTAGTAAATATAACTTTTCATATTACAAACAAATACTAATATTTGCATTATGTTCTCTAAGTTACAATTTTCATCCCAGAACCAGAACTAAAGTAAATCCCAAGGCATTAGCTTGTTGTGTTATAACTCTTTCAAACTTTCAGCAACAACTGACGCGGGTCCAGGCCGCAATAGGATTACCGACAAACCTAGAAACTCTCACATCGCTGCTAATTCAATCTTGTTGTCATTACAGCTACGGCTTTTAAAAGCTTTTAATTTGGTAAACATAGTCGTTTGAAATAAAAACAAGAAAAGAGGGTTCTTGATACATTTCTTACATAGTATGTATGAACAATATTTTAGATTTTATTTAGAACTTACCCTTGAAATCTATACCAGAAATCATTTTCTCGAGAAGAATAAGTGTAGATGTCTGACACTAAGTAAATTCGTTTTTGCACAATATAAATTGAAATAAGGTAAATTCTATTTTGTACAACAAAGATACAAAGGATTAGCTTAACAATAAAGCATTTTACCAACCAACCCAACACGTGCAAGAAAAATACATGAAGGGCGAAGTGCAAAAATAAACACAAACAAAAAAAACAATAGAATATATACTCATAAATGTTACTAGATATCGATAAAATACACATGTTAATCTACTTTAAACATATATTTATTTATCTGGTATGGTATTTAGTATTCCGACAGAACACACTATAAGCTTACTCAGATAAATATATCTTTATTTCCTATACAATTATTCATTTCCGATCATTAAAAATTAATGAAAAATATATGTATATGCTATAACACAAAATCCATAACAATAAGGATTTAACATTCCCTATTCAATTTAAAAAGTGTCTAACTTTGATGTGGAAAGAGAATACTTCACTCAATTGACTATTTTTAGCTAAGACTAGAGTAAAAGCCAAAGTAAACGTTTTTCAATTGCAGATCTCTGACGAGCGAAATGTGTAACAACAGAAGCAATGAATTGCTACAGGGACGGCGTTAACAATCGCCGCCGCTCAATACCATCTGGAACCGCGTTTTGTTCTACAAAATACTGCGATACTAAACTCCTTTTTCTGACACAGTTGTTAGGAACAATAATTGGAAAACCTTTAGATTTCTACAAGTTGGATTAAATTTATATTCGTATTTGTATTACACATTACACATTACTTTATTAAGTGTCAAAACTCTCGATGTTATTGTTATCTATTTATGATTCGAATCATTAAAAAAAAATATGATGATATTAAATTATTCCTATATAAATATATGAATGGACTAACAGCACAATTTTTTTTTTATATGTAATTTAGAACACATACCACAATATCACATCACACATTAATATTGTATTAATGTGTTAGAAGCATTAGTATTAATTAGACGATAAGACAAAATAGGTAAATATTTATGATTCAGAACACGCGCCGTGAAAACATGGCTCGTTCAATCGCCTAGCAGAAAATAGGATCACTTATATTCAGCACTCGTTCCCTTACCTCCGAGATAGCTATCTAGTTAGCTCTTACCCATCTATGAACTTCCACATACTGTAATTTCACAAAATAAATTAAATGTTTAAGTATTGCAACTGCCAATTACTATAATATACTTTCGCTGCTTTTATTATAAACTTTTTTTTTTTGTTAAGTCTATGTAGAAAATTATATCTTTAGTAAATAAACTTATAGAATGCAATTATGTATTACTAAATATTGTTATGGATAAAAAGAAACAAATAAAATAAAAATTATATATTATAACAAATCAAATTGGTGCCTAAGATTCTTTGGTGTATTCGCAAGGGATCATTATCAATTTATTTTTACAAATACATTACGATGATAAAAAATGTCATTATCAATTACTATGAAGCACTGATTTCCATTCCCTAATCTCAACGGGGTTTAACATTCCGGCACATTAATCCAGCACTGTTGTAAATCGATCGACACGTGCTCTTCACTTAGATGTTAGAGTCTAGTATATGTTCATATGACTGTCATATACGAAGACATTGGCATAAATATACTTATATAAATACTACTATATATATTGACTTATAAGGCAGAGTGCTTCACAATAGAACTATATTATTAAATAAATAAAGAGAAGAGGTTTGGCTTTTCACTTTCAAGTGTGCGGTTGTCGGGATACCTTAGAACTATACTGCGACTTTTACTAACGTGAAATATATAAACCACTATTAATTATACTATTAGTTACGTATATGTGCTTTTTTTATTCTTAATGCAGAGGGGGCAAACAGGCAAACCACCTTATGGAAAGTGGTCATCGCCGCCCATAAGCGCTTGCCGTCCTTTTAAAAATTTTTAAGCTCGTTTCTTGAAGATCCCTAAGTCGTATTGGTTCGGAAAGACCGCATGAAAAAGTTGATTCCACTAGGTGGTGTTGCGTGGTAAGAAGTGTCTTTTAAAGCGCACTGTGGTTGACTGCCAGCTGTCGAGATGATGCGGGTGTTATTGCAGCCTATGACTTGCAGTGCGGTGTTGGAATTCAGCGGTGGGTGGTAGTCCGAACACCTCAGAGCACTCCACATAGTTAATGCACATAGACAAATAAGTCCCAGAATATCTTTAAAATTTAAAGAAATAAATACGTAGTTAAATGACTACGTCTAATAATATGTTAGAACAAAAATAAAGAACAATTTCATAACAACAAAACTATAAATTTTTGCGAAATGTAAATAAGGTGATTTGGGGAGCATGTGGTAATATTCTATTCCTGGGATCACATTATATATAAGTTTTATTTATGGTGTACTAATCCCTGAGACGACATAATGTAGCATCGGCAGCAATTACACTGCGAATGACAAATCAAAAGATATATTTGAAGAAAATAAAGAATGATTACTGAAAAATGAGTAAATAGCAAGATAAAATTAAAATACTAAATATATAAGTCCTGTCTTTTCCAATAGTATATTTTGATTAAATATGCTAAATAGATATGAGAAGTAATTTTTATGTGTCTTATACAATAATAAACATCACCTTATTAATAAGTCGAAAATTTAATTTCCATCTATCATTAAAAATCAAAGAAATAATAAAATAAGGAACTGAAGCCATTTTGGAACCTTTTCTCAAATTATGAATGTAAATAAATGTTTGGTTTTTTTCCCTGCCTTGCATATAATATTAAATTAAGTAATCTGCTCTTATAATCTTAGACGAGCGTGGACCTCCTGTATCTGTACGCACCACAAAAATCTGTTCAATGCACATGTATAAAATATATGATATCTTTAAAAATCTGATTTTTATTATAAAATTAAGATACAATATATCCTATATTATTTGAATTTTTTAAAAGTGTCTCTTGAATGAGAAGTACGCCCTTTTAAAGGTTATATAAAGTTTACAACTTTTAATTTGTTTCCTCAATAAGAAATAAAATTAAATTGGCCTCTCAATATCAATGTTTCAGATGTAATTTTAACTTGACCATATGTAAACAACAGATCCTTAAATTTCTTCTGTTAAGGTGTACTTTTGAAAAGGTTAATGTTTTTTTATTAATATATTTAGATTTATAAAAAAATGTTTTATCATAACCAATAATAAAAAGAATATATTAACTATTAACAAAATATAGTATTTATAAAGTAAATTAGTAAAAATATGTAGATGTAAATAACACAGTATATATTTTAATTGTGGGTATTACATTAAACATATGTAAAACTTGAAAGTTGATATGTTTACACTTTAAAACCAAAAAAATAAATTCAAACGTTCATCAAATTATTTGAATATTCACAAATATTTAATCTATATTCTTACAAACCAAAAGAGTTCTTAATTCGATGACACAATGCGTATGTGAGGCTCATTGTAATATAGTACAAAGTCGACCCGAAAGTCAAGCAAGCATCCCTGTAATGAATTAAGTTAGTAACTTTCTGAACCAAGCACTCCTCTTGTCACACTTACTTGTACGGAGAGCATTTAGTTTATCTCCTCAGTTATATACATACTTATAATATACATAAATTATAATTAACTAAATGCAGGAGGAATATAACTTGTATCATGTAGTAACATGACGCAAGTACACCTTGACGACATGCTTTTATAAACAATCGAGGTTGCTAAGTTCAGTAGTTATCATGTTCTAATACGCTACATTAATCTTTATAATTCGTTTATATATTTTTATCCGAATTCATTTTATCCGAATAATTTCATATATATTGAATAAATTTAATTAACGTAATAAATAATTAAATAAATTACGTTCGTTAATTAAAATAGTAACTAAATAAATTTATTTTTATTAATATCATTCATACATATTGAATGAATATAACTCATCCACTTTATACTATGACTTTTTAATTATTTCAAAAATCAACAGTATACGCTAACAAGTTGAAATATCAATCATTATAGACGCGTTAATTGAATAACTCCACAGATAATAAAGTTTATTAAGGCTAACAATGTAAAAATATTTCTTCAGTTGTAATTGACATGAAATTTCCTATATTTTAATGTTAATAGTACTGAAAATACAAAATTTTATATAATATTAATACATTTATCTAGTCTAAATATTACTATGAAGCACGGTGTCTATAAAACAATCGATAAATTTGGTTATATGACTCAAGTCAATAAAGTTGAACAGCGTGAAGGCGATAATATTGTACATATTTAAATATTTTTTGTTCTTTTGTTTTTTGGTTTATATCGATTGAGTTTTGATAGTAATGAATTTATTTCACCCGAAAAGCAATTGTATATGATGAATTTTATCTCAATACCAAATTAAGGTCTGGTTATTCAGGATCGGGTTTGAATATTGTGTTCTTGTTTCAATATTTGTTGAGGTGCTTAGAAAAATATATTTAACTTGGTTTCGAAAAATAATATTGATTTCGAATCATTGCTTGTAAAAAAAAGAGTATGTTAATATACACCTTTTTTACATTAATTTTGTTGTAAAAAATTCATGTTGCTTTTTGTTTTTCATTTATAAGTTTTAAGCAAGGACAGTGTTAAATAACGTCGATATTTTAAAGTTGAAAAAATTTATAAGCTATTATGTAAGAAAATGTTAGACAATTATATGTAATTGAATTCCTCTTGGCCGGAATTTTCAGATTGTGTGCGGTCGAAAGGCGATGTTTGTAAAAGTTTGCACATTCTGCAATCTAAAGCCATAAACTAAATTATACTACCGTGCTATACTAGGATGCCGATAAACCCAAGAACATATTTTCGGAATAAATAGTTAAAAAGCGTGAACGTTTGTTTCTAAAACTAATAAGAATGATTAGTTTAAAATAAATAATTGACTTTATTATATTTATTTCTATTTATAATAATAATTACATATATTTAAAGCTTACTTTTAAAACGGATAAAGGGTTTTAATTTCGTGTCAAAGATTAAAGAACAATTCATGAAAACTCGCCTTATTTAATAAAATCATTAGTTGATTTAATTAATGTAGTAGGCAACTTGTTGATATAAATATTGCTTTATTGTTTATTAAATCTAAATAAATGTTTGTTAGGTATATTTATTAATAAAATTATTTTATTTAAATAATGAACAATGAACTAGTTCATGAGTAGTTTTATCATTTCCGGCTGTTTTTCATTTTAAAGTTTGATGCAACTGCGACACTTCGCTCACTCGGGTCCGATATTGGAAACTTTGATGTCGATTGTTTAGTATCCTAAAAAGATTTTGTATATTAGTCCACTTTGTATCTGAATAATTGTAGTTTACTAATATTATCGTTTTTAGAGTAACAATTTATAACTTTTCTATTTTGAAGAACTTTAGAATTGTGTGTCTACTAAATACTATATAATATATTATTAAATATATTCTATAATATATTAAGTATATAATAGAGATTATTTAATATATTTATTAAAAAATCTTAAACATGAAAACCAAAAAGTATTGATAAATGTTTAAAAAATATAAAAAATCTACACTAGACAGTAATAGTTATTTAAATATTATTATGTCAGCTAATATAACTTTGAATGTTACAAAAAAATACATATATATGCATTACCCCATCTAAGCTACAGTTTTGTCCCGCCAGAACTAAGGTAAGTCCCAATAAGCGTGTTGTGTTATAGCTCTTTCAAACTTTCAGCAACAGATGACGCGGGTCCAGACCGCAACAGGATTACCTACAAACCTAGGAAGTCTCACATCGGTGCAAATTCAATCTTATTGTTAATATAGCTACCGCTTTTAAAAGTTTTTAATCTGTTAACATATTTATAACATGAAAGAAAAAGAGGTTGAGAGGTTTCTTGATAAATTTATTTTATAGTATATGAGTACATAAATAATATTTTAGAGATAACAAATTTATTTAAAACTTAGTTTTGAAATCTATACCAGCAACCTGTCTGATACTAAATTCATTAATGTCTTCGTTATTCTGGTATAGTATTTAGGATTCTCATAGAATACACCATAAGTTTACTTAGTTAAATATATCATTAAATAAACCTTTATTGACTATTAAATATTCATTTCTGATTATTGAATATTTAAGAAAAAAATTATGTACGTACTATGACACAAAATACATAACAATAAAATACAATAAGTTTTTGAATTATTTTTAAAAAGTATGTATTTAATCCAAAAAAAAAATTCCATACAACTTTCAATACTGCTAGAGTACTAATACTATAACAACTCAGTCCCCAAGTTCAACAAGTGTTTTAAGTTGTTTAAAAAATGAATGAATTTTAAGGCGCAAAATTTTTTTAATATTTGAAGTATCGTAAGATGAAGCTACTTCTACCGGGAAATTATAACCAAAATATTTAGGATTCCTAAGAAAATATACAGCATATTTGCTTTCAATCAAGTTCCGTGACTTATCTGATCTTATTTTATGAGGGTGGAATGTAATGTGCGACTATGAATATTTCATGTAAATTATGAACAACTGATTATATCAAATAATTAGAATATTCACCAACGTTTATTCTAAATTCTTCCAAACAAAAGAGTTCTCAATTCGATAACATAAACATACGCTCAGTGCAATATAGTACTAAGTCGACCCGAAAATTAAACAGGCAATGCTGTAATGAACTGAGTTAGTAATTCTCTTTAACCGAGCACTCTTCTTGTCACACTTACTTACACGACGTACATTTTGTTTATCTCAGTTATACACTACCCGATACTTGAACAATCAAAAGCAATCGAGGTTGCTAAGTTTAGTAGTGATCATGTTTTAATACGCTACATTAATCTTTATAATACGTTTATATATTTTAATATTACATTACATCCGAATATTTTCACATATATTAAATTTAATTAATACATCATGTTTTCTAATATTTACACGAGTACTACACATTTCGCAAGTTATATCCTTATAATAGTTAAAAGCGCACATAAAATTATATTGTTTTTATCTAAATGTTTTTCACTATTGTTTTTGGGGTTATATCGATTGAATTTTTATAGTAGTGAATTTATTTTACCCCAAAAGCAATTGTATATGATGAATTTTATCTGAATAGCAAATTAAGGTCTGGTTGTTAAGGATCGGGTTTGAATTTTGTGTTCTTGTTACAATATTTGTTGAGGAGCTTAGAAAAATATATTTAACTTGGTTTCGAAAAAAAAATGGTGATACCGAATTATAATTTGTCTAAAAAAATAAAAGATTATATTCAAAAATACATTTGTCTAATATTAAATTTCTTGTAAATATTTCGTGTCCCTTTTTTTATTCTTAAGATTTGTGTAGACTTGTTCAAACAATAATAAATAACGTTGATATTTTAAAATTAAAAAGCTTCATAAGATATAATGTAAGAAAGTGTTTGGAAATTGGATTCATCTTTGCCGGAATTTTCGTTCTGTGGGTGGTCGAAATGCAATGTTGGTAAAAGTTTGCAAATACTGCAATCTTAAACCACAAAAGAAATTACTAGGATGCCGTTAAACCCAAAACATAGTTTCGGGATAAATAGTCAAAAAAGCGTGAATAGCTTTGTCTGAAACTGCTAAGAATGATTTGTTTAAAATAAATAATTGACTTTATGAAATTTATTAGTATTTATAATATATTTTAACCTTACTTTTAAAACAGGTAAACGGTTTTAATTCCGTGTCAAGGATTAAAAAACAAGTAATGAAAAATTATCTTATTTAATAAAATCATTATTCGTTTTAATCAATGTAGTAGTAAGCAAATTGTTTATACAAATATTAATTTATTGTTTGTTAAATCTAAATATTTTTTTTAGATGCTTTTAATAATACATTTATTTTATTAAAATAATGAACAATGAACTAGTTCATGAGTAGTTTTATCATTTCCGGCTCTTTTTCATTTTAAAGTTTGATGCAACTGCGACACTTCGCTCACTCGGATCCGATATTGGCTACTTTGAAGTCGGAGTTGAAGTGTTAGTTCACTTTGTGTTCTGATAATTGTAGTCTACTATTATTATAGTTTCTAGAATAAAAATGTAAGACTGCTCTTTTTACGAACCTTATAAATATGTGTCTTCCAAATACTTGATCAATATCTTACTGATAAGAGATGAATAACAAAAAATATATATAAATGAATTATTAAAAAAATGTAAAGCAAGATTTAAAAAATCTTTGCAGTCAGTAATGATTATTTAAAAACCTTTATGTAATATGACTTTAAATATAAACATAAAAAAATACAAATATTTACATTATGTTCTCTAGGTTACTATTTTGTTCCGCCAGAACTAAAGTAAATCCCAAGGCATTAGCTTGTTGTGTTATAACTCTTTCAAACTTTCAGCAACAACTGACGCGGGTCCAGGCCGCAATAGGATTACCGACAAACCTAGAAACTCTCACATCGCTGCTAATTCAATCTTGTTGTCATTACAGCTACCTCTTTTAAAAGCTTTTAATTTGGTAACATAGTCGTTTGAAATAAAAACAAGAAAAGAGGGTTCTTGATACATTTTTATAGTATATATTTTAGATGTAACAATTGTATTCTGAACTTACCTTTGAAATCTATACCAGCTATAATATTCTCGAGAAGAATAAGTATAAATGTCTGACGCTAAGTAAATTCGTTTTTGCACAACATAAATTTAAGTAAGGTAAATTCTATTTTGTACAACAAAGGGTTAGCTTAACATTAAAGCATTTTACCAACCAACCCAACACGTGCAAGAAAAATACATGAAGGGCGAAGTGCAGAAATGGAAATAAAAATAAAGAAAAACAAAAAAAAAATACAATAGAATTTATACTCATAAATGTTACTAGACATCGATAAAATACACATGTTAATTTACTTTAAACATATATTTATTTATCTGGTATGTATTTAGGATTCCGACAGAACACACTATAAGCTTACTCAGATAAATATATCTTTATTGTCTATACAATTATTCATTTCCGATCATTAAAAATTAATGAAAAATATTTGTATATGCTATACAAAATCCATAACAATAAGAATTTAACATACCCTATTCAATTTAAAAAGTGTCTAACTTTGATGTGGAAAGAGAATAGTCACTCAATTGACTATTTTTAGCTAAGACTAGAATAAAAGCCAATCGAACGTTTTTGAATTGCAGATCTCTGACGAGCGAAATGTGTAACAACAGAAGCAATGAATTGCTTCAGGGACGGCGTTAACAATCGCCGCCACTCAATACCATCTGGAACCGCGTTTTGTTCTACAAAATACTGCGATACTAGACTCCTTTTTCTGACACAGTTGTTAGGAACAATAATTGGAAAACCTTTAGATTTATACAAGTTGGATTAAATTTATATTCGTATTTATATTACACATTACTTTAGTAAGTGTCAAAACTCTCGATATTATGGTTATCTAATTGTGTTTGGAATTATTAAACAAAAAAATATGATAATATTGAATTATTATTATAAAAATATATTAATGAATAATGACTAATAGCACAAAACTTTTTTATGTGTAATTTAGAACACAGACCACAATATCACATCATACATTAATATTGTATTAATGTGTTAGAGGTATTAATTAGGCGAAAAGACAAAATAGGTAAACATTTGTGATTCACAACACGCGCCGTGAAAACATGGCTTGCTCAATCGCCTAGCAGAAAATAGGATCACTTGTATTCAGCACTCGTTCCTTAACCTCCGAGATAGCTACCTAGTTACCTCCTACCCGTGTATGAACTTGCACATAATGTAATTACACAAAATAAATTAAATCTTTAAAACTGTCTTAGTAGTTGCAACTGCCAAATACTTTAATAAACTTTGCTGCTTTTGTCATAAACTGTTTTTTTTTAACTGTTCCTCAACCTATGCAGAAAATTATATCTGTAGTAATTGAAACTATAGATTGAAAGAATTTTTATAACGTATTATTGATATAGATAAAAAAAAACAATAATATAAAATAATTAAAATAAATAATATTGTTGCTTTAGATTCTTTAGTGGATTAATAATCGACCGTAATTTTTTTTTCAAATATATTATGATGATTAAGAATGTTATTATTAATTAATCTAGAACGATCAGCACTGATTCCCATTCACTAATATCATCTGGGTTTAACATTCCGGTAGACTGCTCCAGCATTGTTGTTATTCGATCGATACATTTTCTGCACTTTGATGCTAGAGGCGATGCTAGCGGCTGGTATATGTTTATATCAGTATCATGTTCGGGTATATTGACATGTACAGCCAATGATATAGTTTTAAGTGTAGACAAATTTTCTTTTCAATAAGTACAACCTATAACACTTTTTATCCCAGCACAAATAATAAAGTTGGATAGTAATAATTAGCAACAGCACAATATGTAATAAGAAATAACAGTATTAGTATTTATTTAACATAAACGTGAATATTGTTATTGGTGTGTCTATCATATTGTGGTCTTATACCTGCTGGGCAATCCGAACCTATACTGAATAAGATTAGGTGGAGTTATATAAAGCAAAGTGGTACGCGATTATGGTGTGTTATTAATTAAATGAAGTGAAAAGATTTGTCTTTTCACTTTCAAAGATTGTGGTTGTTGGGATACCAACCTAAGAACTTTATCTCGAATTTTGCTGACGTTGTACTTACAACAAATTCAACAAATACTTATTTGTTGTGCATTTATTAATTTTAGAATATGCAATTATGTTACGATTTAGAGACAATTAAAAGTATTATGAGTTTCAACAACATGGTTTGGTTGATTGTAATGGCTAATAGTTGGTGATGGTTATTGTGGCCATAAATAGAACCAATGAATACATTACCAAATTTCAATGAAAATATACTCATTGAAGAATAGATATGTTATGTTCTGTTATGTTATGTATGTTAATTTAGTTTAAGGTTTTTTAGATATTTATTAATTTATTACACTTTAATAATACACTACACTATAAACTTTCAAAAAGTCAATCCTAGATGTAGCAGAGAAACTAATACAAACTGTGTATTTTTAAGTTCAATATATTTTGGTTCCCGCTGTACTAATGCAAATCAAAATGATAAATATATGTTATGATAATTTTGTCCTTCGCCACCAATTTTCTATTGTATAGTCAAATTTGTATGGATCAAATAAAGCTTCCTTTTCTTTCCTTTCTTTAAACAAGTCAAGTCTTAACAATTAAAAATGAACGTTGGAAACTTCATTAATATTGTTCAAAAGAACGTATTTATTAGTCAGCTTCATCTATATTTTAACTTACTTAACCTGGTTTTTATTTTCTGGGCATAATGATAATTAGAATTACTATTCAGATATCTAATATTATTTTAAAAAGGTATTATATAGTTGTGACTAAACTTAAAATTAGTGTTTTTAAGACTAATAAGTTATTAAATAAAATATAAAATTTTAATAGAAATAGAAATATTCTATAATAGTAATAGAATTCACTTATAAAATAAATGCCAAAGCTTTAACTCAGTTAACATCTAAACTTGTTAGTCTAATTAGAGATCGGCGCGTCGTTGGAATAAAGGGAATTTCCTATACTGAGATGTCACTCCGCCTCGTGTTATAAAATATGCAGATTTGTTACGGGAATTGATTCAAAGCACAAAGGAAGCGAACACTATACGTACTCTATAGGCAGGCGCGAGATTTTGGCAATAATTTCCCGGGAGGCTATACCTTTATCTGACGATACTGAAAATATTTAGAATAACGTTGTCTGAAAAAACAAATTTAGGTTTGAACAGAGAAATCAAAGATTTGTTAAGTTTTCCCAAAGGACCACATACCTTCCGGGTTGCTTGTTGAATTTATGTTATATTAGGAAATAATAAACTGGAAAATATTTTTTTCTTGATCTGAAGTCATTACAGTTATTTGGATTAGAAATATGACTAAAAAGAAATAAAAATAAACAATATAAACTTTTATATTCTCTAATGGAAAGAAGTTGACTAAATATGATGTTTTTCAAATATTGAAATACTAGTTTATTTCATAATCAATTAAGTCATTAGAATGCTTAAAACCTTAATGTATTGAACTGTTTTAATATGTTGTATTAAGTTTCGTAAATTTTCTGTCTATGTCCTATTTTTTTTGTTATACAATGTTATACTGTCTATTATTCTTTAACAATTTCTTATTTTGAATTGATATATTTTTTAAAGTTTTTAAAGATTATTTTGTTTTTCATTGTTATGGCATTGTTAAATATTAGAATAAGTGCCTCAAAAAATATTCACAGGGCTAAAATATAAAGCGTTATTTTTTTTAAATATATATATGATATAAAAAAACTTTATTCTATTTTGTTTTCTACTACCTAAACCGGTTTAACCGGTAAAAAGTTGACTAAATGACTTTTGTGTGTGTCATTAAAACAGCTTTCTTATAAACTTTCTTTTCTTTCTTGTGTCGGATTTTTGGTAAAAGGATGAACTCATTAAAGGATGAACTCATTATAGATATTAAATATTAAAATTTCTGATTGCTTAGAGTTAGTGAGGGCGAAGTTAATTCCTTGTTTAGTTTTGAAAGAACAATACGATAACGAATTTTATACATGTAGCACCATTTAGTTTTGGAAATCAAAACTAATTTATAGTATGTAAACATTTTGTAGTATTTATAATGATCAAAAAATGTTACAATGCGTCATTATACATATATATATCTTCATAGAATTAATTGACAGAACTGGTATTTTGCACTTTTCTGTAGGAATCAGACAGCCTCCTGCTGTAAAATTGACCGGGATATTCGGCTATCACAATACCACATTTCATCAAAATTCGGATCGTGGGTGTTGCTTTATGCGTACAACATACATACAGATAGCCAGACAAAATGTTCAAAAATTTGTGATTTGGTCTCGATATGATTATTTTTTACACACACATTAAAACTTTTAAATATATATTCAATATATACAGATACATTTTATTTATAATTAAGCAGTACATAGAATTGTAGTATTTTATATACAAATATTTAATATCACGGTTTCAATGATTAATAATTTAATACATAATAGAAGTTGTGCAGTTTATAAAGCTAAAATAACAATATGTGAAGTGGGTCAAGTATCATACAAATTTAATGAAACGACAAATCTAGTTTCAATAACAAACAATAGTTTTTACCAATATTTTATTTTATTATAGAATACGATTATTTTTATTGGCTTGGTTAAGGTTACATTAAGGTTTTTTTAATTTATAAATATATTTTTTAAATTATGTTATGAAATATCAAGTTTTTATAAAGGGTTTTTAAGTAAATTATTAAATTAATTAAATTATCTACTTTTGTTGCTCATTGAAATTCTTTTATTTCCAAAGTACCTACTTGTTAAAAAAAGAATGAAATATTCGTTAACGAGACGAGTTATACGATAACCATTAATTACTGACATCGTTCAATCAAGGTTTTGAATGCTGGAGTAAAAATATGAAGTAGTCAATGATTCATGTAAAATTGCATTATTTCTGAAAATTTCAACGTCATCAGTTTTGTATGAATACAGTTACTTATATAACCGATTCGTTTTGATAAAATATAAAACAATGTTAATGTAAAGATATTTAACAATATTATTAATTTGGCCAAAAATGTTTTTAAATAATTTATTAGGAAAGTAAAGTTGTATTTAATACTTTAACTTTACTGAACTCAAAACGAGGTTAAAACAAGCTGTCTTGTTAGCCATAAGAAACTAATCAGTATCAGACTTTAATATTTTAATTAAAAAGTTATTTTCATTTGAGCTAAGTTTGTTTTCGTGGTAACAACAAAAGAAATATGTAAAAAAAAAACAATTAAAACCTTTAACTTCTTACACTAATATGTAAATTATTTAAACATTATTTCACCCAATAACAAGACGTGTCATAACTAAAGACCCTTTTTAACTTTTACTATGTATTTCCATTAATATTGTTATAACATATTTTTTAACAATTACATATTGCGCGTTCACGCCGCGATTCCGCCATGCTCAGAGCTCATGAATAACGATCTGGAATGGGTTCGAAACTACTGGGGTAAATTACGATAGTAATTACGTGAGTACAGCCGCATAATTATATATAATTACTATAATAGATGAAGGAACTTACGAACGATGACATATTTACAAAATTACACACATATTTATCCAAAACGATTAAAATGATCATATTTTATAAAACAACAATTTTATTTTATATATTAGATAATTAATAACATACCATCGAAAGTGTCTAGGAATCTAGTGAATGTTTTTGCAATATAACTTATTCAATGAACATTTACCAAATTTAGACGTCCAGATTGACTTTATTGATGAAGTCTGAAACCTTTGTCTCCAACAAGTTTTGGATGGATCGTGCCAGTGCTGAGTCTTGCTGAAAAGACTAGTCTATTATGGAAAATTATGTTGTGAAGAGACTTAATCACCTTTTCAATAGTCTTTTCCTGATAAGCCTTTACCGATGCTTTGACACCTTTTTCACAAAAATAATGCTTAGTCACCTCTTGATCCCGAACTCCCCATCAAAACACTTGTAAAGTTGGATTATATCCACATCGTACTCTGGTAACTAATTACGAAGCTTTTGTAGAGCTATGAGCGTAAAATCGGTCCAAAATGCAAATTTATACGTAATATTAAGATTAACTTTTTAATATACCTTAGGTATAGATAGCTTATTATAAGTATGCACTTAAAATATTTTACATCTCTTTATTTTATAAAAAGTATTTCGACGGGTCAGATTTTTATGTCGTAGTAAAATTGTAATTCGCGCCATCTAACTGAAAGCGAAGCGAATTGGAGGCGGAACCTCGTACAAAATTTTTTGCATTTATAAAAGTAAAACGTACCATAATAAAAAAAACAAATTGAACGATAATACAATATATATTCTAGTACGACATTCATATGAAAGGTTATACTCTCGTGATTAAATATCGTAATAGTTGCTAATTCAGTCGATCATAGCCAACATACAGTTGGCGTTTATTTAGATACAGAATTTAGCTCTATCTTTTTAAAATATACACGTTTTACTTAAAAATCACTTATATAAAAGCTTAATATACAAGCTTTTATCACTACTCATGTAGGTCTATGTAATATATAAAATTATGTTTTCAAACTTAATCAAAAGTGTAGTATTTTCTCTTTTTATATGAAAATTATATTGAGGTCTATATATTAATAATTAATAATAAATTATCTGCAGGCATAACAATATATTTTTAAAAATATATATAATCTTTAACATTGTGGGCATTCTTACCCTCAATTTTTTTATAATTTGTAAATTTAATTGTGAGTTTTATCATTTAGCATTTATTAGTACACGTAATATAAATTGTTTTACTAATTTATAAGTTTAGTTTTAATTAATCTTATATTATTTTAATTGTTGGTTACATAACAATACTCCTCTTAACCTAGAATAATCACTACGTACATTTCTAGCGTAATTTACGATACAGTGTGGCATCGAGCGTACGTCTAAATTGTTTTGAAAACGTAGACAGCTACCCGCAAATGAGATTTTATACAGAGTCTGCAAATGGTGAATGAACTATATACTTAAATAAAATAAAATTTTACAAAGCAATGAATTCTTATTTCTTGTTTAAATAAAAGAATTGAAAATATGACTTGATACTGGAAAATGTAAGATGATATTAACAAGCGAATGATAACATGCAGTGTAGTAAAAGTTGATATTATAATCAGAAAAAGACAAGCTAAATTAAAGAATAATCTATGTTTAAGTATTAGTATTTTGAAAAAAATCTATCAAAATATCTTAATGATTCCCTGTCAAAGTATTTTATAAAAAATTTACAGAATACCAAAATAATAAAATTACTTTTAGGAAAAATAAAATAAACTAAACATAATCGTTTCACACATTTTCACTCTAGATATTTCTGCGCTAGTGTCTTCACATGAGTACTTAGGCATTATTTTTCACAAACGTTATCTTCACAAACGTCAAGCTCAGGTTTACTGGTTTTTATACAATATATAAGTAAATATTTTATTTATAGACATGTGAGTTAAATATTCCTGAAAAATAGGCATTCAATTCTACTTTATTAATGAAAATGTGTATTTTAAAACCGTTTATTCTGTTAATGTCCCTAAAAGTTATTGTAGACTTAAATAGATATAAATTATAATAGAATTAAATTTTCCACAGGTGTTTTTTTGTTTGATTTTCAATTTTTATAAGTTTATTTATGTGTTCGGTAATATCGGAACTTATATCGGAATTTGGACGACTAGTTTCTTAAAAACGATATACATATACTACCTCCCGCCCGCACCAACATCTTGGAGCGCCGATCGTATATATATTTACGTGAGTACATCAGGAAAATTATATATAAGAGATATATCCAAGTTATTTTTAAGAAAATATGAATATAGCTGGAATAAAGCTACGTAGTCAGGACTTTAACAATATAATACGAAAAACCATTAATTTTAAATTTTTTTAACTTTTACCCATGAATGTACTGTTTTTCTTAGCGTGAAAATAAAGAAAAATAAAGACATTATTGCAAAATGCAATATTATTATTATTATTATTTTAACATTTATTTGGTTTAAAATACAGTACAATTAACTAGCTTCAATAATATACAATGGGAAACATAATCATTAACTACAGACTTGTTAATTGAATGACAGGCTGGAATACGTGATTGAAACTTGTCGACGTAAAATTATATTATTTTTGAAACATTCAGTAGCTAATTAAGGGAGTCACCAATGGAGGATCTTAAAAAAATACTGAATTGTTGACTTCATATTTAATACTCAGTTACAAGCTACGTGCCACTAATTTTTTTTTAGACAAGAGTGAAAATTTTAATTGAAATTATAATAAAAAGATCTATAAATACAAATGAACAAATGTTTCGGATATCAGATTATTATTTTATAGGATTATAATGCCATACGCTTGATAACATCACTGTCAATAAGCAATTTCATGAAATATATAATATAATGAGATTACATTATATGTAGAAATATAACAAATAACTATTTAATATTATTTTAAATAAAATATATAATAATGTATATTTATTATTGACTTATATCGAAAACGAGGAAATATCGATTATTAAGATAATGAATCTCAAATTTGGTAAAATTGTTAAGGCTTCCCAATTACTAACAATTTGACCAGATTCTAATTTTAAAAAATCCAATTCTGACAAAGAAAAGAGTAGTATGTTCTTAGTATACACTAAGAATGTAGAATGTAGAATATACTACGAATATACATTCGTAGTATATTCGTAGAATATACTTTTAAAAAGTCTTTCATATTTTTTTAAAGTATATTCTTTAAAAGTTTTTATTATATTGCTTAAAGAAAGCTTCTTGTGTTTCATTTTTACATAGTTTGCATAGTTCAATTTTATAACTAAACTACTATATTATACTGCGTATTTTCATAAAACAATTTACATTTTTAATATACATTTTTAACACAGACCACATGGCAAAGATAGATTGGTTGGTAATAGAAACTAAAACTAATAATGAAGTAGAACTGAAAAAAAAAAAATATAATTATTCTATTACACTCACGTTATTTTTAACGAAATTTGACCTATTGGTTTTGAACCCACCCGAAGTCTTGATTTATGAGCTCTCACGAAACTAGTCAGCAAATTCCGATAGTAATTCCTTGAAGACAGCCGGATAATTATATTTAATAGTAATCATAGATCACGAAAGTTAATTTTTTTTATTGTAAATAAATATTCACCCCCCAATTAAATCAGATTGTATGTTTTACATACTTCATATTGTCTTACTTTTTAGATTTAAAATTTTAATTTGGTTATCGTTACCTACATTTTTTTATATTATTTATATCTTATAAAATGTAATTAAATAAGAACACAGTATGTTGACACTAATTTGGTTGTTAGCAAGGAATTGTGGTTTGCATAATTCATTCGAAGGAAAGTGTATCAATAACGTTATTGAAATAGAACATCTAATAATTATTAGTAATATAACTAACTCCTAATATAATTGACTCTTACAAAACAATGCGAGATACTTTAAAAAAATACATACACGCAGATAACTAAATTTTTTCCCATGAAGATTTTTTTTTATAAACTAGGAATAGGTGAAAATAGAATAATATATATATTTTAAAATAACTGAAGCATCCTAACTCTGAAAGTATCTTAAATTTGCAACAAAAGCAATGTGTGGAGATTTTCCAAGTTTTAGTTTCGTAAAACTTCCATACAGATATCATAGAATAGTTTTTATTATATTATAAAAGCATTTCTCCTTCCTTCCCATACCTGCTCATGTAAGTTTTGTACTATATTTTCTTAATGCAAGAAGATTCAAATGTCTTTACGCAATACACTTTTATGTATTGTATGAAATAACTTTAATTGATTTCCTAAATATATTGTTATCAGGTGGAGTATAAAAATTATTTCTATTATATAAATTTTCACTCTTAACCTTAGCACCTGAGACCTAGGAGAGGCAAATCCTTTACCAAAATAAAATAAAAATAAGAACAAATGACTACAATACGAATTACGTAAATACGATTTTTAGGACGTATTCATTTTATACTGCATATTATTTGTTAGGGTTGTTAGTATAATTTTCAGTAAGTCAAATTATGCACTTTATGCATAAATGTGTTATTTATATTATATAGTACATCTTACACATACAAGTACACAAGTACTATCTAACACATACAAGTACACAAGTACTTGTTGTGTTAGATATTTTTTTATACAGCTGGATTTTTGTGATTTTTGTGTTTAATGGTTGGTATAGATGGATGGTTTAGATTTACAATTCATCCATTTTTTATATATCAGTATTATTTTATTAGTGTTATGTTTGAAAAAAACAAGTTGACAAGAAAAAAACGATATATATTTTATATTTAACTTTATGATTACGATAAATGAAACTATATATATTTTTTAATTTTTATCTTAATATTCCTATAAAAATGTTTGAATAATGGAACAAAAATTCTTTTTATACTTTATTTTTAATAATAATACAGGTCTTAATTCAAAAATGTTATGTAAAGATTATAAAGGTTTTATACTTAACAAAATATTTATCTCAAAATATAATACTCAATTTGACTACCATTATTCAGAAAGCTTGACACAATTGTTTCACAAGACTCTTTAGTTTGTATACTAAAGGTGTCCTATAAACGATAGAAATAAAGTTCATGTGGCGTTTAATGTTGGTAATAAAATGGAGAATTTATGTCGCTATTTCACAACAGTTGTTATAGCTTGTTGTTATATCGATCTCTAATATTATATATACATATATATAATATTGTGTATAGTAATTAGCACACTGAGTCTTATTTATTTAATAAATAATTGGATTTGCACAAACATCGATTTAGGCACAAATTAATTAAAAGTAAACAGTGCTAATTAAAGCAATTGGCTATTTGACTGCACGAACATACGATTTCCTCTTTAGATGTTACTTAAAAAATTCTAGCTTTAATGTTAACTAAACTGTTTAGATTTCAAAAAAGAGCTCAATTCAATTTAAACCAACATTCTTGGTAGTTAATCTTTTGCTATAGATAATATATATATAACAGATTTTATAATATTCAATAGTCATAATAAATTTATATAAATATCAAAAAACATGGATTTGGTATCTAAAGCTCTATACATCATATAAAGAATGTTAATATATATTTTGTCAGGAGTCGTCTTACTTTTAATAATTATTATTATATTGACAACGTCTAAACTTACTTTTTAATATTTTGTACGAGTATTTAAACTAAAAGATTAAAGTTTTATTATTTATTCGAAAATAATTCCTCTTTTCGTAACTTTAGTATGTCGAATGAACGAATGAAATTGAAATTGAAAATGCTGGAATGAAAATTAAATAACTGTTAAAAGCAATTACTATAAACGTGAAAGTGCTCTATACTTATGTTGATTAAAAGTATTTAACTCTTTATATAATACTATTAACAACAAAAAGTTTAACATAGAAATACTTATCATATCACATTAATAAAAAATCATTGAATATTTATTATTGAAGAACTATGCATTACATTGTATATTCTTATCTAAAATATTGAAAAATAAACATAATCTTAACTTGTTTTGTAAAAAAAAAAACAAGTAAATATCACATTGCAGCTTAAAGCCTAAAATCCATTTTTATCGGTGTTGAGACAACTTTGAGCTTACATTGCACTAATTGAATTAAAAATATATATTTGCAAAAACATAATATTTACTTAGCAATTTAATTATAATATTGTATAAAATTCTTAGAGATCTGATACGAGGTATGAACCGCTATTTGTGAATCATCGACTATTATATTATAAAGAGACGATTAAGAACACCATGTTGTGAGACACTTACATCTCGTCTACCCGTGAACACGATTGCTGCAAAGCATTCGAAACGTCGGGTTAAAATTATAATGTAACCAAATTAAACGCGAGTTGAACCCGTAAAAAATTGTTTTACTACCATTGTTTATGTTTTTTACATTGGTGAGGTTTATTGTTATTAAGTTATCTTGTTGTTCATGGTTACTTAAGATTTGTTGGTTTGTTTTGTTTTGTTTGTTTTGTTTAAAGGCTAAATGAGTTTAAAAATGGATGGTTTTTAAAATCAGCGCATAAAATCGTAAAATTTTTACGCATAATAATTCCGTTTGTCGAAAAATTATATTTTAATATTAACAAATTTTTTAGTCAGATAAAGTATAATTTTCTTTTAATTTTTTTTATTTTTAAGTGCATAATAATTTAATGCTCATATGCATGGTACACTGACGTCATATAATCATTAAAAAAATGAATAAAAGTTTAATAACTTAGAATAAATTAAAATGTCGGTACTTAATTTTAATGTTAAATCACGAGAAGTTATAAGACTATTTCAATTTAATTATAAATCAATTTTATCGAAAGCCGCGATTGTTTCTCAACAAAGATGATTTGCGATAACAGAGACTAAAGATGCTGAAACAATGCATTTGTATGAATGCAACCAGCGGCCATTTCGAGCGAAGTCGTTGAATTTCTTGTCTTACTTTCTGTCCGTTAAATTTAAGCGTAAAACTTAAAATATATTAAGCGAGTGATATTTTGTCTCTATAGACATAATCAATCTGGTCAATTTGCTCATTTGATAATAATAATTATATTAGATTTATGTTATTAGCGATGCAAGATATAAAAGTATAACTCTTTATGCCCTTTATATGTTTAATATTTTTTATTTTAGAATCTTTTATTTTTAGTTTATTTTAAATTGTAACGGGTTTATTGTTTTGGCATGTAAAACTATTTGCGATAAGTAATTTGGTACGTAATCCCCGACGTTGAGAGATAGTTTTAACAATATTAAGTGATTTTCAAGTCATGACAAATTTGCTTGCTGTTATATAACAAAATATTCAATAAGGCTTGCTTATAACATAAGCCGACATCCTTCTCTACATTATAGACAGACTGAAGTAAAATCGACGAAATGAAACAATGAATAATATCGTTTTCAAATAACATCTAGCTTTTGAATATCTTAGAATTCCTAATTCCTTTGCAGAATATTTGATCAGTCTGTTTGATATTCAACTATTCTTCTCAAAATAAAAGACTTCGTAGTTTCACAAAACAATTAGAGCCGTTGCATTGCTGTTATAAATTCAATTTGTTATAATATTTATTATAACAGGATTTTTTTATATCTGTCGCACACATCAATATATACTAAAATTGATTAATTGATTACTTTGTAGTACGGTAGAAGCTGTGACGTCTCGTACCCATATCAATTGGGGCATTAGGAAAGTGGGCGCCCATAGAATCTTCTGCCGCCGCTGTCGGGCAGAGCAAACTTATTCGTAAACAATTCCTGTAGCGAGCCCACTATGTTAGCGTAGCTGTCTGGTTTGGTGAGTTATCTTAAATAGCAAAACAACTTTATAGATGGATGGTAATATTTTACCGATGTAACCTTTTTATAATAAAATTATTTTTTTCCTGACGATCTTATTGTTTTCGATAATATAACCAATTCAAGTTCTAACCTATTTGTCTTATAAATTTTCATATGTCATATTGATTTAACCAAGTGTTAGTAAATATACATATATTAGAACGCAGAGATCGAAGTCAATTTTGTGTTATAGCTTGCAGAGTAGAAAGCAACCTTGTTGTATAAAGTTAATTAGAAAGCACATGTTATTTCCGAGAATGTCTCGAAAACCAATCTCAATCTGCGTATGGCTCTAATATAAAACCTCATTTGCTAAAAAAAATAACCGAATACTGAATGATTACTATAACATTGATAAAATCCTTATAGCCCTTGTAAGTGAGAGAGAATCTTAGAAGTAGTTAGGCAGTTCTTTAATTATAACTTTTTAAATTATTAATTTTTTATATTAAGTTCTAATTAATTGTAACTTGTTACAGATAATTATTATAACTTTATAGTATAAGTTCTTTTAAACGTTTTGAAAGTCAGTTAAGAGCAACTTCTAATATTATGATGATGACATTCATGTTTGAATGTTGATGACTGAATTTTTTTTTTATTATATGCACTAAGTATTAAATTTGTTTTTGATGTGAATTATTGTGTCTCTACTAGTTTTCGACTATACCAGTAAACAGGTAGAGATAATAATAATAATAATAATATTTACAATTTACAATTTTAAATAATAATAAACATTAAAAAAAAATGATTTTGAAAAATGAATCAAAAAATACAAAAAGTTGAATACTAACCAGAGAGCTGATGAGGATACATTATAATTGATCTATATTGAATAAATTTTTATAAAAACTCACCTACGTGGGCTAAGTGTAGTATTAATACATAAAAGAGACCTTTCGATTAAGATACAAGTTATCCCGCGAATGGTACAATAAAGTGAAGCCACTGTTTTTTTCAATTCTATGTAAGTTTTTTTAACATAAAATCAGACCTGCAAAATTATTTGTCATGCTTTTTTACAATATTTTGAAAAATAATGTTGTGAATGACTAGACTAAAAAATATATAAGAAAGTTGTAGGAATGCTAATAAATTTTAACTCGAAACGAAATGTAGTCTCCCAAATCCTTAATACAAATCTGAATAGCATTTCTTATCTAGTTTTATTTACAACCGCATTTCCTTCCCGCTTAATACAAATTTTCTTTGAAAGGAACTCTAAAGGATTGCGAGAGCAAGGACAATGCATCATTCAATGTAATGCAATTCACTCGCAAAATTTTCTTGGGTGCCATAATGTACTTCGGCGGCTTTGCTTTTTACAACTTTTGACTTAAAAGTCTAACTTACGATATTATGTTATGTTATGTTATGTTAGCGATAACATTGATCTCTTAACGAAATAACGCAGGTGTTATATTGACTTTTCTAAAAAGGTTCTAAATTTATCACAAATAAAAAAACTATTACTTAGATCATAATTACAAATTTATAATTTATTTTTCAAATTTTCCTCTTTTGCAATATATACCAATATATACAATAAATAATGAAGTTCTAATTTTATTCTGTTCCGTTCTGATTTAAATAATATGTGGCTTTTATTATCTCATCATCTCATTATCAGGATGAGCATCCTTATTGAACTTTACTTCAACATTGTTGTTTGTACGATTGTGATAAAAGGGAATGTTATTTAAAACGCATTAATTACCACATGTGAGGACCAACTGATTATCTTTTGGTATTTTTCATAATATTTATAAACTTCGTAAGAGACTGTCAAGTTATTGAATTAAAACAGATAACTGTCAAACAACGTTAGTGTGAAAATCAATATAGAATGTAACAGACAATGATACTAACTCATTCACTGATGTGAAAAATCTAAGAAAAAAGTTTAATCTAATAAAGATCTCGTTTTAAAGATAATTTTCTCACGACGGAACTAAAAATTCGCTCCGCAATTCTGTGTACAAATCGAGTATTTTGTCAATGCAGCCGCTGCTCCCAACTGGTCTGTTCTTGTGCTCTACTGGCGGGTGACTAATGCTAACTCACTCAACTACGAACTGAATGTATAGCGCGCATATGATCATTCACATCTACGTTGCTATCAATCAGTATGAAATACTATTGTTTGTCTATCGTTCTTAGAAAAGTGTTATTCATTTTTACCGGTTTGTTACAAATACATGTCTTTATTTTGTTAACCTTTATTTGTAAACTGTTTACCTTATATTAATACGTATATATTTCTTATAATTAGGTCTTCGAATTAAATAATATTCCGGCCTCTAAAATATATTAATTTTATTCCACAGAATTTATTTCTCTGTAAACAACGAATTATTATTATTTCAGCTAAATTTTACTATCGAATTTTTTTACAAAGATTACTCCAGATAAAACTACATCAAATACTTATTGTTGGACAGACATACTAAAAGATTACACTTCTCCAAATTCAATAAAGTTCATACTTTATGTTGTAAATGTCAAATTTAATCATAATGGTGCTCAAAATGCTTTTATTATAATTTTAGTTAATAATTAAATTGGGAAATTGGTTTCAGGTACTAATATAATTTCAAATACACAGCGAAAAAAAAACAGATATATTTTGCGTTAAAAGCCAGGTGAGTTTAAAAATTGTATTATTTTTTAAAACTGTTATTTTATTTTATTTGAACTTTATATAAAAAAGCAATATAAATTTTCAGAGCTGCGTAAAGTTAAAAGAACATCCAAGCCTCTATGTTCACATATTTGTTGTAGTCGGATTTTGATCACCTTGTATTGATGTTTTATTGTAAAAGTATTATAATAGAGCGAAGCGAGCGGAGCGCTCGACTGGAGCCTTCGCAATTTTGACCGAGGTTGGCATAAAAACGGCGCAATCAATCGGCGTGGAATTTTTAGAGCTTATATAACACAATAATACGCGTAACATAGTAAAAAAATCTAAAATAGATAAAAATAAAAATCCCATAGACTTCAATGAGAAAAATTTTTCGAACGAAAATTTTGCTTTACATGCGTGTTCCGATTTTTTTTTACAGCTTTTAGAATTTTTTCTTTTTTTTATGTTTTTTTTTTTATCTGGAATAATCGTTGAGACAGAATGCGTCGACGGTATATGCCATAGACTGTCATAGTACTGTCATAGACGGTATATGACAGTACATGCCACTTCGGTGCTGTTTGCACCTCGCTTCGCTCAATATGTTAGCACATACCGAGATTTTGCGAGCGCAGTGAATCAAAATTGAGGTCTGGTTCGCGTTCCTAGCTATATTATCGAGGAATGTTTTCAAATCGGCGTAACGAAATTTGATATACTGCGTGTGTAGTAGCTAACCGTAGCGTGGACCGAAATAAAATTAGTAATGTGAAACTGTAAAGAGAAGGAAATCTCTTATTTTGTCGCTAATTTATTTAAAACATAAAAAGCTTTGAGCTTTTGTGTTTATGTTTATAAACTATATAGGAGATAAATTGTTTTTACTTATATGTTCACAAAAATAGATTCTGCAGAAAATATGATGAAAATACAGATCTATGAAAGTAAGTTTTCAAATCTTATCTTTACTACTATATAATTTTGTTAATTGTTTAACAGCAAGAAGACAAAATTCCCACTAAATATTCAATTCAATACATTGATCTCCTTGCAATAGCGAGCAAGTCCAAAGATGGAGAGCAAAGTATCTCATTTAATGACTACTCGATTGGTTCATGGAATCGAATGATTTCCTACTAATTCCTATATCAAAGGCCATACATACAATTTAATTTAGACCCATCTGGTTGAGCAAATTAATTGCGTTTATAATGTCCATGTATCAATTTAATGACTGCCATAAAAGAAACGGCTTAACCTATTGCTCAATTTAATTGCATTGTTATTTACTTTTAGTAATCTGTTCGTACAAAACAAACGTTTAGATATTTATAATCAAATTCTTAGAATCTATTACACAAATAGATCTTATCACAATAACTATATTTTTAAATTTTAAGGTGCTATTAAGAAAGAGGGTAAAAATTTAAGTCATATAATTCGTTATTAATGATGAAATATAATTTATATTCATATTCTTTAAATATTTCAGTAGGGATTTATAAATTATTAATGAATATAGACACTAAAGCTCATTAACGTTACGGTCGTCCTAAGTTGCTTAAGGATGGAGAAAGAAATTGTTTATCCGTTTTAATTACCTATGTTAATTATCGTGTTTAGTGTATCGTTAAATTATTTTATTTTCAGTATCTAGGTACTGACATATATGTATATGGTTTACTTATATTTATCATATCATCATAATCTTGGAAAACTGAAATGATATATTATGTAATATATATGTATTACATATATATATATGAAATGATGATGTAGATTGTCTTTAATTTTTTATTTATTTATTTATTTATTTATTTATTTATTTATCCTTTATTGTTATATTAACGAAAGGCGAACTTAATGCCTAGTGGAATTCTCTACCAGTCCTCTACCTTTGTGAAGATGAAATACTGACCACAGTATAATAATAAAAAATATATAAACGCCTACCAAGGCGTTTATATATTTTTTATTTTTCTATTGTGTATGTAATTCCATCATGTTCATTTAGAAAATAAATAAAATTAAAATTCTAGAAGCTATTCAACTTTAAATATTTTCTAATAAATAAGCAATAACTTATTTCACTACAAAATAATAACCAAAACATGAGGCTGAACTGATAAATACAAATGGAAAAGATAAGCATAACATTTTTATAGAGGAAAAAAAAACAAAAGTTATTTTTACGAATTACTGTACAGAAACAGCGAGGAAATTAATGAAACTCATTTTCCAAGTCAAGTATCTTATAAATTTTGTGTAGTAATAGTGTTGGCTTTGTTGTTGGATAACAGTTTCTGAAAGCTTCAAAGTTAATTAAAAAGTTTAAATATGTTGTTTAAAATTAATTTTTAATAATTCGTATCAAAATTTCTCTAATAATTTACAATATTGTTAGAAAAATTATAATACTTTACAAAATATTAGCAGTTTTAAAGATGTCTGTCATGAGGGTTGTTTTGCCTCAGTTTTTCTTGATTTGCAATAACTGTTTGTTTTAAAATATACACAGAGTTCAGCTTCATTTAATATGTTAATGATATAGAAAAATTTATTATGGTGCAACTTATATAATATTACCTGAAGAGTTTATTAAAATAATAACATTATATTATTTAAAAAAAAGAACTGATCTATACTTGAATTTTTACTTAATTTGTATTTGAAACTAAAGCCAAAAAATTTTTTTGGATATGAGTAAAACCTTTTTCAGAATTATAAAAAAATATTGATATTTAAAGTCACTATTTGTATACACCATATAACTTTTTATGTATTCAGGTGTATATGTAGATATAGTATTTAGCTAGTAGCTGCCAGGAATATCTGCTACTAACTGGTACTTCTGAAGTTAGTCATAATGTTACACCGTTCGAGTATCCTTTTAACGATAGCCTACAATATCAGTTAACTATTTCAAAGAAATATTTTAATATTGTATGAAACGATAAGTAATTTCTTATATTGCTTTTCTATTATTTATTTTGTTAGTACATATATTCATCAAAACTTTAAATTATTAGTATTATGTTTTTTAAATAACTTAAATACGAGACAAATATATTAAAAAACTCATGTTAAAAATATTATCATCACAACTACACAGGTATGATATTTCAAACATTTAAAATTACATGTAACATTTTTTTTATGCTAGGAAGCATTTATATTTTGATTTTATATTTTAACTTATAGATTAATTAACCGTCAATACGCATTTATTATTATTTCGGTAAATACTCCGTATAATTCTCAACATTACTATATTCTTATAATGTGTTGAGTATTTTCATTTTTCATTTAAGTAACAAATTGAAAAAAAAAAGCTTGTTACATAGATTATCGTATACTTTGATGTTTCATGAGACTTATAAGTGTTCACAATTCTTATTACTTGTATTTTATTTATTTATTTATTTCAATCTTTATTGTACCAAAAAGTACCACGGCCGAACTCGATGCTCTAGCGCATTCTCTACCAGTAAACGCGTAGATAATAAAAATAAAAATATGACAATAAAGCGGTATAAACAAGAAAATGATAAGTTCGACATATAAAATTAAATTTAAATTAAAACTATATCAAAGTTATTTCTAGATACTAATAATACACGTAAACTTAAATAAATATACATATTTGTAAAAATAAAAGCATATTTTTTCTTTTAATAAAAAAGAAATAATAAAACAGCATTTCTTCTTAACCAGGAAGTTAATGTGAATAGGTTTACCCCCGTACTGCTTGTTATAATAATCATAAAATTTAGTTGTAATAGAGCTAAAAAATACAATATTAAGACATTCATAATTAATATTTTAGTTATATATTTAATATTTTTTAAATACACTAAAGCATTTGCAATAATTTTCATAACAAATCTTTGTTTTTCCTAGGATTATTGAAACAGTAGGATTGTTGACATTCGATTTCATAAATTTGCTTTGTTTGTCATTGAATTCAATAATCAGTGTTTTGTTTCATTTTTCTATAAAGTGTGAGAATAACCTTTGCCTTAAGACAAATATATGGTATGAAATATAACAAATAACATTTAATTTTTTAAATATTACATTTTTTAAACCGAAGTGCCACAAGTGTAAGTAAAAGAAAAAAAAATACAATAAAATACAATATATATAAATACAATACCAATTTGCATTACATACTATGTACTATATAATATATAAAATAAACATTAAAAAAACATTTATTATTTCAATAGTGTTATATTATCCACATACTTTAAAATTAATTGAAAAAGATCAGTGAGCAAATAAAATCAAATATAATTGTGTAAATTTAATGTTTTCAGATGAGAGCTCAAAAAGCTCTGTTTACTTTGGCAAAGTCAATAAATTTATTTATAAAAGATATGGTGCATAATGTAGTAATACGCTTTTTAAAAATATTTTATTCCAGGGATTTTACTTTAAATATCCTTAAATAATTGTAACAGATTAATTAATGTATATTAGAAATTAATAATCAGTATTGATAAAATTTTTACTATTGGAGATTTTAATAACAATCACAGTATCAAAATTTTACAAACATTTTTTGACAACTCTTGCGGCATCAAGAATAAACTAGGATTCATCATGAATGGAAAGCGTATGAGATTTCTATTGGTTTGGACTCAACAAGAACCTAGAAATTTATAATTTGTTAAAAGATTTGGAACAAACGGATGTGATTTGTTTGGAAAGACCATGTAACTGTTTGCTAGCTTTGTTTGACTCAAAAAGCAAAACATGCTAGTTTAAAGATACCGTGAAGTATTCAAAATTGTTTTCAGCCAGCAGATCCATCTTACAGTGCTGAACTACCTGCAAAAAAAAGATTTTAAGATAGATTTTCTGATATTTCATTAGGTTAGGTTATTTTAGACATTTTGAAAGAACCTTTACTTTTTATCATATAATGCTTTGGGTTTTTAACCCCATTTATATATTCTTAAAAATACAAAAGTTAAACTGTTATATGTATTATTTTCTAGAATTCGGGTTCTGTCAATGATGAATATGATGCGAATTTATTTAATTTAATAATTTAATTTATTAATTTCATTTTTATTGCATTTTTATTGCATTTTAGTGCGATACTGAGAAACCTGATATAAATGATTTCTATTTGATATATTACAGTATTTGGTAACTCTAATACATTCAAAATTGGATATTAAAAATTAGATATAAAAGTAAAAATCCTGTATCACTTGATTTAATGGGTGATAAGGACAATTATATGTATTGTCGACAGTCAAAGAACTCATTATAATATTTATTTTAAATTACCGTAAATATATATGAGAATATAGCTTATTTGAAAAGAACAATAATATTTTTAAAAATATTTTTTCTTCCTGGTTTTCTTAAATTACCTTGAAAGATATAATGTTGAACGGTTCAAATATACTTCTAACGTTTATTTACTGCAATATCTTTTCAGTCTTACGATTCTTTAAAACTTTTCAAATTAAAATCTCACAAGTAGTTGCAAATAGGTGAAGTCCTCTCCAGCGCTGAAGTAACCTACTGTTTGAGGATCGCATACACCAGTCGGTTGCGAACTTAAACGTTTTGTAGCATTGTAATTAGACTCCTTATTCTACTTAAGTTTATCTAATTAAATTTGATTCATTAAAATGACTTCATTTACAAAACAATAATTATTTTTTACAAGACTAGGTACAGGGTTCCGTTACATGTTATTTTTAAACGAACGAGGCGACTCAGTCCTCAAGACCAATGTAGTCGTTACAATTTATAAGTGTGTCTACTATCTTATTCACCTTCGAGTCAGTGTAGGTCGGAAAGATGTACCGGAAGTGCACAAATGGTAAAAAAAAAGTTCCGACAAATTTAATTTACGTGAACTATTGGTTCGAATTTAAAAAAAAAGTTGGAAAAGGACATAGTCTAAAAAGATTTCTTCGACGATTAGAGGCGACATTTTATCGGTATTTGAAATTACAACCGAGCCAATTTCTATAGGCTTACTTAAAGTTAAACCATTTCTGATTCAATTTTAGTCTATAAATATACTTATTTCCGATGTCACCAAAAGAATCCACTAGTTTGTTAATTAAAATATATAGTAAATTCAGAGTAATATCTTAAGCGCAGTAAAACTCAAAAATAAAAATCCAGTTTTCAAGTTCTATTTTCAAATGAATCATTTGAAAGAGCTTTGCAAAGAGAATTTATGAATTTATAAAATTCTTAAAACCATAATAGCTGATCTTCTAAAACACCAAAACGATGTGATTTTAATATTAGCCTCCGAATAAAAACTGAAATAAAAAAAATGAAATTTTGATAAAGCAAAATGTGATATATTCGTTTACCTGAAATGGCTCATTTGTGGAGAAGGTATAAAATATGCGAATATCTCCTATTCTCTTTGCTCTAATCTACTGCCAACAACATTTAACGAATATTTTTTAAATTTAAATTGCCTCGATAATTATTCTTGGTATGAAGCGGGTTTATCTAGAAAGTTTTGGTCGTTTACCGAACCTAATTTTATGGTTGTGTTTGTGTGTATGGTCTGTTAATATATTGCTGATTTCGATGTACGCCTATTCTTGAGATCTGAGATGTGTTTCCTAATTCTTAAAGCAATGCTCTTTTTAGAGTTATGATTTGTCTTACATGACATACGTTAAAACAAGAGGAGCATAAGAGTATTGAAACTAAAAAAAACATTAATTTAATAGAGGAGATGGTAATATGGATGAAGCCTGTTGAACATCTGGGGTTCCTTAATGTTAAACAATGTAAAGGCTCACGCCTGTGATCTCACTGTTAAATCTAATGATATTGTTAGTTTTTGTACATCGCAAACTCTACGCTCGCCGAATAAGAAACCGTCGGATGTAGATAAGTAATTAATTAACTTACTGGCAGACAATTAAATCCAGTCTTCCCGTGAATACAATTGCTACAAACTATTCAGACCTCAAAGAATCTCTGGGATGGTAGATAGCACGACTCTATAGCGTACGATACAAATAATATTTGTAACACCTGCATTACTTCAAAGAAAAATAATAAAATTACGCAGCTTCAAGTAAATATCTAACCTAACAGGTTCTTTACTCTTTGCGCGTCATAAGTATTAAAGCGTGCAGTCTCAAAAACACGGTGCCATGCGCGGCGTTAAGGAGCAGTGGAGCGTTGAGTGTAAATAGCGTAACGTCAGACCGCGTTGTATCAGGCGGCATCATCGCGAGGATTATTGCGGTGTCTGCATGAGATCGGTGGTCGGCTAACTGTGACGACCATTTTGGAAACGCAATATTAGGAGGAGGACTGATGGTATGATCATCAAAGTTTGATAAGGTATGATGTTCCTTGTGGCAGTTTAATTAAGAGGAATTTGAAGTACTATCTATTGATTAATATCTATTGATTGATGATTTTGAACAGTTATAAAAATGATGATGCATGGCCATACATTAAATTTAGTTGTAAAACTATTATTTCTTTGTAATGATTTGCAGATACAAGTGAATGAATCACTTTAGGTTTGAACTGTAATCCTGGTTTACTATTCAACCTATTGGTTGATTCCACTTATGGATATTTCTTTTTAGTGTTTTATTATTATTTATAAAATTAACGAAGGCTGCAAAGGTTGGTCTTTCAATTCATCGTTTATCATTCATAGCCACTGGCGGTCTCTGACAACGATAGTCCTTTAGTAAGTTATAAGTGTGTGTTTGTGTGTGTATTCTTTCTAATAATCTGATTACGAGATCTGGTGGTTGTGGTCTTCATAGATACGTATTCATATAACTTTGAACTGATAAGTTTTTAGCGAAATCGGCCTAGCCATTTTTAACCTTTTTATAAAGTGAGTACAGCTTATTCGCATTTTTTAAAAAAACTAAATACGCAATTTAGGGTCGTTGTTGTATCAAGTCATACGTGTTAATGTCTGCAAAAAGTGATAACAATTGGAACAAAATAAACTGAAGCTTTCATATTTTTAAGAATATGTCAAAAATAAATCAAATTTATTGTTATATATAATATAGGTTATGAAATATGCTGTATCTCCAATAATATGTTTTAATTATTTTAATAAATATAATGATGGAATGGATAAAAATGATGTAACAGTTTTCTTAACCAGGAAACCGGCTTTAACCTGAAATCTGTCGTCACATTTTGATAAGCTTGGGAAAAAAATTAAAAAAAAAACAATAACTATATATTAATATATTATAAACCGTCAAATCGAATATTCAATAAAAGTATATTAAATTATCCTCAACGTCTTTCTCAGTGAACAGACTGAGCACACAATGAAGTAAAATCAGTTTTCAAATAAGATCGCGTTTTCAGTATTTATTATTCCTTTTGCTGAATGTTTTGAGCAGTCTGTTTGATATTTAACTGTTCTGCTGTGAGCAAAATACTTCTTAACTTTCTCGATACTAACAGAACTTTGTTATTGTTATGATTTCCATTTAATATAACTTTGCTTTTAACATTTTTTTTTAAATATATAAAATTGTTTCAAAATATATGTACATGTACATAAGGTCAGTGTCTGTAAACTGAATATTACCACTATTTAGAAAAATAAGGAGTGCATAATAATTTAATGCAAGTAACTTGCAGAGAGAAAAGCATATTTATTGTCAAAATCCACTCTAAATACTATTTTGTACAGCTGAGCGATTTAAAAGCAATTTCAATATCCTATCGATTAATTTAAACCCACATCTACTACACAGATGTAAAACCTGTCAGAAATAATGTTACCTGACAATTATGTCTATGTCTATACTATTAAGTAATATGATAAATATGTTAAAATAAAATAAAATGATTTTTAGGTCTTAAGAGCAAGTTACAAGCCACATCAATAACGAACGTTACTCTTTTATTTTAGAATTTTAAGAATTTGCCTTTTAGTTATTTAGCATTCGCTACTGAATACAATAATAAAATTTGAAACTTTGAAACTTTGAAAACAATAATAAAATAGGAGTTACAAAAACTTATGACGCATATAAGAGTGATCTCAGTTGTCATGTAATAGAAATGTAATAAATATAATCTTTTCTTATCCAAAGAGGATTTTTTTATTCTAATTTGTTTAAAAGTAATGGCTACAAAAGAGTAAAAATTAGTGTTTACGAGTATATTTACATGAGTAGTACTTTCAAAATTGTAGATCCAGCTTTGTTTTTAGTCTTAAATTATTTTCTAATGCTATTTCAAAAACTTTGTGTACAAGCAAGGTTTATTTTTGGAATTTGCAATATTGACTTTCTATTAATCTTTTGTGTTTAAGTTTGGACGTTGATTGCATTTGCCAGTGTCGCCAACAGTATGCTATTTGAAGAGAACTCCACATGTTTTGTTTTCACTCGTATTTGAACACCTAGGTATATATTTGTTTATATCTGAAACTTTATAGCTTTATCAAATGTGGTTTTGAAGAAAAGTTTTAAATTTAAACATAATATACAAATTTTAAACATTTCATAGGGTTTTCTGAAATAAATTTTTATGTTTATTTTTACAATCTCTAACTAATTAAGTGCAATCTTGACCATAGCTTTGCTTTCCGTTGAATCTTCAAGATTTAAAAAAAATATATAACTTATAAATTGCATATAACGCATTTTATGTAAGCCTGAAATGTGACTTCGATTTAAAATAATTACTATTTGCCTACCAAGACCAAGTATGTAATATATTCAATTAATATCATGATTTTAATTATAAATAATTGTAAACTGTACATAATATGTAACATTATATACTATACTATATATAACATTATACATATTAAATTAATCACCTTGTTTTGAAAAAGAAACCATATTGTTTTTATTTATCCTTAATAAATATTTAATTACTTTTTCGGAATCTATCCCAAAACTATACAACTTTGGGGCCTAGACAAAAGATAAACATATGTTTAATAATAATTTTGTCAATAGTATACAGAAAAATAATATATTTATTTAATTCTTCATTGCACAAAATACAACAAATGTACAAAAGGCGGGCTTAATGCTACAGAAACTTTCTCGACCAGCCAACCTTACGACGTACAGGAAAGATTATACAACGCCTAGACCCTAGAAAAATACTAGAAGTTACAAATAATTATCTAGTGTGAGGATCGAACCCACGCACACCGACTCAATAGTTATGGAAATAGTTATGAAAATAAAAAAAAAACAATTTGCAAAAGTAATGGTTTTCCTTTTTTCGCAACAAAAAGGAAATAACATACCTATTTTAATAAAACTCTTTTACGGATATAATTTGAATTTATTTTACATTTTTTAATTTAAACCCGAGGTTTCGAGTGCTTTTGCAGCAAACGTGTTCGCGGTAAGACGACATGATGGTGTCTATCAGTCAGTCAGTTTAGTACAAGTTTAATACAAAGCCACCCATAGTTGAGCAGCAACCAGCATTTCCACCTTATTTGAAGAGGGCTACTGACAGAATAAAAAGAAAGTGAGCCCATTCTTGAGACCACTTAAGAGCACCATTTGCTTGCTATGTGCCGGTGTATACAAATTTGATTGTGATTGTGGCTCATCATATATTGGTCAAACAAAGAGGAGCATCGGTACTAGGATCAAGGATTTAAAAAATAGGCGTACGTCGAAGTCGGCAGTGTGTGAACACACAATAGACAAGCCTAACCACTTTCTTCTATTTGATAAACCAAAGATCGCTCGTGAACACAGATATATTACGAGAATGATTCGCGAAGCTATTGCAAATTAAAAAAAACATCCTAATTTTAATAGAAAAGATGGTTGGAATCTATTGAACATCTGGGATCCTATAATAAAACATATTAAATCCCACATCTGTGAACAGAATGTCAAACCCATAGACACAGTTAGTGCTTTTTGCGTGCATCCTGAGCTCTATGCCCGTAAACTCAGGAACCGTTGGAGGTAGGTGAGAAATAAACTGACTGACTGACAGAAACCATCATCTCGTCTTACCGCGAACACTTTTGCTGCAAAACACGCGAAACGTCGGGTTTAAATTATAAAATGGAAAATAAACGCGAGTTATATCCTTAAAATAGTTTTATTGAAATGTGTAGTACTCGTGTAAATCTTAGAAAACATTATAATATACCTATTTACCTAAGAATTATCTTCTAACCTTCAATCAATACATATGTTTTAATAAAATAATCATTAAAAATACAAAAAATGTTTAATCTATTTTACTCAACATTTTTGTCAAGAATCATGTTCTAAGTCGCTAGGCATAATATTTTAAAAGCTATTTGAAATGCTGTTAAATTTTTAACAAATTGAAGTGCTGTCTCACAGAAGCCCTAAAATAAATCTAAATCTCACTACTTATCTGTTTTTATTTAGAACCACAAATCCTCCAAGCTTTGAGATACAAATCGTCTCTGGAAGGATTGCGAGAGCAGGGACAATGCATCATTCAATGTAATGCAATTCACTAGCAAGTTTTGTGGAGTGCCATAATGTACTCGAATGATTGTTTTTTGAACTTTTTATTTCACAATCGTATAAATTACATTTTCGTAATAATGAACATTGTGTAACCGACTGGCAAGCCAATGAATTAAATTATGCACTTAGACTCCTTCCTTAAATAATTTTTAAATAAATGAATATATAAGATTAAATAAATATATAATATAATAGACACAAATACTGATTCATTAGTATAAAACGTAAAACATAAAATAGCAAATAAATAGTTGATCTAAAAAACCTGTCATTTTTAAAATTTCTTCTCGGCTAAACTATAAATACGCTCCAACTGAATTCTGTGGAGCACAGGTGTTGGAATAATGCAATTTTATTTACAAATCGGGTACTCGTCATTGAAGGCGCTGCGCCCGTCTGCTCTGTTCTTCCTCGCTACTGACGGATGACTAATGTGATCTCACTGAGCTGCAAATTGAATGTACTGCGAGCATATAATCATTCACAGCTACGTGGTCATCAATTATTGTTAAATACTAATGTTCCGCTATTATTCTTAGAAATTCGTTATAACTTTTTTCCGGTTTGTTTATTTTTTATACAAAAATTCAAACTTTAATGATTCTACTGTATTCTACTCTATTGTATTCAAAGCGGAAATTAAGAAAGCTATTCTTACTTCATACTAAAATAATCACTAAATTATTTCGATAAAAATTTAAGAGCCCGAGTCTGAACTAATAAATACAATAATAGAAGGGTCTAACATAAAATTCTAATGGAGGAAAATAAAACACAAATTTTTAGGTTTTTTTTTATATAAAACATAATTAAAATCTGTTGTAATTTTTTTGAATTGTTTATTTTGTTGAATATGACTACACAAGTTATATATATTTGTGAATTTAACATGTATAATTCACATACCACACAAATTCTCATACTTACTATACATGTTATACATATACATATATATAGCATACATGGTATACAACATTATATTTGTATTTATACTTATTTTAATTGCTTTATATAATACAAAAGTATTAAATCACAATCAGATATAACATTTTTTTTTTTATGTCTTACCTTTTAATTAATATACTGTCGTTGTTATTTTTAAATTCAGTGTGGTAACAAAAAACAAAAGTTGTGTGACGCAGATGAACACCTACTTTAAATTAAAATTATTAATGAAATATGAAATATAAATATGACGGAAATTTAATACCAAAATTTAGAAGTATATAAATTATAAAACCTGGGGACCCTTTTAGGTTGTTTGTTAACATCAAAGTTCTATTTATTACAGACACAAATATGTTCATAGATGTCCTCGGTATAGTCTAACTCGAATTTTAAAAAAAACTTATAGAGTTCTCTCCATATAGAGCACTGTTGGTGATACTCTGGCAAATGCAATCAACGTGCAGAATGTAAACCCGAAAGAGAAAAAGTTAATTTAAAAAAATCTAATTCAAATTCAAAAAATAGACCTCGCTAGTGACACCAAGCTTTTGAAATATAAGGAAATAACATTAGCAATTATATGATATAATGGTAATATATGGTTAGCTAGAAAGCTAGATATTATTATTTAAGATAATTTAAATAAATATTTGTATTTCAGTATGTCATAGTGCCAAAAATAAAATCTTGAAAATTTTTCTTTTTTAATTTTATAATTCCATGCCTGTATTTAGTTTCATTTTACAACAAGGACAATGTTTAAATCTGGAAAAAATTATTCAAAAATTTATTGTCATGTACAAAAAGTCATGTCAATATATAATCTAAATCGTGTTAAAAGTAACATTTTATCAAAACAAAATTATAACAATACACATTTCTATCTGTTTCTAGAAAGTTAAGAAGTATTTTGGTTAGAGCAGAATATTTGAAAATAAAACAGACTGCACAAAATATTTTGCAGTGGAACAACAAATACTAAAAGATAGATGTTATTTGAAAACGATATTATATCATTGTGTCAGTCTACCTGTAATACTGAATACCATATTCTTTATAAATTATAAATATATAAAAAAAATATTCTCTTTTTAACGTCTTTTACTTTTAACATCTGGTTTTCGGTAATAAATTGTTTAGGAAAAGAATGCAAACCAGATCAATAAGAATGTTACTATTTATAATGAACAAAGCAAGAAGTTGTTACTTATATACTAACTATATTTTCAGTGCATAGTTTATTCACACCTTTGAAGGTTCTAAAATAATAAATATGAAAAATATATCAACCACGAAGTATATATTTTTTTCGAATATTAACTTAGTTTGGTTTACAATTTAAGATTGTTAAAATATACTTTTAAAAAATAACAATATAATTTAATAAATAGTTTTTTAGAATTGAATATGTTATTGTTGTTAATGTATTATAATTAACATATAAAAGAACTATAATATTATTATTACGTAAACAGAGTGGCCATACTTATATATGTAGATAAAATGATCACATGCTCCATATATATTAAGTTTGCGGTTGAATGGTGTGTTATTAATTAGCATCCGACAGCAAGTAAGAACATAGCGTGCAAATTTAACGGCTCCGCCTGCGACGGCTGCTCGATGCTCATACAATTGCATTGTTTCTGCATCTGCAGTCTCTCAGTTATAGCAAATGTTCATTTTGTCGAGAAAGGAACGTGGCTTTAGATAAAATCGCTTTAATATGTGAATTTCAAATTGTGTTTAAATTTTTTCGTGATTTAATACATTTGTTTGCAATCTTTATTTATACATATTGTTATATATATCAAGAAAGTAAATGTACAAAGTACAAAAACTTGGGTCAAACTGTCTTACTTAAAAAAATTATAAATATGTTTACGTACAAAATGTATCCAATTTCTAATAGTTAGTTTTTCTATATTAACTGTCTCACCGTACGTCAGGTGCATAGCTCTCTAGGGTACATTTAGGGTTAATTGTATAATATTTCATTTCTTTAAAATATTATCAAGCGTTATAAAATATATTCTTTTTTCTGTCAGACATTTGTGGACTCTATAAGCATAATTTTGCACATCAAAATATAGCAATTGTAAGAAAATCAAAACATACTAAGTTCACATATGTTTAACATTTTTCTGAAAAATGTTTAGTCATGTTCAGCTGAGCTTCGATGAATTTAGCATTCTATATATAACAATCTGTATCGGGACGCAAGTGACATCTATTAGACCTCTTTCGAAAATTGTAATGATGCATCAATCGAAATTACTGTTTGAAATTATTTAATTTATTTAATTATGGTTTTATTTTAAAATTTATATACGAATTGCCACTTGGTACAGAAATTTTGCAATTCTCTCTCTCTTCAATGTGTATGTTCTTTTTTATAGCGTCGGTTTTCTGTTAAGTGAACACCCAGTGTCTAGTAACCATTACCACTTGTTAATAAATTAATCAAAATAGATGTATCGTTTACGCCTAAAAAAAGACGAGCACAACGACACATTAGCAAAGTTTGCAGACAGACAAAAGTAATGTCTGTGCTGATAATTTTAGCATGTTTTATTTAAATAAAAAAACCTAGTTTATGGAAAATTTATCAAAAATTCACAACTTACATAAATGGTCGGGTATAGTAACGGTTTTTGGACCATTTTATTTTATTCTATTTATTTAGCACAGTGCGATATAGTGCTTATGAATATAAAGTCAGTATACATCGAAGTCCTTATAACATATCAGAATATAGTATTTTCTTAGATTTTTACGAGTACACATTTCAAACAAAACTATTTTTACGGATTAAAACTCGCGTATATTTTGGTTACATTTTTGATTTTAACCCGACGTTTCGAATACTTCGAGATGTAAGTGTCTCACTTACATCTCGTCTACCCGTGAACACGATTACTGCAAAGTATAGAAGTATAGATATCTATACTAACAACTTTGACGAAGTCTGTAATATTATCAAGTTTATTTTAAGTAACTTTCAATTATTGTTTTTACCAATATAAAGTAAAATATACCTATTATGATATTAAAAGTTTTAATAAATTGGAATCGCTCCATAGAGTAATCCAATCTAAGACAAAGACCGATAGCGAAATATCACGACTACTTTTAGTAGTACAATGATCTAACTTTAGTCTTGGTCTTGCTTTTAAGCTACACTAACTAAATTCATTGTCTAATATTATAACCATTTATGGGGTATTTACTCATACTGTACATTTAAGAGTTTTATTTGATCAACTATAGCATAATTAAAATTTATGCAGTTATTTCATTCATTAGTGTATTTTTTATTAAACAAAATGTAATTGTTTCAATACAATTAAAAAAATTAAAACTAGACGTTAAAATCCCGTTTTTGAATAAAAATTATCCCTTCTGGTCTACCTAAATATAATATATACCTGGTTGACTGACATCTTAGTGTATCTATACCAATAAAATTAGACAATAAAAATATTGTGTTATTTGCGACATTGACATGATTGCTGCAAAACATTCGAAACGTCGTGTTAAAATTAAAATGTAACTAAATTATAGACGAGTTTAATCCGTAAAAAATAGTTTTTTTTTTCAAATATTGTGTTATTCTTTTCTAAACGTATTTTAAATGTTTACAATAATCTTATATGTTTTATTTTATGATAAAAACACCTGACTGTGATAGTCTGTATTAAAATGGTTCAGTTTGTTTACGAAGCTAGGCGATTGATTGATATTTTTACTTCTAGATTATATCTTTTCTTTTTAAGTTGTGTTTCTCTTAGTAATTAAAAAAAAAGGCTATTAATACTTTTCTTCACAATATTTTAAGAAATCAAGTTAGTAATAAACTAAATGAGATTAAACATAAACTTTTATAACAAAATAAAGTTTTGTTTAGTAAATTAAATAAAAAATAATAAAACAATGTAAATTAAAAATGCATAAGATTTCTGTAACGAATACAATGAAAAACTTCTAAAAATATTAAAAGAGAAAAGATTTAGTAGTATAATATAATTAGTAACGATTTGGAAAAAGTTTAAAATAAAACTCTAGAGGGAATTGAAAATTACTATTTTTAATATAAATAAAATAAAAAAATATTTTGTTATTTTATTATTTTATCGACAGCAACAATTCAATTGATCATTGACAATCAATGAAAAAAAAATTTAGGCTACTAAATGTTTAAAAATTGTATAGTTTTACAGTAACGAATTTCAAACAGATTTAAATGCCAACTAATCATTCAATTACCAATTAATTATTTTCTCTCTGTATATGATTTATGTTGTTTCATTCTACACTATTTTAAATGCGAAATCATATAAATGTTAAAATAAAAAATAACCATAACATTTTGCAATCATGTCCCTTTTTATTTTTATTTTCAAACTAAAAAAAGTTGTCCAGTCTTGGGCAAAATTGATTTGAAAGTTGAAGTTTCTACGTATTCAGTTACTAAAAGTTCTGACTTCAGTATAAAGTTCGCTGTATCGCTGAATGTTTATCATTTTTATAATATGTCATTTTAATAATATTTATAGAAGTATAACCATTTAGTGTCAAACAAATAAAATTTTTTGTTCTAAAAAAAAAGACCCCCCAATATATTATTGTACTATACTTAAAATATAAAATCACAAAAATGAATTTGGCATCTAAAAATCAAAAAACAAAAATTCTGTTTAAAAAAATAATTGACACGATAGCTTTAACACAATTAATAACATACGATCATCTAGAAATTACATTTGGATTTCGAAAACATATTTATTTTTAAGACTTGTTTTAAATGACACGCAGTACTTGCAACACAATCCTTAGTGTCCGACAAGTTGTAACAGAATCGCCAAACTATAGCACTTACAATTTATTTTATACTATCGACCGCTACAACATTTAGGCGAGGGTATATTAGAACATCAATTAATAGATGACGACTACCTTCATATTATAAGAATTTCCAATAATTAATAAAATAATAAACCACATATTAAACATTTTTGTCATTTAAATTATAATAAACAAATATTACTGACATTCTGTAAACTAGAATTTAATGCGAATATTAAATAAAAATACAATACATAATATTAATAACTTCTTTTGCTTTTATAAATTTGACACATTTAATATATTTAATACATTTGACTGTAAATACAATAAAATAAGGAAAGCCTGTAAATCTAAGCATGTAAAATGTTTGTATAAAATTTAATACTATCTTAGTACTTTTGTGGAAAGTCTACCGGAATTACATACATCAAGATTAGTTGAAATATTTGTGAAACGTGTTTATTTTACTTTTGTAATATTATTTTCAATATTTTGATAATCTTTAGTTGATTTTACATAACATACTTTACCGTAAAGTTAATTGGATATTTTGATAGCCCTTCTATAGAATATCTATCTAAATTTAAAAACTATTCCATATTTAAGAGTAATGAAGAAAATTTTTACCTTTTTGTTATTGCATTATCTGTAAAAGCTTATCGTTTTAAGATTGTAATCACAATTATTACTTGTAATTTGATATGTTATCTATATTGTCTGTCTTTTTTGTTATTTTAACAAAGGGAAAATTGGTTAAAGCATTCTAGTCATATAATTTTCTGATTTTGACGACACTGTATGCACCGCACCACATGCTTATGAAGTAAGAAGTTTTGGACACATTGTTCACTTGTAAATATTATCTTACAGTTGCCAGTAATATGACAAGTTATTAATTTATATATTTGTATGTTATATTTAAACGAGAATTAAGAAATGCTTGATTTGTATATTTTTATTTTATATATGCATATAAATATAAGAATTGCAAAACTAGTATTCCTTGTGCAGCATAACATCTCATTTGCGGTTAGCTGTCCGTGTTTTCAAAACAATTTAGACTCACGCTCGATGCCGCACTCTATCGTAAATTACGCAAGAAATGTACATAGTGGTTATTTTAGGATAGGAGGCGTATTTATTACATAGCTTCGCTCAATTAGTAGAAAATTTTCTCTCAAGTGTACTAAAAATATAAAACGATAGAGCTTATAAATTAATCTACAGTTAAAAAAATCAAGAATACAATTATTTAAAAATTAAAATATTTTCGTTTTAATTGCTTTTACGTACTTCCTAATATATAATAATTTTAACTAATAATGTCAAAAGTAGAAAAAAATCTTTACAAGAATGAAAAAAGTACAATATTTATGATTAAAACATAGAGAATTATAGATTTTTTATATAAAATACCTACATAAGTAGTAATGAAAATTTAATGTGCGTAGGTTTTAATAAAATATAAATACGTGTTTATTTTGTATTGCTAGAGCTATGTTGTCGCTAAAGTAACGCCAACGGTGTGCTGGCAACTGTATTTGTAACTATCAATTAAATATATACATCTCTTCATAAATGTCATATAAAATACTGACTAAGCAATTTTTCTCCGCCCTAAAAGCTTATCTATGGATCGTACTATAATAGATGGACTTGAACAGCCTAAGCATTACTTTGATATTTATAGTATAATAAAAGTAAAATGTTTAAAATATGAAGCATCTATAATTAATATGTAAAAAAATGCGGTCTTATGAACCGTCACCCTGTTATTCGTTTTGGTGGTCTTTTTGTTGAGCTTCACTTCGCTTAGCTCTTTACTACTAAAATTTTCAACTGTTTGTTACCCTACTCCTCCTCCTCCAATTTACGAGCTAAATGCACGAAATTTTTCACACATGCGCATTATGAGCAAAACTCGGTCTGGATTGAAAGTCAGCCGAATTGTAATTTTAGTTTTCGAGATAATTGATAAAATGTGTCCCATATAGTTAACATATAGAACGTTTTCGTTTCGCGCACGTGACCATTCCTACTACACTACTTCAGACGTTCTTTCACCTCAGTCGTGTGCACAGAGTACTATACACTCGTAGTGTGTGAGACGTCAACCAGTAAACAACTTCGCTCTATTTTTTATTGAGAGATTTTTTTAATCTATTTTTTTTTCGTTTATTCTCCCATTTCCCTCTATCCTTAATATTATTTGCAATTATAAATTTGCTCAAAACAAGTATTGACATCAAATCATAACTTTTATACATAAATAAATATCAATATTTAACTCTAGACATTGATGAGCTCAACTGCGTCGCGAGGCTTACCCCGCTTGCGTGGACCTAGTACTTTATTTAATATCACTAAGAGATTTTCCATCAGAGGGATCTCAGATGTGACGGTTAGGTGGAGTGACCTTAAATATAAAGTTTAAATTCCTCACCTTTTGAAAAAGCTCATCACTTTTATAAATCGCTAAAGTATATGTTTAATTAATGCTAATGATTGCATATATCATATAAATGAATTTGTAAAGATTTGAAAATGTTGTATAGCAACTTCGCAAGCACTAGAATCACTACAAGTAGGTACTTACGAAGTTGCCATGCTTCTTATGAAATAGTTAAATATGTATTGATGAAAGTAAGTTTAATAAAAGAACAAAAATGGTGCAGCTTTAATTCATCAACTTTGGCTTGCGGTTTTACAATTTAAAATGCATGTTCATCTTTGCAATGTAATATAGAATTGATTGACATGACACCACGTAGTCCTTTTACGTAAAGTTAAATTTATTTAATTTTAATATTTTTTGGGTTTATAAATATTAATTAAAGACGCACACGTTTGTACTTACATTACCCAGCCGCTCGAGTCCTACCAATTTTAAAATTTATTGACTTTCCTTGGAATAAATAGGCACATAGGCACATAATAGGCAGATATTACAAAAAAATCGATTTTGGAAATCGTGGACATTAAAATAACTTCCTTAATCAGGAAGTTAAGGAAACTTGAACTAGCCTGGCGTCAATCTTTCAATATTCGGAAATACTGAAGTATCTGTTAGCAAACAATATAAACTTTGAAGTGATTGGTTTTTAGTGAAATTGATTTATTGACTTTTGTGTGTATTTTTTAAAACTAAATAGTGCTAATACGAAATTTATAATATAACGAGTTGTACAATTGGGGCGTTTACAATTCAATCAATGCCTGTTAAAAAATATTGATAAAAAGTGACCACAAATTAAAAAAAATCTCGTTGTTTATGTTTTTAAGAAAATATTATAAATAATAACAAATTTATTGTTCAATTTATAAAGTTATAAAATATCCCACATCTGCAATAAATTGTTTTTATAATTTAAGTGCAAGTAATAATGGAACGGATTTCAAATGAAAAGAAAAAGAAAAAAATTTAATATTTTTCTTTACCACGAATTGAATGTGATGAGGCTACTACCCAACTAGTTAAATGGAACGTGTTGAGGTCCGTGGCATACAACTTTCCTAATTGGTATCAGCTTTAACATCGAATAGATGTTTAATATAAAACTTACCTTCAATACAAACTTTGATTTTTATTTCATGGCTTTCCCCCAGTTATAACACATCTCGTATGGCAATTTTAATTAAAACAATCAATGAAAGTAAAAGAAGTTCTTTAATAAAGATACGTGTTTTTAATATTCAGATAAAAATATGGAGTTTGAAACATTGACAAACGAAAACGTATAACGTATAAGATTCTGTCAAATATATTTTTTTAGTGTGATTGTTTAAAATAGGGTAAGTACATAGCTTTAATTATTTTCTGTTATATTTTTAAGTGAACAAGAACTTAATTTTTTTGCTTAAACACAAACATCTTTATTATAATTTGAAGAGTTATAAAGTGTTTTACGTAGATGCGTTAGTTCTTGAAGGCTTGTATGTCTTGCGTCTTGTAAAATAGAGTAAACTTTCTTAGGACAAATTAATAACATTTAATAAATGTTTCTGATAGCATTGCTTTATTGATTTCGTTTAAATTTTTAAAAATAATACAATTAATACATTAATCTTTGCTGAATAGTTTTTTCTTCTATTCTTAATTCAGTTTCAAAAATTCAAATTAATAAGTCCTAAATTAAATTAATATAAGTTATTATTTTTATTATAAACCATTATGTATATGTTATAATATTTTGCAATTTCAGTTGAAGTAAGGGAAGAAAAATTAGAAAAGATTTATATTAAGAACGTTTAATATTGAGACATTTAATGTTGGCATTAATATTGACTTATTTAAGTTATTATATACAGGTTTTGCCCATTGCCAAAAGGTTATAAAATTTTAAATTGTGATGGGTGTGTTAACAAAGCAGTTTTGGGCTTTTAACAATATTAATTATATATAATTGCATTTTCATTTACTCAATGCAATTAACTAAAGGAAAACTGGCCCTATTTTATCCCATTTTTCCCATATGAGAATATAGAACTACTTACATCCCTTTTTAGTAACTTTTAAATAAATAGATTCTGCCCGAAACTTAACCCGCGTGGATTTTAATAACGTGAGTCTCTTTAGTCATTATAAAAAGTGAGTTATTATTGGCCACCCGAAAGACTGGATTTATAGTCAAGATTCGTTGGTATCCAATCCATATACATTTGGATTCAATATTTATTTGTACCAATAATTAAATTAACTTTGGCACCAATCGCCCACACAGACAAAAGGGTAGCTATTCCTATTTTGCAATTACATGTAGTAAAGATTTTTAATGTCCATAAATTTATTTTTTAAGAAAAATATTTTTTTTTTATTTATTACTTTTCAAGCTACCACCAATTCAAACCTATTTACAAATCGACAAGGTCCTTTCGAAAAACTTCAAAAATCTTTAATTTCGGCCTTCAAACTTAAATTTGTTTTTTTCAGACAATTTTATTCCAAATATTTTCAGTATCGTAAGATAAAGGTGTAGCCTCCCGGGAAATTATTGCCAAAATCTTGCACCTGCCTATAGAGTACAGACAATATTCACGTCCCTTGTGCTTTGAATCAATTCCCGTAACTAATCTGCATATTTTATAATGCGAAACGGAGTGACGTTTAGTATAGGAAATTTACTTTATTTCCACGAAGAGCTGATCTCTTATTAGACTTTCAAGTTTTGATGTCAATTTATAGTTAACGTTTTGTCGTTTATATTAAAATGGAATTGTAATCATAAAATTCAACACGATATTTCTTTCACAGTCTTTATTTTTGTTATACATTTATTTTTGAAAAAAAATTTTTTTTTCTTTGTATAAGAGTTTGGCTTTTAAAAACAGAAACCAACAAAATTGTTTTTATTTATTATTGCTTTGTTATTTAATGGGCATATATGTAATACAAATTAATAAAACAGTAAATAAAATAATTTTAAGTAGGTTAGTAGTCACAGCTATATGAAACGTTATAAAAATAAAATTAAATATATAAATTTTTATTCTACGCAGAAACTGAGGACCAGATAAAGGATTGACAAAACTGACAGCGAGACATTTCCCTACATCAAAAATAAAAAAAAAAGGATTATGAAATAAAAGTGTATAAACATCAAACCAAAATTAACTTGTCTATCTTTCAGGAATTAACTCTCTTATCTAATCATAACCACTACGATAAGTATCAACAAAAGTTGCTGAAACACATAATCCGTTTTAATTATCTCTGATCTAATATAATAGATTGTACAATGCACAATAAAGAAAAAATAGCACATATAACATAACGTTATGTTACATAATGTTCAGTTTATCTTCAAGTTTATCTACATAATTTTGTTGTGTTATGATATATGTAATGACACTATCAAATAATATACATATTGTAGACATATGTTGCTGAGGTTAACCGAACATCTTTTAAGCTGTTGCTAAAGGACTCGATGCGGTGATTGCGAAAGCCTGGTAAAGTTTTTGATAAAGTTGAGGTTGAGAAGGTAATTCTTTCACTCTACTTATTTAGTTTATAAATAATCTATTAGTTTGGAATTGAGCTGCAGCGATATCACCGCCTTATTGTACACAAACATGAAACAATATTTAATAGAGTAGAAGACGGTGAACACAGGGTGTATATAAACTACCGATTATTGATTATGGTTTGTCATACATTTGTCAAACGAAGAGCAGCATCGGCACAAGAGTTAGGGAACACATATTGGATATCAAGAAGGCGTACTTCGAAGTGTGCAGTTTGTGAACATACCATAGACAAGCCCAACCATTATATTAGATTCGATAAACCACAAATCCGCTACATACCAAGACTGATTGGTGAGTCTATTGAAATAAAAAAATATCCTAATTTCAATAGAAAAGATGGTTGGAGTCTATATAACACCTGGGACCCACTCGTAAATTATGTAAAGTCTTACGTCTGTGATCGTACTCTCAGACCTCAAGATACCGTTAGTGCGTTTTGTCTTCATCCGGAACTCTAAGCCCGCAAATTAAAGAACCGTTGGAGGCACATCACTAATTAACTGACTTACTGACAGAGACATCTCTTCTAGCCGTGAACACGAATGATCCAAAGCATTCGAAACGTCGGGTTAAAATTAAAATGTAACCAAATTATACGCGAGTAAAAAAAAAAATTAAAATATTTCGAATGTGAACTCGTGATAATCTAAGAAAATACTACCGCTCATTACTTACGATTGTTTCCTGATGCGTGGAACTCTGTCTCAGTAGGCCTTCTCCTTCCTCCATCACTACCGTTACTTTGTTGGTGTATTGTCTAATTTTCAAATCTATGATCGATTTATATCAAAAGTAAAACACAGGGATGTGGAGTCTGATTTCAGTTAGATTCCGATATATTTATGTCACTTTTACATTAACAAATGGTTTTTATAGCTTTATTATATAACTACACAAAATATGTTGTTTTAAAGTATATTGTTATTATTACCCGAGTTTATTAATGCCAATATTGTTTGGGATGAAAAAATTTACAGAAATGATAATGTTTCAAACGGAATTCCGAGTACACTCCAAAATAATCCATTGGCGGTATAGGCTAATATCTATTTATATGATAGTGATATGAACATATAGTCTCTAGCATCGTCTAAGTGCTTTCCGTGTATCGATTAACAACAGTGCTGGAACAGTGTGCCGGAATGTTATACTACGATGAGATTAGTGAATGAAAATCACTGTTAATCGGTTCAGATTAATTGATAATTGCATTCTTTACCGTCATTCAGTTTATACCGTCATAAAATATTTAAAGTAGTTACGATGTCTATAATTAATAAAAAAATAAAATTAAAATTGTTGTGATTATGGTCAATTAAGATCACTGCGAAATCTTAAACAACAATTTGAATAATATATCACAATTTATAGTCTTAAATTATCTCCAATACTATTTTGTATTCGCAAAGTTCTAACATTTTGTTTAATTTTCTAAGGATATAATTTGATGAATAGGCTAAACAACTAGAACGGTTAATAACTAAAATAGCCAAGTTATATTATAATAATTTTTGCAATCTACAACTACAAAGACAGCATAATTCTTTTTTTGTGTAATTACAATGTGGACGTTCATACATGTGTGGGAGCTAACTAGATAGGACTATCTTAAAGATTAGGAAACGAGTGCTGAATAAAAGTGGTGCTATTTGTAGGTGATTGAGCGAGTCATGATTTCTCGGCACATATAATAATTCACGAATGTTTACATATTTTGTTTTTTTTATCTAATTAAGACATCTAACACATTAATACAATATAAGTGTGAATGCTGGTATTGTGGCAGTAAGTATTAATATGGAATAAGATTTATGTGTAGAATACTGGATTGTATGACAAGGGAGCAAAATAGTATTTTCACGGCGAGGACGCTGCTTGGAACCACAAGCAAAGAGAAGAAATGCAGAATAGAATCCCTTGCGCAGTAAAGCAGTCAAAGTACATCGCCCGAGCGTAAAATAATTTGCGTTTGAGGCATATACTCCTCTATTTTTCATCCCCTATCTTTAAAGAACTATGTACCTAGTGATTACAAAGAACAGAGACGTAATTTTCGCGCTTTTGTTTTTTCTAGTTCCGGCTCCTTGCTGCCAACACGTACCAGCTAGTAATTCATACAATTTGCGTTTGATTTCTATGTATGTTTCTACCACAATGTTTGTTCCAATTTCAAATCACTTTTCCGTCCGCCAAATAGTTCCTTTCGGAAAAGAGCTCTTTTGCTCTCGCTTAAAGTAGAACAAAGGGACGCTTTTATTAAACATTCTTTTATTGTATTTGGTGTTAAAAATCACAAATTAAATAAAGAAACTAAAAAGATTTTTGAATTATTATTTATAATATCTCATTCTGAAAAATGAGTCTAGTATTTTGCAGAGTTTTGTAGAAAAAAAGCAGTTCCAGTTTGCATTGAGCGGTGGCGATTTTCAAGCCGTCACTGGAGTTATTCATTGCTCCTGTTCTTTAACATTTTGCTCGTCAGGGATCTGCAATTGAAAAAGGTTTGATTGGCTTTTACTCTAACCATATCTAGTAATAGTCAGCTGATTGAGGTATTGTCTTTCTAAATGAAAAGAATATCGAGCAACATTTCCAATTGAATATAGAATGTTAGTGTTTTGGGTAATACATTTTGTCAATCTAGACAAGATACCCTTATGCTGTGAATATGATAATTTAGTAGTCATTTTAGTACTTACATGCCAAAAAATTAATCAGGAATGATAAACATTTTAAGTTTAATCTAAAAGTTAAAATAATGTTTTAATTTTTCTATGTAAACTTTCGTGATCCATGATTACTATTAAATATAAATATCACGCTGTACTCACGTTATTATTATCGGAATTGGCCAGAGAAAGCCTCATTAAGTTCGTTTCGAAAAAACGTCCGTATTCGCTAGGGAAAACTTTTTAGTACCACGAAAAGTCCCTGAAGCTATTGAGATTAGCTATCAGTTTAATTTCAATAGAGATAGAGGTTTAATATCAGCTTCGTCCTGGAAACCAGTAATAAATACTATTTCATTTCAAAAACTTTTCAGAAATTTACAAAAGTTACACAGCGAGTTCAGTATGTACCCAATACAAAACGTCGGCGAGTAACGAATGCCTACACGACACCTCCGAAGACAACACTACATCCTACCCCTGACTGCACCACCGTCAAGGCACGCCCAGCGAGCAGCCGCAAGCAGTTCACGCCGCGATTCCACCACGCTCAGAGCTCATGTATGAGAACCCCAAATGGGTTCGAAACAAGTCGGGCGGCGGTTGAACTACATAATAAGTGAAAATAAGAATAGTAAGAAATAAACTTAAAAAGTGCACGATCAGAAATAGAATATGCCGAAAAGTACAGAAGTATACATAAAGAAATTATCAAGAAAATAAAAAAATATATAAACCATTCTAATGTATGTAGGAAACACTAATGGAATAAAGAGTAGGCTAAAAAAACTAAGGTTCTGGGAAAAAATACACAATAAGAATATTAATATTCTAGCTTGCAACAGACTATCGCAAACCCTACAGCCATCCATGGACAAGGAGTCCGTTAACAATCCTTACTGCTTTGACTTAGCGGTACATTGAGATTATCAAGAAAGATGAAATAACTTATCAATGAATGAAATAATTCTGCTCCACAACTTCTTATGGAGTAGAAAACATAGGTATTATTTATAGGCGTATGTATAGGTAGTTATTTACTTTATCTTTGTTTTTCTTCAGACAGAGATAAAATAAATAACTTAGGTAGCCAATTAGCCTGATGTCAAACTTATGTAAAGTCTGTTTGAAAGTAATTTTAATCCAAATTATTAATGTCTTGGAGGAGATTCAGAACGATGAACATGTTTCTTCTACCTGGAAAGAAACCCCGAAGAAGTCTGCTAGAGATGAAATGCGTGAAGAGGAAGAAAAAATATTGATATGAAAAAAATTAAGAAAAGCGTTTTTATAAATTTCTTTTTTAATTAATTATAATTTAGCTAATCAGCATATATTTTAAAATTAAACGAATATACTAGGTAGTATTTTAATAATAAAGAAAAAACAGTAAAGTCGACGATATATAAAGGTTTTTATTATTATTATTACGCTATTATTTTGGTAAAAATCGATGTTGGGTGACCCCTTTTACTTAACATAGGCCTACGATGAGAGGGTGCTCTACGTTGCTCGGGGCACCCCTATTCGCGGGGTCTCGCCGGGGTGTCACGGTGTGTGCTAACGCGATCCCGTGACGTCCCATTACGGGGCAGAGGGCAACCGTTGGTTTTTTAGTGGGTAGCCTTAAAAATGGCAGCATTCTCTATGCTGCCGGGTAGTCCCACATTACCCCCGGCCGTCACCCCCCAAGGCCGACGGGGTACCCGTAACGGGTTTTTCCAATGGTAAAAATCGATGTATGTTAATATTCGCAAAAATTTATGACAATTGGAAAAAAATATCTCGTAGTTTTTTTTGCTTTAATAAAATTTAAGAAATAAGCAGTATCAAATTTATTGTGAAATTTTTATAGTTATAAAATATGGTATATGCCATAAGTTGTTTTAATGACTTTAGTGTAGTAATGATGAAAAAAAATATATATTTTTATTAACCAATAACTTAGTGTGATAATGCTCGCACCCATTAACGCTTTTTTATTTCAAACGAATGTGTTAAAAGCTTTTAAAAGCGTTATATTGACTAGCTATATTGACAATAAGATTGAATTAGCAGTGATGTGAGGGGTTTCTAGGTAGGTAATTCTATTGCGGTGTCTACCCGCGTCAGTTCTGGCTAAAAGTTAGTATAATGGAAATATTTTGTCTTTCTTTATTAAATAATATAAGTATATATAATAGCTTGTAAGCTATTACTGTCTAGTTATTTTTTTTTCTAATTTATTTTTAATAATTGATAATTTTATATATTTATTAATTATTTTTCTTCTATATTTAAAATAATGTTCTAATTTAATATTGAGATATTATAAAGTATTATTTACATACAACATTATAGGATTATCCAAATTGACTCACATATTTTCAGTAATTGTAAATAATTTTTACTCCTCGATAAATAAAAGAGGTAAAACGATATTTCATATTTTACTTTGAATTTGAATTTGAACCCCCAGAAGTGACAAGCTTAGGGATAAAAAAGCTTAAAAATAATAATATTTTTTAAGCACCCTGCTCATCTCAGCGAATTATTTATTTATTTTTGTTATCGACCAATTATACTTCACTTGTGTATATCAGATATTAAAACGATATCGCAACTTGTCTCCTAAAATAAACAGTTGACACAACCGGTGTTGTCCAAAAATATTAACATGCTAAATTATATGCCATTTTATCAGGTCAGTACTTAACATATAACTGAAAATATATTTTTACATCGTTAGCCTGAATAAGGTTAATTATCCGAGCAGTCATTCAATTAAAGCGTCTATAACGATTGATTGTTCAACTCATCGGCGTACGATGTTGATTTTTGAAATAATTAAAACTCATTGTTTAAGACGGATGATTATTATTCAATGTAATTTTAATATCATTTCAAAAATATTAATTTATTCCTGTAATTATTAATGTTGATTGAATTGATTGATATTTTGTTATAATGTAATATAAAAAATATATAAATAAAATTTTGTTAGTCATCATCGAGTGGAATTAAAACACGTGAACACTATGAACATTTCACTATAATTTACTCGTAATTAGCACTTCTTCTTCGCTTGAAAACAATAGATTCACTGTCCAATAGCTTCTAAAAATGCTGTTTAAATACAAAACTGTTAAATTATTATTTATAGATACAATTCAAACAAATGAGCACGTCATTAAAATAATAATTTATGTTATTATGCCTCATTGAACCTAATTATTTGGTTAAATCTACAATTTGTTATTCTATGTTGGAAAAGACGTACTACTCATGATTTGAATCTTAGTCAAATCGACTACTCACACAAAATATAAAATATGAATTTCTTTAAATATTAAAATGATAATAAATAATATTAAATATAACGTAAACCTTACAATATAATTATAACGGTAGCGAATTAAAACATGATTATTACGAAACTTAAAAAACTCTATTGTATAAAAAGTATTTCCTCAATATGTTCAGGTATCACGTACTATATAACAAGAGCTATAAATTAAATGTATACCGAGCAACTAAGTGTGACAAGGGAGTGCTCGATTCAGCGAGTTACTAACTTAATTCATTACAGTGCGTCTTGTTTGAGTTTCGGGTCGACTTTGTACTATATTTCAATAAACGTACTTATATGTCATCGAAGTAAGATATCTCTTCTTTGGGTTAGACTAAGGTTTATGTGGATGTTTCTGTATATTCTAAGTAAATTCTTAAATGTGTAAATATACTTAAGTTATTTCTTTATAAAAGTCACAATATCATAAAAAAGAAACCATTTTCTAATTATCTTAAAAAGAAGTAAATTTAACACAATATTATCTGGTTATATACATTCTAATTTTAAAACTTATGATCGTATTATTGTCTTAAATTTAAAAACAAGTTCAAATATTAATTTAAGTAATGGTATCTTTTCAATGTTATTTTATACTATAAAGTTAGAAACATTTGTTATGATTTCTGAAAGAATCCTAATAGATGTCACCTCTATCCTGATAAAGAAGTTCATGTATAGAATGATAAATTCTTCGAAGCGTATTACGATAATATTAGTTACTACCAATGTAGCTATCGTATCAAAACTAGCGAACGACGGGAAGGTAACAGTTTCGAATCCTGCTCGTATTGATAAAAATTGAATTCTATATTTATTTAAAATTCAATATGCCTAACATGAATATATGTTTGAAACCATTTCAAATATTTTTATATATTTACAGTTTTTTGCCATATCAAAAAGTCGATGTCATATTCAACATGAAATTATTTTCAACTTTTAAATTAAAAAATTGCTGCTTGCAAAATTGCATTTTAATATAATAAATAACTCATATATTTGCCTTCAACAACTTTTTGTATTTAAAAGGTAGGGTAAAGTTCGACAATGGTATTAAATTTTATCAATGTTTTTTGATATGACATGATATATAATAAACCTCACTTTTCTTAAGTTATTTCCCGAAAGTTAATGTGATCGGGGTTTGCACCCATTACTACTTGTTATTTATAACTCCATTCCATCCCAATATAAATAAAAGTATAAAACGTCTAGCCTTACACAGAATAACTCAATTTAAGGAAACCTTTACCTAAGACAGGATTTTAGAAATTCCATTCATAAAGGTATGAAATACGGGTTGCAAGTTTGTCTGAAACTTTGTTATTTTAAAGTTGGACACATAAAATTTAAGATTTTAATTTGTGATTAGTAAAAAATAATAATGTTTTGAAAATTTTATTTCTATGAGAGTTAAATAAATGTATTTCAGTCATTTACCGGATTGACTGCCATTTTTTACCATAAAACATTTATTTCACATAAATTTCACATAAATCTTGAGGTTAGTAAATCATAGTATAATTTTATTTAGGAAGAGAAAAGATAGGAAAAAGATAAAATTTACATTATCAATGTTATCTTCAAACTTTATATAGATATATTAAATCTAATTATACAAATATTGATAATATAAAACCGTGTATGTTGATTATTTGCGGTGTAAAGGTAATTTGCCGGTAAGTGTCATTTTGTCAGAGCACCTGAACCGAGCGCCGCAACATAATGCAATAAAATAAGCTTTGTTTTGTCTGGTGCAGATGACCACTAACCGCAATTTCGTTATTGTTTTAGATAAATTACTACTTCAAAAATACTTGTGTAACTTGAAATGAAATTCCCGAAACATGGCTTTGGCTATGGTTCTTGCATGAACTTTCAAAACCTCTAGAAAGAAATATTTGTTTACAGTGATTTCTAAAGGTCAGTTAGATGATTGAGAAATGTTTGAAATGAGATTATAAATTAATTATGGAAAGATTATATTCACTGCATATTTAAAGAGAATTAAGTTTTTGCTCTTGCTTATTTGATATTATATATTATACTATATTGTTGTGATAATTTATAAAAGTTTTGTGGTGTTGCTTTAGACATATTATACACTTTATAAAGATTATACTGTATCGAGTTTTACGATTGATTCTTCAAATTTTTTTGACATTCACTTATGTTGAAATCTTGCACATAACTTTGATTCCGAAAAAATATCTTTACATTAAGAAAATATAATTTTCACCAAATGATATTTTTTTTTAACCAATTACAGTATTATTATGTTACTAGATATTACATATATTTTCTATTAGGCGTAATCTGTTATCATTTTAAAATGTATACAAAGAGAGAAGTAGGATAGAGGAGCCGTTACTAAGATAGCATGAAGCTTCTATTTTGATTTTTTGACCGAGCCTTTTTTAACGAACTCTACAGAATGTTCGGTGGGTGTACTCCCCTTTTTAGCACTTCTCATATAATTATTACTTACTATAACTTGACAATGCGAGTACTGGTCTCTATCCAGACGCACCTTTCACACTAAAAACAAGTGTTCTTTCTACTGCCTCTCCACAGATGTTGCAAGACTGATTTCAGAGCTGGAATACAATAATCAAAAACTTGTTTTGCACTTTTTAAGGATATATCACAAAAACTTGTTTTTATCTTACTGAATAAAGAAATTTGTTAAATCTATATCCCATACTTTTCTGCTCTATTATAAACCTACCTAATTTTTTGAGGACCTGTCATAACTGCTCTGATACAGTTTTGACATTGATATTATCATTAGATTTCCATATGATATATCTTTTGGAAGTTTTAGGAGTTATAGAGATAAAAGTCTCCTTTTTTTAATTTCATTTCAAAATTGTATCTCTTTAAGCATGAAATTTATTCGAAATTTACGTTTTTATGATTGTCTACTTATTCTTTACGCCTTACAAATATATCTACGTATATTTTTATATACAATGCGTTTCGTGAACGATGTGTGAGTTAATTAATTGGATATGTAATATCCATGTATCAATTTAACGATGGCCATTAAATAAATGGCTTAACTTACGACTTCATTTAATAACTGTTTTGTAATTTACCTTTAGTAACATACCAACTGTACTTTAAAAGATTGTTCTTTTCGTGATTGTGAATCTATTGGTTTTCTATTGGTAAGAATATACTGGTAAATCATTTATTATTTTTTTTATATTTTAAGCTACCATAGTAGTAAGAAATATATACTATACTATATACGGATACTATATACGGACTTAAACATTTATATTTCAGGAAAGATTTATAAATTATGTTAATGTAAATAAATAAATACATATAAATTTCATTTATAAAAATAAAGAGAAAAGAGGTCTCTGATTCGGTCTCGTAATGATTTATAATCGCCTTAAGTTTGACCAAAGGAATTCTGAGCCAACCAAACCCAGTGAATAAAACAAAAATTTCGGAACGCATAGGAATTTATTAATGATAATGATTTAATAAATGTAATATTTTTATATGAACTGGTTACCGTAATCTAAGAATTCATTGACGCCATCTACTGGCTAAAGTAATAAACACATAGATGTATATGTAACATGTTATGCTACTATATAACAGACTAAATGTGTGCTATGACAATGATTGCTGTGTTACATAATGTAATTCGGGTTTTTATATTATAATAATGTAATATTATTTATATACAGTTTATAAAAAAGACACGGTCATCATAATTTTCTTAATGACGAAGTAAGAAATTATTAATTTATTTTAAATACTTATGTTACTTCCATGTCTATTGTATTATTATATGGTTTTCCATACTTATCTGGATTTTATAGCAAAACGACTCGGTACTTAGAAATAGATATTTACATAATATTTAATAAGTATGTTTGTCATTAAATACGTTGTAAATCTGTCCAGCGGGATTTAAGTTGTTTATTTTGTTGTTTTTGTAAAGGTCCTTCGATGGTTATGATTTACTAGTATACCATTCAATAAATCAGATTCCAGTTTTTATTTTTATTTTTTGAGCTGGCACTCCGACATTGATGATATAAATCATAAAGTGTCAATATGGAAATATAATGATTTTGACTGTCTCCAATTTTTTTATATATTTATTTTTCGAATAATTCAATAATGTCAACTAACACATCAACATCAAAATAAATTTAAATATGAAATTTGTTTAAACCGTTTTGTAAGTAAATTTACAAATCGGTTTAAACATGATTTACATTTAAGTTTAAGCATGATTTACATTTTTATAATTTTATTTTATTAATAAATAAAATGGTTTTTTTGATTTTCTCCTTACTTTTTTATATAAACAATATATATCTGCTTACGGGAAATGTGTTCCTTTAAAGGTTTGATAGAATAGTTGTGGTATGAATGGCTACTTAATTTTGCATTATGTGTATGTTAATTTTTTCCATTAAACCTATACGAAACCAAAAATAGGTGCCAATTTTAATTACAAAAACTACTTTTCAAATTATTGAAACTGCTATTGTAAGTATTGATGGTTAATTTTTACTTACAGACTAAAGAGATCCAAAATAAAAAAAAAGAAACTGGAGATTAGAAAAAAACTTATTCAGGTATTATTATTTATTTCTTGGAGTAAATAAATAATAGAAATAAAAGTACATAAAAATCACTTATTGTTATAAAGTGTCTATATACAAACTTAACTAATTATGTTGAATTAAATAACCAAAGAATCAACCAAGACAATTTATCTGATGAAAAGAAACTACTTGACTAAATAACCCTTATAACTATTCTATTATATTAAAACCGTAAGGAGTAAAATATTGTTTTATTTCGTGTATACTACTCGAGAACAAAAATCAACTCCAGTAAATATGCTGATAATCTTGCAATTATTATTTTGTATTTATATGGTTTAATTTATATATACATCACAGATCAATGTTACAACAAGCTGTAACAAATGTTGTAAAGTAGCGAGATAAATTCTCCTCTTTATAGCCACCATTAAATGCTCCATAAACCTCATTCGTTTATAGGACCCCTTAAGTATCCTTACTAAAGACCGGGATGAAACAATTGTGTCAAACGCTGTAAATAAAACTAGAAAAATAGATTACTTATTTTTAATTAGTGTCTTATAGAACTTAAATTTGTTTACGTATATTTTTCACATTAAAGTTGATTTTCATATAAAAAATAAAAAAATTGAAATTTGCTTTTATACATATAAATTAAAATCAAATTTATTGTTTTGGAAATTAAATATTGATACCCAACTAACTGCCAGGCTTCTTCCCTTGCTTTCTTGGACATCAGTGTGTTAAATACACAAAAAGATCATCAGCTAATCGACCATGACGAAAGCCTTATTTATTAATAATATTAATTTGTAAGCAGTTATAGTCTTGAAATAAAATTATTTTTACGGATTAAAACTCAGGCAGACACTTAATCTCGTCTACCCGTGAGCTCGATTACTGCAAAGTATTCGAAACGTCGGGTTAAAATAAAAAATGTAACCAAATTATACGCGAGTTTTAATCCGTAAAAATCAAATGTGTACTCGTGAAAATCTAAGAAAATACTATAATATATATTATATATAAATAATATAATATAATAGTCTTAGTTATGTAGTGTATTAGTTAGATACATTTGATATATTTAAAACATTTGTATTAAATCAAACAGTATGTGAAACAATCGAGTATGTGAAAGTTTTATGTTCATTTCAATTTGTAATATTAAATTCACTTTAAATATTTTTATATTCTATAGTGAATTATCATGAGATTCTTTAACAGGTAATTAATTTTTTAAAAAATAGCTTTTATAGGACATTTCTATCAAAACATAAAAGATATCCACTATATTAAAAATATACTAGGAGTTTAATCAATAATATTCACATTTTACCTATTACATTATTTGTCATTAATTTAGTTTATCTTATCCGGAGTGTGCTAGCAATTATTGCTTCAAATTTGAGTTTTTTTTTCTTTTATTACATTTATAGAAAGATAAAACTAGCTAAAGGATTTTATCATACAATTTTGTGAATACGAAGACACTGCATGTCGTTAGCTGCTGTGCACTGCATGCTTATGGAGCTACCAATTTTAGATAGTATATTCTCTTGTTAATGTCACGTCACATTTCTCAGTGTAAATCTTGTTCTACATATTTAAGATTCGTTAAGAATATACAAATTAAGATTTTATTGATTTGACGCTATTATTTTATTATATTACAATAAATATATATATATTAAATGAATTGCAAAACTAGATCTCGTTCACAATATGCAGCATCTGTATAACATCTCATTTGCGGCTAGCTGTCCATGTTTGCAAAACAATTTAGACTCACGCTCGATGCCACACTGTATCGTAAACTACGCGAGAAATGTACACATTGGTTATTTTGGGATAGGAAGAGTATTTATTATATAGCCGTTTGTTTAAAGTGAATACTATTATTATATCTCATGATTTCTAGAATATTTGTTTAGTTTAAAGTAATATATAATTTTAGACTGTTAACGTTGTAGATTTATAGATACTATATTCACTTTGTAAAAAATTAGTAGAACATCTTATCTCATTTGTAATATGTTGAAATAAATTATAATTAAAATTGAATTAATTGGTGAAATTAAAATTACCTTTTTTCAAAATCGTCGTATCGTCACAATCGAAATTACCTCAATGTTTTATAATATAAAATATTTTTACTTTTAAAAGTTTGTATTTTACTTCCTGCCACTAATTATTTTCTAATAATATTTAAATACAAAAAATACCACATTTATAGTTGTTTTTATATAAAGTACCCACATAAGAAGTAAGGAACTTTTAATGTTCATTTGTGATTTTTATGTATAATTTCAACACGTGTATAATTTATAGTGCTAGCTAAACAAACACCAACTTTGTGCTGGCTGGCTCAACTGAATAAGTGATTATCACGTCATAGAATAACGATTATATAACCTACTAAATAAAAGTATTATAAAATACTGATTAAACGTAAGCAAGTATTTACACAATAAATATTATTGTGTAAATAATAATTTCGTAACGGAATAAGGCACAAAGAAAAAAAAAGAGGTATTATTTGAATAAAACAGTTTTCCTCCATACTAAACGTTTTTCTATTGATCGATAGATAATAAGAATATAAGATATGCTCTGAGGTACGTTTAACTTAAATTTTATTGAATTTATTATTGTACACATTTATAAAAAAAAAAAAAATTAACGCGAGATTTTGTGTTCTACTGACTTATGAAGTCTTTGTTTGTAAGCATATGTAAAGCTAAAGTATAGCTAAAGTATATATTTGAAACCATTTTTTCGCGCCCTGATTGTTTATTTGACTTAGTCTTGGTACCAATCGATGCGTCTTTATAAATTTATAAAATAAATAGAATCAAATTTATCTCTTAATTTATAAAGTTATGAAATATTCTATATTTATAATAGTTGTAGGATGAATCTTTTTTTGCCGAAAGAGTCAAAGAACATATCGCTGCCGTAAAGAATCGCCCGACTAGTAAAAGAGCGATCGCAAAACATACTTTAGAAACGGGTACCAATCATTGGATAGAATTTCACTGTAAAAAGTCCTTTCCACAGCACACAACTTAAAGAAATTGAAATTAAGAAAGACAAAACTTTTAATCGGTATGGTTAATTAAGGTTTTCAGGTTCTTGGAATCTAGTGAAAAACAAATAAAACGCAAGGGAATAATAAATAAGACACATCCGGGTGACATTGGACTCCTGAAAATTTTCGTTCAATGCCCCACCTAGAATTATATCAGGGTAACTTCTATCCACACTGAAACCTGAAAATATCACTGACGGTAACCGCATTTTAGCAACATTATGTGGTTTACGATGTGTAAGAAACCCGTCTCGTCTTATTCCTTTTCCTCCAAACGGAATGGAAATCATTCCGTTTTTGTGTCGTTATCACCGTTATTATAAACTGGTTGACAGATTTTGAAAGGGTGTTTTTCTTGTTTCGATTTTTAGCTAAACGAGGTTTTCCGATCTGAGATGGCTCGGTCATAATCCTCGGCATTTATTCGGGCAATCTGCTGTCTTTCCAGAGTCAGCCCATCTTTTTGGGCAGGTAAACTAATTAAGGATTTTATATATCAATTATATATATATATATATATATAAAATATAATAGAAATACCTTTTTTATATGTTGAATATTGTGTCATATAGCTTGACAAAAACAAGTTTTTATGACTTGTATAAAAACAAGTATAAAAAGAAATAGTTTTTAATAACAAGCTTTTATTAAGGCGTAAACTTTACGCTTTTTTGTGTTATCTTGGTTTAAATAAAAGTTAAAATATATACATATCTTAAACTATGTTTTAGTATTTATTTATTATACATTAGGGTCTTAGAATTTTATGACGTCTTAATTTTGGAAAGTGTATTTTGAAGCAATGAGTGTTTTAAACACCTATCAACCATAACATTCGTAATGATTTTGGTTTTTATATAGATTTGCTTGTTTATATCCTGTAGAAAAATTATTTATAAAACAATCACCCAAGTATTTAGTAACGCCATAATATATAATTTATAATATAATATAATTTATTTATATTATGACATAATTTATTTCAACAATGCTTTTACTTTAAAAGCATACATTTTTAAGATTAGAAAAAAATATATAATACTTACTTTTAATGATAATATTATTTTTAAATATTCATATGTCATCAACCCACATGAGAAAATAATACTGTTTAATTTAAATTTTATTGACATTTATAATGAAGATAAATTTTTCTAAAAAAATATTTATTGTCCTATTTATTATATTTCAATTCAACAGTATTTAAAAAATCAGTAACGTATAAAGTCCTTTTCTAATCTTCGGTTTTTGTATTCAAAATAATATATATTTTCAGACAACATTATTCAAAATATTTTCAGTATCGTGAGATAAAGGTGAAGCCTCTCGGCAAATAATGCCCTGCAAATGCCCAAAATCTTGCACCTGTCTATTGAGTACGTAAAGCGTTTGCTTCCTTTGTACTTTGAATCAATTCCCGTAACTAATCTGCATATTTTATAAAACGAGGCGGAGTGACGTAGCGATATAGGAAATTTCCTTTATTTCAACAACGCGTCTGTCTGTTATTAGATTAGATCATTGATTTACAATCTATAGTTAAATATTAAAAACGTCAAAAAAAAAAGAAAGAAAAATTATAAACACAAAGAATCATGAAACATAGCAGTGACCGCAATCGCCAATTTTTTTAAATGGTCATGTGATATATTCGTTAATCGTCTGTGATAGATAAAAATATCTTAAAAGTTATAAAACTTATCAAAAAAAACACGAAACTCCGACTTAACAAGATATAAAAATCAATACTACCTGTCCTGTCCCGTCCTGTTCCGTCCTTTCATGTCCCGTCCCGTCCATTCCTGTTCCTATTCATGTTCCTGTTCCTGTTCCTGTTCCGGTTTTGAAATGAATGAAATGAATGGAAATCAAAGTTAAAACAAAGTAAATAAAGTGCTATTGTTAATAAAAAAGAAAGCAAAAATGAAACTAACAAAATTATGATTATTTTGAAAAACATTTAATTAGACGCTAACAAGCTTCTTAAGAACTTTAAACAGAAAGAACAAATATAGGTCAGAAGTAAATAGTCACATTGTTAGATTTGTAAGAAATATTTTCTAGTGAATGTATTATAGACATAATAAAGAAATAAAAAAAATAAAGATATTAACAATAGGAATAAAGATATTAACACTTTGTGAATTATATTGATGGAAACGATATATATGATATGATTATATACTAGCCTCTAGCATCGTCTAAGTGCAAAGCGTGTATCTATCGATTAACAACAATGCTGGAGCAGTGTGCCGGAATGTTAAGCCCACGGCGAGATTAGTGACTGGAAATCAGTGTTAATCAGGTTCATATTAATTGATAATTCAGTATCATAACAGTAGTAAAATATTTTAATGGTATTTTTTTGTATGTAAACTTTTGTGATCCATGATTACTATTAAATATAATCTGGCCGTACTCACGTTATTGTTATCGGAATTTTACCCTACTAGTGTCAATCCCATTCGGAGTCCTTATTCATGAGCTCTGAACATGGCAGACACGATGCGGGCGGAAGAAGGATGTAGTGTCGTCTTCTGAGGTGTTTAATTTATTTTGTGTAATTACAATGCATGGAAGTTCATAAATGCGCTGGAAGTAACCAGGTAGCTATCTCGGAGTTTAGGGAACGAGTGCTGAATGTAAGTGATCCTATTTTCAGCAATGCGATTGAGCAAGCCATGTTTTTATAGCGCGTGTTATGAATCACAAATGTTTACCTGTTTCTCCGTTTCAGCTTATTAATACGTCGTCGTTACGGCTAATTAATTATTGCAATGAATGTTAGGGAATAGCTTTTAAATTGCACATGAGAAATGATTTTATTAAACTGTTACAAATTGAAAGAATTTTCACTACATTGTTTAATAATAAGTGGAACTACTCATCCACTACTCTAAAAGAATAAATGTACATATAATTTTATTAAAAATATCGAATTATTGTTAATTGCATCTAGTCGGCGAAACGTCTAGTATCGCAGTATTTTCTAAAACTATACGCGTTTGAAATGGTATCGAACGACAGCGATTGGTTACGCTATCACTGAAACAATTCATTTCTCCTGTGTTTATGTGTCATATGGTTATGTGTCACATTGCGCACGTCATGGATCTGCAATTGTAAAACGTTTTATTTGCATTTACTCCAGTCGTATCTAGAAATAGTCACTGTTGTGAGATATTCTCTTTCCACATCAAAAACATTCGAAGACATATTTTTAATTGAAAAAGGAATAATAAATTTCTATTGTAGAAAATAAATGTTATATATTTATATATACAAAAATCTATTTACGAATTCAATTATTGATATGATTTTTGACCTATTTCTAATTTATGTTCTGGTACTTCTTAATGATTTATTTTGAAATAACTGTTAATAGTGACTTTTTTCATTGTGATGGAAATTGGTATGAAATATTTTCATTATCTTTTTAAAACTGCTGTTATGTTTATAAAAAAGAATAATAAGTTAAAAATTTTATATCAATTAGATATTAGTTATCCATTATCTATCTAGCTACGACACGACGGTGAAATTCTAAAAATAATTCAATTCAATATTTAATCCTGCATATTCTCTCAATAAAAACTTTATGTAATTGAAACTAAATATTGTTTTTATACCTGGTAGACGATCCAGCAAACATAACAAGATGACATTGTTAATTAAGAACGGAGTAACCAGTTGTTCGCAGAGCCGAAGTTATATTTACTAAAATGCCTGGGCAGTGCAAAATAACAAATATTTTAGCTCATATCCTTCTGTTGTAGTTATCAACAAGAAAATTGATTTCAGCTCGACAGCAATGTTAAAGTCCATAATTTGTCCAGTTTCTTATTTGAAAAATTTATAAATTATAAAATGAATGTAGCTAGTACCATCTCCACATGTTTTTATTTTAAAGGTATATGTGGCCGATTTCAAAGCTTTTAAAAGCTTTATTGACAATAACATTGAATTAGCAGCGATGCAAGAGTTTCTAGGTTTGTCGGTAATCCTATTGCGGCCTCGACCCGCGTCAGTTGTTGCTAAAAGTTTGAAAGAGCCATAACACAATGCGGTAATGCCTTGGGATTTATAAGATAATGGTAATATTTTATTTTTGTTTTGAAAGTTTTTAATAAAAATTACTTAGGTAATGGCTTGTGAATGATTATTACTGTCAAGTCTAGACTTTTTATCTTTGCTTAACAAATTGTTAAAAACAATATTTTTTTGTTATTTAACTTTTTTTTAATAAAATAAAGTTCTGGTACAAAATAGAGATATTATAAAAATTATAATATATATACAGCATTAAAAGTTTATTAAAAAAAGCTAAGTCTTCTTTTTCAGTTACGGCAAAGTTCTGATTAATAGCTAATTATTATTTTTTTATAATATTGTTATTATAATAGCAAAGATACATTTATAAATTAAAATACTTTATAATAGTTTATTTAGGTGTAATAAACATTTGTATAAAATATTTGTGAAAAAAAAATGTCTACTGCTGTCAATTGAAATGACAACTTATTGTATTTAACATACATATCTTCATATTTTTTTTAATCACACGCTGATTGAATTTTCTTAAAATAACAAATATATAATAATTTTAAATAGAAATAAAAGTAAAAATGTAAACAACTTATCTTACATTAATAATTCTTAATCGTTTTAGAAACAACAAGTTGAACAAATTTTTCTACGGCCCCTAACAAATATTGAAGCAAGAACAGAATATTCAAAACTGATCCTCAATTACAAGACCTTTATTTTATATTAAGATTAAATTCATGATATACAATGATTATCAGGACAAAAAAGGATTCTTTTACTATTGATACGTATTACTATTGAGAGTATCTTTGGAAAAAGTGACAGCCTTCAACTGTCACTTTTTTAACTGTACAACTGTTAGGTATAGAAATTTCCTCGAACCTCAATTTTGGTTGATTTGTTGAGTCTAGAGCAAGAGCATCTAATAGAAAACTTGGCGTTCTTTTTAATATCCGACAAAACTTTACATCGGGAAAAATTCGAATATTATATAAAGCCCAGATCTAATCATGTGTGGAGTACGCTGTAATTATCTAATATAATTGTACCATTCCTCTTCCACTTTTTGGTCGTTCCGACATATGGCGAGTATCTTTTTTTTTATTGTGATATAAGTACGCGTTCTGATGTTGAGCATTAACTGAAGTTTAAGATGTAGCACGTTTACCTAGACAATAACAGTTTACTCTACATTTGAAGATAGATTGAAATTTTCGGGAAACACCGACCCAAGTAGAGAGTTCTAAAGTTTTGCTGTCTTTACAATAAAAGTAAAAGCAAAACTGCCACCGTGAACCAGTTTCTAGGAGCTGAATTTCTAATTGATTGTGATTGAAGTGAGATAAGGAATTCAAGCTGTGCAATATATTGTACATTTTCCGAAATGTAATTGATGAATCACCGACAGATTGGCCACCTTTCAGCGATGTTTTCTGGAGTTGATTTGTTTGGAGACTCTTGAGTTCTGTCTTTTTGATGATGGTTGCCCCTGCAATCCTTTTAGCTCGTCTCTTAATCATTTCCAAAGTCTATAGCCGGTATTCAGCGGTAACATTCCAAAAATGCGAGCAGTAGTCTACGCACCGCCATCAAGTATCGACGACCTATGAGAGAATACCAAGCTTTTAGGTAGCCAATTAAGTTTAAGACTCAAGGTAGGAACTAAAACTGAGGGACAAGGTGAAAGAGACACCTATACCGATGTAGGTGGTCCGCGAATGTCACAGGTACATTTCGGAAAGTGTGGGCCAACTCAAATGACTTCTTTTTTTTAGAGAACCGTCAAGCCTAGTTATTGCCTTCATTAACCCTAACCAGATTGGCAATGCCCCCTTCTGAGACTGCCCGAAGGGATAAATGATGCACTCGACTTGGACGTTTTTGAGTGACTGGGCTCTTGTTGCACTGGTACGTGCTTTAATGTACCCAACCTAACTCGTACTGGAATTACTCCAAGAGAAACTATTTGCTTCTCATCGAGTAATTCCAGGATGCCAAGAGAAATTTGCAATGAAAGACAATATCTCATTACAATTTTGACCTTTATCGCCACATTTCCCAAATACTAGGTGACACTAAAATCCCGTTCTATAAAAAAAAAGAGTCGGTTCATAATTGACAAACCATATTAATTTAAAATTTAAAATTGAAATTGTTGAATCTACTAATCTGTTTGACTTTCAACTTAGTAGTACACCTAAAACTACGAAAAAACGAAAACATTTTTAAGTTCAAACAGAAAAATTATCTCATTAAGATTATTTTTTCTTAAAATAATGTTTAAAATAATCTAATCTATTTCCTAGTTGTCGAGTATACATATTATGTTGCTTTAAAATATATTCTTGTCGGCCAAGTTTGTTAAGACCATTTTTTTTTATGCAAAGAAAATGTTTACATTATAATTGTTGAAACCTAAGCCTAATTACATTTAAAATTATATAATAGGCGGTATAAATCAATATCAAATGATATGATAGTGATATGAACATATACTAGGCTCTATCATCGGTTAAATTCAGAACGTGTATCGATCGTTTAACAACAATGCGTGAGCGAGGTGCTAGAATATTAAGCCCCGGTGTGGTTAGTCAATGGAAATCAGTACTAATCGGTTTAGATTCATTGAAAATTCATTATGGTCGCATACTCTAAATAGTCGTAAAATTATTTGGAAAAAAGTAGTTTTGAAACTTAAATTAATTTATTCAGAAGCTTTATATTTTTAATTATAAATGTGAAAGTAAAGTAATTATTATAAATTATAACCAATAAATTATCATAAGCCATAATTTTAATAATATACTAAAATTGGTACTTTGGTAAATCATCCATAATAAAAAATCTTCAAATATATAATTAAGGAAAGATATAATGTGCTGTACCGACTTTACAAGTAGAAAAGTAAATAACAAAAGCTATATATATATATATATATATATATATATATATATATATATATATATATCAGTAATTTCGTGTTGCAACAACTACGGTAATATTTAAACATTTAATTTATTTTGTATAATTACAGTATGTGGAAGTACATATATGTGTAGGAGCTAACTAAATAGCTATTCTTGGAGGTTAGGGAACGGATGCTGAATATAAGTGATCCTATTAACTGCTAGGCAATTGAGTGAACAATGTTTTCACGGCGCGTGTTGTGAATCACAAATGTTTACCTGTTTCGTCCTTCTCCCAAAGCAATATTTCTAACACATTAATAAACTATTAGAGTATACACAATATTGCGGCCGTGATTATAATCTATATTATAATCACGGCTGCTAAAGATTTGGTGCTAAATAACGTAATATACAATATATTCCTATGGATATGTTGTATGAAAGATTTTCGTATTCGGCAAAACGAATCCAGTCTCGTATATTCTATAGAACAAACGCGGTTCCATAAGGTATTAAGTGCCAGCGATTGTTAAAGCTGTCACTACAGCAATACATTTCTTGTTGTTTCACATTTTGCTCGTGAATCTACAATTGAAAAACGTTTGATTGGCTTCTATTCCAGTCACAGCTCAAAAAAGTGACCTGACTAAGGTATTCTCTTTCCACATAAGAGGCATTCGAGCACATAGGGAAAGTTAAATTCTTATGGATTTAATGTCACAGTTTAAATATTTTTCCATAAATTTTCAATACACAGAAAAAACAAATGATGATATATATATATATATATATATATATATATATATATATATATATATATATCTTTGAGTATACTTATTATATGTTCTGTGCAAATCCTAAATAATATACCCGATACCTAAAAATCTATTTAAAGATAAATAACAAAACTAAGTGACAGACTGGTAAATATTTGCAAGGTGAGGTTAAAATAAAAAATATAAACTCAAGGATGATATTAATAATTAGTTTAAAAAAAACAACCAGGCCGTTTACTTTATTATGTTTACCAGATTTAAAGCTCTTAAGTAGTATCATATGGACCATAAGATGGAATTGGCGGCGACGTTGCTAGTTTTGCTAGTAATCTTATAGCAGCGTCGATTCTCGATAGTTGTAGCTCGAACTTGAAAAGAGCAATGAAAAAACATAAGACTAATGCCTTAGAAATTATGTTAGTTGTTATGAATCAAAATTATCAGCTTACATAGGTTGATGCAAAATATTTATCTTTGCAAATTAATTTTATTTTAATTTATATATCATATATTTTTTTTTGTCATGTCTTCTAACATGATTTTTATAACAACACACGACATAACACTTTTTAACACTTTCAAACACCGCAGAAGCAATACCAGGTGACCACAACGTTGTTGGTAGCAACACACCGGCACATCCATACTCTCTGAATGCAATGCTCATAGTCATATCTCAAGGCTTGTTAAATGTTAGGCTATCAGATAAGTACACTTCCTGAAAATATTTCTTCTTTTTCCTTTAAAATACTTTAAACCCAGTACAAATCTACACATCGAAATCTGCCTTAAAATCACAATGTAGTTCAAGATTATGCACTCACATTGCCAATTCTGTCAATTCTTCCCTGGATTCTATTCTATCTTTATAAAACACGTACCTTTCAGAAAATGTACTTTTCTTCATATAAAAAAATATGATTTAATAACTCTATCCATAATAATTGTATTCTATGTTTTATAATTCCGGAGGAAAAACTAAATCTTTGGCATCGCGGTAAGAATCTTTCACTAAAACCGACAATAACAGAGCACGTCTTTTAGCTCCTAGCTTATTATTTTCGTCGACTTTTGTTTAATTTACTTACGAACTTATTCCAATCTTGGTCGTGGTGGTCATTGGCGATTGTGTCACCGGACAAAACATTCCCACCAGTGGCCAGTTTCATCTTAAAATCGCTTAAATTTATTGTCTATACCCAATAATACTTAGGTTTTTAAATAATACGTAACCACTTTAACTTTTACAATAAACCCATTTGTTTACATCTTAATATACTACAATAATATATGCACATATAACCAATATATTTTAACAATATTGGTGCAAATAAATGCTTATTATACGTTATTTAAAAACAAAACAAATTAATTTTTTTATGCGATATAAAAGGCAGTAAGATAGATAATCGAACATTTTTTTACATTTACTACAATGAGTTTTTTCTAAAACTTTTAGTTTTAATAATTGAAAAACATTTCGGTCTAAATCTGAATAAAGCATTTATTATACCATACGACAAAAATAACAATTACTTTTGATTACTATATAGCATATACAAGAACAAGTAAATTTCCCAATAAATGGGTTTGCAAGACGCAATATCACTTCGTCCCGCCTTATAAAATATGCAGATAAGTTACGGGAATTGATTGAAAGCACAAAGGAAGAGAACACACTTTCTATATTCTTTAGGAATTCGTGAAATGTTGGTGATAATTTCCCGGGAGAAACAGCTTCATTTAGCGATACTTGAAATATTTAAAAGTTTTTGCGCCTTAAGAAACCTTCGTTTATTTAAATATTCAAAACACTGGTTGAACTTGAGGACTTGTTGAACTTCTAGTATTGATGAAAGTTTTATAGAATTTTGTTTAATATATTTATATAATTGTTAATCTTTTGATAAAATACTTCAATCTTTTTTATAATTATTAAAAAATAGTCCTATAGCTAAAAAGACTATTTCAATAATATTATATATAAACGAAATATTACTTAGCATTAATATATTTTTTCATAAGAAATAATACTTCATAATTTAATATGCAGTATATTTAATAACAAACTACTTCGTCTCTAGCAATTTAAAAAATTACTTTATGTCATAACTATAGACGTCGTAAGTCATTATTATCATGTTATAATTTTAATTCTTTATAAATATACTTATTTTACATATCTTGAAAGATAATCTCTCTTTAAAATTATAATATAAAAAGTAAGCTCAACAGTGTTTTTGCCAGATCAGAAAGTCAAACTCATTCTCAACATGGAATTATTTTCAACTCCTAAATTAAAAAAGTTCAGCCCTGGAAATAGTATCTTAACGTATAACTCATATATTTGACTGCAAAAACTTTTTATATCTGCTTTCTTTTTTAAAGATGGAGTAAATAAAGTTGGACTATGTTGTTATATTTTAGCAGTGTCGTGACATGAAATGTTGAAATACTTCATTAGTAACAATAATCATATTTTATTATAATACAATATTTAAATAAAGCAAAATAATAAAAAAGTCAGAATTAATATTAAATATAAATATTTTGAACAACAATTAAAATTACGTGTAATAATATTATTAGTGTCATTTTTACAGAACCCTTTTTTTAAGTTTAAGATTTATGCCATTTTTAGATTCTGTAATTATACGATAAGCAAATTGTGGTTCGTCAATCGGGTCGCAAGGGTACACTTCGTATCTTCGTAAAATGTTAGACAGAGTTGCTTTCATCGCCACCCACGCATACCGGAATCCTATAAAAATAAATATATGCATCTTAAATCAGGGAGATTTATAAAGGTTTATGGAAATCTATTATCGTTACTTAATTTTTTTTATAATATTAGGCATTACTTGAAAATGAAATATCTTTAAATTTCGTGAATTACTCTAGTGTACGTTTCTCTGTTATCAGTTAATCATCAAATAATTTTTTCTAACATCAAATGTTTATATACGGAAACCGAGGGTCTTTTATCGTGCAATCTTGAATTTATATTTTTCAGAATTATTAAATGTAATCCTGCATATAAATACTTACCTATACAATTTCTTGGCCCAGCACTAAAAGGCACAAAAGCAAAATTATGCATACTTTCGAAAAATCTTTCGGGGTCATATTTCTCAGGTTCAGGAAACAGTTTTGGATTTTGATAAATAGCTTCATAGAAAATAATAACTGAACTTCCTGCAGGTGCTACTCGACCATCTACAACAAAAACACTGCGTTTTACGAGTTTGGTATGCTTAAACTAGGTTCACGCAAGCAGGGTTAGCTTCACGACGTAGCGTGCGCGAAACAAAAACGTTCTATATATTAACTATATGGGACACATTTTATCAATTATTTCGAAAACTACAATTACAATTCGGCTGATTTTCAATCCAGAACGAGTTTTGCTCATTATGCGCATGTGTGCAAAATGTGGTGCGTGTAGCTCGTACATTGTAGGAGAAGTAGGGTAACAAAGAGTTGAAAATTTGAGTAGTAAAGATATTTGGTCTCCATCGGGCTAGACCTTTTTGTCATGTCTATAAAGTTTTATACTAATACTAATTTCACTTAGATAAACAGTTTAACCTTTTTGATGTACTCGATATCTATTCTTCTATTACATTATTTTCAAATCGTTTGACTAACGTTGATGTTTTATATATATTATTTTGAAAATCCAATGTTACTACTAAAAATGAAGGTTTGAGGTACTGCATGCACATTGATGAAATACCAGATATATGACAAAATCCTTAGTTACAAGGAACTTGACGCCTGGTAATAAAAAAAAAACAAGTATAATTATAAGCAAATTATAGCTCAAAACAGTTTTAAAAATGCTTCTATATTTGCAGATGTAGAAAAGCTAGTAAATGAAATATTAAAAACATACGAAAAGTATGTAGAATATTGATAAAAATTCACTTTCTTAAGTTTAATTTTTTTTTCATTTAATTTTAGTTAAGGCAGTATGAGCAGAGTAAGAGGTTCCACCGGAAAGTATAAAGCTTTTTGAGAATAAAGATTGAGGCCGTTATCACACAAATGTGCTTGTCAAATTTTTTTTTTACGTTTAAAACGAAATATCTTTCCAAGCATAAAAGTTAAAATTTCATTTTATTCTGGGATATATTTTTATGATCTGTCTTTTATTGTACTTTTTATTTTTAAATAGTAAAAAAACTTGATTTATTTTTAAAATGTCGGATTGATTTTATGGGATATTAATAAAATGTTTGAGTTTTTAAATATATGTTTTTTTAATTTGCCTAGTGCTCAAAGAAGAAAAATAAGACTTGACCGAAAGAAAATATTATATTATTAAATATTTAAAAAAATATATTGAGATACTTTTAAGAAAGATACTTTTAAATTGAAATTATTGAGAAAAGCAGTTATGAAAATTAAAATTCATTATCCTGCATTTAATTTTATTACCTTTAAAATGAAGGTCTTCATGCAACTGCCTGCCAATTTTTGTTACAGTTGGTATTATCCTTATACTTTCTTTCAATACGGCTTCAAGATATTTCATATCGTTTAAGTCTTGATTTGTTGGTTTTCTACTTATATCTTTTTTAAATATAGAACGTTGTTCTTCCATAACACGATTTTGAATCTCTGGATACTTTGCCAAACAGTACAAAGTATGACTAATTGACATAGTAGTTGTGTAATGCCCCTAAAATAGAATATAATTAATGAGTTTATTTAAAACATTATATAAAGCTTAAATGTTGCTTAACTTCTTAATTAATTATAATATGTAGAATTAATTTTGTCTTTAGTATAGGCTTGCTATTTGTAAAATAAAAAATATTGTAGAAGAGGTTTTGGCACCCTCATCCGTTTAACGAAATATAGTTCTTGTGGTTAGAGCCAATAGGTATATAGGCTGTAATTATAGTATTTGGTTGATTAAACTAACTAATTAATTATATCCACACTTACGGTATAACACACTAAAGTAATTTCTTCATTGATCATGTCATCTGGGATAGGTTCTCCATTCGATAGCTCACTTAGTAACAATTTATCTAGTAAACATCCACTATCAGCTACTTTGTTATTCATAAGTTTATCAATATCAACATCAGCATTTTTATTATTGCTTGTGATTTCTTCCCTCATCTCTTTTAGTTTAATCTTCCTTTCTTTAATTATCTGAAATTCATAATATTTTATATCATTTAGCACCCGACTACTTGATTTTCTCTTTACCAGCCAAGGTTTTATTTAGTGTTGTTACAATTGTAGCCTAACATACTTGTTGTAATATTAAGTGAAACGTACGTTCGTGCTTGTGTTCCTAATAATCTTAATAGATTGCATCATTTCGTGGTATTGTGGCGAAAGCTCAAAAAGGACACGAATGTTTCTCCAATATGAGAAATAGTTTTTAGTGATTACTCTTATAGCCCTGGAAATAGAAAATACTGCATTAAAAAGTGCTCTTTTTTATTGTTTATTTTGTTGTCATTTCTGTCAATACTGTATTAAGCTTTAGAAGCTAACATTATGAAAAACTTTGAAATTGATTAGTAAGATTAATAAAGATCTGAGAAACCATAACAAGAAATAGATTACTATTTTTCTTGCTATGGCTTCTCAAGAGGGTAGAAGTTTGATGTTTTGGCCCAATATCACACATTGACAATTTCTATTGTATAGGCGTTATAGTAGATATATGCTTTTATGCTATTTAATAATCATTAAGTAATTTGTATACATACTTTCCACTTTCTTCTAAATATGGATGATCTGGATTAGCTAGTAAATTACTATCAACTCCCATAAGGGTATCTGAAAAAATACTTTCAACGTCTTAAAAGATCTAAGAGATGTTATTCCATTTGAAAATATTTTTTTTACTTGCCGCATAATATATCGAACATATATGGCCTGAGATATCTATATACATTTATAGTGCCATTGTCTGCAAAAGTGTCTAAGACGTTAAACAAGCGGTCGCAGTGGTTATTGACGTCAACCACCCGCCCTTCTAAAGTTTTGAAGTGAAAACTAGGTGTCATTATCTTCCTCATCGACTTCCATCTTTCACCTTAAAAGATTTGTTATTTTGATAAACTTAGTTTACTATTAAAACATAAAAAATACTATATAACATATAATACTATATACATAAATTACAGAAGAACATATTTAACTAAAATATATTTTATACATTTGACCGTAATGTAAGAAATAACGTTGAGGAAGGAAATGTTATCTTCAAATATTATGTAGTCTTCAAATATTATGTATGTCTATTAAATCCAATTATGCAAATATTGATAATATGTATAATGCAATAATGCGATGTAAAGGTAACTTTCCAATATCAGGACGCCTGAAACAGGCGCCCCCTCGTTATACAACAAAATAAGCTTTGTTACGAGTATATACGTATGTAGAAATATCGTTAACGAAAAATACCTTCAGAACTTGAAATAGAATTCCCGAAAAATGGCTTCATTGCCACATTTCTTTCCAGTGGTTTTGAAAGTTCAGTTGGATGATTGAGAATTGTCTGAAAAGGTCATATTAAATAATTAATTAATGAAAAGATCTATGAGGATAAAGTTTTTTAACACCTGATTATTTGATCAAATAAAATATTTATGCTTGCTTTTTGACTTTTGCTAATAAATGTTTGTTTATCACAATGTCATTGCCGTAAAACTGACCTTTTTATTTGACATGTAGTTGCATATATTTTATTGTTGTTCATGTACCTAATTATAATAATACTTGCGTGTTTGATCTTGTACGGTTAGAGTAGTTAATGGCAAATAAGTTTGCGGTGATATGTCGCTTAAATGACAATTTTTTTTTTCAGGTTTTGTTGAGTAAAAGTATTAAACTCTCATTATAATCTAATTATTAAAATCCTGATTAAATCTTGTCGAAAAGATTATGAAAATTACAGTTTTTCTCAAATTGCTCTTTTTGTAGTGATCATAATAAAGAATATGAATTTGGTATGTGGTATTTTTCAGGACGCATTTTGAATATCTTTTAATTCAATTTTTAGTTTTATTCTTCATATAAGGGTCAATTGGAATGCATTGGAATTCAATTTTAATAGCGCTTAAGACAAATAGGAAGCTTACTTCTTTCCATAGTATAGCTCACGCTATGCGTCATATCATGCTAACGAAATACAAATACAATGACTCGTTCTGCATTTCTTAGTTTATAGCTTGATTTCATCTTAAGATTGAATTATTTTGTAAAACTTTGTCAAATTGAAAAGTCTGCTGAATGTACTAACCTAAACCACAACTTCAATTTCTTTACGAGGCTTGCTTCTAACTTTGATTAAAGGATTTTATTGAGATCATAAATTAGAAAAGGCTAATTTAGACATGACGTTAAATAATTTTCACATATGCAATCTTTTTGAATATTGTTAATTATTATATACTTCCATTTTCTTTAAAATCTAAATCTAAAAACTATTTCTGTGTTTTCCCGATAAAAAAAATTGAATAGTTGAACGTCTAATAGAAAAAAATAAAAAACGAAAACTCTTGTGTTTTGAAAAACGATGATATTCACATTTCCTTTGTAATTTTTTTATTATCTTTGGTACATTCTTAAAAAAAAATATTAATAATCCTTAGAATTTAAAGATAAATAGAAAATAATTGAAGCATAATAAGTAAAGTTAAAACGCAGCGGCATCGAGAGATAATGTTATCAGTTCACACGTCAGAATGATTAATTATCAAAAGTAAATGTATAGGTTTTAGCCATTGCAATCCTTAATCCAACTATAATTAATGATATTTTAATATAATATTCATAATTTTTAAACTTAAAACCGTAAATCTTTGTGAATTGAGGGGATCATACAACCGGTAGTGATATAGTCTTAAGTGTTCTCTTTGTATAACGCTATCAAATCAGAAACCAATCTAATTTGTTTTCAAGCATTAATTACCATTACGAGTCAAAAGTCATAAGTATAAAAATAATAAGTTAAAAAACAATACAAACTTGCCTAATATTTAAAAAACAAGTTAATAAAAGTATTCGGTCTTATTGAAGTCACTATCTAGTGACTCGTCAATAAATCTTTATTGACGATTATTCTACGTGGCACTTTGCCTCTTTATTGGACTTTTGAGCGATTTTTTGTTTTATTACAATGATATAACTCCAAACTAAAAAAAAATATCTTCTCTACAAGTACACACCTATGTTAAGTTACTGAAGATTACTCAAGACTATTAATTACTGTTTCGATTATGTACAAGTATCCGGAACTATATATAGAACCAAAACTTTTATTGGGACGTTCGGCGTTCCTGTACCGTAAACGTTTATTATGACTAAAATCTTTAAGTTACTTTAATAATTAATTATGTGGAAAATAAATATATATCTTACCCCCACATCGTCAGCATCTGTTAGCATTATCCAGTCCTCAGAGCCAACTGATAAACGGAAATTTTGTTTACCGTGTCTTTCCCACATCATCATTAACTTATGAGATGCCTCTATAAAATAATAAAAAATAAGAGTATTTGATGATCTTGTAATAATATATTAGTTTTTAAACAGTTATGTTCAACTTCATATGTGCACGTGTATAATTTAACTGTTGTATTTTTTTTTGTTCTGATAAACTAGTGTCGTTCAAGTCAGCCATGGGTGAATATTAAGACGTTTAAAAGTAGAGAATTGTGAATATAACTTGACGAATAAGGAGGGATGTCGAAGACTGGCAATTGAAATAAAAAAAAGAAAAGGGAAAGTAATTGCATCCGTCTCTCACATATCGTTTAAGACTTAAGCTTTAGCGTAATGATCTTAATAAGAAGATAGTACTTCCCGATACAGCCGATCTATTTAAAAGTTGAATACAAAAGACTACATCAACTACAAAAATATTGGCTGTTCGATGATAAAACTTACCGTCAGCATCAAATCCAAGTTGCAAGCCATTGCCAAAAAAAGGTAACGGTGCATCTCCGGGAAATTCACTTAATTTTTTCCAACGATAGCTAGATTTTTTCTGATGTTCATACAAAAATATCACAAAAGCTAATAAACCCAATGCTATAAGAATAAACATTGTTAGTTTTCTAATCCGATCATATACAATAAATACCAAATAAAAAAAGGTATATGCTGCAAAGGCTCACGAATAACCAATATATATATTAAAGGGACCTTCCTTTTAATATATTGGTCGTTATCATATAGAAAGTGATAAGTAATTCGTCACTCGTAATTTTATCAAATTAATATTTAACAGTAAATACTATATAATTTTTTTTTTATAAATAAATAATAAATCAATATTTAGTAAATATTTTTGATTTGTATGTTAGTTTTTTATAGCTATTATGTTTTGACCTCGAGTAAAACATACCACTCAAGTTGATTCCTTGGGTACCAAGGATCAAAAGTTCACTATATGAAAATACTGATTTTTACTTGCAGGTACATGGCTCCTTTTTTGTGGCAGTAAGTTTTAAAGTAGATGTAATATATACTATAGTTATTAAAATAATTACAAATACAGTTACTTTTATTTAATTACTTGACAAAATTTCAAGAATTTTGTATATTAGCATTATATACACTATGAATTGTTGAAATATCGCAAGCGCCTGCAATGTCACGCTTGGAAAGTCGCATGAACAAAGTAACGTAAAAGCGAGCAAGTTTTGCTGAAAAGACACCGCATACATGACTACGGTTCCTGTTTTCCTCAGTCAAATATAATGAACTGAGAGGCGTTTCTAGAATATTATTCTGGATATTCAAGATGCTTGTTGTTGCATCATCAGTTTTAGATCTATAAGAATAAAATATTTTAATGTGATTTATTATTTTGTTACTAACTTGCGTGTGTATAAAAAACTTTATTAAACAGTTATTTCTTATGTCTTAAAAGTGTCAAATAAAATCGTTATTGACTAAAAATATTTTCGAAATTTATTTCTTTGAAAATAAGAGAATTATTATTTTCGAATATTAAAAAATAAAATATTGGCTTTATGACCTGCATTCATACCCTTGGACTATGACGAGCATACGAGGTGAATTAGTATCATTTTTTTTAAGAGTCTTGTGGATTAAATATGTATTTGCTATTGATATTTGTGGTGGCAAATTTAATTATTAATAATGGGTAAGTTGTAGCTGGTTTGCCGCAAAATCCAATTATAGTGTTACGGTTCTTTTTGTAAAATGCGTTCTCTGCTAATATAGAAATGGGATTAAATACCTATTTCTGAATGAATTTTTTATGGATATCTCAAGTATCAATAAGCTAAATATAAAAACCATAACCTAAATTACCACTAATATAATATATATTTTATACTATAATACAATATCTGTATATTGAACTAAAATAGGGAAGCTGCCAATATGTCGAGTTATGATGCTAATTAATAGAAGCTAGCAGGTAACACAGAATTCAAGAAATTGGCACAACTTCATTATATTATTACTTTATACACAGTTAACGGAATATGTATCTTGTAGAAGTGAGTAAAGTCTCAGTTGGATAATTCTTTGCTTATTTATTCCATATAACATCATACGTCTTAGAGTTGTGAGAAAATAATAAAGTGCAATTGACTCAATCAACTTGAGAACTGAGATTAAATGGTACAAAAGCCGTTTGAAGAGTAAGTTTTAGCACAAACATTTTGATTAAATAATCATAATTGAAACACAATTAGTTCTCCTACGATACCAACATAAAAAATTCAAAATTTAGATAGTCTCTCTTTCTTTATCTCTTTTTATGTGAAACCATTGCTTTGGTTTCCTTTAATTTGCTACAATGTTTTGATAGAAAGAAATAGAATTACAAAACAAAAAGCCAGGGAAGTGCACGATATTTAAATTTACCAGTAAGCATGTACGATGGTTGCATTTCAAAGTTTGTACTGTCAGTCAACATGTCACATGAGAAGTGAATGACGTCAAATAAATAGAATAACCTTGTGAAAGTAATATTTAATTTTTTTGTATTTCAAGTTTTAGTCTCAGGTTACAACTAACATCTAAACTCATTTTCAAGTATAAACTATAAAGATCTGAAAATATGCAAGTGAATAATAATGACTAATTATTGGAATAAATATTTTAGAATTTAGTTGTACATTATTGAGAAGTTAAATTTCTGTTATCTTCGTTATTCAATACATACTTATGCCACTAACTTACAAGATTCGATCAGCAAATGTCATTTTGTCATTTCGTGAATATGCATTCAATCCATCCCTATAAGTAAAAGAAAAGAATTAATTTTGTTTCCTTATGAAGGTACAAAAAAAAATACTGTACTGATAAAATAACCGTAATGGTACAGACTGCAATATATCACGCAAAATTAAATATTCTACGGTCACAATACTAAAGAAGTTGTCATGAACAGCCATAAGAGAACACCCTTAAGAGTATATGTGAATGAAAGTTTTAAAGGATCTGCTTGCTTTAGACTTTAAATAGAAAGGGTTCATAATAATATTTATTGATCTATGTCAATAAATAAATGAGAAGTCTATAACTTAGCTTAGGTAGCCATTTAGTTACAAATCAAGTTTATTAAAATTTAATTTCTTCATAAAAAATAAATATATTATATTTTGTATGATCTGACTGTTTAAATTTATATTTATTTAATAATAAATTTCACACATCTGTGAAATTATTAAAAATGCATTTTACGTTTTGATAGTATAAGCAACTACAGATCAAAAAAATATAATTAATATATTTTTAATTTCAACTTGCATTGTTTGAAATGTTAATCCTATTTAATATAATTATTTTATTAAGTCATGGTATTAACAAATTTCAATGTAAAAGTTATTCATCCATTCGTTGGATTATCATTAACTCTATTTATCTTATCACGATATTGTTAGTTTATGTGCATGGATTATAATGACAGACATTATGGGGATAACTTTTTAATTGATCGGTGTAGTGTTCTTTTTGTTTAGGCTACACTTATGATTTTATTAATATTTTTTAATTTGTAAATAATTACCTAGCTACAAAGTGTTATATAAGTTGATAACTAATTCTGACATATTTTATCAGAATCTATTATCAATAAATAATCAATTCATAGGGCAATGAACGTGGCCAGAATCGATAACTATAATTATTATTAATTATTTGTGATGCTCCTTTGCACTCGCAATGGCGACTGAATTAACTTAATCACGAGTTTGCCATGCGTGATACATTATTATATCACATGAAAGTGAGTATTTTTTCATGACATAAGCTGAAAACAATTGTCAGGTTTTTGTAATCAAAATTAGAAAAAGTCTTTATGTAGGTATTTTGGAAATTAAAGAATATACGAAATTTAAAGGGTATATTTAGAGTTCAATTATTTTGAATTCCTATCACGTCAAATAAATTTAAAAGTTAAAACTATTAAAACCATGAAACTTCTATATGCTACAAACTTTAAGTTGACTTCTTCACGTCGAGATATACAGACACTCTTAATTTGAAATAAAATTATTTTTTACGGATTAAAAATCGCGTATAATTTGGTTACAATTTTAATTTTAACCCAACGTTTCGAATGTTTTGCAGCAATCGCGTTCATGAGTAGACGAGATGTAAATGCTGTCACTCTTTATTTTTTTTTGAATATTGCACTTATATGGACAACTTTCTTGCTTAGGTCGAGCAAACTATAACCCAAATACTTCAATTTACGTGTTCGTGTTCAATCATAAGCACATAACATTACTGCGGCTTTTGGCTTATTAATGATTATTATGATTTAATTCGGTATTCATTTCTTTGAGTACACCAACGTAAACTGAGCCCTTTTAAGTTAACTTCCTGCTTAAAAAAAGTAATACATTATTTAATGTATTTTTATTTTATTATAAAATGTATCATCCCAATCACGGAATTAGTCTTATATAAATCGCGAATAAGAGGTTATCAGTTAAAAAAAAACTAAAAATCGCTTGAACGATGTTGCTGGAAAAGAAATCAGATTTAAATTTAAAAACAGGTTGCGAGAAAATGAAGCCGAAAAAACTCCTGCATACACACACACACACACACACACAAGCACGCACGCACGCACACCCTCACACAAGTTATAAAATAGTCTTTGCGTTTTATTAGTATATTGCACAAATCATTTTAAAATCTTTTATCTTGCTAAGGAATAAGCAAACGTATTACAAGGATTCAATGATGGTACCTATGTTTAGGCTCTTATAATTACATGCGTTTATAAAGTAACTTTATTTATAATATACATTTATTTGCTATTTTTATTATAAACTAGTTTATCACTTTTAAAAACTGCAATAGTTTTAGGATAGCATTTTAGTAGTCTTAAAAATATTAGAAGTTTTATTTAGAATAGTAAATTATTTAACACTATTTTCGTATATTTTAAAGCTACAATTTAAATTGTATGTTTAAAATAAAATGTAAATGAATCATAGGAACACATTTCTTCGACAATAAGTCAAGACCAGACTATAGCAGTAAATTTTAGACGCTATAAAGCAAATGTACGTTACTTAGACTGCATATTTTTTGGAGCCTTCAACAGCAGTACCTGGTGATAACTAAATAGCGCGGCATACTGTATATCCAACGAATCTTCAGCAGTTACATGTAAACGTTATATATACTACAATTACGATCATTTTAGTCTGCATATCTGAAAAATACTGTTGCATACGGTACTCCAAGATTAAAAAATAAACTAAGCAAGATGATAAGAATATCATAGATAAGCAGAAGCTTATCTGAAACTGAAAAAAGATACATTTTGCCTCAAATATAACCTTGAAGACAAATCCCTCAAATATCAGGGATTATAGTTTGCATGAAGAGTACTTAAATTTTTCACAAAATATGTGTTATATTGTAAATCTCATGATTTATACCCGATTTATAAACTTTGTGAAATAGTGATTGGAACCATGACCTGTTGGTCGTTTCTAATTGAATAACGGACTGAAATTGAAATTCTTTCCTACTATAGAAGTCACAAGAAAACAAATAGAAAATTAGTTGTAAAACTATATGAGACGATGATATGTATTGATGCCTTTACCTTCTGTCAAATCTCAATTTACATTAATTATAAAAACAATAAGTTCTCTGTATGTTCGTTTTATGCTTGATGTAATTACACTTTTGAATTTACTAACTATCTTAGGATATTAAGATAAGAGAAAGGCATTATTTCGTTTCGACAAGAGTTAAGAGGCCGACGTCAAGGTGAAATCAATAGTCTTTACTGCTATGTTGTTTACTATCTTAATACAAGAATGGGTTATAATTGTAATAGCTAGAACAGGTTGTAGCCATAATAAATTTAAAAGTTTTTTTCTGAAAAGTAATCATCAATCTATATGTACTAATATTCAATATATTAAATTATTTTATTAATAAAAATAGCAGGATTGTTTAAAACTTTTAGAAAACCAATTAAATGGAATTAAATACGGATATAAAATAAAAGATAATATTAAAATATTTTTTTTTTAATATTTGTTAATTATAATTTAAAATAAAAAAAATATTAAAATATATAAAATATTTATTTAATGAATGAAGTTTTTTTTGTTAATTTTTTCGATTTGGTGTAAAAAAAATATACTGCTGTAGGTAGAACATGCTGTATGTCTGCCTATCTGAGAATATATACATATATATATATATATATTAATACAACGTATAATTGACTTCAATATTATGTAAGTTATGTTGTGAACAATATTTTAATATAAAAGATTAATATTTTCAGTTCCTCAAAAAAAAAAAAAAGAATGAATAAAGATATATATAACAATTTTTGTATCTTTAGTCCTACTAAAGAATTATTTTTAAAATATTTTTTACCTCGAGCGATGGTAACTCCATTATTAATTTTATCTATTTATTTCAAAAATTTAGGGTATCAATTAATAAAATATATGAAAATTTATTTTATATATGATGCAAATACATTTGCTTTACTATTTGTTCGAAATCTCAAAACTTATATATAATGTGGGGCAACAATTTATAATTGAGTTACTAGTCAGTTGGAGTGTGATGCTTATGCTAGCTTCATTGGAAACTCGAGCTGATGCGATTAAAACTTATTGCACAATGTAGCCGGCGCTGTTCTACTTATATTTGCAGATATGTTGCATATTTCACTCTTTATCGATTTCCCGTTTATATTCGCTTGTACAAAGTTATATATAGATATTAAAATTTTATTTATTTTCAGTTCCTACTTTATTCATTAATACGTTAAGCATGAATTACGCTAATAATCATTATTCAAACGAGGTACTGGATGTCTGTAATATATTAAACAATTATTAGTTTTATATAAGGTTTTTTCAAAGAAATAATAGTAAGAGGGTTAAAAAATAATTTATGTGAGGTATAACAAACATTGCTTGGTCTCTAGAAGATTGTAATACTGGCTTTAATGTAATTATTTAACTCTTTTATTACGAATACTAACTCACAAAAATATATACCATAAAAATAAAAATTGAATATGTCAGATTCGTTCTTGTAATCCTAATGAGGAAGTTATTTACAGACAATGAGCTGGCTTCCTTTGTACTCTGAATCAATTCCCGTAACTTATTCGCGTGTTGTTTTGCATGTTTTATAACGTGAAGCAAAGCGAATTTATCTCTTTAGGGAATAACGTGTTCTTGAACGATATTTCATTGTCATTAAAATGAGAGTGTTTGCATTTTTTTTCTAAATATTGTATAATAATTCACATTAATATCTTGCCATCTTATGTTATAGCAATGAGTGCTACTTATAGTTTATAATATAAATGTGATATTAGAAACTGATTTTTTTTTGTTATATAGATATTACATTGACAGATATTAATTAAGTTTCTAAAATGCTGGAATTTTAATACCTGTCTCGGATTTTTATAAATGACTTGGTTAATACATCAATATGTTATATATACTTAAATTATCGTTGAACTACAAAGAAAATAATCCATCAAATCAGCCAATTTCCTTTGGAGATAAGAAATATGAAGTAAAAAAAAACTAATTTTAGAACCCTTAAAATTAATAACATTGTTAGTAAGAGTATTAGCTCAGTACAATACATGAATTAAAAAAAATATTACTACTCTTTAACAGTAACGAACTATATCTACAGTAAATTATAAATGTTAGATTTTAATATCTTCGAATTTCAGTAAAAGGTTAATAGCTTAAAAGCACAAGCCAACCCGTCACAAGAGTGGTAAATCCCGTAGCGTTATCTCGTTGTAGTGCGTTCTAACTTCCAGCAGCAACTGGCGTGGGTCGAAACCGCAATAGGATTACCGACAGACCTAGAAGCATGAGCGACGGTGCTAATTCAATTTTATCGTCAGTATACAACTTTTTAAAAGCTTTTACCCTTGTTTTTTGTTGTTGTTGCAACGAAATTCATAAAATGTTTATGTAGTAATAAAATTGTGTTCGTATCAAAATATTTCATCATATATAAATTACTTTGTTATCAATACTTCCAACTTTTTAATTTATTTAAACTAATCTATCTGACCGGGCTACGGTCGTACTGTTATTAAGATTTTTTATAGATTCGAAATTATATATAGTAAATATGTCGTAGTTTTGGAATCCGGTCAAATGACCGTATGTATTACAAATACTATTACAGAGTTTCCTTTGTTTATGTATCTTAATACATATAATAAATCTCATTTATGACTTACAATTATATCTATAAAAGTATATATTTTCTTCATCTTGTTCCTCCTATTTATATTGATAACAATCTTATTAGAAAATAGAAATTATCTTCGATTGTGATGTGAGAAGTGACCGAATCGCCTTTTTATTTCTTGTAGGCAATATTACGAAAAGGTGTTATTGTGCTGAACACACAATTATGAGAAACAATTGTGACTTGATATTTTCAGTTCATATTTAAAAAACAGCTCTAGCAAAAATTTCTCGAACATTCTTAAAAATATGTGTACATAAAAATAAGTGTAAACAACTAATTTCACGCCATTTAATCAATTAGGTTATGCAGAAAGGACGGTTATTTAAGATCTTGTCACACTTTTAATTCTGACAAACAGAATGCCTATATGACAGTATAATACTTATTATTGATCTGAATTATTAAAGTTAAAATTGTTATTATTGTTAAAATTAAAACTATTGTTATAAAAATGGTTAATAATAGTGAGTTATTGACATTTAGTTAATATATTATTTGCTTATTCAGATCAGTTTTCTAGTTTAAATTATTTTTGTTTTTATTTATACTAATCAGTTATTATGAGTTCCAGAGACAATAAAGAACGCATGGTCAGACCGACATTTTCATACAGTTACTTAACTCTCGCCCCGAAAAAATATTAATGCATATATATATATAATATTGTTACGCAAGCAAGTGATATTATTGTTATATTAACATAGACCAATAATGGTGGTTTTGATTAGTTTCTTTGGTTTGAAATGTATTCGCACTATTCGCGATATATTACTCATGTAACGAGTATTTCATAAACTTCTATAGTTTGTATTACACTATTATTTAACAGTCAGATATTTCAAGTTAAAGGATTAGTAATGTATTATGTACTGTGAGATAGTAATTGCTAATATTGGTTTAATAACTGTATACATTACATATATATGGCATAACAAATTAAAAAATAATAACCAATAAGGTAAAAAAGAAAAAAAAGTTAGAGACCCAGTGAGATCCACTTCAAATATTTCACAACAGTGTTTTAAATATTTCACAACAGTGTTTTAAAATATTTTTTCGGTAATAACCTATTTAAATATCACATTTAAAACTACGTATATCGGTTTGAAATATATCATAAATGGCTGATATTGTTATTAGATATAGCTATTGATTACAATGTCTTTGATATTGAGATATTGTGTTAAAATAGAATAGAATAGAATAGAATAGAATAGAATAGAATGGAATGGAATGGAATGGAATGGAATGGAATGGAATGGAATGGAATGGAATGGAATGGAATGGAATGGAATGGAATGGAATGGAATGGAATGGAATGGAATGGAATGGAATGGAATGGAATGGAATGGAATGGAATGGAATGGAATGGAATGGAATGGAATGGAATGGAATGGAATGGAATGGAATGGAATGGAATGGAATGGAATGGAATGGAATGGAATGGAATGGAATGGAATGGAATGGAATGGAATGGAATGGAATGGAATGGAATGGAATGGAATGGAATGGAATGGAATGGAATGGAATGGAATGGAATGGAATGGAATGGAATGGAATGGAATGGAATGGAATGGAATGGAATGGAATGGAATGGAATGGAATGGAATGGAATGGAATGGAATGGAATGGAATGGAATGGAATGGAATGGAATGGAATGGAATGGAATGGAATGGAATGGAATGGAATGGAATGGAATGGAATGGAATGGAATGGAATGGAATGGAATGGAATGGAATGGAATGGAATGGAATGGAATGGAATGGAATGGAATGGAATGGAATGGAATGGAATGGAATGGAATGGAATGGAATGGAATGGAATGGAATGGAATGGAATGGAATGGAATGGAATGGAATGGAATGGAATGGAATGGAATGGAATGGAATGGAATGGAATGGAATGGAATGGAATGGAATGGAATGGAATGGAATGGAATGGAATGGAATGGAATGGAATGGAATGGAATGGAATGGAATGGAATGGAATGGAATGGAATGGAATAGAATAGAATAAAATAAGTCGTTTTTGACGAAAAAAAATTCTAATAGCAGGAATATTAAAAATATAATTTGGTTGACATAAACCTTAGTTTTAATTCCAAATCTATGATAATTATTTATGATAAATAATTTGTTCATAGTTATCATAACTTAGAAGAACTTTATCATTCAATCATTTCTATAGCTCCATCAACAGTCATTTCAATTCGTAAATTAAACTGTGCACGAATAGAGAAGTGATTTTTGGAAATTTAAGCAAAGTTTATAAAAATTAAAACTTGTAAAAGAAGTTGGTAAAAGTTGTCATCCATAACTTTAAGGAAAGGGATATCAGGTAAAAATTAGGATTGCTGATATATTTGAATACTTAAGATTGTGAATTGAAATAATATTCTTTATATCATATCACGCCTTGAACATTGAATTATTCGTAACCTGATATCCAGAAAAATTCAATCTCCGAACAATGGGATCGTATTAGCATACAAGAGGCTTCACATATTTCATGCAAATCCGTTATATTTCAGTTATCTTTGCAGAGGTTCTGACCTGAGAGTTTGATAACGTCAAAAGGAATTTTATCCAATTTAACAATAAATCAATATTGTTATTTAAATATAAAATGCTACATGTGAATAATATGTTAAATCACTAAAAATAAGATTGCAATTGTCTGCAAAAATGTAAGTCATGTTTTTACAGAATTTAGAGCTACTAAAATCATCAAAATACACAAGAGTCAAACCTTTTGAAAGCATTACCCTCGGACTATCAATTGAGGTCTGAACCGACGTCTATTTATTTGGCTTCCTTCTAAAAGTCCGTCCGTCCGTGGTAGATAATTGTTAATTCAATATTATTTAATATTGCCAACACGTTTGTAAATACTTAAACAATTATTTTGTATTTAAAATTTTTATATATTTTCTTTTTTCAATGTTAACAATATACAAAGAAACAAGTGTTAGAATCTTTTGTTTTGACAGTGTTGAATAAAAATATAAAACATCAATCTTAGTTACGTATATTTTCCGAATGTCAAATTTATTCACTATTTTTTACATACAGAGATCGTCTTCCTTGAAGGGCTTGGAAATACGAAGCTCATTCGTACATAAATGTGAAAAATAATATCAGAAATTAGATAAATTACGAATTTCCTTCAATTTATATTCACTAAATTATTTTTCTACTTGTTACAAAATTGTTATATAGTCAAAAAAGGTTTCATTTATATTAAATATAGCGTATCTCTTAATCACAAATATGAGAATAATATAAATTTTAAAAAAATAAAAAAGTCTTGGGTAAGTAAATAGTGGATGAGTTAAAAACAATATACTTTTATGCTAAAGTTATTTACTTTAAAATTATTAGTTTGATGGTTAGCGATCGTTAAAGCCGTGATTTTTGAGGCACAAAGGTAAGTTATTTTTCTCAAACATTTGGGGGATATCCCTAAAAACAATACACATTATTTGCTTGTAAATAATGATAACAATTAAAAGATATATTATATGTTATCTATTATTTTCACAACGAAAAGTTAAATATGCAAATATATCTTCATTAAAAGGACACAAAATTGATATAAACACTAATTTTTATATTTAAGGATAAGTATTGTTTTGTCTCTTTTATTAATATAATTGTTGTTCATCAAATATTCCATTGTTATATTTTTAATCTTCTAAGTAGATTTATTTATAACTCCTAAAAATGAGTATCTAGGATATTTATGTAAACAGAGTTGGCAACATTGTAACACTTAAATGTAAATTATTAATCATAATAATACTGACTACGCCTAGGAGTGATTTAATTTAATAAATTAAGCTGAACTAAGCTTTCTAACCAGAGCGATGAAATGTTAACAATGTTATTGTTTTAGTAGATTAAGTCCTATACTATTAAAGCGATTGAATTTCATGTGAAACTGATTTACTTATATAAATCCAATGTCGGTTTTTTTGAATCTTAATGTTATTAGTATAGGAATCGTGGAACAACAACAACACAATCACATCACAATGTATAGAAGTAACATAAAAAAGACTATCTCAGAAATATAAAAAAAGTTGTCACTGAATTGTGATGGAAGATGCAAAAGTGTAAAAGAATAGTTTGGTTTACCGATCTTTTACCATTAGAAACACAATAATACTGTCTACTTCATGCCGTTAGAATTGATGACTTCTCAAAGAGTGATACTAATCCGGTCGAACCAGTCAGCATATGAGTACATAGATGCTCTACCATCTTAAAAATATTTTTTTTAAATTTCTATGTCCTGATAAAATGATTATTGGTATTAATTTTCTAGTAAAAATTATTTTGAACAGTTTTTCTAACAACATTTGCTTTTTTAATTAGTATGTTGAATTATAGAGCCGAGTGCCCAAAACATTCCCGTTACATTTTGTGCTCCACTCAACTCTCCTGCGCCTAAGAAATAACAATATGAATGCAACTTAATAAATTTAATTTAATTTCAAATAAAACTATTTTTTACGGTTTAAAACTCGCGTATAATTTGGTTACATTTTATTTTAACCCTACGTTTCGAATGCTTTGCAGCAATCGTGTTCACGGGTAGACGAGATGTAAGTGTCAGTTAATTAGGGATCTACCTCCAACGGTTCCTTAGTTTGCGGGCGTAGAGTTCTGGATTCTTGATCTTAGTTTGCGGGCTTAGAGTTCCGGATGTAGACAAAAAGCACTAACGGTATCGTGAGGTCTGACAGTGCGGTCACAGACATGAGACTTTACATTATTTATAAGTGGGGTCCCAGGTGAGGTTTAGATAGGTGTTCGAGGTTTGAAAATAGTTTTAGAAAAAACTTTTTAAGATATTACCAATTCTGTCAGGAACTCCTTTAACTTATGGAAGTTGTATCGGTTGTCTTTCGACTGTGTGCGGCTTGAAGTGGCTTCTGCGACGCTGGCGAGGGACGGGCAAGTAGTTGTTAATTAAGGCATGCTTGATATGCTGGAGCTCCCCCTTTAGGTGTTCAGCATCGCAGACGTGATGGACTCTCTGAAACAAATAGATCTAAGTCAGGTAATTACTATTAACTAACTTAACATACTTTTTTTTTTCCGTTGGAAAAATCCGTTACGGGTACCCCGTCGGCCCAGGGGGGTAACGGCCGGGGGGTTAATTGGGACTACCCGGCAGCATAGAGGATGCTGCCATTTTTAAGGCTACCCACTAAAAAACCAACGGTTGCCCTCTTCGCCATAATGGGACGTCACGGGATCGCGTTAGCACACACCGTGACACCCCGGCGAGACTCCCCGAATGAGGGTGCCCCGAGCAACGTGGAGCACACTCCCATCGTAGGCCTATGTTAGGTAAGAGGGGCCACCCTTCCCCCCTCACATACCTTAACATACCTATGATAAAGGCACCAAGTCGTGGGTAAAACTTACAACTGCCACATTTATTAATAATTCCAATGTTACATTGTTCTTGCGTATTGGAAGCGTTATTTTATGTTTTACAGTAAACTGATAAAGTAACATATTCTAATCGATATACGAATAGTAGCAGTATTTATAAAACTTTCAAAATGTCTTATTATACACAATATTTAATAGAAACTGAACCGAAAAACGTAGTAATGACTACATCGGATTTGTATATAAACAAACAAGGAAAGGAAGTAATTTCTTATTAATTGACGGAAAAGACCTGGAAAGCTGTGGGTTTGAGTCGGAACTTCAAGAAATTAATGAGGGTTAGTAACTTACCATGTGCTGAAGCCAACTTGAACAGTTTTGCAATACAATAATATGTTCAAGATAATATAAAAATGATATCGCTGTAACTTAAATCTTACAAGTTGCTGTTCTCATTATAATGACAATGATAAGATGTCGGTATATAAGTATACCGAGAAACAAAATATATTAGTAAACGTTATCCTGTTAAAATTGTTATAAAATCATTTAAATTTTCTATGATTAATGTATTCTACTTATATTAACAATTGATATATATTTGACTTTGTTCCCTTTTTCAAAGGAATTTCTTATTATATTTCCCTTTTATATAAACCTACAAAGAAAAGATTATCTGTAAGAAATGAATAGATTGCGTTATTAAAAATTTATTACACTTTCAAAGTTTTTTGTATATGGTGTAGTGGTAACATACTTATTAAGCTTGTATAGTGATTATTTTAATAGTTATTTTTTGAACAATAATTAAAACAAAGCAACATTTAAAAATTTCATACTTTTTCACATATTTTTCTTTGAATTTTTAGGTCAACAAGTTTTCTATTAGGGTTCTTGCATCCTTTTGAATTTCATGTGGCGTTAAACTCAGATTGTCACACTCATTATCTTCACTCGAACACATTACTGAACATTTTACAACATTTACTTTTTCAAAACCACTGACGGCCGTCAAACAACAAAGAAATTTTCAATAAACATCAGAGGATAAACCGCTAACCAGCGAGTTCAAAATATTAAAAAAACCTATGATAAATCACAACAGATAAGAATTTTCATACAAGTTTTGCTGTTAGACAGTATAGCAGTTTCGTTTTATATATATTAATTGTTTGAATTGTTTATTTGTGAAAAGTCATTCAGTATGGATCATTTAGTTACACATTGCGTTATATTCAAGTTCAGTGCTTCATTATTATTAATACAAATCTATATAATATGACGTAATTCAAACACATTTATGGCTTGTTAACGTCGCGTGCAGAAAACGATCGATATGCACTAAGATTAAATGGCTATGTAATAATTATAAATGTGTTAATAATAATAATAATATTTTAAATTCAATTTACGTTTTTATAATTTCAGGCTAGACAAAAATTAAAACTATTTTGAAAATAATAACACAAAAAAATCCTATTTCTAATTCAATTAAATTTATGGCATAATCTCTGGCATAATCTGTACTATAGTTACTAGTATCGTAAGTTACTTGTAAGTTAAAGATGGTATAGTTTCTAAATATAATTAACATGTGGCATAAAAGACTACTTACGTTTCTTTGTCTTGCAACTTATATCATTATTCTCAACATTTCTACTTTCTCTTCAAGCGTCCATTAAAAACGTAACGAAATTAATTAATTTTAAATCAATCAATTCTCTAAGGATACAACTATATCATCAAAAGTCTCTCGAACACATGATGTTATAGAAATGTTTAATATATTTGGTCTTAGAACGATATTTAATTAAAACTATTTACGAGTGTAAGAGGTATTGAAATAATTACATTTTTAATTCTGATTTCGTAGCTTTACAACGATCAATAATGACGTTGCAGTGATCGTGACGTTGCAGGCAAGAAATGTTTATGATATGTCTTTTCAAATTTCGATTTTGATAAAAACTTAATAGAATATTAGACAAGAGAGACAAGTACTTACTGGATACCAACATGATATTTATTAAATTAAGATTTTTTTCCTTAAAATCATTGTATTTTTTTTTTAATACTTTACAAGTACGAATAGTTTATATATTTATATAACTTCATTTTCTATGTGCTAAGTGTAAGGTTTTTGTAAATTATTATTTATTAAAATGTATTAGACGCTATAAACATATTTGTATAGGTAGAGAGGTTATGTCTGTCGATATGCTTCAACGGCATTTAAAATTTATTAGTATTGAACGTTTGTTGCATCGGCGCAAGCTGAAAGCGTGGCTGGGAAAATAAGCACACGAGTTAGGGAAAAACGACACCTGTACACCAAAACTAATATAAATTATTAAATGACTTTGTTTTACTTTATTTTCATTAATATTAGTAAAGGATATCTTTACTTTGGAATATACTTTTATTATCAAAAACGATTAAAATGTTTGTTTTTTTTTTGTTAATAGAAATCTTAAAATCATGAGACCAAAAACTGTACATCTAATCATTGTAAACTATAAAATAATACAAATTTATGAGAATATGTGTGTTTTGTCCTCTCTGTAGGCATGAGGTGTGCTCTGAGCCGCAGCTGCAATTACCTAATGATGCTGAGCGGTTACCCAATTACGGCAACTGCTACATTTTCGTTTTAACTTATTCTAAATTGCAATTTGTCTGTAATTTCAAGGTGTTTTTATAAAAATATTGAGGCTTATAATATGAGACATACAACGCACCATAAAGCCAATATTTAAAATGCTATAATTAATCAAGCGTCACCATCACACTAACTTCCTTAGTAAAAAAAAAAAGGAAAATTATTTTTTTGCATCAGTATGTGTTATATCTGTCAATCGCTTCATTTCACGGTCACCATAGTTTTCAGATTACTTAATTACTTATGGAAGTAGAACAGACTGGTAAACATATACAAAAGAAAGAACTAAATAAAGGGATAATATGGGCAATTTTTTTTTAATGTTTTTAAATTTTTTTACACATAAATTTTAAAGTTGATTTTTTTAAATATATGAATTTAGGACCAATAGTAAAATTCTCTATATCTGTCATTTTTGATACAGTTACAGTACTATATAGTACAGTACAGAATAATATGCTTAGAAACATACTCACTCAAACACACATATATACACACAGTTTTTTTTAAAGCTTAGTGCCTAGAAATGCAAATTAAAGTTAACCTATAAAAAACACTAATTCCTAAATATATACAAATTATAAAATCTTAGGGAGGCAAAAGGCATCGCAAGCAGTCAATAAACAGCCTAAGTCGAATACAATTCTCGAAACAGAATAAAAACCGAAATAATGCGACGTAAAAATATTAAGGAATTTTCTTTTTTTTTATATCAAACAGAATAAAAACACTATACAATAATTAGTGTACGGTATTTTACAAACTAATAGTGTATACGGGTCAATTTGTCATACTGAGATACTAGATAACATTTCACTACTTATTTTTGATCACTAGCCGTATGACAAGATTCTGGTAATGAGATATATATGTTGTTAGTTTTGGTAGGTCTAGATAAGCCACTTGAAAAAAAAACTACGTGAAAACCCAAATGCTCGGTATCGTAAACCCTAAACCGTAAAGCTTTATCAGATATATGCAGATGGATAAGAAGAAACACTTGTGCTTTCAAGGTGCATATTTAAGAAATCATTAATATATATTAAAAAAAGGGTGGTCTCATGAATACTTTCTTGAGGTATCTCATACGAAACCCTCTCTAATTAGTATATTACGTTAAGAATGCACCTACTTTTTTTTAAACATTTTAATAATTAATTAAGCTTTAAGTTCCGTTAAGGTAAGAATGTGAAATATTTGATATAATTATCTAGCTGTATTCAAGTCACTTCTATTGTATTTTCCTCAAGTAGTCTCAAAACCATTAAAAACTCTTATTCAGGAGCTGGGGTCATGGCAGAATTTTGGCGTATAGAGGATTCATGGATTCTGAAGGTCTAAAGGTAATAATTTTGATAGAAATCAATGTTTAAAAATAATCAGGATGATCTTAAATAAAGTACTGTATTTGATTTCACATATGCAGAAAATATAACAAAAATATGTAACAATATTTTCACACTTATTTATTTAATTAGAAGTATGTATAATATAAGTAAGAGAATTAAATTAGAAGTATGTACAGAGAGAGAAAAATATTTAAACATATTTAAATGTGAATGGTCTAAAAATCGATATATTTTCTTATATCATACAATAATGTTCGTGTAAATGCTCGATTTCAGTCTATTTCCCCATTTATAACAAATCAATGTGAATGAGATAAGGTTCTGACAGACCACGTTATGTAAGACCAAGCTAGAGGATGTGAAGAAAAAAAAAACCTCAATCAAACAGACAGAATGTTTAAAAAGTTTTGACTTTATATTAGTTATACATAAATTATAAAAATAATACAACTAAGAAATACATGAAGGTGATAGAAAATTTCATTCTAAGTTACAAATAGAAACACACGAGTTGTTTATAAAGTGATCGTATAAACAAACTTTATATATTTGCTTGTAAAGTTATTTCAAACTTTTAGGAGTTAAATTTTGCCGTCTCGAAGCTTTGTAAGCCTCTTCTGATATTTACAGTCTGTCTATCCTTTAAAAAATATGTAGTTAATTTCTTTTTTCAGAATCCAATAGATTTAAAACATATTTAATTATTATATTATGTTATGGATATTTGAAAAAATAGTCTGGTATTCGAAACTTCGAAATTCGAAAAATGATATTTATTTTTGAACTGAAATCAAAGTTCTTTTAGAATTAAAATATAGATATTGACTTTTTTATAATATATGCAGAAATGTATAAAAAATTATAAAAGAAAGTGGTTGCATTTTTAATTTCAATAAAATTATTGGATAAAAACAAATAGTAGTGTTTAATGGACTATTTAAAATTAGTGAATAGGATGAAAAAAAGGTATATAAATCATTCAAAAATCTGAAATTTAAAATGGTAGTTGATGGTTCAACGAGACAATACTTATTATTAATAAATTAATAGTGATGTTATGTGCATTTTTGCCATTATTATCGTTTGTCGAATTATAAATGTATCTTTTGCATTTACTCGTGTTTGACAACTTCAACGATATTCTATGTACAATATATCATTATTTATAATTTATAAAACAATAATAACAAATACATAACTTTAAACCAATTCAAGGCGAATTGGTCTTAAGTACAGGCGTACATAAACTTCATTATATATTTATTTAAGTCCTATTTTAAACATCATTTTTTTTAGTAATTTATTAAGGTATACTATATTTTGAAATGAAAACGACTCAGTTGTATAATGAGCATCGCATATCAACTTCGATATACAATGCTTCGTTGATTTGGTAATCAACTTACCAAATATATAGAATATACAACTTTGCAAAGATAGTTCCATATTCCATATACATTTTCATTTTAAATTACATTGGAATTTGCTAACGAAATTGAGGGAGACGTAATTTAAAGTACGCCGGTGTCACTCGACGCGGTTCCATTTAAGCTTTCAAAGGAAGAGGGCAGCCGCGGATTCTCTGTTATGCAAATTATAGCCTAATTTTCTTCAACACTGGACAGACTTTGTAACACGAGAGGCGACTGATTAGTGATTAACTGATATTTTTGGCTACCTGAAGTAACATTTTTATACAAGGTTCTGTAAAGTGAATCATGGGGTCAGAAATACATTACAATTTTAATACTAATTCTTTAATATTCTTCAAATTATATTAAGGTATATATACGAATATTCAGTTATACTTTTAAGCGGTTACACAAACAAATTTTTATTTAATATTTTTATTACGAACTTCAGTTTCGGTAATGTATTTTCATTTGTAATCAGGATAACCAATTATTGTAATATTTTTTCTAAATATTCTTATGATGAAAGAAAACTATACATTTTAAAACTTAAGTGAATATCGAATTTTAAATGAATATCGAATTGAAAATGTATCTATACAAACAAAATTAGACCCCGTGACCTTTAGGAATTTGGATCCCATCGTCGTTACGACTATCATATCGCTATTGAACTACCATATCGCTGCTAGCTTTGATGAATTAAACATTCTATATATAAACCATCACTTTGGAGACGGTGCACGGTAGTGACATCTATTGTACTTTTTTCGAAAACCCTAATTAATGTTTTAAACTTTGCACTATAAAAAAACATTTAAAAAATACCACAACCATAATTAAATTAATGATTGAAATTATCTTAATATATATATGTATATAGATAATACATTTTAATTAATGCTTAGATTTTAATAAACCAAGGTATATTATGAAACATTCAAATAATAATAATTATTATTATTATTTTTAAACTTTTTGTTTCGTTAAATTTTGAAGAAAGTGAGTTTAGTAAACACTAAACTCCACACGGCCACAATAACATAAACCTAGAAAAACAGAAAATGTAAAATCTTACTTTCTTTTTTACGTTTAAATTTTTTTAATTAATTATAATTAGATCCCGGCACCTGACCTGATACCTGACCTACCTACAGGTAAGTTTTTTAATGTCCTAATGAAGCCATAATTTTCCCATCACCTTTATTATTTTGCCCTTAATAAAAAACCTTATAAAAATAAATTTGACCAAAATATTTTTCTAATTATTGTATCGAACATCGAAAATTGAACCTTGTATGTTTTTCTTTCCATTAGAATAAGTGCACATTAGATGCGATAACAAGTTTATGAACGAACGAAAATACACGTGCTGCAATAGGAAAGTCTTGTGGAGTATTTATTCTAACTTTCGCAAGAGTTGCAATAAATGATAGTCCAAATGAAAATATAAAAAACATGATAATTGAATATTTTTAATGTTGGTGTTATTTAACCTACGTATGTGTCTTAATATCAAATATTTATAATATTATTGTGTACCTACACAAATTCTAGGACAAGTCTTAGTTACGATTCCTAATGTTCCTAATGCAAATCTTCAGTGAGAACCAAAAAGGACATTTTCTGTATATAGAAACAGGTAGTAAAACTTGTAATATTTTTTAAATAATAATATATGCTAGGTTTATAAAAATAATATAAGTAATAAAACTAAAAAGTATTAAAATTAAATTCCTATTAATACTTAAAATTATCCCTCGCTTTATTATATTATAATTGTCACTTTTTAGAAGTTTGAAAAATTTGGCGGTTGAATGTACTAGAACGTGATAAAATAATTATCTCCAGTATTACATATCAGTAACATATTCCTTATAAATACCTATTTTACATTACTTGGTCATGCAAACGTTGTCCTTTCCTTTAAGAATTCCTAGAAAATGATTTTAGTGACACTGTCAGGTTTACTTGTAATAAAGATTGTAATCATAAATACGATGTTAACAACATAACATATTAGATTCCTGTATCTGCTTTCTTTTATAAAAATCATACCTTCTTAAAAGATAAGCAAGGGACTGAAATTCTAAACTAAATAGTCTTACTTCACCATTATTATGTGCTCGTGTTCTGTGTAGACTATGATAGTTCTTTAAGGATTAATTTAAATAACATTATATTTGCTACATAATAATGCCGTCGTTTATTTTTATCAAAGAACCTTAGAATTTTCGGCCAAGTTTGTAATTAGTATACGATTCTTTTGTATTTTTCGTTTTTTTGTGTTTATTTTATTTTATTTTAAACGGCGGAATATAGACAGTTATGTACTGAATTTTATTCTACAGCCTTCTTTAATATAATGCAAATAAACGCATATGCGTTTTAAAAGGAAATTATTTTACTAAATGTTACTAATGAAACTACTTGTCTTGAAAATTTTTATACTTTTCTTGCAATAGTGTAATAATCATTTATTGATTATTCATAGTATAAAATAAACAAGTTTTATTTAAAGCTATGTCTTTCAACAAACGTGAGCACCGGAGGTGCTCGAGCGTAGTTCAGATAAGCCTGTACACACGGCTTCCAGCGAGCAAAGGTTAATTTGATGACACGACCTTTCTTCGGAGCTTCGGCAGCAATAAATTGATAAGCTAGTTGGGATATTTACATTGTTACTTTACTTAATATTTAATAAGCTGTTTCTATCAATAATAATGTTATACGTTCTTTTTAAATAAGGCCATAAATCTATATTGTTGTGTAATGAATTACAACAATAAAATCAGGAATTACTATAGGAATGTCAGTAATATATGGATATATATTAAGTTTAAGGTCAGTTGATGAACTCAAACATGTGTTTGCCATATATATGGCAAATTATACCTTCGTCGAAGGAAAAATATTGAAATTTGAATAATAATTACATAATGAAATGTAAAAGGCCTCAAACGGGAGTACGGATCACAGACCCTCTACTCTCCCAGACCCAGTACTCTCGTTTGCCCTCCTTTTTCATAAAAAAAACAAACAAAATACATGAAATATTAAATTGAAAATAATATCAATTGAATTGCAAAAGTGACCTGCTTGATAAGAATAATTTGTAAATATAAAGGAATCTAGAAAAAATCTCCTTTTTAATGAAATATAATGGAAAGTAAAGTTTGTTTTTGAACATTATATTCATAAAATAGTTGTGTTATATTAGAATTTGTAAATTACACCTGTGTGTGTTAAGCTGAGTCATTAAAGAAGATAAATGTAATATATACTTTTTATCGGATAAAAATTTGGCCTGTTTATATTGGACTTAGATTTGTAGAAGATTCACGATCTATTAAAAAGAGGAAGCAATTATCTGAGGACTTGGATAGTTATGCTTGAAACAACGACTTTGGAAACCAGTGGACACATCATAACGGTTTGTAGTTTGGTTGATGGAGCCGGCCGGCCGGCCATAATATTAGAAAAGAGCGCTGGCTTGTCGAGTTACTATTTTGGTGTCATAAAATTGTGAATATATCATATTATTTATATTATTTATTTGAATAATATAACCTTTAAAAAAGAAAAAAATAACAAAGCAATGAAATCATTCAAACTATATAAAAACAAGAGTATTAGAACGAAAGTGCGACGCATCTCTTCACACTTGCAATTTTTCTCTATTTACTTATTCTGGTAAGAAAAAAGAAAAAAGAAGGAAGATTATTTAATCACATTGCTTTCTGTTTATGTTCCTTACGGTTCATTTTATTAAGTAAGAATAATATGTTTAACGAACACCATTTACAATGTCATTGATATACATGTCACATATTAAACACCAAAGCTGAAAGCTGAAAGCTAAAATCTGATATTTATATTCATTTCAAAAATGCAATATTGTTGGTGTTGTAGATTTGACAACTAATATTAATGAGATTGGTCAGGCGTATATTATATATACAGTAAGAAATGGTAAAGATTAGAAGCATGAATAGTTTAAAATTATACTCTAATTAAAACAACTGAGAGAGTGAATTCAGATTTAATAGAAAAGAGTACCGCTCCAGCCAACTAAAGAAATGGTATGAGAAATAATTACAACTGTGGGCAATTACACAAATTAAACAGTGTACGTTAAAGTTCCTCGGACCAATCGAATCTAGTTTTTTTGTTTACAGCTGAGTAATTACTAAAACAGTTTATCGTTTAACGATCCTAGTAATTTAAATGTACCTCATTTAGAAGTGTAAATTTTTATGAAACAATTTATTATACATCTTTTGAAATATTTATGCACTAAATAGGCGTTTTATATTGAACTGTTATATAGATGGCATGTTTTACATTAAAACATTGAGTTATATAGACACTGTTTTAACTCATACTCAACTATTAAAGACTACAGAAACACACCGCCTACCATAACGTATTTTTGTTTTGACAAAAATCTATAAGATGAATTTTACTTTCTTGGACGTTCATAAATCGATATTCATAAGTCGCTCCGAATTATTCTCCAAATGTGATCTTGACTTAAATCTTAATATTTCCAGCGCTCATTGTATACGAATGAGAGCATTGGAGAAGCAGTATAAAACGTTCTTAGCAAGATACAGTGGTAGACGATAGCTTCGCATTTTTTGTCTCTTATGCACGTTGGCCCTTTTTTTAATAAAAAAAAAACCTTTGTCTAAGTATATAGCACAACTGCTTATATTATATCCTTGAAAGTGTATGAAATTATTGTCATAAACAATTTTAATTTGTTTATGAATAGCCACAACGCTTTAGTCTTACATTAAATCAATATATCATCAGCTCATCACATCGTTGAGATATCTAATCATCAACATTTATCAACATTTTAAGTTATTAAATATAGCAGTAGTTGACTGCTGAAATTTAATATTATCTAAGTGCTTAATTGCTGCCATTCGAGTATCTATTTGGTATATGTCGACCCATTTAACCACCGTTCGGTTCAATTATAGTCAAATATTAGCCACATTCATTTAAAACGGGCTAACATTATTTAAACATGGAGAAAAAAGGATAAGATACAAAGAATATAGATGATTAATTAATTAAAACAAATATTTATAATTATAGTAACTACAATTATTTATTATTTTGTGAAAATTCAAAACACGTAAATCATAGTAATATTTTTTAAAATAATATTGTTTCATCGAAACATACTTGTTTTTTTTTAATATAGGTATATTCGAAATAGCAATATTCTAGCTATTTTACATTCAGTAATATTACATTAATAAAAAAATAAATATATTATTATTATAATTATAATTATAATAATACGTCAAAGTAAGATCATACAATGTGCCTTAGTCACCTTAGAATCAGTAAATTACGATCACATAACAGTGTATTATTACAATAATCAACAGAAAGCTAAAACCTTGGTCTGAGATTAAAGTTACTTTGCTAAAACACTTAACTGATGAAAAGTAATATTTAGTTCTTTATAAACTTTACACGTGCAAAAACTTAATGATCGTATCAATTAGGTGTCAAAGACAGTAAGTACTTAATTAAGGAGCTTGTATATTTAGTTTGTTTTTGAATGGAGTCTAGGTATACGCTAGTTACAAAAGAATTTTAAGTAAAGTGTAGAATCAGCATAATCAATATTATTATTACATATTAACTTGTACATAAAGTTAAGAAATCGATAAGTTATGATTAAGATATCGATTTTTAAATAAGTATCATTTTCATTTGTTTATTGTATATAGACACATTAACATCATCATATAAACTAAAATTATAAAAAAAAACATAACAAACAACATAGGACAATTTGTTATTAATGCACAATAAAAGTTATATTTAGTAAAAATAAATACACGTCATGAATTCTAGGAAAAGTAATTTGTTAAACTCGACAAGAAACACGGAAATTTTAGTTTGTGACAGAGTTTGTAGTTACTTTGATGTTGATTATAAACTTTAAGGTCAGGTAGAAAGACTGACAATACTAAAATTAACAAATTACTTTTATGTCATCCAATTCCATTGAAATGGTAAAGGTTAAAATGATAATACAATAGGAGTTAATAAAAAGTCTACTCAACTGCTATTCTTTATAAAATTCAAATCAATCACTATTTTTTTTTTGGAAATTTTTATTCTATATTTTTTTTATCTATCATTTATTTTAAAACACTTATCTCTCTCAAAGAATGGTACTTACCTATTTCAAGTATGAATTAAAGCTAATATCTTTTCTATCCTTCTAAATTTTCATCTATTATTACTAAAAGTTGGACAACTGTTGAATTCCTAAATAAAATATTTAAAATTTAATTTATCACCTGTAATGTAATCATCGGTGATTTTAATTTCATTGTCAGTTAATAATAATTACTTCAATCTATCTCATCTCTCAAAGAATTTCAATAACAGTGATGAAATTTTGTTTGGCGCGAATTAAATAGGTACTATTAAATATAGGCCTCGCCAGGGTGCTTAGGTTGTTCTAGTTGCGATCCCGTATCCCGCCATGTTCAGAGCTCCCGTATCCCGCAGTGAATAAGGACCTCGCGAATGGGTTCGAAACTACTTTACTGGTTCTCCTGTAGAGATAGAAACCCAACTAAATGAACAAGTGATGGGAAAAACGCCAAGAATTATATCGGACGTATTCATTACTACCGCACGAATCATTTAAGTAATTAAATATTAATTTAATACCTTCTAATAGGTAATACTTCATAGGATTCCCGTCGTATTCGAAATCCTATGGCAATTACGGTTCTATTGATTTTATTAATATTATCTTGATCTTCAACTATATTCAAATTTACAATACTTGAATTATTTTAATTAATATCAAAATTCTGCTGCCATGCAGCTTAGCTCGAGATCTTTATGGCTATAAGGATAGAGTTTATAGTAATAAATTTTGTAAACGAATTATAAACTATAAAAAAAAGAAAATGAGAGTATTTCAAATAAACCCACATCTATTTTATTTCTGGTTTGCAGTTGAAGTTTTGATTCGCTTCCCAGTGCTGCAGCTTGTCAGTATATACGGTATACTAGAGATGAGCTGACAGTCCCTATTCTAGTATTCTACCGACTGCGTTAATTACACTAGATATCAATCAAACAATCTGCACAAAAGATCATTTTATTTATAGTAGATACCTAGACAATATCTTTCAAATATTATAAAGCTCAATTTAGCGCTGTTCGAAGTTATAAAAAAAATATTTAATAATAAAATTTTGTCCATTCACGAGTATCAAGTAGGTTTTATTTCCTGCAATCATTTAATCAGCCAGTCTGAAGTTGGTTATCAAATGACGCAAGTTTCTAATTGTATATAACTTAAGTTAATTAATTTTACAGCATTTTAAATGCAAAACCATAATTATTCTGAATTATTAATTTTAAACTTTTAAGCAGAGAACAGTTAATTCCGGGGAAATCAATACATAAAAAGTTTTAAATAAAAATAACAGTAGCTTTCGGCAATCATGTCTCTTTTTTATTTTCCAACAAAGAAAAACTGTACAATCTTAGGTAAAACTGAGTGAGCTGAAGTTTCTTCGTATTCAGTTATTAATTATCTGACTACACTTTAAATGTTGCAGTATCGCTGGGCGGTTGTCATTATTTATAGTATTTCCAGTCATATACAGTATACCCTAATATTAGGTATTTAGTTAACATATCCATGATCATGTTGAATGCCTGATGTTGTTATAATAAATGCTGTATTACTTTGTACATCAACATTCAACAATTTCCTAAATATACAAGAATTATTTAAAAAAAAAATCGCCTTAAAAAGTCTTTATTTATTTAAATATTTAAAGCACTTGTTGAACTTCAGGACTAAGTTTTTAACGTGGTAATATTCTAGTACTGATGAAATTATTATGTCAACCCCTTTTTTCTACTTATGTAATTGTTAAACTATTGAATAATACCTCAAACTCTTCTTTTATCCTTCTTATTGAAGGATAGTTAGATAGCTACAAAAGCACATTTCAATAATATTATATACGTATTTACGAATAATTACATCGAATTAATATATTTTTACATTACAAAAACTTTACTTTATAAGTTAATATTCAATATATTTAAAATAAACTACTTAACTTCTTACGATTATAAAAATTACTTAAAGTCCTATTTCTAGACATCGTAAGTCCTCATCATTATGTTATGATTACAATTCTATATAAATATATTTTATATATCTATGAAATTAGTATTTAAAATTATAAAATCAAAAGTAAGCTACAGTGTGTTTGTTACATGGAATTATTTTCAAATAGAAATTGAAACACTGGGAAATTGTATCTTAATGTATAACTTACATATTTGACTCTAACAACTTTCAATATTATTAGATAGAAACCCAACTAAATGAACAAGTGATGGGAAAAACGCCAAGAATTATATCGGACGTATTCATTACTACCGCACGAATCATTTAAGTAATTAAATATTAATTTAATACCTTCTAATAGGTAATACTTCATAGGATTCCCGTCGTATTCGAAATCCTATGGCAATTACGGTTCTATTGATTTTATTAATATTATCTTGATCTTCAACTATATTCAAATTTACAATACTTGAATTATTTTAATTAATATCAAAATTCTGCTGCCATGCAGCTTAGCTCGAGATCTTTATGGCTATAAGGATAGAGTTTATAGTAATAAATTTTGTAAACGAATTATAAACTATAAAAAAAAGAAAATGAGAGTATTTCAAATAAACCCACATCTATTTTATTTCTGGTTTGCAGTTGAAGTTTTGATTCGCTTCCCAGTGCTGCAGCTTGTCAGTATATACGGTATACTAGAGATGAGCTGACAGTCCCTATTCTAGTATTCTACCGACTGCGTTAATTACACTAGATATCAATCAAACAATCTGCACAAAAGATCATTTTATTTATAGTAGATACCTAGACAATATCTTTCAAATATTATAAAGCTCAATTTAGCGCTGTTCGAAGTTATAAAAAAAATATTTAATAATAAAATTTTGTCCATTCACGAGTATCAAGTAGGTTTTATTTCCTGCAATCATTTAATCAGCCAGTCTGAAGTTGGTTATCAAATGACGCAAGTTTCTAATTGTATATAACTTAAGTTAATTAATTTTACAGCATTTTAAATGCAAAACCATAATTATTCTGAATTATTAATTTTAAACTTTTAAGCAGAGAACAGTTAATTCCGGGGAAATCAATACATAAAAAGTTTTAAATAAAAATAACAGTAGCTTTCGGCAATCATGTCTCTTTTTTATTTTCCAACAAAGAAAAACTGTACAATCTTAGGTAAAACTGAGTGAGCTGAAGTTTCTTCGTATTCAGTTATTAATTATCTGACTACACTTTAAATGTTGCAGTATCGCTGGGCGGTTGTCATTATTTATAGTATTTCCAGTCATATACAGTATACCCTAATATTAGGTATTTAGTTAACATATCCATGATCATGTTGAATGCCTGATGTTGTTATAATAAATGCTGTATTACTTTGTACATCAACATTCAACAATTTCCTAAATATACAAGAATTATTTAAAAAAAAAATCGCCTTAAAAAGTCTTTATTTATTTAAATATTTAAAGCACTTGTTGAACTTCAGGACTAAGTTTTTAACGTGGTAATATTCTAGTACTGATGAAATTATTATGTCAACCCCTTTTTTCTACTTATGTAATTGTTAAACTATTGAATAATACCTCAAACTCTTCTTTTATCCTTCTTATTGAAGGATAGTTAGATAGCTACAAAAGCACATTTCAATAATATTATATACGTATTTACGAATAATTACATCGAATTAATATATTTTTACATTACAAAAACTTTACTTTATAAGTTAATATTCAATATATTTAAAATAAACTACTTAACTTCTTACGATTATAAAAATTACTTAAAGTCCTATTTCTAGACATCGTAAGTCCTCATCATTATGTTATGATTACAATTCTATATAAATATATTTTATATATCTATGAAATTAGTATTTAAAATTATAAAATCAAAAGTAAGCTACAGTGTGTTTGTTACATGGAATTATTTTCAAATAGAAATTGAAACACTGGGAAATTGTATCTTAATGTATAACTTACATATTTGACTCTAACAACTTTCAATATTATTATATTATTATTTATTAATGTTATTTTTAGAAAACCCTTGTCTTAAATTTAAGATTCATGCCATTTTTAGATTCTGTAACTATACGACATGCAAATTGTGGTTCGTCGACCGGATCACAAGGAAACACTTCGTATCTCCGTAAGATGTTAGAGAGAGTTGCTTTCATCGCCACCCACGCCAACCGGAACCCTAAGAAATATATATGCACTTTAATCAGTATTAAAGGTGTTATGGAAATCTATCTTCGTTACAGGAGTTCTTTGATAGCTCGCGGTACGTATTGCCATTAAACATGAGCTGTAAAAAGTACTTCAAAATTAAAATACATCAAATTTCATGAATTATTCCAGTGTAGATTTTTTCGGTTACCGATAACTCAACAAAATATTTTTTTTAATATCAAATAGTTTTACAGGGAAACAGGTATTTATCTCGCTTTTATCATGCAATCTAAAATTTATGCAAAATATTCTATAGATATAAATAAACATATAAATTTTACTTACCTATACAATTTCTTGGCCCAGCACTAAAAGGAACAAAAGCAAAATTATGCATATTATCGAAAAATCTTTCGGGGTTATATTTTTCAGGTTCAGGAAACAGTTTTGGATTTTGATGAATAGCTTCATAGAAAACAGTTACTGAACTTCCTGCAGGTGCTACTCGGCCATCTACATGAAAAACATTGCATTATACGGTTTTGATGTCTCAATAATTGGTACCTGGACTGAATATTCAGTGTGTCAAAGATTTAAACTTCATATTTATAGAACTTGATATAAAATGTAACTAAATATGAGTGATTAAAGTATTTTTGGGGAACTACAGAGCGGAAAATGCGAAAAAGTTCGTTAATGACGTGTTAAAAGCATACGAAAAGTACATCCTATGGAGAATTTTGTTAAAAATTGGCTTTTTTCTTTTTTTTTTCTCTTTCCCCATCTAATGATGATTATGTCAATGATGAACAGGGTGATCGGTCATTCAGGAATTAAAAAGCTTTCGAAGAAAAAGTTTAGGCCACAGTTAGATCACAACTATACTAATCGGTTTTTATTTGCATTATATATGGAAAGATCCTTCAAAGCATTCAAACAAATTCATGATATTCTGTTAAATAATTAAATCCAAAGGTTATGGAATCCTATAAAATTTTGCAATTTTGCAAATTATAGAAGAATTGTCTCAACGAGTCAATTATTCTATAATTCGTAAAATCATCAATAAGGAAAGTGTGAACTAACGAAAATAAAATATGTATAAATATATACTCTACTATACTATATATACTATACATACTATATATACTATATGTATACTATACTATAAGAAGAAATAAGACCAGATATAATTTCAAAGCGGCAGTGAAATCTTTGACACAATAGTGTTAAGAAAAACTATTTTCCGGTTAATTTTTACATATTTAAACATTTCAAATAAAACTATTTTTACGGATTAAAACCCGTTAAAATAAAAAATGTAACAAAATTATACGCGAGTTTTAATCCGTAAAAATAGTTTTATTGGAAATGTGTACTCGTAAAAATTTAAGAAAATACTATATTTAAACATTTTTCCTTTTCAGATCATAACCAAAGTTTCTACTTTTAAGTATACTTTTAAAAATTATATTTAGAAAAGGTTAAGCTAATTTTTAGAAATAATGGAATAAATGAGCTCCAAATGTTTAATTTTAGTTTCTTGCATTTACCTTTAAAATGGAGGTCTTCATGCAACTGTCTGCCAATTTTCGTTGCAGTTGGTATACATCTTATAGTTTCTTTCACTACGGCTTCAAGATATTTCATCTCTATTAAGTCTTGATTAGTTGGTTTTCTACTTAAATCTTTTTTAAATATAGAACATTGTTCTTCCATAACACGATTTTGAATTTCTGGATACTTTGCTAAACAGTACAAAGTATGACTAATTGATGTAGATGTTGTGTAATGCCCCTAGAATACAATTTAAATATTGATGCATTTACTTAAAACTTTATATATAAATTTAAATATAGTTAAAGTCCTTAATTTTTCATTAATAACTATAATTGCACCGGTTTTGGCACTCATCCATTTTACGAAATATAGTTTATTTGACCCTGGTGTTTAAAGTATTAGATTAGTTCTAGATTGATCTAAGGAAATAATGAATTACATTCACACTTACGGTATAACACACTAAAGTAATTTCATCATTGATCATGTCCTCTGGGATAGGGTCTCCATTCGATAGTTTACTTAGTAACAATTTATCTAGTAAACATCCACTATCAGCTACTTTGTTGTTCAAAATTTTATCGATATCAACATCAGCATTTTTATTATTATTTATGACATCTTCCTTCATCTCTTTAAGTTTTATCTTTCTTTCTTTAATTATCTGAAATTTATCAATTTTATTACATTTAACACACAGCTACTTGATTTTCTCTTTACCAGCTAAAGTTTTATTTAGTGCTGCTATAATTGGAGCTAAATAATACAGTATACTAGTCACAAAACTATATTATAATTGTTCAAGAGACTGTGTTGTAGTATTAAATAAAACTTACGTTCGCACTTGTATTCCTAATAATATTAATAGATTGCATCATTTCGTGATAGTGTGGCGATAGTTCAAAAAGAAGACGAATGTTTCTCCAATATGAGAAATAGTTTTGAGTGACTGTTTTTATAACCCTGAAAATAGTAATATAAATATTGGTTTTAATTATTGGAAAAAGAAAAAATATGCTTATCTATAGCTTTAGTCGCTAATGTCATGAAAGTCAATAATAGTCATTTTATCTGAGAATTTCTGAAAATGATACGCTATATAGATAAATAACGGTTGCAAGCCAAAAAATAGTGTAAGGTTAAAGAGTAAGGAGTTAGTTATTCTGGTGGATTATCATGAAATGACTGTTTCTATAGTAATTGCTGTTAAAGTAGATATATATTTCAATACTATTAAATAATCATTAGATTATTTGAATACATACTTTCCACTTTCTTCTACATATGGATGATCTGGATTAGACAGCAAATTACTATCCACTCCCATAAGCGTATCTGCAAAAATACTTTCAACGTCTTAAAAGATCTAAAGGATGTTATTTCATTTGAAAATCATTTTTTTACTTGCCGCATAAAATATCGAACATATATGGCCTTAGATATCTATATACATTTATAGAGCCATTGTTTGCAAAAGTGTCTAAGATGTTGATCAAGCGCTCGCAGTGGTTATTAACATCTACCACCCGCTTTTCCAAAGTTTTGAAGTGAAAACTGGGCGTCATCATCTTCCGCATTGACCTCCATCTTTCACCTTATCGGATTTGTTATTTTAATAAACCAAGTTTACCAATAGGACAAATTTTTTTTTGTTATATTAAAAATATAATTAAGGCCGTGAAAAAAAAACAAATAATATTTTATTTACATTATTAATGTTTGTTTCCAATATTTTACAGATTTATTTAATATAATTAGGCAAATATATATTATATGTATAATATGTATATGTGTGTTTGTGTGTATGTTAGTAATTATCTGTAGTGTAAAGGCAATTTTCTGATAACCAGCATGTTGTTAGGGTGCCTGAAACTGGCGCCCTAACATAATGCCATAAAATAAGCTTTGTTTTGATTATTGCAGATGACCACTATCCTTTTATTTTAGATATTAGTAATATTATTAATATTTTCTGAGAGTTATCGAATTATTAGAATCCAATATATGTGTGTATAAATAACGAATATACAAAATACCTTCAGAGCTTGAAATAGAATTCCCAAAAAATGGCTTCCATGCATTATTTCTCTCCAGTGGTTTTGAAAGTTCAGTTGGATGATTGAGAAGGGTCTGAAATGATACTATAAATTAATTCATGGAAAGAACTATGAGAATTAAGTTTTTTCTCCTGATTATTAACTACGTCACAATCGAAACGTCGAGGTAGGTTTTATAAACGTTTATTTAATAACGCGTATAAGTCCGTTAGTCTAAATTAAATTAAATGGTATTTAGTTATTTTTTGAGGTTATTATTTTTTGAGCAAGTAATTTTAATAAAAGTAAGTTTTAAATAATAGGTAAAAAGGAAATATTTGTTACACATAATAGCAATTCCTAAAACTGACTTGTTATCGTTTAATCTTGATATACAGTTGCATATCTTTTTTGTTCTTTATGTACTTGTACTATAATTATAATTGTGTTAAGTTACTGAATGCATTGCTGAACACGGTTGTTTCTGCAGTTTTTATTTAGTAAAATATTTATTAGACTCTCGTTCTAATCATGACACCAATTATCTGAAGAATGACTCAATCTTATCGAATTTATTGTGTAAGTTCTCGTTTTTATCAAATTGCTCACGAAATATTGATAAAATATACTTTGAACTTGATACCCAGTGGTAATGATAAAGAAATACCCGGATGAGTTAGGAATGTGACGCTTCTCAGGATGCGATTGCAACCCTTAACTTTAACTTTTAGTTGGAGAGTAGAAGCTTATGTTGACAAATTTTGATAGGGATATTATTAAAATAGAGAACGGTTTTTTGGACTCTTTTTGATATTTTGGGTTATGTTGGAATTTTCACATACCCTAGACTATAAAAAAAAAAATCTTAAAAATTTTCTTAGATTAGACTATCTAATATTTTCTTTTGAATAGGGTAAAAACTTTTCCGAATTGCAATATTATTATATTACTAACTAGTTATATATCTTTTTGTATTTTTATCTATTATCACTTACATTGTATATAAAGAGAGACAAAGTCATTTAGCATTCCATGGAATCACCGTACGGGTATCGTTCCTATGAATTTGCTACAGATTCTTTGGTTGTTGGAATACCCTTTTTTATTTGTCTATTGAAAGAGTAACCATTTTTCGTATGATATTTAATACTTTATCGCGGCGAGTATTGACTTCTATTCAGAAGTATCTTACGCCCTAACAAGTTTTTAGCATATTTTTCTTGATCTCCAAATATATTATAAGTATTTTCAGTGGCTTTATCCTTATCTTTTTATTTTTTTTTCCGTTGGAAAAACCCGTTACGAGTACCCCGTCGGCCCAGGGGGTGACGGCCGGGGGGTGAAGTGGGACTACCCGGCAGCATAGAGGATGCTGCAATTTTTAAGGCTACCCACTTTATCCTTATCTTACTAAAATACTTTGAATTCGAAAAGTCATTTGAAATGAAATTATATGAATTAAATTGAATTTGAATAGGCGCTTGGAACCAATCAATAAATAGAATGAGTCATATAATGCTAGTGCAATACAAAAGTAATACGATTTGCGTTTCTAAATTTGTTCCGTGCCTTCCTTTTTTTCGTTTTCATCTTTAAAATAAATTGTTATACCCAGTACTGTCCTACTTGATCTTCAGCCTACTTCATTTATGTAAGCACCTATCGTAAATTGCTTAAGAAACCTATGTTATTACTCAATGATTCTCGCTATAAGTTATGAAAAATTGTAACAATAACATACAGTTCCAGTTTAATTTTTAGCTGTTTAATTACAAGCCGAAAATTGTTTTCGTGTCTTCCCATGAATTAATAATCAAATAGATATTTGAAACAAAGGCTAAAAGGCTAAAAAATGAAACATATAAGTACATCACTTATCAAATTTATAGTATGAGTAGACCTAAATTTTAATATAATTTTTATATATATATAAACACCTTACCCCCACATCGTCAGCATCCGAAAGCATTATCCAGTCCTGAGAGCCAACAGACAAACGAAAATTTTGTTTACCGTGTCTTTCCCATATCCTCATTAACTTATGAGATACCTCTAGAAAATAATAAGAATTAAGAGCTTTTGATTATCTTGCAATCATTTAAAAATATTTTAAAAATTAAAATCATCTTCATGTGTGCTTGAAAATTTAACTTTTCACGGTAGGTAATGTAGGTAGGTGAGGTAATTAGAAAGAATTAAATAATGTATATAACTTAGGAATAACGGATGCCAAAGACTAGGCCTCACAAAAGAAAAAAAGGGGTGAATGGTATTTCATTTGGCTCTCGTAGATCATTTAAGACGCTTTACAATTCGTAATATTATTTTATTTCCTGATGAAGCCGGCTGAATAAGAGTTGGATTTAAATGACTACCTTGGCTCCATCATATTAAAAAATCGTGGCTCTTCGATGATGAAACTTACCGTCGGCATCAAATCCAAGTTGCAAGCTGTTGCCAAAAAAAGGTAACGGTGCATCTCCTGGAAATTCACTTAATTTTTTCCAACGATAGGTAGATTTTTTCTGATTTTCATACAAAAATATTATAAAAATTAATAGAGCCAATGCTATAAGAATAAACATTGTTAAATGTCTAATCCAATTATATACAATAAATACCAAAATTTAAATATATATTCTACAGAGGCTCCAAAAGCGGTCTCTGTATTATATAGTAGTCGTTATCATATAGAAAGTGATTAGTAATTACATCATTCGTAATTTTATCCAATAAATATGCAAAAGTGATTAATATATAACAGTAGTAATAAATTTATAAATAACAGTAATATTATTATTTTTACTATATAAATATTTCATAAATAAATGAACTTTTTTTTCTTATGTATATTTCTTGAATAATCAATTATTATTTAGTAAGTATTTTTAATGTGTATCTCAGTTTTATTATGGTTTCACCGTAAGACTGAGCCACTTGAGCCGAACGCTTCGGGTAGCCAAGATCAATAGTTCAATATTTGAAAATACTAATATCAGATAAAACTCAGTTATCATTAACTAAGTTTCCATTGGTAGAGACAAACATGGTTTTTTTTTGTGGTAGCAAGTTTAAATGAAGGTGACGTAAAAAGAAATTTATAAATTAAAATAATATAATATACTTAAATGTGCAGTTACTTTATGTTCTTTTATTTGATTAAAATTCAAAAATTTTATATATTAGCATTATACACTGAAAACTATTAAAATATGGCAAGCGACAACGTATGCTTGGAAAACTGCCTGAATAAAGACCAGTAAAAGCGAGCAAGTTTTGCTGAAAAGACACCGCATACATGACTACGGTTCCTGTTTTCCTCAGTCAAATATAATGAACTGAGATGCATCTCTAGAATATTATTCTAGATATTCTAGATTCCTGTTGTTGCATCATCAGTTTTAGATCTGTGCGAATAAAATATTTTTGTTAACTTTTATTTTGCCGGTATTAACATGTATATAAAGAACTTGTCTGAACTGTTGTTTCTTGTGTTTTTAAAAAGATTAGACATGTATTTGTAATATCATCTGTGGTGGCAAATTATATTATTAATAATAGGCAATTTGCAACTAGTTGATCGCAAAATGAAATAACTGTGTTACGGTTTTTTGTAGAATGCGCTCCACCGAAAATAGATAAGCTTATTATTGAATGAAATAAAATAGCTATTTGTGATTGACTATTTATTATTATTTCAGACGGAAAAGAAATGTAATTAATAAGCTAGAAATACGAACTATCTGTTCAATTACCATCAGTAAATTATATATTTTATACTATAATACAATTAATGTTTAAATATTGAATTAAAATAGATATATAACCAATATATGTAGTTAACGTGCTAAATAATACAAGCTGATGGGTAACTCATTATTATTTCTTTACAAATACACTCAGTTTACGAAAAATGCATCTGTATTGAGTAAAGTCTAAGTCGAAAATCCTTTTAACATTGCTGTGTCAGAGTTAAGAAAAAATAATAAGATGCCATTCGCCCAATGCTGTCGAGACTTGTGGTTGATTGGAACAAAAACCTTCGAACATTTTAATTAAATACATAATTTAAGCACAATTAGTAGTCCTACAATATTTATAAAATTTTTGACATGCTAACTAATCCACACCAAAGAAAAAATAATCTAAAGTAATCAAATCAAATAAAATAAAAAATTTTTCTTTATGTCACAGTATTTGAATTTTCCAGTGAGTTGTTAAAATTGATGGGTTTGTACTGTTAGTCAAGATAGTATATTTGATGAGAAAGTCCGTGTGAAACTAATTTTCTTTGTTTTGTATTTAGAATTTAACTTACAGGTTGCTATAACTAGACCATTTAATTCCGTTTCAAGTATAAACTATTTACTATTAAACTATTTAACTATATTGAAGTTATGTCAAAGTGATAAAATATTCAAGTCAGTAATAATAAATAATAATTGGAATAAAAATTTAAATATTTAGCTTTCTATATTCCGAGGTTCAATTTCTATCGTTCTTATCATTGTATTTCCATACAGAACATTAATGTTACATGTCTTAGATCCGAAACTTACAATATTCGATCATATTTAAAGAATATTTTGCATTTGCAATTTTGGTCATTGGTACAAAACCAGGGTATCGGCAACATACCCGTATCAGCAATATATAATATAATATATTATCTTTTGCAGCCCAAAAATAACAGCTAAGGCTATGGCCTATGCATTACATATATATGTCCTAAACGGTGCTTGCGGTGATTGGTTGTCTTGCAGGCTGAGTTTGCAATATTAATTTTACTAGAAACTTTGGGAATTCATATCCGATAGATTGCGATGATTCTAGTAGTTCTCCAATTGTTTATTAAATATTTTGAAGTTTTTGAATCAGTGATCACAATTATAAATACCCAGCTGAGTTTGTTGTGTGGTCATTCTCAGATGAGGGTGCGTTTGGAACCTTGGTAACCTTAAGTTGGAGAGTGTCTCAATAGAAGAGCTTATTTCTATAAGTATGGTGTGAAAATGGGCCCTTCTGATTGACGGAAGTGATTCCATTTGACGTACACAAATGATCACTATCGATTCAAAATGGAAAAGAAATATATCGATTCAAAATGGAAAAGAAATATATTTATGTGGTGATAGAGCTTAGCTGTAGTCATCTGACTGCAGCTCGTATTGGGCTGGCTCGTCCGGGGAAGGACCACCCTCTCACAGAAGATCGGCGTGAAGTAGCCAGACTTATTTGGTTATGTTCCGTCCGGTGAGTGAGAACTTCCGGAAGCCCAACTCAGGTTTGTCCCAGTTGGTTCGGACGTACACTTGTCTACCAGACGTGGACAGCCACATGCCCTTTTTGTTGGATTTTCTGCTGACTACACATCCCGGAAAGTACCAGGTTATTGTTGAGGCCCCTCTTTGGTCCTCCGATCATTGCCTGGTACGGAGTGTAGTGCACCTTCAACGTCCGGCTCGCACAACACCAGACCACAGACACGCGACCAGACGCGTTTGGCACTACAACTCAGCGGATTGGGTCTATCTCTGCATCCTCCCCATGGGGGCCGATTTGCTTCCCTTCCAATGATCCCAGTGACTGCGCAGCGGCTGTTGCTGATGGGTGCTACAGGACATGGAACTATTCGTACCAAGCTTTGTGGTAGTACTTGGTGGCAGATCGCGGCCTTGGTTTGATGCGTCTGTCAGGGCGGCAGCAGCCGGCAAACGGCAGGCGTACCAGGCCTGGGCTAAAGCGTTAGTCACAAGGGATCCGAACTCTAGAGTTCTGAAGAGGAAATATAATCGTGCCTCCAGATTTTTCAAACGGCAAATCACTAGAGCAAAGTTCAAGCATGTCGTCAAAATTGGGGATCAAGGCATTGGCAAGGTACCCACCTGGTACGCGCAAGTTCTGGGCGCTTTCTAAAGCCACTCTGGGTAACTTTTTCCAGCCGTCCCTACCGCCATTGCACACGAGGAATGATTCTCTGGGACTCGACATTTTGAGCGACTGTCGGTTTCATGGTCATTTGGAGAGCAAGGCCAAGTTGGCCTCGATGAAATTGGGTGTGATCAATAGAGCGAGGCAGTATTTCAATGCTGGCCAAAGACTTGCGCTCTATAAGGCGCAGGTCCGGCCACATATGGAGTACTGTTCTCATCTCTGGTCCGGATCACCCCAATATCAGCTTCTACCTTTTGACCGCGTACAACGGAGAGCCGTACGGATTGTCGGGGACCCGGTGCTCTGTGAACGGCTGGACTCTTTGGCACTGCGTAGAGACGTGGCTTCGTGTGTTCCGAAGAGCTATTTAATCTGATGCCTGCCGCCGAATTTCATCACCGCACAGCACGTCACCGCCTTCATTACCATCCTTACCACCTGGATGCATGGCGGTCTTCTACTGTGCGGTTTGCAAGTACTTTTCTTCCACGTGTCACAAAGATGTGGAATGAGCTTCCTTCGGCGGTGTTTCCAGATCGATACGACATGGGTACCTTCAAAAAAGGCGTTCATTCCTATCTTTAAGGCCGGCAACGCTCTTGTGAGTCTTCGGATGTTGCAAGAGTTCATGGGCGGCGGTGATCACATTTTATCAGTGACCCGCATGCTCGTTTGCCCTCCTTTTCCATAAAAAAAAAATAAATAAAAAAAAAAATAAATAAAAAAAAAATAAATAAAAAATAAAAGATTATTTGGATGAGAACTTATATCAAAACAAAAACCAGGATTCGTTGAGAATGTATTAATTATAATATATCTATTAATATAATGGTAATAAACGTGAGTACACAGACTATACTATTTAAAACAAAATATTTTTTGCCATTTTTCGGTCACATATCTAAAGAAGCTGCAGATTTACAGCCATGGGTCCCTTTTTTCTGTTTTTTTTCTTATTTCCGTTGTAAAAACCCGTTACGGATACCCCGTCGGCCCAGGGGGGTGACAGCCGGGGGGTGATGTGGGACTACCCGGCAGCATAGAGGATGCTGCCATTTTTAAGGTTACCCGCTAAAAAACCAACGGTTGCCCTCTGCGCCGTAATGGGACGTCACGGGATCGCGTTAGCACACACCGTGACGCCCCGGCGAATCCCCCCAGTGAAACAGAAATAGGCCCCTTGAAGAATACATGATTGTCAATTTTAAAAGGTCTGTATTAAAATTTCGGTAGAAATGATTAATATATCAGTAAATACGTGGCGAGATACATAAGAATGCTATAACTAAGCTAAAAGAAATTTAAATTTAAATTTTAAATATTGACATAACAATTTTATTAAAAACATATTTCTTGACAAAAATAATACTTGGACTTGTTAAAATTTCACAGATTTGTCATATTTATTATATAATAAATACATTTTTATTTAATAATAAATGTCACACATTTGTGAAAATTCAATTTAAAATATTATTATTAATAAAATACAGATAAAAAAGACCTTGAATACTTAGAAATGTTAATCCTATTTAATAAGACTGTGATATGTAAGGTTGTCTTGAAAAGATCGCCTGTTGCAACTAAATGCTTATTAATTATAAGTTTTTTTTATTTTTATGTTTTTTTTCTGTTGTTCTCTGATTATTGATTTGGCGTGCAATAAAGTATTTTATTATTATTTTTATTATTTATATAACAATGTTTCAAATAATATTTTCATAATAGGCTATACTTATGACTTTATTAACAATTATTTAATTTTAAATTATTTTGTTCCAATAAAGTCCAATATTATTAGTGAATAAATTAATAACACATTTAATCAGCACAGATAATTAAAAAAATAATCAGTTCATAGGAATTGAAAGTGGCGAGAATCGATAATTATAATTATTATCCGTGATTATGTGATCCTTTGTGCTCGCAATGAATTAACGTAATCACGACTTTGCCATGCATGGTATATTATTGTAACACATTTCGGTGAATACTTTATTCATGACATAAGCTGAGTAGAATTAACAAGTTTTTGTAGTGAAATTTCGTCAAAAGTCTTTCTTTGTTTAGGTATTTTGGAAATAAAAGGAAATAATGAAATTTCAATGGTATATTTAAAATTTTGTAATTTTGATTAAGTATGACGTCTAACTTTTGAATTATTTATAATTATTAAGAATAAAATTGGTAATAATTTAATTTAGTAAATAGTCGTAAACTCCAATAGGAAATTTTCTTAGGCACATATATTTAACGAATTTAATATCAAACAGCTTTCTTATATCATTTGTTTCTATGAATACGGATGTTAGATGTTTTATTTTATTCATTTACTTATCTTTCATAAAATTTGAGTAATTGTATTATATAGCCGTGTGGTGACGGCAGAGTAGAATACGAATTGTCACCACCCCATCTCTTCTCGTGGGTGTCGTAGAAGCCGACTAAGAGAAAAAAACCGGAGAACGGGCAGCAGCGTTCTCTGTGAGCCAACACCTTTTATACTGCGCTCGCCAACCCGCCTGCCAAGCGTGGCGAGTATCGGCAACTCCCCCCCCCTATGACTGAAAACCCAAAACCCAGGCCCCCAGTCCCCGGCAGCCCCGCTATTCCTGGTTACGGTAGCGGCCATGGTCACGGTGGGGCAGGGGGTGCGAAGAATCTCCGGCAGAGATCCGGCTACCAAAATCTACGACGACTGGCCCTGGTAACATACAACGCACGCACGCTGAGGACTGACGAGAAGCTTGTTGAGCTGGAAGAAGAAATGAACAAATTGCAATGGAGCATTATGGGTTTATCGGAAGTCCGAAGAGAGGGCGAGGACACGATAACCCTCAACTCCGGCAATTTGTTCTTCTACCGGGAGGGTGACCAACTATCCCAAGGTGGTGTCGGGTTCATCGTCCACAAGTCCCTCATCAACAACATTGTGACCATCGATAGTGTTTCGAGCAGGGTGGCGTACCTTATACTCAGAATATCTAAGAGGTATTCGCTGAAGGTCATACAGGTCTACGCTCCGACTACTACACACTCAGACGATGAGGTGGAAGCTATGTATGAGGACATTAGTAGAGCCATACATACTTCCAAAACCCACTACAGTGTTGTTATGGGGGACTTTAACGCAAAGCTGGGCAAAAGAAGCGTTGATGAGCTGAGAGTGGGGCAATTTGGATATGGGCAACGGAACTATCGCGGACAGAGGCTGGCTGACTTTTTGGAGGAAGAGGGACTCTTTGCGATGAACTCTTTCTTTCAGAAGCCGCCTCAGAGGAAATGGACTTGGATGAGTCCCGATGGTTCCACGAAAAATGAGATTGACTTCATCATGTCTACTAGGAGACAAATATTCAGCGATGTCTCGGTGATCAACAGGGTGAAAACCGGGAGCGATCATAGGATGGTGAGAAGCATACTGAATATTAATATAAACATCGAGCGATCTCGACTGATGAAGTCTACGCTCCGACCCGCACATGCTCATATCCATAACCCCGAGAGCTTTTAACTCGAACTGAAAAATCGCTTCGATTGTCTAGAGAGCTGTATATCTGTGGACGATATTAACAACGGGCTGGTAAAAACTGTCCAAACGGTTGGGACAAAATTCTTTAAACCCGGCCGAAAATTTAGACCTCAAAAACTTTCCGATCATACCCGAAACCTCATGGCAAGTCGACGCTCCATGTCACTGCATACAACTGAAGATGCGATGTCCTATAGGCAGCTCAATAGACAAATTTTGGGGTCGCTGCGACGCGATATCCGTTCTTTTAATTCTGATAGGATTAAGGAAACGATAGAGCAAAACAGGGGCACCAAAATCTTCGCAAGAGACAGGTCTATTGGGCAAAGCCAGTTGACAAAGCTGAAAACGGAAGATGGCAATGTGAAGTCGACAAAAGCAGAGGTATTAAGGGAGATCGAGAGGTTCTACGGACAGTTATATACCTCAACAGCGGCGCCCGTTAGCAACATGACCATAGACCCAAGGTCCAAACTTACCCGACACTATACCGAAGATATCCCGGACATCAGCGTAAACGAGATTAGGATGGCCCTAAAACAGCTAAAAAACAACAAGGCGCCGGGCGAAGATGGAATCACAACCGAGCTTCTGAAAGCGGGTGGAACACCAGTACTGAAAGTCCTTCAGAAGCTCTTTAATTCCGTCTTGCTCGAGGGCAAAACGCCAGAAACGTGGAACAGCAGCATGGTGATCCTGTTCTTCAAGAAAGGTGACAAAACCTTATTGAAGAACTACAGGCCCATCTCGTTGCTGAGCCATATTTATAAGCTGTTTTCGCGAGTCATCACGAATCGTCTCGAACGCAAACTCGATGACTTCCAGCCTCCTGAACAAGCCGGTTTCCGAAAAGACTATAGTACCATAGACCACATACATACGCTGCGGCAGGTCATACAGAAGATTGAGGAGTATAACCTGCCACTTTGCTTGGCGTTTGTGGACTATGAGAAAGCCTTCGATTCGATCGAAATTTGGGCGGTCCTACGGTCTCTCCAACGTTGCCGCATTGACTACAGGTACATCAAGGTTCTTAAACATCTATACCAAAACGCCACCATATCGGTCCGAGTACAGGATCAATGTACGGAGGCGATTCCACTGCAGCGAGGAGTGAGACAGGGAGATGTAATATCTCCGAAACTGTTCACCGCCGCTTTGGAAGACGCCTTCAAACTCCTGGAATGGCAAGGACTCGGTATAAACATCAACGGCGAGTACATTACCCACCTCCGATTTGCCGATGACATTGTGGTCATGGCGGAGTCAATGGAAGACCTAGGTGAAATGCTCACTAACCTCAACGAAGTTTCTCAGCAAGTGGGTCTAAAAATGAACATGGACAAGACGAAGATCATGTCAAATGTCCATGTTACACCCACCGCACTCTCTGTTGGGAGCTCCATTCTCGAAGTTGTTGACGAATACATCTACCTTGGACAAGTAGTCCGGTTGGGTAGGTCCAATTTCGAGAAAGAGGTTAGTCGACGAATCCAACTCGGCTGGGCAGCGTTCGGGAAACTGCGTGAAGTCTTCTCGTCCAAAATACCTCAGTGCTTAAAGACGAAGGTTTATAACCAATGTGTGTTACCAGTGATGACTTATGGTGCAGAAACGTGGTCCTTTACTATGGGCCTCATAAGAAGGCTCAAGGTCGCTCAGCGAGCTATGGAGAGGGCGATGCTTGGTGTTTCTCTACGCGATCAAATCAGGAATGAGGAGATCCGTAGACGAACTAAAGTCGCCGATATCGCCCAGCGGATTAGCAAGTTGAAGTGGCAGTGGGCGGGGCACATAGCGCGAAGAACCGATGGCCGATGGGGCCGAAAAGTCCTCGAGTGGCGACCGCGTACCGGAAAGCGTAGCGTAGGACGTCCCTCCACTAGATGGACGGATGACCTGAAAAGGGCTGCAGGAAGCCGCTGGATGCAAGCTGCCGAAGATCGGTCACTTTGGAAGTCTATGGGGGAGGCCTATGTTCAGCAGTGGACGTCTTGTGGCTGAAATGATGAATTGTATTTTTACGTAATGATGATATCTGCAAATATAAAAATGTGACCTTTAAAAATAGAGCACTGTTTATAGAATATGCACACAGTGCGCTTCAATTGTAATTGAGTATATTTTTATAACTTGTTAACAAATTAAAGTTTGGTAAAGCGAGGCAAAAGATAACACTTTGAAAACTTCGTATAAATGTAATTAATTATTAACATAATCAACAATCTATTTTATCACTAAAAACATATCAAGTATATTTAATATACTATGACAAAAGTTTGGTGGCTCTGGTTTATTTAATATTTAAAAAAATACCATATTTATTAAAAAAAAATTCATTGTATAATTTTAGTTTTCTGGATATTATAAAATAGAAAACCAGAAAACTTTTGTAGTTCAATGCGGCAAACCTCTGATGTCATTTGTTTTTCTACATAATACACAGCAAAACCAGCTTGATTAGATATCAAATTCACATCAATTACAAGTGCAAAAACTCTGTGATTTTATCAAAACGTTGTAGAAATCATTTTAAATGTTTTATCTTGCTTATAAAAGAAGACCATATTAATTACGAAGATTATTTGATAACACCTATGTTTATACTATTATAATTACATTAACATGTGTTTATATAACCATATATAAAATATAACATATAATATATTTACTTTTACTGATCCCTAATATTTATTAGATATAATGAATATTATTCTGTAAAGTGTAATTTACCTTAGGATTTTCCCAGTCTCTGGGAAAATCTCTCGTACGTAACGGTGTTAGAATTTATGATAAGCATAATAGACTAATGTTGATAGGGTAGTTTAGTAATATTTTAATATAAAAGATTAATATATTGGGTATATTTATAAAAAAACTAATATTAAAAATGTATAAACCACTTTTTACCTTCTTAAGCAACGATAAATCTAGTATTTTTACATTTATTTAAAAACTTTGGTAACTGATAACTATGTTATAATTTATTTCACAAGATGCAGATGGAATATCTACTTGCTCAAGTCCTCAAAACTTATATATAATGTGGGGCAACAATTTATAATTGAGTTACTAGTCAGTTGGAGTGTGATGCTTATGTTAGCTTCATTGGAAACTCGAGCTGATGCGATTAAATTTATTGCACAGTGTAGTCGGCGCTGTTCTACTTATATTTGTAGATATGTTCCATATTCCTTATCGATTTCCCTTTTATACTCGTTTGTACAACTTTATATAAGTAGTAAAATTTTATTTTCTTTACAGTATTCTATTTAGAATAACAAAAAAAGAAATACAATTACCATATAGGCTTTTTTTAGCAAAACGCATTATAACATTAGTTAATTATTATTATTAAAATGGGTTTTCTTAAAACATTTTTTTTTTCAAGTTTTCGTAAAAAATTAAATAATCTAACATATAACAAAAATTTGTTGGTCTGCAGGAGGTTCTTATACTGGTTATAATATTATAATAGAATTATACTCATTACCCACTAAAATTCATATGATAACAGTCCAAAATCAATATCTTGGATGGGTTCTTGTTATATATGAGTACATAATAATGAGAAAATTATTTACAGACAATGAGCTGGCTTCCTTTGTACTCTGAATCAATTCCCGTAACTTTTTCGCGTGTTGTTTTGCATGTTTTATAACGTGAAGTGAAGCGAATTTATCTCTTTAGGGAATAACGTGTTCTTGAACGATATTTCATTGTCATTAAAATGAGAGTGTTTACCTTTTTTTTTTAAATATTGTATAATAATTTATATTAATATCTTGCCATCTTATGACTTGTGAGTTCTACTTATAATTTATAATATAAATGTTATATTAGAAACTGATTTTTTTTGTTATATAGATATTATATTGACATATATCAATTAAGTTTCTAAAATGCTGGAATTTTAATACCTGTCTCGGATTTTTATAAATTACTTAATTAATCAATATGTTATATATACTTAAATTATCTCTGATCTACAAAGAAAATAAGCACTCAAATCAGCCAAGTTCCTTTGGAGATAAGAAATCTGAAGTAAAACGAAAAGTAATTTTAGAACCTTTAAAATTAATAACATAGTTGGTAAGAGTGTTAGCTCAGTATAATATATACTATAACCATCCTTAAATTATTACTACTTTTTTACAGCAACGTACTATATATACAGTAAATTATAAATGTTAAATTTTAATATCTTCGTATTTCAGTAAAAGGTTAATAGCTTAAAAGCACAAGCCAACCCGTCACAAGAGTGGTAAATCCCGTTATCTCGTTGTAGTGCGTTCTAACTTTCAGCAGCAACTGGTGTGGGTCGAAACCGCAATAGGATTACCGACAGACCTAGAAGCATGAGCAACGGTGCTAATTCAATTTTATCGGCAGTATACAACTTTTTAAAAGCTTTTGCCCTGGCTTTTTTGTTTTTGCAAAAAATTCATAAAATGTTTTGATATCTTGTATTTCCTTTTGCTAACAATAAATGATTTTTTTGTAAAAATTTAGCATATAATCATCGTCTATATGAGTAGTTTAAATCGTAAGTTTAATAGTTTTCAAAACATAATACTTCTTAGATTCCAATTTATTATTGTGACTTGTATCGAAGGCTTTCTGTTTTGATTTTTTTATACATATTTATAAATTTTAATTTATTTTTATATATAAAAAGGTTACGTACGTAGTATAATTAATTTTTTATAGATTCGATAATCTATGTTCTACAGTACACATGTCTTGGTTTTGGAATCCATCGCTGCCAAACACTGTTACCCTCCGATAACAGAAAATCTCCATTTTCTTTGTGTACATATTATAATACATATATATTTCATCTCCATTATATAGATATAATATTATAATTATATCCATAAAAGTAATACCATTTCTTAATTCTAAGGTATTGCTAGTTTTCTTCTTGTTATTTATCTTCAATAATGATTACAATGTTATTAGAAAATGGAAATTCATCTTTGCTTGTGAAGTGAAGAGCGAACGAATCATCTTGCTATTATGTTAAGATACACAATTTCAACCTACAATTGACTTTGAATATTTTCGGTCCATATTTAAAATAGATCTAGCCCCATTTAGTCGAACATTCTTAGAAATAGATGTCTTTTGATTCCATAAAAACATTTTTTCATTAACTTAAGAAAACATTTTTTTTACACTTTTTGTTACATTGTGTGTAATTTTATTTATCGATACTTTTATTATTTTACTTTTATTAGTTTTATAATCCGTTATCATTATCAACAATTCTTATAATATTAGTTTTATCGCTCACAGCGCGTTTATAAGAGTTATGTAATATCACGCAATCAAATGATGTCATTGTTATCTAAACATATAGTATTAGTTTTGATTAGAATAATTTCTTTTATATACAATATATTTTCAGTGTTCACGAAACGTTACCTATAACGAGTATTTCGTATACTTCTATTGTAATGTATAATTCCATTATTTTATATATTGCTACTGTGTAAAGAATTATATAATTCTGTTTTTTTTTTGTAAAATTTTTTCTCTGTTAATAACTTCTTTATTTAATTTCGATAGATAAATAAAACAAACTCAATATAATAATATTATTATCTAATATTATTATATTAATAATATTATATAAAGGTTATCCTTTAAGTAAAATAAATGATAAAAAACTTATAACCCATACATATACTTAAATATTTTTCAAGACATAACGTTTAACATTTAAAATAATGACTTTCAAATGTATATTAGGATATTCGGTAATAAGCTATTGTATATTATAATTATTGTAAATTATGTGTTTGTATATAACAGTCATAATTTTTTAAATAATAATGTCTATATAACATTTTTTGGTAAGTAATAATTTTTATTTAAAATTTATGTGAACTTAGCGTCCATCTTCCAAAGTTGGATGATCTAGTAGTACTTTTTATTGATATCTATAGAAGAAAACTAAAATAGTTAAACTTTAACAAAATCGGGAGATCAGTTCGCACAGGTTTATTTAATAAACGATTTTCATTAAAATATATGCTTTACAGATAGTAAAGTACACTGTCGCCATATTATTATTTGTCCTGACGTTTAAATCTGGGGCTGCTAGATTTCGTATTGTAATAGAACATAGTTGTAAATGATTGATATAGCTGTAGTTGGTTCCTTAGATATTGAGTAACAATCAAATAAGATAAGTCATTTTTAAAGAAAAAGTATTCGTTGGGTATTCATTATGTTTAGTTTCAATTAATTGTAACGAATTTCAATAATAGCGAGGTATTAAAAAGAAGTTATGGTTAGTAAAAACTTTATTTTTAATACCAAATATATAATAATTATTTATTAATTGATAAAAATTTAGTAAAAAAATATGTCTCCCAATTTAAAAGATTTTAATTATTAAATAATTTGCAAATAGTTGTCATCGTTTGGTAAAACTTAATTATCCTGTATTCACGGTCATGTAAATTAGCACTCGAACTGTACATGAATAGAGAAGTGATTTTATGAAGCGGAGAGTTCAGTCTATTGTTGGTAAAATTGACGGCAATTAGAGTTGCCATCTAAAACTTCAAAGATACTGATGTCAGATTAAAAATAGGACTAATGAAATTTAAAAATATTTTTAAAAGTGTGAATTGAAATAATATTCTTCATATCACGCCTTGATTGTTGAATTATTCGTAATATTATATTCAGAAAAATTCAATCTCCGAACAATGGGATCGTATTAGCATACAAGAGGCTTCACATATTTCACGCAAATCCGTTATATTTCAGTTATCTTTGCAGAGGTCCTGACCTGAGAGATAAATTGTATTGCGGTATTGTTTGATAACGTCAATGGGTTTTTTATTTAATTTAACTGTATATCAATGTTGTTATAGAAATATCAAATAGTACATGAGAATAGAATAAATTGTTAAATAACTTAAAAGATGATTGATTTTTTTTAAATTTAAAACCTATTTTTTACAGATTGAAGTCGGGTATAATTTGGTTACATTTTAATTTTAACCCGACGTTTCAAATGTTTTGCAGCCTTTGTCTTCACGGGTAGACGAGATGTAAGTGTCTGACTAACATCTCTATAATCAGATTTAAAAATTAATTTTTTGAGCATCTATTAAACTCCTGTAATCTTTTTACAAATATTATCTCTCTATTATCTACATAAAATCATAGATCGTGTTATATTCACTACTTTTTTTCAATTTATGTTATATCCACTAATTTGTTTTTGAGTTTTGAGTGAGGGTATGGCTTAGGGTTCAGATGCTTTTTCAATCAAGCATGTTGAAAGAGCTTGCTCAACGGAGAAACAACCCGAGCAAATGAAGATACCTGAATTAGTGTTTATTGCTTGCGACACCACGTTTGCGCTTGGTTATCATTAGTCTACGCTTGGTTGGTTCCCGATTTCTCACTATTTCTTGTAGGTTTTTTCTTACCACCGTCATCAGCGATAGAGAACTGTAGAGTTTGTGGTTAGGATTCCTTTTTGGGCTAGGGTTATGCACGGCAGCTGTGGGTTTTGACGAACTGGGTATCTGAAGATCCCGGGCGTCCTGGTAATCAGGTTGGTCAGCTCAGGACCGGTTCGATTTTCCGAACGTCCCTTCTGGATCTTGCTAGCTGGGGGCTTCGACTTCCTTTCTTTAAGTTGGTTTGAGTGGGGGGCAGGGGATCTACTCTCTTTATAATAAGTCTGAGACTTATGGAGGGTGCCTGCGTTGCAGGTTACTTTCTTCGGAGTGCCGCCGTCGGGGCGTCGCGGTTGAATGCGTAGGCGATCCGATTGGGGATCCCTCAAAATTAATATATTATTAAACAGATTAATATAATATGTTATCCATAAATTTCGGAGAGAAAAATTAAATATCAAATACATATTCTATGTTCTATACATAATATTGTTAAAAATAAACTTATAAAATTGGCACCTTAGTAACATATAAATGTATGTCAGTAATCATGATAATACTGAATACGCCTAGAATCAATTTCATTTAATTAATTAACCTGAGCTAAGCTTTCTAACCAGAGCGATGAAATGTTAACAATGTTATTGTTTTAGTAAATTAAATCGGTGCCTTCGAATTTCATGTGAAACTGAATTATTTGTATAAACTCAAGGTCGGCTCTTTTGAATCTTTACGTAATTAATAAAAAACAAATGATATGATAATTAGGAAATAGGGAGGAAAAAAACAAATAGACCTTGTATGCTAACAATCACAACGTATATTATAAAAAAGAGTGTCAGAAATATCAAAAAAGGCGAGTCACTGAATTGAAATGGAACTAGTAAATGGGTAAGAAAATATTTTGGTTTCCATATTAGAAAAACAATATTTAAGATCTACCTCATGCCACGTCTCGATTATTACTAACTTCATTTTGCATATTCGTTGAAGGAATTTAGAGCGACGCCTACAAACGTTTTAGAGCCGTATTTATATTTAATATAATATTTTTTATTCTCAATTAATTACTCACTTTATGTAATAAATATCATATATACACAACAGATACACGCACCCTGACACAGGTAGACTAACATTATATCTCTCTATATGTAACCATAAATTTAATATGGATATTCATTCTATTTGGTCAAATTCATTTATTATATTATATATCTATTTGTGATAGTAATCCACAAAAAAAATTAAGCAAGCCGAATGGGTCGATCAAAGCAAAAAATACAAATTTGATATGGTCATTAATAAGCAAATGCGTTTCCACTTACCCTTTTCTATATATGTCCTATATGTGGATATCTACTTTATAAGACATATGCATTCAGGATGATAGAAATGTACTTGTAAATAAGAATAAAATACACGTCTAAACAGTGAGATAGAGATTTCAAAAAATGTAAAGATAGATTTGATATTCGAAAATCTAATATAGTGCTTATTTTACTTTGTTTGAAAAATCTTGATGATGGGATTAGGAAAAACTTAATTTCACAGTCCAGAAAAGTCCTTGAATTAAATAATTAAATTTCATTAAAAATTCTACATAGAAGTTTTAATGAAATATAATTGCTCTTTTGTTTAACTTGTGATTTTTCGTTTATATATCTACAAAAATTTCATTTCATTTATATGAGGCAGTTGAATAAAACGCTAAAAAAAAAATTAATATTATAGGTATCTAATATACCTATTACGTAATGATAAAAACAAAAAATATATCAATATAAATGAACTTATTACTGTCACATTTATTATAATATTACTATGTAATATTATGTAGAAGTATCTGCGAATTCTAAGCGTTACTTTATGTATAAGAAGAAACTGATATTGCAAAGTAATATTTTCTATTTAATATACTATTGGTATCCATGTCAATAAAACTCTCAAAGATTTCTTATGATACACAATATTTACTAAACTAGAAGAAGTAGAAATGACTACTTCAGATGCGTTGCTAGAAATAAGAAGTGGAAGTAATTTCTTATTAATTAGGAACAGACTTGGAAAGTTTGTGGGTTTGAGTCGGAACTTCAAGAAATTAATGAGTGTTAGCAACTAACGACGTGCTGAAGCAAACTTGAACGGTATTCAATACAATAACATGCTCAAGATAATATAAAGATGATAGAGTTATAACTTAGATCTTAGAATTTGCTTTGGTTATTATGTATTTAAAACAATAAATAATTAAATTTTAAACTATTAAAATTACTAGACATATATTTTAGTGAACTGTGTTTAGTATTTATACTTAAGAATAACAAAAAAATTGGGGATCTTGAATATATTCTTAGTTACATAATTTACCAAAATTAAGCTTTCTTCATAGATGAAGTAGAACATTTTTGCAAAATATAAAATATATGTCAACCTTTCAGCGACGACCAGCGACGACCGAGCGATATGGCTGTTATCATTTAGTTTTCTTGGTACAAAGTATCAATTACCGCTTCTATATTGTACATAACCAAAATTCACCTGTGTAATACACACTCACCAACCACGTAAAATAAATCAAGTGACAAGCTCCACGCCTTCAGAAACGCCAAAATGTCCAGCGTTCTGTCCTTATTTACAAGGACGACTCTGTCAATTTGTCTCCAGCTATTTTGCTGACGTCACAGTATTTACTCTAGTTCTAAGTAATCAATTGACACACCATAATAAATATAATATAACTGTCTGCGATAAATATATATTTATATATATTAAAAATTTTATATTTGAAATATATATTTAAATTTCTTTTTTCCAAAATAATTCCTCAATCCACATGACCTTGTAAACCTTTTGAAATAATTCATTCCTTCGAAGAATGGGTTATCTGTAAGAAATCGATAGACCGCCTTATTAAAAATGTAAAAAAAATTTTTTTTTTCTCTGTTTTACATATTGGTGTACATGTAAAGCATTTTAATACAATTATCTACGAACTAAACCATTTTAAAATTATTTCAACATCTATCTATAATTATGTTTACAATACAACAATCTACAACCAGATACAAAAATATCTTAAATGTAGAAAACTTTTTGTGTACATTTTTTTTTTGTAGATTTACTGAAAGTAACCGTAAAAGAGAAAATAAACGATAAATTAATTTGAGCCTGGTAACCGGAAGCCAAATTGTTCTTCTCTACTACTTCTTTTCTTTCCTCTCCTATTTTTGTTACTTAAAGGCTGCATTGCGTTCGCAACTAATATATTTAAAGATGTCAGTGGGTGACGCAAGAACTTATCATCAAATTACACCTGCTTGTATTTCTCCTAATATTATGATATAAATAAAATTATTCTAAAACACCATGTTTGCACTGTTTGATGTGAGGAAAGTTATATGGTTCATTATATTCAAGTTCAATGCTTGATATTAATAATACCAGTCTATATAATATGACGTAATTTAAACACATTTATGGCTTGTTAATGTCGCGTGTAGAAAATAATCCTTATGCACTTAGCATAAAGGGGTATTTAAAACTATTTACCAACAATAATTTTTATAAATAATATTTAAGCTTATCATATATTTAAAATTTTAGGCTATGCGTAACTTAAAGAAAAAAAAAATATTTCAGAAAAGTATTCTTTCCAGAGATAATTTGTATTCACAATTTATTCAAAAGTCGTGAAAAGTGTTTATTTCTTCTAGTTTTATGTTACAACACTCTATTAAGTTATCTAAAACGCTGGGAACTTATCCTGTTATAAAGATATATACTAACTATAAGAGTAAAGTATTAAACTAAGTCTAGTCTTGCAACAGTCAGCAACTCCATTCTCGTGGATTATAGAAGCGTATTACATAATCGAAACTTTAGTTCAACTTTGATTTTCTTACTCTAATAATCAAAAGATAATTTATTAGAAAAAACGTTTGTCTTATTATCTAGTTATCCTTTCCAAATATATGTTTATCGTCAACTTATTTAAAGACAGCTATAACTGAGTTGGCCACATTGCATTTTTGTTTACATATTTGTAAAGGAATATGGCGTTTTGTCGGCCACCACCTTAAAATTTAAAATAATAGTTCTTATAAAAATAATAAGCCTTAACTACAACTAATGTTTTTTATATATTTTTTTAATTTTTGTAAATAAAATATGAAAAGAAAGAAATTTGTAATATTTTTCTTTTTGGAAGGACTACTTTTTCCCGAACTTTTTTTAATTTTAACGATTTTAGTGTTAGTAAAAAATAGGTCACATAAAGATTTCAAAATCCATTACATAAAATAATAGTTAAATCAATACAAAAAATTATTCAAAATGGTTGTGATCTTATCAGCCGTTTTTAACGTTACGATTATTAGATATCTAGTAGCATTATAGATTAAAAGCCGACAAACAAAGTAGTGCACAGAGTAGGGACTTTAATCCACTTTTCCTTAACTCGGTTAACGTTTCGACGTGTTCGGCTCGAATCCCACAATATATATTTATCAGGTATTGCCGTTTTAATTAAATTAAGCATTTCGCTTTTTCTGTGACTTCATTACTAATATTTCTGATTAATATTTATTTTATATACATAGTTACACATTGGACAAATATTATCAAAAAATAAAAATATAAGTTATAAAATTTTCCCCACGTTTTTTCTACAAGTCACATACTTTTTAAATCATCACCACTCAAATATATTTCTATTTGAATAAATATATGCGTATTTTAACTTGAATTTGCAACTGTTATCTGATCCTTCATTATAGTAGTAAATACCTTTTTGAAATAACGCTATATAATGTTTATTCATTATAAATTGTCCACATCTAGAAGTATTTTGATATTTATTTATTTTCTAAAAAAAACTTATTCAATTAAAACTGTCGACAACTCTGTTTTCTTTATCGTGAGATTAGAAATACTAATTAAAGAAATAGTACATTGAGAACTTTATGACTGACTATATAGTCATTCATAATGTTGCTGACTTCAAGTTAGCAAGAAGTGTGATCTTATTTTTAATATAAATATTGAATCTGACATTATCGTAATCTTTTATGTTCTATTTAAATTACGTACATTCGATATAATTCCAAATAATATTATTTGAAAATAATTCAAGTCTTTTAAATATAAATTAATATATCTTATAATATAGTTATTTAATAAAATATAACATATACAATACAAAGTTATTGTATCAACTTCTTATCCATTGTTTTTATATTTATACGTCGTTACCAACGAATATTCCGAAACATATACTAGTTTTATTAAATAAAAAAGATTAATCAGAATAATAACTTGCAATATAAACATGTCTTACAAATTATTTAGTAATTTTAGCAGGCATACAGTTTTACAAATGGTGGAAAAAATAGTCTTAGTCTGCATAGGCATTGAGTATATAAGATGTATTTAATATATTGAAAATATAATAACATAGACTTTATGTATAATGTATAAAATAAGTATACAAATTCAAATTTTAAATTAGTCTGTCGATCACATAAATAGTTTTTAAATTTATATCATAAATGAGTGGTTTCCGACAGATGCAATTTGTTAATGCAGAAAGTGAGATGTTCACTTAGCAAAAAAAATATAATTATTAATGCCGTTTTCCTTAGTTCAAATTAAACATTATTTTTTATTATTATTAAAATGTTCAATTATATAAATTTATAATTTCTCATTTTTTCTTTTGATTTTAATAAAAATATATTTGTTTATTTTGTCGGTTTTGTTAAATATTAAGTCTAAGGGAGAGTTATCAAGAGCATTTAATGAATACCAATAGAGGATACTGATGATGCCTCAATATTGTATTTTATTGGAATATAAATATTCTTCTATCGGTATAGGATTACATAACAATTAAAAATATTGTTGTTTATTTGTTTTAATACACATTTCTTTTTAAATAAGCCATGAATCGAACTTGGCAAAGTAATTAACAACTTCCAACCTATATCCATTAAAATGAAATATATTTTTATAATTATAATATAATTATAAGACCAAAAATATTGTTAGAAGAAATATTAGCGGTCTAGAAATATGTTTCAAATCACTAAATAATTCTTAATATAAAAATTATTTGACTTAAACTTAACAAAAATTTTATGTATTTTAACGTTGAGTTTAAGTTTCAATTTCAATGGAGAGATGTTTTTTATAGAAATTTAATAGGCTGGAAAAAATGTTCATCTATTTGCTTCCATACATTTCGTAACGAAGAAAATTCTGTTAATCAGTTACCTCTTAAATAAACGTTGCTTGACCTGGGAAATCTTTTGATTACACATCTGAAATCAGGCCATGACCTGTTTGAAAATAGACATATAACTAGACTGAAATAATACTTTTCGTTTCTTAATAATTTTAGAACTTGTGGGAAATGACATATTTTAAAAATATGTAATGAAGAAAAACTGTAATATTTAACTAATTACTTTTGTGATGAGTGTAATTTGTTACAATTATTTATTATTTGTCTTTAAGCTTTCATATTACACTTAATAATGTGTTATTTGGTATTTTAATAGATATTTAACATTATTGCTAAAAGTACAATTTATTTGAAAATAGTGTACAGTTTTGTTTAAAAATTTTAGGGAATTGATAGAACAAAGATTGACCTCTGTTTCAAACATACACGAGATCGAGAGACATCCTACTTGAGGTGGTACATTGTTTACTTTATTCTATTTAATCAATATACTGTATCTAGTCAAGTTCTGTGCAAGGCGAAGGACTTTTTAAAAAAGATTTATTTTAATTAAAAATTATATTTTTTTCTACAAGTATTCACTTAAGCTACCTTAAATAGACTAATCTTAATATTAATTTAATGTATTATTACAATTCAATCGGACCACCCTTTCTTCCCTTTCTAAGATTTTAAACGTTAAAATTTCTTCAAACCTCATACTTGTAGATACAAGTAAGTAAGCAGGTACTTAATCCCTAAAAAGTCCTGTTTACAAAACCATTGTTTCTTATTGTACTAAGGAAGACTCCTACATAACTGAGTTTGAAATATATTCGTACGTGTACCCATAATAAACATAATTGATGCGCTATAATATCGAGACAGTCGCAACGAAGCCCTAAAGGTATTATTATATTGAACCTGTAGAGCGTTGTAATCTCTTCGGGTGTAGCTGACCCACAGAATCGTGTACAATTTTGTGTAATACGCCTTGAATAATGAAATTTCTCTTGCTCTGCGTACAATGCCAAAATCAGTGAAGTTGTTAAACTGAACCATGTATACTTATATGTTTTTTTATAATATATCACAGTTTTGGGTAGATAAGATTTTTAAAAATTTGCATGTAAGCTGATGCTTCATTGAAAAATGTATTTTTTGGTAATGTTTGTTTAATCATTTGAAATATTCACGACCGTCGTAGAAAAGTTGCTTTCGAAGAGCCTCGGACTTCGACATAGGATTAGGTTAGTATGACGGTAGCGAGGTAGTAATGATTAATAAAATCATAATATTTTATAATTTTATATGAACTACTAGTACATAGAAATATATATGTATATATTTGATCTATTGACTCTATTACATAATTTTCATATCATTATGTAACCAAAGATGTTAAAAAGAAGCCACGATGGACTCTCTTTACTTATATGTCAAAGGCGGCGATAGGGGAGTGATAAGGCCGTAATTATTTCAACTTAGTCGTACGCGACCCACATAGTGTGAAAACAACGACATCGACTTTGTTAAACTTCCCTCCCATACTGTATTTAACAATAATCTTACCTGTATAACACACGCACAATATACGCCAAAATAAACCAAATGACTAAGTCCGCCTGTTGGCGTGATCATATTTCAAAGTCCTGTTGTCGCTATTATACGTCAATTATACGTCAGACGACGTCATGCTTTACCCGTAACAACCCTAATACTAAGTGATCAATTTTTTAGGACAGCGGTTAATTTACTTCAAACATACTTTTAAAATAATTGAATTATAAGTAACTATTATACTTTTGTCTGATATACAATATTATATATTAATGGAATATAGCATTACGACATGGCAAACTTTATCAATATTTATTAAAAAAATATATTATCAAACAATAATATTGCCTTTCGGGGTATCAAACAATCGAGGATGTTCTTCTTCTCTTACTATGTTCGTTAAGTGTTATTTCGCACACAAAGCACATGGGAAGTATAGAAACAACAATTTAATAATATTTAGATGGAATTAACTTCAGCAAACTTTGTGATTTCAAACTATATGTAACCTATGGGCAGATTAATTTATAAAGAAATAATAAAAAAGTAGTAACAAGGGAATAACTGTATTTTTAGAATTTAGAATTCAATATGTGACCGTGTTTATTGGGATGGAGAAGAATAAATGCTAAATTTATCGAAGCGCGTAGTGATACTGTAGCTCGATATGAGGAGCGACAGGACGGTTTCCCTGAGATCACGGGTTCGAATCTTGCTAATGTCGATGAATTTTACATTCTACATTTATTAAAAATTTATATTGTTTACATAGCTATGTATATATGTTTAAAAACAATTTCAAACATCTACACATTACTGAATTTACAATTTAAGAAAATTACACTTTCTTAAGCGAATTTACAAACGCAAATCTCTTGATGATAGCGTTATTTAGTTATAATCTAAACCACAGTAAGTTATAAAAAGTGGAAGACGGTATAAGATGAATGTCCTCCTAAAGCGATCCATTTTATCTACTCGAGTTTGTAGACTGCATTTGACGTTCAATATTAGTATCCGCCCTAGTGGAAAGTCCTCCGAAAAGATGCTTTACAAACTTGGTGATGGCAATCTACTGAAAGATCGGGTCAAGTAAATCTCGCAAAAGTACTGAGTATTATTGTTCCTTTATTGAAAAAGCTTATCCGTTTTATATATTATTGAATAGACACAACAACACAATGAGTGTTTATTCGTTAAATAATGAATTCTTAAAATAGCTTGTCAGCAACAATCAAAGTTAATAAACTAGGATATCTTATAAGTGGATTTCTACACAATTTAAATAATACATTAGATGATAAAGACTGTCTGACAGTAATCTCATTGAAAATGCCAATTTTTAAGTCAATTAATTTTATGTTTAGAGCAAAATTACGACTATTGTTAGTATTGCCGTAACTTGAGATTTTTGCTACGATAAAAATAATTAAGATAAGTTGTTCAAAGTTTTAAAATGGAAAAAGCATGTGGCGTAAAGAAGATGTTCTTTATTATTACAAACTTTACCATAATATTTCCATTTTCTCTTGAAACATCTATTTTAAACGTAACACAATTACTTAATTTTATATCACTATTTGATGATTTGGTCTTAGAATGAAAGAAATATAAATTCTTGAAAATAATTTTTCTGTATTTTCTTAAAATTTTACGAGAAACAGACATTTAATTAAAATTAATTGAATAGTGTATCTGGCATCCAATTAAGTACATTTTTGTTTTTGACTTTTTAGCTTTGAAGGAAATAACACTATGCTTGCAGCGATCGTGATCATGAAGATACGAGATGTTCATGAGATAGCTGTTTCAATTTTTTTTAGCCAATAACCTAATTGAATAGTATGAATAGTTTTTACATTTATATAACTTCATTTCCTATCTGCAAATAGTTTCTGAAAAGCATTATTTATTAAAATATATTTGAACAGGTCTGTCTGTCTGTCGATATGCTTCAGCCGCATTTAAAATTTATTAGTATTGAACGTTTGTTGCATCGGCGCAAGCTGAAAGCGTGGTTGGGAAAATAAGCACACGAGTTAGGGAAAAACGACACCAAAACTAATATAAATTGTTTAATGACTTTGTTTGTGCCTTTTTTTGTTAAAGTTATTAACGGATATTTTTATTTTGGAATAAACTTTAATTATATAAGAACTATTGACATTATTGTGTTTCTGTTGTTAATACAAAATTTAAAATCATAAGACATAACAAAGACACCTAACCATTCTAAAGAAGAAAACACGTATAATAATAAAAAAAACAATAATATTTGAAGCGAATATGTGTGTTTGGTCCTAACTGTAGGCATGAGGTGTGCCCTGAGCCGCAGCTGCAATTACCTAATGATGCTGAGCGGTTACCCAATTACGGCAACTGCTACATTTTGATTCTTACTTATTGTAAATTGAAATTTATCTGTAACTTTAAAGTGTAATTATACAACATTGTAGCTTATAATATGTGAAATTCAATTTGCCATAATACTAATTTTTAAAATTCTGTAGTGGGTCAAAAATCACCATCAATGTCAATAGCAAAAATACACGAACATCATAGTTTTTGCAGAATGCTTTGTTACATATGAGAAAATCGAACAGACTGACTAACGTACACACGAGTGCTAATGAAAACAAAAATTAAAAAGCAAATAAAGGTATATATGGGACTATAAAACAACTTTGTTTTTGTATATTTTATTTTTTTTCATTTAAAATTTTAAAGTATATATATTTTTTAATAAACAAATGTAGGAACCATTGAACTGTAAGACTCTTAATATCTGTTATTTTATATGTAGTTGAAAAATATGCTTACAAACATACTCACCCAGATATACAATATACACACTTTTCTTTCTAAAGTCAATTGCTCCGGCTACCTCAAAAAGTAAAAATATTACAAAAAGTCAAATTTTGAAAATTGTGATGTAAGCATCACTTCCTTAACCGAGAAGTCAATAACAACAACATATTGTAACACTTTTAAACAGATTGACTCTTTTTCCCGACTCGTATCGCGGCGTTTCTCCCATGGCCAAAGCTTATGACAATGACATGACAAACGACCTCGAATGGGTCCGTAATAAGTCAGATAAATGCGGATAGTATTTACGAGAGTAAATAAATATAATTCCAAGGTACAAGAAAACTGCTGTACTAAAGGTATGGGTAAAGGTCTGCATACACTAGAAGGTTCTTCTACTTTTTTTTTTCTTGTCCGTTGGAAAAATCCGACGGGGTACCCGTTACGGGTACCCCGTCGGCCCAGGGGGGTGACGGCCGGGGGGTGATATGGGACTACCCGGCAGCATAGAGGATGCTGCCATTTTTAAGGCTACCGACTAAAAAACCAACGGTTGTCCTCTGCGCCGTAATGGGACGTCACGGGATCGCGTTCGCACACACCGTGACGCCCTGGCGAGATCCCCCGAATGAGGGTGCCCCGAGCAACGTAGAGCACCCTCCCATCGTAGGCCTATGTTAGGTAAGAGGGGTCACCCTCCCCCCTCACCAGGCCTACAACTGGGGAAGGAAGCGGCGGGCGTATTCCCCCCTCCTTTTACCCAGTCTCCCCCTACGGAGCGGGTCAGCGGACGAGGCTGACTCCCTGTCCCGCTCCGAGGCCTCCTTTGCGGCGATGACTTGCTCGTAGAAAGAGGCCATTGCGACCCAGCACCTCTCGCTGCCGACCATTGCGCTGATAACGCGCGGCAACGAGAGGTCTCTGCCAATCAAGCCCACCAGCTCAGTGCGCTGGTGGTCCCAGGCGGCGCACTCCGCCAAGGTGTGACGAGCTGAGTCGACAGACTTGTTCCTGTTCCATCGTCGCATCAGGGTTCGATGAGCTAGAGCCCTGATTCGCGGTAAGGTTCTTCTACTAATTTAAGTTAAATATTTCGACGAATACACTACTGATGGTCACTAAGGAAATCATTTTCTTCTAGGTAAGTTAGAAGGCGTACACGCTCCATAATCTTACAGAGCAAGAAAATAATTAATGTCGGTCTATAATTTGCAAGTTCGGCACAAGTTCGATACGTCTGTACTTTTTGGATTACGTTAGCAAGCTTCTAGGATACAATACCAATCTTGAAAGAGAGGCTTCCATATGACAATTCTATTTCAGAGATCTTAGAGAGCGGCTTTATACATGTGCTATATATATGTGTGATAACAAAGTCTATATATATGTGTCATTATAGAATACAACTCGTTTACAGAGGTCTAAAGGATAACGACTGGTATATCATCAGTATCATTGGTTTTATTCTCATCTAGACTCTAGAATTTTTTTTATATTTATGAGTCAGGTTTTACTATAGAAAGGAATGCAATGCCGGTCGGCAACAGTTTGATGCGTTCGCTTTCAGAAGAAAAAGAATCAGAAAGGTTGAATATTATACGGAGGTTCTTATTTCTGGAGCTTTGTGGTTTTGAGTATAAACATAAACAAGGTAATCCAAATGTTTTTTTACACCAATAAAGCAGGAAATACTTCTTAACCTGATACACCACATCGGTTATAACATCCGCACAACATTGTGGATCATCAGAAAAGAAACAGACCTGCACCCAGAGATAGCACAGAAAAAAGTGTAGTATCTCAATCTACCGACTTTTATTTCTTTATCCACATAATGACAACGTTTCCATTATGTTATTTATCTATTACGCAAACTTTAATATTTTGAGACATTTAACTCTCAAACAAAATACTTATGAGAAAATGGTTGTTCGTAATACAACACACAATATGAAAATATAACGAATACTAATCTGTAGATAAGCCATCTCTTACAAAGTAACAGTACAGCAAAACAACAATAACGAAATGAGAAAGGTTTTAAGAGTCATATTGTGGCAAGTTGCGATAATGCTCTACATTGTGCTAGATATTCTTATCTTTATATCTAAGAATTTTGATCTAAGGATTACATAGAAAATACCTTTGGGGTAATGGCATTTTCCAAAAGAACAAAGAAGCCTTCTAAGAACTCCTAATCATACAGAACTAGATAAAAGGTATAAAATGTAGGAGAAAATTTAACTTAAATTAATGTAGCTATGTGACATAATTAATATGACATTATTATTGAATGTTTTTGATAAGGTTTCACCGAAACTAGATTGCGAGTGGCGGGAGGTTGGTGGCGTCAGCACTCCGAGTCTTCATTGTTCCGACAAATGTTATTCTTACATCCTGCTTAATTACTTCATACAGTCTACTACTCAACGTTATTAATATTGGTTCCATGCTCCTATTTAGATTGCTCAAACTCAAAACTCCAAAAATTCTAATGCAAACTGTAGGTTAATCGGTATGTATGGCTTTGAAGACAGAGTTTCGAAGGAACCTTAGCTTTTTATAACTACTCTTATTTTTCTCAAGTATCTTCGCAATTCACTTTATGTTTGTCTTGATGAAGCAACACTATTAAAATTAAATAACTTTTCCGATTCTTCTGAACAAATTTACAGTAACTATGAGAACGGTTTACGTCAACGGCAACACACAGGTTCATTTATTATTCTAGTTTCCAGAAATAAAATTAATATTTTAACTTTATTTTAGTAAAGTAAAACTTAGTAGTTAAAGTAAGCAAATAAAATTAAATATACTACCAAGACTAGAACTGTAGTTCTCTTTTTCATGCTAAGTTTGTTTTATCGCTTTCAGTTAAAATACATAATTCTTATATTTGGACTGATCCCACTATTTTGTTGGCTCAAGACAATGAAATCGTTTAAAAATTTATAAGAACTCGACTCTATGAAATCTCATTCTACATTTAATTCAAATATTTGCTACAATAAAAAAAATATTTTTAGAATTATAAATTAGTCAATATTTTAATAAAAAAATGGAAACATTAATAAAATGACAATATTAATAATAATAACAAAAATATAAACAAAAAGTGGGTGTTATGAAAATATAAGAATTTAAATATCTTTAACAAAGTCCATGCACGACAGCTAGGACGCGACGCTAATAATGTGGTGGTAAAGCTCTCTTAGCTAATAATGTGCGCAGCGTTTTTATAGGCCTATTGGCACTGGTTTTCTTCATTCTACCGGAAACAACAACCCCTCTAACTATAAGTAAAAGTATATAACCTAGTATAATTATATTAGCCTGGTGGTTGGCGGTCCTGCCTGCCAAGTCAAAAGTCGTGGGTTCGTTCCCACACGGAGTTTGTGTGATCCACAAATTATTGTTTCGGGTCCGGGTGCTATTTGTGTCCGTCTATGTTTGTGAAATCCCCCTCGAAACAAAAATTATTAATCTAGGGCGGGAGTATTTTCATTTTTTAATTAAAAATAAAGAGAGTGGCAGCATGATTGTATGTTCTTTGTGAAGGACAAGAACTGGCCACCACTATTATGGGTACGTAATTAATAAATATATTAAGAATAATTAATATTAAATTGCATCCAGGCCAAAGGTCATCAATCGGGTTGTGACATACGAACCCAAAAAGGAATCGTCAATAGAGGATTCAATGACAAAGGACATTGACAATGTTGCCTGGTTAGTATGTTCGGTGTGTACCGTAACCGGTAACAGGGTGGCCGTCACCGCTCCGTCTTCGCCTCCGGTGCTCCATCATTCTTTTTACATATCCAATTTGTCCAGTCATAATAAATGTTATTCTAAAATCCTGTATAATTACTCGTATTTCATATAGTCTACTACACCAGGTTAGATTAGATAATTAATAATTTTTAAAAAAGCTATTTTAATACATACTGTATTTATTTAATGACATACAACCCAAATCATAAATAGTTTTATTTACATTTATTATTTATTTTCTTCATTCATTATATTAAATATAAGAACTATTACGTTACGCATCTTATGCGTAAAACTATTTAAATTAAATTTGCGTGTCTTACAAGAATTACGTACTATTGACAAATTTTAAAACAAAAAAAAAAAAAATTTTTGTTTTTAAATAAGGGTTATCAACTATAAAAAAAATTATAAACCAAGTTGATTGCTATAAAATTTTTTACATTCTATCCTTTATAAAGTAAAAATAGTAAAAATAATAATATATGTTATATTATTATTTTTACTTCAACAAAAAATATTAATTATAATATTATCACACATCAATTATTCATTGGAAGTTCGCATTATATTAGCTATAGACTTGTCAGCATAATGGTACAAAGCTGCATAAACTATAATTAGTTTAAACCTACTTAAAACTCATAAATTGTAATTGGTGGATCAAGTAAAATACATTATGCAACAATTTATAATAACAATAACAGTACATGCCTCGATATATGAAATTCTTGTTTACATTAAACACGACTATATAAACATATATAACGTACTTTAGATATATATTACAGAGAAAACGAGAGATTAATCGAACTATTAAATTTTAAATTACAACAACGTTAAAAATCAGCTCAATTAAATACATATTATTGACATCTATATTTCACTTCTTCTGGTAATTGTAGATCTGCTCTAAAATTCTCTGACCAGATTTAATCAATTGGTCTTCATTTTCAAAAACAGTTGAAAGCAACATAAAATAACGAATTGTATAATATTATAGATATAGATATGTTCCATGGTAATTGTTCCATGTTAATAACTTAATAAACGACCACATTTAACAACTACTAACTTGTCAAATCATCAAATATTATACTGTAAAGCTTAAGAAATAACTTTACTTTTGAAAAAAAAAATGTTTTTTAAAACTATTTTCCTTATGAACATTAAGAACAGTTTTATCATTTTTTTTTTGCTGTTTTATTTTAGTTCAAAACTAGTAATTATTAAAAAAGTAATTATCATAAACGATGTCAATTTGTTTTTAATAATGCAATTTTATTACGTAAAGTGTTAGTTTACAGAACATAGTAACACTTGGTTCACATAATGATGAAATTATTAATTAATATTTTAAAATAAAAAAATAGGTTACTAAATTTGAAAGTATTATAAATTTAAATACTATAATTCTTCTATTTTAACATTTTCTACTAGTATTATTGAGCTATTTATTATTGAACTGATTAACATTGTTTATCGTAAATGTAAAATAATTTGTTAAAAGTCAAATGGCCTATGAGACTTACGATAAGTTCTAATTATGTGTTTTTAAATGTAATTAGTGAGTATAAAAAGCAATATGAGTTGAAAATCTGTTTATTAAAATTGAACCAAAACGTGTGTAGGGTTTACTTTATATTTAATATTATTTATTATCATTTTTGTAAGGTTTTTCATTCATCATTTTAATATTAATATTAGTTTTAATGTGTAATTCATATTTTGTACTTTGTGTAAGTAGTTGATTTGACTAAGATTAAAATCACGTGTAGTATGTCTTTTTCAAAATAGAATAACAAATTGTAGATTTAACCTAAATAATTAGAATCAATAACTTAAATAATTATTTTAATAATGTGCTTATTGTTTGGAATTGTATCTATAAATTATTAATGAACTATTTTGTGTTTAAAGTTGCTGATTTGACTAATATTGTTGATTGTTTGAGAAGGGGAGTTAGTAAGCAAAAGGGTATATAAACAGCAGTCTTGGGAGTTATAGAACAGTGAATTTATTGTATTCAAGCAAAGAAGAAGTGCTAACTACAAGTATAATAAAGTGAAGTGATCATAGTGTTCATGTGTTTTAATTCCACTCGACGGTGTCCAACACGTGTATTATAATGTAAATAAAAATTGTGATATTATTATTGTTCATGTTCAAGCTTCTTCTAGAATTAAACCTAAGATATTAACTTTTCTTTACATATGTAAAAAAATACTAAATAATTAATAAAACATAATGTAAGAATATGAACAATATTTTTAATACTTATTTTAGCTAAATACATTATCAAGTAATATAAAATTGATAAAAACGTTTTTTCTTTTTTAATATCAATAAAATTGGATGAAAACTAATGATTAATAGATTTTTTAAAATGAATGAATAAGATGTGTGATAAAAAAAATCTAAATAAAAGCTAGAAATATTGTTTTTTTCGATTTCCTAATTTAATTTCAAATTCTATTCTAAAAAGAAAAAAAGGAAAGTAGTCATTAAAACAAAGATTTTTTTTAATAGTTAACAGGCCGAACGATTCCTTATAAATTCTATTTGTTTCTGGAAAACTTATTAATTGGTATTATTAATGCAAGTTTTGCAAATTGTCGTTCTCATATTTTCCAGTATAATTTTGAGTTTCTGAGAACTTTCCACGTATAAATTTATGTATTATTTTTCTTATACAACAAATTATATTTAATTTTACTTAATCAAACTTTGTTCTAGTGAGCTGAAATATATTACTCACATGGAAACTCAGCCTTACGATTGGACTTGGTTAACTAAAAATAATAACTTCAGATATACACAATATAAGAGCTGATTTTATTAACTTTCGGGCACTATTTTAGATTCAATTCAAACCAGAACAGAACCTAAACAAAATTGTATTGATATATTTTTTTTTTATTCTTTCTTGTATCAAATTATATTACATATATTTATTATAAGAGGGGAATATTGAAAGTTTTAATTATAACGCAAAAGCTTTTGAGTTGGTATCTTAGTAAGGATAGATAGTACCGTCTGTATTAATAAAAGGCGGCTTTATTTTTAAAAACTTTGTGTTGAATATATGCATCTTCAGGAATGGCCAAGTACTTAATTTGACGGTAAAAATCGAAAATATATTTAAATTTTCGCATTTCAAAAAATAAATAGAATACAAAATTTTTTAAACGTAAAAATGTCTTTGTAGTATTCGTAATAGATGAAATGTCAAATAAAGTTAATCATTTTGTTTTCATTGGTCTGTTAATTCAATCTGGAACCTCAAAATAAACCTTTTTATTATAAATATTGCTAAGACACTAACTTTAACTGCCACTGCCTAGCTAGGAATAAAATAATATTACGTCGATTTTACAAAAATGTATGTTAATTGTTACACAAAAATTTATGTTATTGTTAATTGTAAATGTGCACGTTCATTGCTTTATTAAAGTATTCTACATTAGTAATAAATTTAAAAAAAAACAACTGTTAAAAAATTATGTGTGGTTAGTTCTAATTTTAGACTTGAGGTATTCCCGATACCGCTGCAACAACTAAATGATGCAGAACGGTTGCCTGTTTACGGCAACTGCTGTATTTACTTTTTGTTTCCCCGTATTTGCCAAAGCTACAAATAGCCAATATACGATATATTATATGATAATTTTAATTCACTAATATATAAATTTAAACATATTTTTTTACAAGTGCTAATTTAATCATAATTTTTATTTAGTTAATACATAAATTTATGGAGATCAATAAATAAATATGTATTTTAGATAACTGATATTTTTATACTGAAACAAAGACTCAGTATAAAAAGTATCGCCTATCCCCTCACTAAATCTATATACAGTATAATACTTTGCAAAGATAGTATCATAATGCATATACAATGTATTCTTAAATTACATTCGAATTTTGTTAACAAAATTGAGGGACGTAATTTAAAGTGAGCCGGTGTCACTCGACGCGGTTCCGTTTAAGCTTTCAAAGGCCGAGGACAGCCGCGAATTCTCTGTTATGCAAATTATTGCCTAATTTTCTTCAACACTGGACAGACTTTGTAACACGAGAGGCGACTGGTTAATGATTACCTAATATTTTTTCTACCTATTTAACATACCTGAAGTAATATATTTAATAGAATATTCTTTAGATTGAAATAAGGGGTAAGAAATGTAAGATAATTTTAATTCCAATTCACTTGATTTTCTTCGTATTATCTTAAGCTATATTTTATATTTAACTTTAAAACATTTACATAACCTAATTTGTATTTAATATTTTAATTATTTTACAAGACAACTATATTTCTAAAATACACATAAAAATATTTTACATTGTTTATTGAACGGTGATTTAATTATATTCTACTTGATTATTGTAAAGAATTTTTCCCAGAACATCGTAATTAGTTTTGGTTTTTTAAATTCAGTATAAAATTCCTGATCGATATATTAATATATACAACATGTGATCTAAAAATCAGAAACAAAAATTTTCACATTTTCATTTGTAGCTTTTCATAACTCGTCATGAGTGTTGATTTTTTTAGATTCAATATCAAACTCCGCAGCAATTGATATAAAGAAATATTTTTTCTTGAAGATAACTTTTTTTCCCAAATACTATAACTATATAGAATAAAAACTCAAGGGTCGGTAATGTATTTGTAATCAGGATTACCAATTTTAGCAATTTTTTTTCATAACATTTTTATGATGAAAGCAAAACGGATATTTGAAACTTAGCTGTAGTATTATAAATAAATATCTGATGAAAAATGTTTCTATACGAACAAGGATTGAGTCAGTAAATTTTTTAAATTCCGTTATTATCGTTGTTCATGCGAATCCCGTTGCTCTACCAATTGAACGACCGTATCATTGCCCGCTTCCATTAATTTATCATTTTGTACGTGCTGTTAAAGAACCTCGTGGAGCATTTAATTCTAATTTGTGTATAGATATTATTTTATAAAATATGAAAGTCTATCTAGCAGTTTTTTTAACTCGACTCTAATATGAAAATTAAACTAGTAATGTAATAAAAAAGTACAATTAAAATAGGATTCACTATAATTTTGGGTACTTGTCTGTTAACGCCAACGCAGCAAAAGTGCTTTGCGTATTATTAACAGCACCGCAGCGCAAAATTTCTTATACAGAACCAGATGCAATTTTATATTTCTAAGAGCTAAAAATTTAAATAACAAAAAAATATTAACAAATATAAAGTGGGTCTAACTAAATTAATCTAACTTGTTTGACAATTATGATAACAGATTGACAATAAACACAAGAATTTTAAACATGGCCATTGATCAAGAGATTATTATTAAAACGAATTACCATAACAATCTCCGGCATGTTGTATTCTGATTTGTATAATATTTTAGTATAGTTATATTTGTTAGTTTTAGGGAAACGGTTTCTTGCAATACAACATACAATTTCGTTTATAGGTGAAAACACAATAAGAAAAGTTAACGGATACTAATCCGTAGATGAGCCGTCGTTTTCGAAGTAACATCTGCGGCCTCTTCAGCAGTAAAGCAAAAACTAAATGAGTGGCAAGTTCTGATGAGTTACTTTCTCTATAATTCAAACTTTACAAAAGTATACGACAATTTAATGACTAAAATATCTGTTAATGAAACTACAGTAAATATATGCTTTTAGTGATCTCTATGAGATCTCAAAAGACTATAGGTTTAAGTCTAAACGTTTCTCTGACATAAACTTACAAAAATAATGCGAAATAATAGAAACAGAACTGACACATTATAATTTTGACATTAGACGTAATTGTTATATATTGTTTTTATTAATTAGTACGTTCAGTTTTTAATAATCTCATAAAAATACCTCCAGTTTTTTTATATTTTTTTCTTTTTTTAGAACGGAATCGATTTGAAACTTTCTGAATTGTAAAATAGTTGTTTCCTATTTTAGTTACCTTAAGCCTTTCACAGATCTTTAAAAATGAAACCTGTATAATATATAATATAATATATATTATCTAATTCGCGTAATGTAATGTTTTACTTCAAAATATTAAGCCATTTTTGAGCATGTAATATGTATAAAAATATTAAATCTTACAATTATTTTAATATCCGTGTTACTATAGATTCCATACCATACCAAAACACTTTTACCATATTTCTTACCATTCATCTCTTTCTCTAGTACACTACTTTACTAAAGTTTCCTTCTGACGTGTTTGTATTGCACATAATTGATAATTCTCATTTTAATGATCTGAGTAAAAAAATGTTTAAATTTTGGTCGTCGTTTACCGAAGCGTGACGAGGTAAATAGAATATATAATACAATACAAATGTGTAAACAAGCGTAGTTGTGAGGCGAAAATTGATTCCATTTAAATTGCTAAATATGCTGTTTATACAGAAAAAATATATATTTTTGTTACAATTTTAGTATTTAATAAAAATATAAAATAAGTATCTAATATAATATATATAATTTTAGTATTTAATAAAAAGCGGTTGAAGATAATTAAATGATATATTAAACATTTTCCAAATAACAAAACGCATTTAAATGAATCACATCTGGTAAAAGTTAAAGAAAATTTATATTTAGAGTACAAATAAAAAAGGATAAAAATTTTAATTATAGTCAGAAAATATAAATAAAAACAACATATAAACTATTGATTGAAATGATTATACCAGATTCATATGATATTATTATTTTATAATATGATATTACAAGAATAAATCCCATCGCAAAGGGTAAATGCTATTAAACGCTGATAATTAAATTTATGAATATCTACACCGCAAAATATATTATTAGCGACACGACGTGTCTGATAAAATTAATGAGTTTATATAATCATATTGATATTATAGGTTATATTGTTTATTAAATTATATGTCTAACTAAAATAAATACATTTCTATAAATCATCGTATTATTTTTCTGTTATTTAAATTTCTGCATATAAATTCCTGAACTCCACTTAAATGTTATCTTAGAAGGTAGACGTTTGTATTCACAAACGTCTATAAACTTGTATTTCAACTACTTTTACAATAGACATAAATTACTGAAAATAATGAAAACAAATGATGCTGCAATGTGACATTGTTATAAAGAATAATTTGTTTTATCTTATGATTATATGTTTTTTAAAACTTTTTTTAATTATTTAAGGCTTATCAAAGTTTTATAGAAAATAATTGTCTCCCTTTCCTTTTCAAACATTTATATTTTGTGAAATTTCTATTATTTTTTGAATATAATAGTAAAAAGAAATAATTTCTGGGAATAGCTTAAAAAGTAATTTATTTAATAGTTCTTTTAACAAATAGACCTTCTATTTTTAAAACCCTGAGCTTAATATATGCATGAAACTAAATTTTTCAAAGGAAATATAGGTCGAAATATAGTTTTTTTTTTAATTAGTACAAAAACTTTGTGCGGTATTTGAGCTTTTATATTACATATTTCGAACCTTGTTGCTTTGGGAAAGTTGTTTACTAACTAGTTACACCAATGTATAATGATACGACACTTGCTTGTTCAATTTTATATTATCTATTTAAATGTATAAGAATGAAAATTGCTTTGTGTTCGCTATGCGTATCGATCGAGCTGAAACTTTGCACACGGAGATATAAATAAAGGTGGGTATTCGTGGGTGTGATTGAATATCCACATCCACGCCTGCACTCACCCACGCATTTTCTACAACTGCTGAACCGTAACACCAATTTCGATGAAATCTTCACTAAAGCAACTTTTGTCGATCTGTCCGTTATAACAAATGTATGTTATGCTGCTAAGCAAAGTCCTTTTATTAAGAAATTTTATATAAATAGAAATTTTATATAGACATTGCGATAGAACATAGAATTATAGATTTAGAGACTGGGATAGAACATGGAATCACAGGTAGGTTAGTGGTGTTAGCACCACACCTTGTTGACAAATTCGTGAGCATAATCTAATAGTTTATATAGGTAAGATCTTCTGTAAAGTTATTATTAAATAGAAATTAAGAAAGGAACAAATAAATTACATTTTACAGAATATTAAGTTTCGTTATACAGTTTACTTTTTGATTATAATAATGAGAAATTTTAATTTAACACTATAAGAAAATATGTTGCCATTAACTCTAGACATAAAATTGAACCACAAAAAAAAAATCTTTTTTGCAGGTCTAACCGTTATGCCGTAAAATTTACTCCACTCAGATATTAAATCCAGATCTTGATTCATTATAAAAAAGGCGAGCCATAGCAGCAAACTGTCGAAAACTCTCATTTGTTTTGGCAGTAGGGGTTTAAGAGAGTTCTTTAATGAATAGTTCAGATTGTAAACGAATTCGTTGTTCAGGATCATTCAAATTATAATATCTTTGTTTATAACTCCGTTATGTAAATTCTTACAGATTATGAATTACGTTATTTTTAGCTATTAAATATTTTTATCATAAATAATACAAGTCCTGTTTCTCCTCAGAATATATCAATTTTTTTTAAATTATTGTTGTTACTTTCAAAGTTTTTTAGCATTGAACACCGATCAATTAATGCATCGTTAAAAATTTTACTTATAAAATAGTATTAATACTATACATTACTATTGTCTTTTTTAAACATTAGCTATTTCGGCTTATATATTTTTATTGAGATCATTTCCTTATTTTATCTTGTAATTTGATGTCATTATTATTTTTTACATCATAAGATACTGGAATAATAAGACGATAAAAATATGATATTTACTTTTTATTATGAGATTATTATGTCTCGCAGCTTTTCAGGAAAAGGAATATATTTCTTTAAATTGTTATTTTATTATTATTAATATTCTGTAATTATTAAACCTTATAAGACATGTCTAAGAAATTTACACATTTTTGAAAGATAGCCCTTATCTTTTTTAAATTAATTTCTACCATTTCATGTATATTTTTTTATTACTATTAATATATAATTAAGAACATTTGTAATATTAAATCGATATTTCTTATTTTTACAAATAATTGTCTTTCGTTATAGATTTTTTACATAATAATGTATATAATATATAATATATTATGTATTGTGTTATTTCACAATAAAGTATATAATTTGAATATATAACGCACGTTTTGTTACCAATTGACGAAAATGTCCAACACATAAGCTAAGGGTGCTGTTCTGTCGAAACTACATTTCCAGTCTGTAAAATCCTTAAATATCTGAAAAAGACTTAACGATCCGAGACGTTACCTCGTGGATTTTGCTATTTTCTATATATTTTTTATCACAACATAGATGAAATGATAAACAAACGACTGGCATGAATTAATAAAGAATAGCACTTTGTTTGTATATCAATAGTTTTCAACATTCAGATCAGTTCTTCTCCAAAATATTAAATTCGATATATTTAGTTGCACATTATAGGTACAAAGTTTTGTAGTTGTTTTTTTTTACTGATTTTATTGTAAATTAAATTTAAAATTAGCTATCGTCCCAGCTCAATTTTACCCTATTTATCTAAAAATCTTGAAAATGCGGTTTTCAAGCAACTGTCGTATTTCCTTGACTCCCATAACCTTAACAGTCCTTTCCAATTCGGTTTTCGCAATCACCACAGCACAACTACAGCGTTATTTAAAATCACCGAGGACATAAGGCTCGCTATGGATAATAAAAAGCTCACAATCCTAGTTCTGATAGATTTTAGCAATGCATTCAACTCAGTTGATTTCAGTATCAGATTTCAGATTCCGTGATTGATTGGTTTAAATGTTATCTTCATGGTCGCCGGCAAGTTACTCGCTCCAACGAGGTCTCCTCGGATTGGAATGATTTTCTAGCCAGTGTTTCGTCCTAAAAACAGATCATTTCCTAAAAACAGACCATCACGCTCATGTGTGCTTTTCAAACTCCTGGACATCCGCTTATTTAAAAGCACTTCTTACTCAGATTCGTGTACAGTTCAAGCCGTCCGGCTTTGGAATTTACTCCCTGATGAATTTTATAAGTGTAAAAATTTGAAGTCTTTTAAGTATAAACTAAGACAGTACTATCACTCTCTTGAGTAATATCAAATATTTATATATTATTATATCTTTTTTATAGGCCATATTTATGTAATTCTTAATGTGTGTATTTTGTATGGAACATATATTTATATATTTATATTGTATGTATTATATATGTGTGTATGTATGTATATGTCTGTGTTTATATATGTATATATATGTATAGTAATTTGATATCATTTACTGTTTTATAAATGTTAATATTATCAATAACTCTAAGTTTATATTATTCTGTGTACCACTTAATTGCCTTATGAACAACTTTCTCAAACTTAAGGGTAGTTGGATGATATCTCTCTGTAGGGATAAGCTATCTTATGTACATATTTTTAAATAAAAATGTCTTTGTAAATTAAGGTATATAAATAAATAAATTAATAAATTAATTAAAATTAAAATAATTGTAAAGCGAAAGGCAAAATAAACTACACCAGTATTAATACTTTGATGCTTTCACATTATATAAGCTTATATTTTAATATATTAATCAATATTTGATCTTAAGACCATATTAAATCTTAAGAGTTAAAAATATCAGCAAATATTATCTTCAGTTTATTTCTATATCTATTTTTAAAATAATATAATTTTTTAATTTTCCAAATAAAATCATGAATTCCTAAATTTATTTATTTACTTGTTAAAGCTACAATAAAAAAAAACAATTCTTAAAATAGACAAAAAGTTCATGGGATAACTCATCTGTTCAAAGAAATTTCTTCCAGTTACCGTAGATTTTAAAGAAATGGAATTTTTAAAACAAATATACAATTGATGGGTAGATTAATACAATATGTATTTTATAAGTACAGCAAAATAAACTAAAATTTTTATATTTGTTTGACAAATAAATACTGTCAAAATTTAAAAATATACTAATAAACTTAAATTTAAATAATAACACAATATACATAAACATATATGTATATATAAAAATTAAAAACTTACTTGATTGTTACTTGACATTGTAAAAATACATCGCGCATTTTTGCATTTTTTTCTTCTAAAGGATTTATGTTAATGAATTGAATTGAATTAAACTTTGTATGGGATAGAATATCTCTGCGAAACTGCTCCCACGTAAAAAACCTAACTTAATATGCGTCACTACCACTCGACGCGGTTTAGATTTAGCTTCCAACGGACAAGGGGAGGTGAGGTTTCTCTTTTATACAAACCGCTGTTATAATGTTCTACAAAACTGGAGAGTCTTTGTGACACGAGAGGCACCTCATATGTATTTGCCTGAGCTTTTAGGAGATTATAATATTTGTAGTGTTTTATTTCACAAATTGTAGCCAATTTGAATACCAATTATTAAATTATTAAAATGTTTTAATTAAATATTAATTATTAATATATATATTTAAGAAGCCATTCGTATATAGAAGATGATTTCTCCATTTTTTCATATTTAATTTCATCATAGTAGAGTTTGTTTAAATGATGTGTCTCTTTATTTTTACTAAAAATATACAATAGATAGAAAAGTTATCAACATATTGTATTAAATGTATTTGTACAATTCCTACATATAACATGCATTATTTCTAGATGGTGATTGTATAGTTTTAATTAATAGTGTGCAGATTAAGATAACAAACTTAAAGTATCGATACATTGGCATACTTAAAAGTATCGATACATTGGCATACTTTGTTCATTTTTATCGAGAACTAAATTAACCTTCTAAAATAAGTAAATACACTTTACTTTGTTCGAATACTTTTTATTACTTCCGGCTTTTAATGGCCATCATTAGAAATATAAAACATACTGATCTTTAGCAGTGCATCAAAAATATCTTGATGAATTAGGTGCTTATTTATAGCCACTTGTGGTACAAAATACTAATTTAGAAATATTGATAGGATATCATCTGTCAAAATGATTTACAGTGTTCATCATAGCCACTCGTTGGGTATGGTCTCATCTCATTCTCACTGTGGTTACAGGATATGTTTGATACGCATTTTTAAAAAGTGGTTATCATTTAATTTGTCAAAAAAGATACGGTATGCTCTGCAGATAAGCCTGTTCACACGGTTTCCAGCCAGTAAGTTAATTGGATTACACGACCTCTCCTCGGAACTTTGTTTTGCTAGTTTTGGTATTTACATTTTTATTTTACAACATAACTTAATTTTTGTATCTGGCTGTACTCGCGTTATTATTATAGAGATTTGCCCGACTAGCTTCGAACCCATTCGGGGTTAAAGACTCCGAGCTTCATGAGCTCTGAGCATAACTTTAGCGATATATTTCTGCAGATAAAATATATAAGACTAATAAGTCAGTGAATTTATGTTTTTAATAGAATATTAACTTTTATACATCCATTAGGTTTAGTTTCTTTTTTAACTTTTTTTTTTATTTTTTTAAAAAGATTTTCATGTTGAGATACAAAGAAAAACAAAGTAGCGTATAGAATATTTTATCTGTTTTTATGACAATATTTTTTCTATTTTTACATATGATAGGTGTATAGATAAATTTGAATTTATGACATTATTTTTATTCCTATAAAAATGCTTGTAATTTGAAAAAGGAGACGATGCCAGACTCTAGTGCTAGAATGCAAATATTCTTAAATCTGGCTATAAGACTGCAACTGAAATGTACTTTTGGAAAAGTAGTAATTCAAAAAATAGTAATAAGTAGTAAAATGGAAAATAAATTTGCTATTAATTGAAAATGTATTTTTTGATTAAATTCAAGTAAAACAACATAAACATAACTAAAATAACTTGTAAATACTCGCTTTTCGACAGGAAGATGGCAATTTGCATGTGTTGATGATAAACAAATAAGCAGGCAGATAGTGTAATGCATATTTCGTATGCAAGGTGCAGGCTCGTCACAACCAAGCCTCGGGGCAATGTCGCCTCTCAATTATTACTAACTCCATTGCTTAAATTTACTAAGAAAATACGTAACATAACAAAGTTTATAGACACGAGTTTATAAACTTTGTTATGGTACAAATTTTCAGCTAAATATTTTAAATGTACAATATTGGAGAATGCAATTAATATTAAATAAATATGTTGGATTATTTGATATATCAGTCAATTAAAGTAAAGTTATGTGTATAATAAAATAGTCTTCTCTGTACTTATATTGACTTCATTAGAAACTCCTACTGATGCGATTAAAACTTTATTGCACATTGCAGCAAAAGTCTTCCAAATGTATTCGACGTAGTTTAAACTTGAATCGTTTCTTGTTTGTATTTGTTACTAGTTTGTATTTATAAAAGCCTATAGCCATAATAATATTTAACGTAAACGAGGTTATTTGGAGTTAATTCACTAAAATGTAAATTTCTGTTGTTTTTAACATGTGACGTTTATAAATATAGTTAGTTATATTTTTTATTTGGATCTATAACAGAATTTCAAGGATAACTAAGGCAGTGATAATTATTGTATCGCATATTAACAAACCTGAAGATAAATTATTATTATAATTGACATTGTAGATCTGAAAATATATAGATCGGAGTCAGAAATTCAAGAAATTAAATAGCGAAGTGATCACTTCAACAATTTTAAGCAAAGGGTATAGTTGCTATTAGTATGATTAAATTTCTTGGTAATTCTTATTTTAAGTTGTCCTTAATACATATATTTCTTTTTTTTAAGGAACTTTTAAGTTTTTCTGATAAACCTTATGATTTTCTTCTTCAAATTAAAATTATTAAGTCAGTTTAAAAATAATTATAATTATCATTTTCAATAAAAAGGTAAAGTTAAAATGACAATACAAGCTCTTAAATAGCCATCCCGTCTGCATATAACCTCATTTACTGAATAGCGTGACGTCAGTTGAGTATAATGAGCTTGTCAAACACCTGCATAAGACCTGAGGGGACGTATTTACAGATGTTTATTATATTTTTAATATTATTTCTAAAATAAATGTTTGTGGGTGTTTGGAGAAGTAATTTTCTTCACCGCATTGAAGAATATACCTTATGTTAAAATTTATTAAATAATACTTTAAATATAATCGAAAAAGCTCAATTGTTATGTCGCGTATAATATCATTGCATTGCATTCGTAAATTAATAAAAACCTCATTAAACACTTATAGAAAAAGGATTAGATTATATTACAAAATGTATTTAAATTGATTGTGTATAGGGTGGTCATCATTTATAAGAAAATATATGTTCTTGATGGGGGTTGTCATGTTTGACGGACATACATTGTACATTAACAAATTTGATCTTTTTTCTGAGATGCCTGTTTTAGTATAGGTATATTTTATAAAATTTTGTCTGTGATAATTCTCAAATTTGTATACTATTAACCTCTACTGTAGCATTTAGTCCTCAGTTTAAACATCTCTAGATTAACCAACAAACAAAGAAGTTGAGAGGCGTACCAAGGACCAAGTTAAGAGGCAGGTTGTTGATTTATTTAATAAACCTTTTCGTAGTAGTGAAGCAGAGTATTAGTAAAACAAAAACAATCTTAAGCAAGTGATTTCTTAAGGGCAACCCACACTTAGGTACTAGAGGAACAATAGATGGGGAATCGCAATGCAAAACTAAATTCAAATTTAAAACACTTAATTTAGATATTACAAAAAATCTATGAAAAGTAAAGAATTATGTACTAAAAAATACAACTGTATCATGTAAGATTGTTGTTGCTAGATGAATAAAGCGCTGATTTCTGATTACTGTAATAATATAAAAAAATAATTAATAATTACTCAGATCAATAATTAACATTCTTAATTTTCCGGTTACATAATCTTTTGTTTGTATTTTAAGATTACTTACTTTATTTTGTCTTTTCGTAAATTTATATAAATGATATAAGTTTTTTTACTATTTAAAAATTAAAAGTGGTTTTAAAAATACTATACAAAATGAAATAAAATAACCTAAGTAGTATAATTTCAAGAAATCAAAATGTGAAAATGTTTTAAAATTTTTAGTATAAATGTATCATAATCTTCAAGACACTTTTAAATTTTTTTTATAAATCTAATTACCCATATATTAGTGGCGATTCAAAACAACATAAAACGTCAATAAGGTGTTCATTTAACAGTATATGTCACAATTATATAGAAAATATGAGTAATTTTGAATTATTATTGAAAATAACAAAATTACATTTATAGGTACCAATATAATAATATTAAAATGGAATTATATCATAATAACATACACAAGCTATTCGTAATAATTTTAATAATAAATTGTATAATGTGAATGATAATTAAATTAAATATTTTAATAGAATTTAATTGTGTATTTTAAATACCATATTTATAGAGATAATCAATAATAACGGCCTACATTTCCTATGTACTTTGGTGGAGCCAAAAAAGAGAAAATATATGTTTTTTGGACTCGTTCTCAGGGAACAGTGCGTGCGTCATGCGTGCACTAATCTCACAATGCCAGTCAGCTTCAACTAGATAATTCAAGGTCGGAGGCATTATGAGACAGAACGGTATAAATATCATTTATTTTCATTTGTTTTCTTGATATTAATTGTAATACTTCGTTTATAAATAAATCCGCATCTGTTTTGTTGCAAAAGTAAATAAATAAAACCAGGAATTATTAAAAAAATATCGTTAATATAGAAACTGAGGTCAGTTGATAACAATATTCCAAACACCTTCACCACATTATCACGTCTCAATCAGGTTGAGTTTTAAAACATTTTAGGAGTTTCAAAGCAACTCGCACACCTCGCACACCTCGCACAGATTTATATTTTTAAAGCCATATATTTAATAAATATTTTATCTACTTATATTATAATATTGTTTTCTTTTAATGAAACAATTTTTAGGAAATAGAGCTTTTAAAAGTAAACGGATTTATTGCAAGTTATAGCTAAGACTATTTATGTTACATTTACGTTGATTTAGAACTATCACTATAGTTCTTTTCGTTTTTTTTCGATTATCAATTTAAACACAGATTACCATGATATGATTTGTTAAAAATTAAAGATTTAAGATCTTTTCATTTTGATATTTTTTTCATTATTTAGAGGAGTCGCGTGGATTACACATGAATAAAACACACGTAATAAGTATGTGACTTATATGTAAATTTCTAAAAATTGACAGCGAATATTACGAGTGTTTCGAGTTACTCTGAGATAAATGAGATAAGAACGCACTCGTCGTTGTTCGAGAATCTTGTTCGAGGTCTTGTTATTGGGAATCCGCTAAGTTTGTGTGTACATAAGTACGTAAATAGTTTTAAGTTATTATTTTTTATATTATTGACTATTTACAGTTGATGTTAAGTATATATTGTTATACTTTTTTATTATATAACAATGAATAATATGACACAAAATGCTCCTTTGAATCATCGTCCACGAATGAGCGATAGAAGAACTAGAGCACTATCATTCCAAATCAGCGACAGTATTGGCCTTAGTGAACGACAAAACGTCTTAACAACGTTAGCAAAGACATCAATTCGTTGCGTTGATCACTGCAGCACTACGATTGTTTATCTTGTAAAGAAAATATAAATTAGTAATAGATATTTTTGCTTTCTATTTTTTTTTATCCAATTGTGTTATTAATAATAAGATGTTTTTAAATTTTTGATTAGAATATTAAACACAGAGTTTGTGACTAGTCAATGTATTTTTTTTTTAGAATAGACATTTTGATAAACAAAGTTCAGTTTAGATCTTTTTTTAATTTTAAGATTATCATTTCAATCAGAAGTGAAATTTACGACCAACCTAGGGTTAATATTAATATACAACTGTATGAATTAGTGAAAGTATAGACAAATAAAATATAATATATTAAAGAAAGTAAGCAATTTTGCTTTTGCAATAGTGATTTAATTGTATCGTTTGTCATTATGACATATCTTTATGGCAAATATGTTTGAAAGTCACAAATGTCTCAAAATTTTAAAAGTATAAGCTCTTACGCACAAACTCGTGATTTCCCCAGAGAAAGCTCCCAAGTCTCTGGTTAAATTAGCTTGACTGAGCAGTAAAAATATTAAGTAATGGGGAACATTATTTATTTTAAATAATATTTCATAAGTAAAGATTTATTAGCGTTTGTAGAAGTCTTTTAACATATATTATTTTTCTTAATAATTAAAAGAAACTAATTTGACACCAAATCATTTTATATAACGATGTTTTAAAGTTTTACATTATGTTTTATTAAAAAAAAATAAGAAATGTTACCCAATTTTCTAAAAAATTTTATTTTATAATCTTTCAGAAGTTTAATATGTGTAGCTGTGTTTTTGTGTCTCTCTCTCTCTCTCTCATATTAAGATTATAAATCTCAAGATGATAAATCGATTTGATGCAATTTATGAAATCAACAGACCTGTCTGTGTAAAATAAAAGCATGAATTAAAATATCCAAATATCTTATTGAAACCAATAATAAACTGTCAGGCAAAATTATGTTTAATAACTCCGAATTTTGATTAAATGATTTAAATTTCAGTGAAAAATAAAGTACCTATTGTTTTCATTCAAACATATAAAGTTCAATTACATTAAATACGATAAGAAATTTACTTTTGGTTTACGTAATACCATCATAGAAATAGTAACAATAAAAAAAAAATACGCATACGCCTATTAGAATATTTTCCCAGGATAGAGGCAGGTTTAACAATATAAAGTCTTCTATGTTTTGTCCAAACTTGGAAATCAAGTTTTCAAAGACCGTACCGCCTGGCCTTTATGCAAATCTTGGATAATTTCTTTGATTAGAGCCACAAGAGACCCTTTGTCAAGTTTACTCTAAGTCTTTATTTATCACCGTCTTCAGCTAACTTCTCAACAATTCTATTATAGTTCATATTACATTTGGTAATATAATATGACATGTGAAAATTTCTAACTAAAAATTTAACAGAAATGTCAATAAAAATATACCTGTACATTATAATCTAACTATTAAAAGTTCATATATTAGTACCGAACATTTTTTTAGGTGTAGTTGTGAGGTTTTTGTATATTTTAAGTCGTAAAATAATAAGAATTGAAAACAATTTTAGAATTCTGATTAAAACCGTCAAATTTTGGCTGCACCTGCCAAGGAGTTCTGGTTATTTCAATAAAACTATTTTACGGATAAAACTCGCGTTTATTATTACATTTTTAAATTTCACCCAAAAATGTAATAATAAACGCGAGTTATATTCGTAAAATAGTTTTATTGAAATGTGTAGTACTCGTGTAAATCTTAAAAAACATTATGAGTTTTGGTTTATTTTTTTTTACAGCAGGCGCGGTCAAAATAGACCACTCTTGAAAATGTGAAAATGTTAAATTCGTAATACGACAGAAAATAATATTTATTTTATGTCATTTTTTTTATTATGATTGCAGATATGTCTTTTAGAGTTATAATTACAAAGTTTAAATGAAAAAAAAAATACTAAATATTAACCACAGTAACCAAATATGATCAAAACTTTGTGTTAGTTTAAAATGCTCCTAATATTCAAAACACATGCGTTGGAATTTTTTTCAAATTTTTGTCATGATTTTTCCTATATATCTTATCACCCCGTTTCAGATTGACGTTCATTGTATTGGGACATCCTGTGTATCTATTGTTTTTGGTATCTATCTGTATGTACCAAAAACTTATTTATAATTATCCTACTTTACTTACGTTATTACTATCGGAGTTTTCACGACTAGCTTTATATTCATTCAGGCTTAGTTTAAAACCAGTTCACGCCGCGATTTATTAATAAATAAGTTAATAATAGTGTTCCTATAGAAAGGTTTATTTCGATAACTATTGTATAAAAATAAGCTTTCTTCAGTCTTCTAATTGATCATTGATATCTATTTAAAGTGGATAAGATATAGACACGTATATATAAATGAACTGATAAAGATGTAGCCTCTTTTGAAAGTACTACTAGACACCTAAAGAAATGTTTACTTTAGTTTAACCAATCAAGTATATTAAGTTCGAATTTCAAACTTTATGATCGGTTTTAATAACTAAATTTTTTTTAGACAATAGACATCGGTAGGAGCTTAGAATCCCGGGGCGTCACGGTGTGTGCTAACGCGATCCCGTGACGTCCCATTACGGCGCAGAGGGCAACCGTTGGTTTGTTAGTGGGTAGCCTTAAAAATGGCAGCATCCTCTATGCTGCCGGGTCGTCCCACATCACCCCCCGGCCGTTACCCCACTGGGCCGACGGGGAACCCGTAACGGGTTTTTCCAAGGGAAAAAAAAAGGAGCTTAGAATTAGTTAGCTCTAAAGTTTTTTTTTTATGACCCGCTGAATTGAATTAAATATGATTAAGAATAAATTATGATTTATGATGTGCGGGTTCCCTAAATAATAATATATGTACTTTAATTTGTATTGTATATAATATTTTATAAATCTAAATTGAAATTGCATAAGATTGATTGTCAAGAAAAATAGAAAGTGAATCACAAGTACAAATTTTTAATGAAACTACATATTAAATCTTCTATCTATCTCTTAAGAAGAAATCTAACTTTTTGGCTAAAGCTTGCGAACAAAGTCAAGAAATTTTGTATTTGATTTTAAAATAATCTACTGACTTTTTAATTTGTCAAGAGTGTCTTAAATGAATGTCTTTATATTTATTTATTATATTACAAATCAAGTGTATGAACTAGTTTTTTTTTTGTTTTTCCGAAGGAATCAGACATTTCCTGCAGTCAAAAATTACCAGGACATTCAACTGTCACCATAGGAAATTTCAGCCAAATCTGTCTCTTAAATTTTGGTGATTTGGTATCTTCATCCATTACTTATAACACACTTATTAAAAGTTTTAAAATATATTCAATGTATAGAAACTGGTTATTTAAAGTTTTATTATATGAATAGATTCTTACTTACTCACTATCGAAAAAATATATAGGGTCTTTTGTAATACATAATATAATTATTTCTTCCTTTATAATTAATGAGTCTAAAACGCCTGCAAAATGATCTAATGTGTATAAAGTATTTTCCGTTAAGAGTCGTCGAGTTTTTTAGATTAATTTACTTGAGGCGCAAATACTTTGCGAGTCACATTTTCCTCTTTTACTTTTTAAATAAACATCGCAAATAAGAAAACCATATATTTTTTGTGACTTAATCTCTAAATACTTTATTATTTATTTTTGAAAAAATGATAATATTTATTTTTTTAATAATGCGAACTGTTAGCATATTGCATTCAAAAAACATGAATATTAAGACATTCATAATTATGTGTTTTATTTGACGACATAATTTAGATAAGCTTCACAATACATAATATATATGTAAAATTTCATTTTCTTTCATTGTGAAAGTTATTTTATCATAATTATAAATAATAATATAAATCATTAAAAAATCAAATACATTTTTTGTAATTTCTCCGGTATTAACAACAACATCAACTAAGCATCGCCTTCTATAGAATTGAAATACTTCGGATTCATATATTGAGTACTAACGCGGGCACGAAAACGGGATATTGAAAACAGAATTAATACTAAGAAAGTCTGATGAACACAAAGTATATGTTGCTGAAATTAAAATGCGCCGGACCTGGTGTGCCACCAGGTTAGATTGACTAAGTTACGTATATGTCTTGAGTTAAATTCTAGTAGTTAGTAGCTAAGATTGTAAACTAAATATTAGAGAACCATCTACGCAGACATAAGCATGTGATGTGTAGAAACATGTTTCCGTGCAGGTGATAGATATACCATAAGAAAAACGCGATAAAGCCGGTTCCTCTACCACCAAAATTAAAATTAAAATCACCTTAAAGAAAAGATTACACAAAATCGTCAAAAATGCCGTAAAAGTACTAGATGGGCCAACCTCGAATAGGGTATGAGCCAGAAGATTAAACTTAAATTAATCATTATACATACTTTTTTTTTTTTTTTTTTCTCGGCCTATTGGCTAAGATCAAAGTGTAGTATCTGTTCTTTTCAGCTTAATATCTGAAAGTTCCCGCATGTCGGGACCAGTATATCATTATACATACTTAAATTAATCATTATACATACAATAATTTACATATAGAAATATCCCTAAAACTTACTTTTACGAATCAACTAGTATATTTATTGGTGATTGTTGTTGCTGATTTTAAGAATAGATTTCTCACCTTTACCGGATCAGAAGTGGAAGTCCCAGGCCTTAATCTTAAATCATTTGAGATTTGTGATTCGATAATAGAAAAATGTTCGGACAAACCTACATTATGATTATAGTTGAACTAGAAAGATAAGAGTAATCGCTGATAAAAAAAGAGAGCTTGAACAATATGTGATAAAATTAATAACCAAGTGAGCTATGCGATAAAAAGTAGAGTTGTTCAATATTGAAAAATTGGTAAAGGAAGTCTTTTTCGATGTGAGCGAGCAAAATAAATTATCTATTTTTATAATATTTTTTTCAAAATGATCGTATTATTTCCCATCTGGACTGAAATAACGATATTCACAACTTTTAAATTGTCTAACCTTTAGAACTAAATTGCTAAATATATATATAAAAATACGCATGCATAAGTAAAACATACCAATACATAAATTTGACCTTTTTAAAGGCCTGTGAAAATTATAAAAATCATGAATAACATGATTGATACGAATAAATTTAAGATAGAATAAAAGTAGTCGTGGTCCATCGATCACAAAACACTTCATAAAACTCAGCTATATATTACACAATAAAAGTGATCGTTTCATTTTACCGTTAAAGGGTCGTAAAACGTAAATGTTTTGCACACCAAAGAATACAGAATGTTATTGGAAAGCTATATTTTCATGAACATTTTAATCTTGGCTACGATACTTTAAAAGAAAAAGTTATTTCAGTTCAACATACAATATGAAAACCTAACGGAACTAATCCGTAGATGAGCCGTCGCATTCAAAGTAACATCTGCGGCCTCCCCAGCAACAAAACAAAAACGAAATGAGAAAGGTTTCGTGTCGTATTGTGGCAAGTTGCGATAAGGCAGGTCTGCACTCTATTGTTACAGCAGTCTTTATCTTAATTTTTTAGATATCGATGAATATATGTATATTTCAGCCTAATGAATATAACTATATTTTACCTTAGTATCTACAAAAAGAATAATACTTTATATTTGTACATAAATCTTAAAAATAGGATTACTGAGATAGTAGCGCTTATAATACAATATTTTTAATTTAAACTGATAGACGATTGAGGAAAGTATTATTAAATATGTGTAATAATAATAATTAAATTATCGTAAGTTCAGTTTTTGAATTCTTTCAACATAATTTTTATTGTTAAAATAATTTTTGAATTCAATAAAAAGTACAGCAAGCATCGTAATTCGTGACACTCGTATTTTATGTAAAGCATAAAATGCTTTAAAAGCTACACAAAACGTGACTTGACTATTTACGGTTGTGACGAATTTTTGTAGTTATATTAACCCAGTCAATAATTATATATAAGAAATCCATTAGGTGTATAATGCTTTTAATTTTATATTTAAGTTTCGGTATTTTTGACTGAAAATATTACTGACGTTCAGATGTTTTGCTTAAATATATTTGTATTAATATTGTTAAACAATTAATATATATATTTTGAGTTTTGAAACTCGGAGGACTATGTCGGTTACTTTGGTTCTCTTGCGGATCTACTTATTTCTGAAAGTTCGAGCATAGCCCTTTCCATTATAAGGCCCATATTGAGCCACCACGTCTGTGTTCCATATGTCATCACTGGCAACACACACTGGTCAAAGACTTCCGTTTTGAGACACTGATGACCATTCGGACGGAAAAAATCTCGAGTGGTGACCACGAACTGGGAAATGCAGCGTAGGAAGGCCTCCCACGAGATGGACCAAATGGACCAGCGATCTGGTGAGGATCGCCGAAATCCGAGGGATGAGGGTGGACCAGAACCGGTCCGAAATCCGTAATCCGAAAAATGTTATTCTGGATGAATAGATAATATGTGTGAGAAAAAATCTATTTTATCAGTCAAATTTTAAGTTAAGATTTAACACCTTACCATGTGTGACATCAACATGAACATCAACAAACAAATAAATATATATTGCCATTTTTAAAATTAGTTAGGGATTCAAAATGCACTCTTTTAACATTTACACATATTAAGTCTTAATAAATTCATATTTTATTTTAAATGGATAAATTTGAGCTGATATATTTTTCGTTTCTTTTCTTTTCAATTCATCAAAGTAAGGACATAAATGCAGCAATAGTAAAAAATATGTTTTTATTCAATATATCAAGATATATTTTTTCCTTAAAACAAATCTAGTCATGAAAAGATTTACACAAATAATATTACAATTGCATGACATAAGGAATATGTTCACTTCTCCAAGACCCTTCGATTGATATCGAATTGTATTAATACTCGGTTCAATCAAATTCAGAGGCATCAGAGGAGTACCGGACTTCGGCAGTAAAACCAGACGGGTCTAACCAACCTAGGACCATTTTATTATTTTTTTTTTTAATTATAATTAGTTGAATACAGGAATGGTGATTGTTGCTGTTTAATTTTTTTAACACTTCTTTACTTTTCGTGAGTTGACCGCAAGGGCTCGGCAGGACTTCGTCACAAAGACGCATCTTGCTCCCCCATAATCATCGGATTCCTCCTCGTCGAGCCTTCATTTCTCTCATGGTATATAGGTGGCAGTGACAGCTCAGATGAAATATCTAGGCCTCACCTTGAATGGAAGATGGAACTTTAACGTTCTTCTGGCGAAGAAGTTCATTAACACTTGTTTGGGAAGGTCTCTACCCAACCTCGGAGGGCCGTAGACTCCTTGCCGGCGTCTATATGCCGCTATTTTAAGTAGCATGGAACTGTCCAGTGCTCTCATCGTGGCCCCCTAAAATACGTAGAAGACAAAAAACTCGCGTGATGAGGATGTAGGTGCGTTGGAGAGTACCTGCACAACATCACATAGAAGTGGGCGCTTCTATTGGTTCTATTAGGACCAGTCCTTTTTATAATTGCGACCCGTAAAGTCGATTTCAAAGCAACGACTCCGTATCTGGGTATCCAGATCCGGTTTGACGCCCTACGAGTGCTACAACAGACCGCCCGAAGTTCGGCTATTTTTCGGCGATCATCAAAAAGCTCCTCACCGATCACTAATAAACCGTCTGCGCAGGGCTATCGGCCCGGCCAGGTCTGATCAGGCGGAGAAGATCCTCTACCCCTGCTCCCTATTGAGGAAGGATAGAAGAAGCAACCAAACCTGACAGGCTTAAAAGAAGCAACCAAACCTGACAGGTCCATGGTGTAATTTCCCCATACCACAGATTTGGAGTTCAGATCGCCAACGACAATAACTATCGCCGACGACTGTATTCTAATCGCTTTTCTGACAGAAACGAGCAAGTTCTTCAACTTTACTTATCGACGAATCGGGGAAAATACGTACCAACGACAACGTCCTTCTCTGATCGTGCGACTAAAAACCCGGTTAGTCTCCAAAGTGGAGAGAAGGGGTCGGGGACCACATTAAGAGAAGCCTTACAGACCCGACTCCCCTAATTGTGACTAGATAGGAGTCCTAGGTCTGCGTAGAAGGGGCAATTTAAAAATTCATATATACATTTAAATATTTATTGTATTTTAATTTATTTATTTATTAAAAATAATTTTATATAAATTTCAATATTTTATTTAATAAATTAAGTTATAGTCGTACTATATAAGTAATAATATCAATTAAAATAATTAAGTAACGCCAATTTTGTCTTTTATATACTAGAGTAGATCAATATAACAATGCAAATGTCGAATATATATAGATATATAGAAACTGAGGTCAATCGATAACCACAAACATGTGCCAGCGTGATGTATACCTTCACCACAGTGTCATGAGCCACTGTGGTATTTACACCATAAGTATAACCATTATGAAACTTCTACTTGGTTATTCAATTTTATTCAAACTCATAAAACTCTACAGGTATGAAGTTATTTAAATAATTTAAATAACCTATTTTAGTTCGAACAGAATTCATATTATTTTATATTATAAGTGTTCTTAAACGAAAGTTCCCGATATTATGCTATATAAAATCTTACAACACCTTTACAACTACGACACCTATTTTTAGGTATTGTAATAATTTTAATTGGTTTAAAATATAAAATAGTACTGTTAACAAAACAAACGAGCGCACCAAATGAGCCAACCAGAAATACAGCAATTGATATGTATTATTTTGATATGTTAAATGTTTTTTTTAAATTCTTGATTTACGAAGTTATTGTCATTATCCCGATTTTCGACATCTGTTTTTTAATGTAATAACATCTTTGGGGGTGGTTGGGGGGCGAAACGGCGCCAGTCTTTCCTTTCACTCATGCATACGGCAGTGGCAGACAGACTCAATATAAACAAAGTTACAATGTAGATATTCAAAAATTGTGATAGAAAAATACATTAATAAAATAAATTGTAATAGGGGGAAATAAAATATATATATTATAATGAATAAAAGATTTTATTAATAAATAACATTTCTTTACATTATATTATATAATTTAATTAATAAACTAAGTTTTAATGAAGTTAAACATTTTTATAATTGCATAGGATATTTATTCATAAATGAAGTCATCACAATGTTGTTAAAAAGTTTTTCATTTACAAATTATATTTTTTGTAATAATTTGTGTCGATGATCCATTTTAATAAAGAATAACAAATATCAAAATGTACGTTTTAAGTTATTCTTTCCTTACAAAAATTGAAAAGTATTATTTTTTAGCATTAGAATATAATAGGTTAAATTTAATAAGATAATGAAAATATTTTAAATAGGAAAAAGTATGCTTAATTTAAATTTCTATATTTTGTTTTAAAGACCAATAAATTTATAAGCGAAACGTCTTAAAGTTTTTAGTTTACAACCTTTTACGCACCAATACTTAATTTTCCTAGATTTTCTTTAGTTAAATAAGCTTGAATAAAGAGTTAAAACATTCAGCAATAAGTAATATTAATATTTTTCTCCAAGAGTACATATTATTACCAATTGAAAAAGGTATTCCTTTGTGTAAGTTATTATTACTTATTTTTATTTCTATCACCTTAAAATGTTAGTTGTGCTAGGATTCTGATTTGTATTTACACAAATAAACTATAAATACTCTGACAACTACTTTTGTGAATAACACACAAGAACAATGATAATTAATTTTATTATTATCATGCATTTCATAATATGTAGATAGTCCAGAGAAATTTTGGCTTAGGTCCTGGAAATTCAATATTAGGAATTTATGATTTTATGTAGTTACTTAAAAATGTTGTTATTACTGACTATTAGTTTTCCATTCAGTGCTTTTTGGCGTTTAGGTAAGGCTTAAACCCGCGTCACAAATTGTGCAGACTTTGTCAAAAATAGTACTGTGTTAATGTGAGATATCTCAATATAGACAGGATTTAATAATGTAAAGTGACCTGTGATGTATATAACTCCCCTTTATGTAAATCTTGGGTAATTTCTTGGGTGAGATCCTTTGCCAAGTTTGATCAAAGTTTTTGTTGGTCACTGTTGAACTTAACTGCCAAATAATCGTATTATAAAATTGGTAATTCATCTTGTTAATTATAATACCGTGATGTAGGAAAATTATAATACAACGTTCATGAAATATATAATATATTTGATATGGACTATTTTTTAGAATTTTTTTAGGATGTAACAAACCAGTAGCAATTACTAACTAGTAATTACAGAAAAAAAATCTGCCTAAACATGTGACGAATGTGAGCAACCATTTTATTAAAAAGATTTTATAAGATTTATGGTCATTATTATTTATTTTATGAACTTTTGTTGTATAAAATTAACTCTGATGCAAAAGGACTGTTCTTGATTATTAATTAATCCCTCATCATATTTTTAATGTATTATTAATCTGTTTATAATACCACATGAATATTTTGAATTACAGTTCGAATTTACGCCTACACGAGACATTAAGCCAATTTTCGTATTAAAATAAAATGTTTTATTAATCGTTTATATCGTTTTGAATAGGATTTTCTCTTAATCCTTATAATAATTTTGTGTCAGCGTTTGCGATTGTAAATGTATTTTCGGGACGTCTCCCTTCATTTTATCAAACTTTTAGCGAATTCCATAGCTTTTAATGACTTAATAAACAATATTTAAAAGTGCTTAATTTAATCTGTAGTAAGACTACACGCTGTTGTAAGAGATACGTCCCAAGCTCTGCATCCCATCCCGTTCCATTCTCGACCGTCGGTAACAACAATTCAATAATTTTATCAGCTTACAAAGTAAATTTTATCACCATGACTTTTTCATTTTTATTCAAGAACATTTTAAAGAATTCGTAAAATAATAATAATAAAAATGAAACCAGTCACGAAAAATTTTATAAGGAAATCCAAAAATATATTTCTATTTTTCAGAACCATGCGTCACGATTTGATTTTAGTGACATCCCTCAAAATGTTTTTAAATAGTTCGCGTCGATATTCAAATTTAATATAAGAACCCTTTTTAAATTTATAAAAAATCTACGTCGTATACGACAAAATCTTAATTACTCCAGCTTGCTCTAAGGAGGTTGGTGCTTGGAAACCATAAAAAAATATTTCAAACATCTATTGTGCTGAATATTTTCAATTTATTTATTTATTAATGGTAGCCAACAAAATAATACAAAAAATACAATACGAAGGTTATAAAAAGAAAAGTATTAAATAATAAGTTTCGTTTTACTTAAGGCTTGCCACGTTATGCAAATATTTAAGACAAGACATATATAACACATTAATAAATAACTGAAAATACAACAACAATGATAATGCAAGATACGAAAATTAGAACAACAGTTATTATAGTGAACACACTTACAAACATTTGCATTTCCAAAAAAAAAAGAATAAAAGTATAATTATATATACACCGTTCTTTTTGCGTCGTGGTAAGAAAAAGGGAACATTTATTTATTTATTTATTTATTTTTATCTTTTTATCACTTTTAATCAATACCAATGATCACTTGTGTACGTCAAATGGAAGTGCCAGGAGGGACTATTTCATTGTGAATAAGGTTCGGATACTTTTATTTATTTATATTGGATTATTTTAGTTTTCTAGTATTTCTAAAAATATAACTACAAAATTAGTCAAAACTGTTAAAAGTTGTTGATTAAAATAAAACAATAATGAAAAATGAATGCCATATTTTTTTGTTCAACATTGTATTTAATTTAGTTATAAACAAAAGGTATATAAACTTATTAAAATATCTAATTTTGTTCAGGGGCTATAGAGACTATGACATTTTTACTAAAATCATTTTAAAGTCTAAAGACATGAATGATTTTACAATTACTATGGCCATAATTTTGTTCAGCTCCTGTTGTTCAAAACTTGATATCAAAATATTTTAAAAAAATATATTGATCAGTAATTTTTGATAATGTAATGGTTAGTTAACTTCTAAATTAAAATTAAGAACTTTATAGTTAACCAATATTGGCTTTTGTTATACTAAGAAATTTGGGTATAATATATATAACTATTTTAAATTCTGAATGTGGTCATAGACTTTTGATACTGACTGTAAAAACTTTTGTACTTCTTATAATAAAACCATTTTATAATTAAGTCATTTTAGACGCTTTGGTCTATATGGGAGGTGAATTTCATCTTCCTTTTCAGTTCTACTCCTAAGTTAGGAATCGTCTCCACATTTTTAAAAATTTACCCCTTTATTGTGTAAACTGGTATGGTATTAACAAATATAATTGTTATAAATAAAGAGATATTAGACTAAAAAGATCCTAAGTAGATTTAATGATACACTTTGCATTTCACACATGGATTCACTTGGATTAAAACTTATCAAAAGCAAAACTTTATCTTTATTCGAATCTAATAAAAAACCTTGTAGACTAAAATATTGTTAAGAAAACAAATTCTTGAATCTGAAAACCTTCAAGTACACAGTTACCTAAGACCTACTTATAAATGTGTAAATTTTATTTTATTTTCTTACTTGTAAGAAAAATACCTTTATTATAAGTAAGTATTACTGATTATCAAAAAGTTTCCAACTTTTAAAGGAAACAAATCTAGTAGGACTTGGATTCCTAATAAGTCATTAGTATTTTAGAAGCTACTTTACATGTTTAGTTACTATTGTAAAACTTATGTTTAAATTATCCAAAAGGGTTTGGTAAAGTTTAATAATCTGTGTGATAGATAGTTACCGATATGATGATGGTTTAATTTTGAATTATGTTGTTTATTTTTTATTGGAGAGAAAGGCAAACGAGCGTGTTGGTCACAGATGGAATGTGATCACCGCCGCCCATGAACTATTGCAACATCCGATGGCTCGCACGAGTGTTGCCGGCCTTGGAGATAGGAATATAAAAATTTGAGTTGTTTTGGAACTGTTATTATGGTTTGAAAGTAAATGTAAATAGCAAATTCATATAACATTATGTAACACTTATAGTTATAACTCCAATTAATTACAATTATTATGACTGATATATTACTATAATAAAACTTAATCCGATTATCCCATATCGATGGTATTATATTGCAATAATACGGAATTAGGGGTAAGGTTCGACAGGGGAGTGTGTGGGAGTTGCATACGATTTCTAACCGATAAATATTTATGTTCAAACTTCTAATAGTTTATTATAATATTAGTTGGTTATATTATAATCGCATAAAAGTATTTTAAGAATGACTTTTCATTGCGTATAAAGTGATAAAAAAAAATAAAAAGGATTTTTTTAATATACAAACAATAATTTTTATTATTATTGATTAATTGACTTTACTAATTCAATTATTTTTTATACTTTAAAAAAAAATATATAATTATATTGTAGTAATCAAAAGACGGTAGTAGTTTTTATTGAATCTCAAATTTTCAGTTTTCTTCATTTCTAAACATTATTATATTTTGTTTATAACACTAATATTATATTTATAATATTTTATCGGTTTCCCCTGAATAAATCCTTTCAGTCGATTGAGAACTTTCAAGCGTACCCAGGTCGTAATAACTTTTCTCGTTACACTCTTAGAAATGTTTGAGTTTCAGAGTGTGCAAAGTGCAGTTTCGACACAATAGTACCCTTATCTTACGTGCGGACATGTCCATTTCTTTTTGTTGAGGCGTATAACCAGTTAGACACAGTTGTTCATAAGACCCGTACGTTCGCTCGATACGGACACGCGAAGAATACACAAAACAACCGATGAACATTTTGTCATACTCTTTTTATGGACAATGTTACACCATTATATACTTATTATGTCGAGATTACTTTTTCTTTTTTTATTTCAATTATTACGACAAGATGAAGGTTCCAGTTTTATAAATATGTTATCATTTAATATCTTTTAAATATTTTAAAAATAACAAGCTTGCATAATATAGAATTAATTATAAAATAAAATAAAATATCTTACATTTCTACATTAATTCCCTGAAAAAAACTATGATCAATCACATGCACAATTCAGGTACTCAGGCCATTAGTTAGATTAATACTACTAATAGAGTAACGACTTTTAAAGTATATGAAAATAAAAATAATATGTTACATAATAAATTAATCTAGTTTATCGTAAAATATATTTTATAACAGCAAAAATGCACGGACTATAAGAGGTAATCTATAAACATGGAGTGATTAGGATAAGTAAGAGTTAAAGAGAGAGGGATTGTCATCCGAACTTTTTAGTATGCTACTACCGTTGTCAAGCCAACGCAAAACCAGGTAAACTATAGCTATATTATTAGAAAGTTTTAAAATCGACACTTAAAAAGTAGTTGACCACATCATTGGAATATTTTTTTTATTAAAATCGCTCTTGTGTTACTATTTTCCTACATATTTTAATAATGAAATTACTATTTTGATGATACGTTTCGTATCTACTTAATTTAAAACAAAACTTGTCTTGATCTTTATATTTATATTATAAATTATCATAATTCTATAAAGGAAAAAAATGGAAAACAAATAATAATAATATGTAATAGTTTCATCCGTTGTATTTTATAGTGATAAAGCATTCTTTCGTTCATAATGCAATCCCATACCTATCGAGTTACACTGGACATTAATGCAATCAGTTTATATTTGCCAGTACAATTTCGTCGCTCGGTCCTTTAATTAACACAATATGCTTATTACCTTAATACACGTGCCATGTTTACCATGAATGTTTATATATGACCAATATTATTGTCATAAATATAAATTATATATATTTTTGGGCTAAAAATGTTTTTATAGGCTGTTAAAAGCTTCATATTATACCATTTTCCTAATGTTGACAATATAAAATTAAAGAGTAATCATTTTTAATGTTTACAATAAAAGCCTATCTAATGATAACATTTTGAATAATAATTTATTATTAAAAATAATTTTAGTGAAACAGCGGTTTAATTTGCATATCATTTGATATTGACCAGTGTTAACTTGTGCGATTAATTTGCTTTAAGTGTAATCAACCTTTTTTAAAAGCAGACCTGGCTGGGTCGGATTGAAGCATTAATGGGGTGCAGGAATAGTGATCCACTTTCTCCTACTAATATTGCTCTTTGTCTTCTCCTTAATAAAGCAATCTCTTTTCAAATCTACGATTACATCTTTTTAAGACGTTACATTATAAATTGAAAATCTGCTTGTTTGTCTAGTTAAATAGATTAAGTCAATAACGGTCTGTTGTGACAAAATTAGAACATCATTAGTATAATTTGATACTCATTGGCATGTGGAATACCTGCAAGTGTAGGGTTTGGTCAGTGTATAGGGTATTTTTAAAGAAACATGTTTGTTAAGTAATGTTCAATGATAACAACAACCGATGCGTATTTCATTATTTGAAATCTGTTCGCAGTTACTTTCATAAAATAATCATCGTAATTTCCTCAATTAAATAAGTATTGAATTTATTTTTATTAAAACTGCATTTGATTTCTAAACACATACTAATAATAAACAACAAATATAAAATTGAAGTGAGCAATGAAAATATTTATACATTGTTACCGACTGTGATCTGTATAGATAAATATATAAAAATAAGTAAGTGGACAAAAGACATTCATAAAATTTAAATTTCCTTACTTACATTTTTAGAAACAGCAAAAGTACTCAGTGTTATAATAAATAAGTATTGTACTTCATTCTATAAAAATAATTAACAATAATATAAATATTTAATGTTGTACATATATGTTCTTTTATGTTAAATACTGAATCCAAGTTGGTATTTACAGAAGACTTCTATATTTATAAAAAAGAACTATGGCAGTAAATACTCTTATACAGAGAAGATGAAGATCTGAGTGAAGTGCATAGTGTATATCCAGTGTTACCCATGTGTTTTATTTTTCTCTAAATCAAGGTTAAGAACAAATTTTCGTTCAATTCGAATCATTCACAGTTCTAATATTCACTTGCGTTCAGTCCCCTATTAACTCCCTAAAAATGTAAATATTTTCCGGAGTGACAAAATAAAACTTCAATGTCACTACATACTGTATAAATAGATGAATAATTCAGACATGCAAATATTTATAACAAATCCAGATCACTTTTTAATTATATTAAATACTTAACTATAATCAATATAAAATTTTAGTCCTACTTCATAAATATCTAAGAGAAGTTTATTTAAACAATGTTAATTGTTATCTCACTAAGTCGTGTAATAACTTTAAATTTATAATCGTATAAATTAAATGAAGAATGATTAAAATGCTTAAACTTTATGAAACTAGAACCCGCGTCGTTCTAGTTTCATAAAGTTAAAGCACCTTTTAGATAAGGTAACTAAATTGCAAATTAAGTGTTTTCTGGCTATTATGCTACTAGAACCGTTAGATAAAGTGCTAATGAAAGTCCAAGGCCCCATAATTTACCGGTATTACGTCATTACACAACAATCTATATTATACGTTCGATAAGAGAGATTTGAGATTATATGACATTTGTTGTAATTATTTCATATGATTGAGAAGCAAACGAAAAAGCGGTCTACCTGCTGAAAGGCAATGCCCTTGCCCTTGCACTGCTGTAGATATGCAAAGCTCCATAAATACGTGAGATATTCGCAGGGGACTAGAAAACATTACTAGGCTAAACCTACTAAGCACTTGATACAATATTCTTTGAAGGGTTTACCACCCTCTTACTCACCATAAAATTTTTAAGCTTGTGTAAAAAATCTTATTATTGATCATTCATTCATTTATTCATTCTTATGACTCATTTTCATCTACATCCTTTTCAAATTATTCATGTTTGTTTTTCTTTATGTTTATCTATTCCGAATAACCAAAAAATTGTCATTCATTAAATATTATAATTAACTATTTTATGACGAATGATGCAAATTAATTATGTCCTAACTTATTATAATCCGGAAATTTATAATAAAGGATTACTATTACTATTTATAATAAAGGATTCCTATTATGTTATGAAGTTATATTTACCGACCGATGTTGTATATAAAAGTTTTCGCGTTTGATCCTTTCATTATAGATATTTGTATTATATTTAAGTGTTTATGAACTTACTAATAATTAGAACTAAACTAACATTTTTTAAATAAATCGGGATTGAATCGCTTCAATCATTTAAAGATAAAATAATTTTGATTTATCTGATGAGTCGATCAAATTGCACCGATCGCTGTCACGGTTTGACTGATAGCTGCTTATTTGCGTCTTCTTGAGACCGGGGTTTTTCAACTATTCTCGTCCGGTCTTTATAGTTTTGTGAGATCGCAATGTCGGCACTCCATACACTACTGTCTTTATTTTATTAACTTTTTTTACTTCGGGGTGTGGAAGAGGTACGTCGATGACGTCTTTTGTATCATGATAAAAAATAATGTGAAGTCCTTATGTATATTAGAAATTTTCATAATAATAGCTTGGTTTCGGAATAAATTTTGGTTTGGTATAAAAACTTGGTAAATAATATTTGAACGTGCTTTTCAATATTTTATCTAAATACAGATGGTATATTATAACTGACGAGAGGAGGTAGCTTGAAACCAATAAATAATTAAATTCTACATAATATTTTTATACAATAAAACTAAAAAACATTTTATTAATTATTCTCATATCAATTTAATATATAAAACCTCGGTAACTTCACATGTGGATCTAATAACATTAATGAAATTAAATTTATTAACGACATTCAAAGCCTTGATAGAATATAAGAAATTAATTATTTTTACTATATAAATAATATGAAGACAAAATAATTTAAATATGTTTGTTCAAACTTATGTCATAAAATAATTTATTTATATTAAATTAATTATAAATTACGGCTTACAAAAGACAATTAATTACATTTGTTATAAATATGTAAACGATCGTCGGAGTTGAAATATCATTACAAATATCATGTTTCGTATAATCAGATCTACTACTGCAAGTCACGACGCTCTCTGGTCGAACTTCTATTTAAGACGAGGCGTAACACAATTTGAGTTGGAAGATGCTCGAGGAAATTCTACTTGCCTTATCCTTTCACGTAGAAAATTAAACGTCTCACGGTAATATCCGCGGCTCGTGGCGTTGGTTTTGGCAGTTGATCTATTGTCTGCCGCAGTTGCCATATAAGAACATTCGCTAAACTCAAATGACTTTGTTCAAACTTAATGTTTATTTGATGTAAAAATCCAGGATCAAAAATTTCAATGTTTTAGTTAAATATACTATTGTATACATATGACAAAAAAATATATATATTTACATATTAGTTTTTTAGTATAGTGTCATATTATTTTGCGAAAAAATCGTTTTAACTGGATCAGTGATACTTTTTAAAGGCCATTTGCGAGGTATACGTACTTGTTTTGAACCTGCCTTCTATTGGAATCCGTTCCGTCGCTCTACTGATTGAGCTACTGCTCGGTTTAATATATTTAGCGTTCTATATAAAATCTAATAGGCGTCTTTTGTAAATCCTAACCAATATTTATTACTTTGTGTTTTAAAACGTCTTATTAATTTTGAAACTCAGATTTACCTTTTTTTTGTTGTTTGTTTTACGTATTTTATTTAATAATTTGTAATTATACTAAAATTATAATTATTAAAGAAATAAAAACAATAAATAGCTTTTTTTTGGGAAAAAAACAGCATCATATTCAAGTTAACTTTAAAAATAATATAAAACAGATATGCCAGCAAAATTTCTACAAAAAAATTATACACAAGCAAAAAATTAACTAAAGTTATACAAAAAATAATATGAAGAAAAAACACAGAACTAAACGGGTATAAAAAAGCAACAATACCTTAAGTACACTTTAGTAGTGACGCAAATTTAATATTTTCCCTTTAAAAAGTATTCAGACAACAAAACATAAAAGTTCGTTTAAATATTATATGATTTATTTTACATATTATTTGATTTATCTTTTTTACCTCAGCAATACACTGCCGATGCTGAATTCAAACACCCATTATTCTCAGCTCAGCAAATTATCAATATATAAAATCTATAACTGCAGTTGCTTTCAGACTTACAGCAATGAAAGCTTGCAAGTTCTATAATATCTTATTATCGATAACGTCATTTATTAAAAAAATGTTTTGCGCATTATAATGTTATTTATATAAATTATATAAAGTATAAATGGTTCATAATAATTTACTTTTCTCGATCGATGTGAGATATTAGAAAACTAGCTCTTATTTAAAAATATACGTGTTACAGAAAAAATATATTTTGCTTACTTATATTTATAATAAAACCAAGTTTTATAACATGAGACTGGGATAAATCTAACTTATCCATACTAAAATATGTTAATTTAATTATATTAAAACAAAAGATTTCAAATAACAATTTAACACTACTAATAACAGATTCCTGGTAACTTAATTTATAATGTACTAAGGAACATTGCAGTCTTGCTCAGCTTCTATTTGTCAATTGTAAGTAAAATTAGTGCAACAAGATCCGGTGGTTTATCTTCACCTGTTCCATTGATGACAGTAGCACTAATTCAGCTAGCGGATACATTACCGACATTACATTACTCTATCTAGACCTAGCCAAGATCGGAAATATGTTTATACAGAAAAGAGCCAAACGATACCTTATTTCATGAATATTGTCTACTTCGTATTACTTATGAATTGTTATAAATTGACCATGCAAATAAAAACCGTATTGATAAGTGTCAAATTCTAAGGCTCAGAAACAAAAACATTGAACTGAATAGGTTTTTATCAATGTATTATTGATTGAAAGGAGATAAAAATCTTTAAATAATTTCTAGATCTTAAGTCAGTTTTCGCTAACCTAACCTATCGTGTTAACTTGTGCGATTAATTTGCTTTAAGTGTAATCAACCTTTTTTAAAAGCAGACCTGGCTGGGTCGGATTGAAGCATTAATGGGGTGCAGGAATAGTGATCCACTTTCTCCTACTCATATTGCTCTTTGTCTTCTCCTTAATAAAGCAATCTCTTTTCAAATCTACGATTACATCTTTTTAAGAAGTTACATTATAAATTGAAAATCTGCTTGTTTGTCTAGTTAAATAGATTAAGTCAATAACAGTCTGTTGTTACATATTAGAACATCATTAGTATAATTTGATACTCATTGGCATGTGGAATACCTGCAAGTGTAGGGTTTGGTCAGTGTATAGAGTATTTTTAAAGAAACATGTTTGTTAAGTAATGTTCAATGATAACAACAACCGATTGCGTATTTCATTATTTGAAATCTGTTCGCAGTTACTTTCATAAAATAATCATCGTAATTTCCTCAATTAAATAAGTATTGAATTGATTTTTATTAAAACTGCATTTGATTTCTAAACACATACTAATAATAAACAACAAATATTACTTTGAAGTGAGCAATGGAAATATTTTTACCGACTGTGATGTGTATAGATAAATATATAAAAATAAGTAAGTGGATAAAGGACATTCATAAAATTTAAATTTCCTTACTCATTTTTAGAAACAGCAAAAGTACTCAGTGTTATAATAAATAAATATTGTACTTCATTTTATAAAAATAATTAACAATAATATAAATATTAATTGTTGTACAATGTACCGCATTAATTTGCTGCAATAGAAATATTTATTTAATCATATATGTTCTTTTATGTTAAAACCTGAATCCAAGTTGGTATCTACAGAAGACTTCGATTTTAATAAAAAAGAACCATGGCAGTAGATACTCTTTTACAGAGAAGATGAATATCTGAGTGAAGTGCATAGTGTATCCCCAGTGTTACCCATGTGTTTTATTTTTAGGTTTTAGGTTAAGAACAAATTTTCGATCAATTCGAATCATTCACAGTTCTAATATTCACTTGCGTTCAGTCCACTATTAACTCACTAAAAATGTAATATTTTCCGGAGTGACACAATAAAACTTCGATGTCACTACATACTGTATAAATAGATGAATAATTTAGACATACAAATATTTATCATAAATCCGGATAACTTTTTAATTATATTAAAAACTTAACTATAATCAATATAAAATTTTAGTCCTACTTCATAAATATCTAAGAGAAGTCTATTTAAACGATGTTAATTGTTATCTCACTAAGTCGTGTAATAACTTTAAATTTATAATCGTATAAATTAAATGAAGAATGATTAAAATGCTTAAACTTTATGAAACTAGAACCCGCGTCGTTCTAGTTTCATAAAGTTAAAGCACCTTTTAGATAAGGTAACTAAATTGCAAATTAAGTGTTTTCTGGCTATTATGCTACTAGAACCGTTAGATAAAGTGCTAATGAATGTCCAAGGCCCCATAATTTACCGGTATTACGTCATTACATAACAATCTATATTATACGCTCGATAAGAGAGATTTGAGATTATATGAGATTTGTTGTAATTATTTCATATGATTGAGAAGCAAACGAAGAAGCGGTCTACCTGCTGAAAGGCAATGCCCTTGCACTTGCACTGCTGTAGATATGCAAAGCTCCATAAATACGTGAGATATTCGCAGGGGACTAGAAAACATTACTAGGCTACATACCTACTAAGCACTTGATACAATATTCTTTGAAGGGTTTACCACCCTCTTACTCACCATAAAATTTATAAGCTTGTGTAAAAATTCTTATTATTGATCATTCATTCATTTTTTCATTCTTATGACTCATTTTCATCCACATCCTTTTCAAATTATTCATGTTTGTTTTTCTTTATGTTTATCTATTCCGAATAACATAAGAATTGTCATTCATTCAATATTAATAATGATGCAAATTAATTATGTCATAACTTATTATAATCCTGAAATTTTTAATAAACGATTACTATTATGTTTTGAAGTTATATTTACTTCCAAATTTATCACTGACCGATGTTATATATAAAAGTTTTCGCGTTTGATCATTTCATTATAGATATTTGTATTATATTTAAGTGTTTATGAACTTGCTAACAATTAGAACTAAACTAACATTTTTAAAATAAATCGGGACTGAATCGCTTCAATCATTTAAAGTTAAAATAATTTTGATTTATCTGATGGGTCGATCAAATTGCACCGATCGCTGTCACGGTTTGACTGATAGCTGCTTAGTTGCGTCTTCTTGAGACCGGGGTTTTTCAACAATTCTCGTCCGGTCTTTATAGTTTTGTGAGACTCGCACTGTCGGTACTCCTATACACTACTGTCTTTACTTTATTAACTTTTTTTACTTCGGGCTGTGGAAGAGGTACGTCGATGACGTCTTTTGTATCATGATAAAAAATAATGTGAAGTCCTTATGTATATTAGAAATTTTCATAATAATAGCTTGGTTTCGGAATAAATTTTGGTTTGGTATAAAAACTTGGTAAATAATATTTGAACGTGCTTTTCAATATTTTATGTAAATACAGATGGTATATTATAACTGACGAGAGGAGGTAGCTTGAAACCAATAAATAATTAAATTCTACATAATATTTTTATTTAAAACTAAAAAACATTTTATTTTTTATTCTCATATCAATTTAATATATAAAACCTCGGTAACTTCACATGTGGATCTAATAACATTAATGAAATTAAATTTATTAACGACATTCAAAGCCTTGATAGAATATAAGAAATTAATTATTTTTACTATATAGATAATATGAAGACAAAATAATTTAAATATGTTTGTTCAAACTTATATCATAAAATAATTTATTTATATTAAATTAATTATACATTACGGCTTACAAAAGACAATTAATTACATTTGTTATAAATGTGTAAACGATCGTCGGAGTTGAAATATCATTACAAATATCATGTTTCGTATATATATCAGATCTACTACTGCAAGTCACGACGCTCTCTGGTCGAACTTCTATTTAAGACGAGGCGTAACACAATTTGAGTTGGAGGATGCTCGAGGAAATTCTACTTGCCTTATCCTTTCACGTAGAAAATTAAACGTCTCACGGTAATATCCGCGGCTCGTGGCGTTGGTTTTGGCAGTTGATCTATTGTCTGCCGCAGTTGCTATATAAGAACATTCGCTAAACTCAAATGACTTTGTTCAAACTTAATGTTTATTTGATGTAAAAATCCAGGATTTCAAAAATTTCAATGTTTTAGTTAAATATACTACTGTATACAAAAAAATATATATATTTACATATTAGTTTTTTAGTATAGTGTCATATTATTTTGCAAAAAAATCGTTTTAACTGGATCAGTGATACTTTTTAAAGGCTATTTGCGAGCTATAAGTACTTGTTTTGAATCTGCCATCTATTGGAATCCATTCCGTCGCTCTACTAATTGAGCTACTGCTCGATTTAATATATTTAGCGTTCTATATAAAATCTAATAGGCGTCTTTTGTAAATCCTATCCAATATTTATTACTTTGTGTTTTTAAACTTCTTATTAATTTTGAAACTCAGATTTTAGCTTTTTTTATTGTTTGTTTTACGTATTTTATTTAATAATTTGTAATTATACTAAAATTATAATTATTAAAGAAATAAAAACAATAAATAGCTTTTTTTTGGGAAAAAAACAGCATCATATTCCAAGTTAACTTTAAAAATAATATAAAACAGATATGCCAGCAAAATTTCTACAAAAAAATTACACGGAAAGTTATACACAAGCAAAAAATTATCTAAAGTTATACAAAAAATAATATGAATAAAAAACACAGAACTAAACGGGTAAAAAAAAGCAACAATACCTTAAGTACACTTTAGTAGTGACACAAATTTAATATTTTCCCTTTAAAAAGTATATATATTATATAATTTATTTTACATATTATTTGATTTATCTTTTTTACCTCAGCAGTACACTGCGGATGCTGAATTCAAACACCCATTATTCTCAGATCAGCAAATTATCAATATATAAAATCTATAACTGCAGTTGCTTTCAGACCTATAGCAATGAAAGCTTGCAAGCTCTATAATATCTTATTATCGATAACGTCATTTATTAAATAAATGATTTGCACATAATAATGTTATTTATATAAGTTATATAAAGTATGAATTGTATCATAATAATTTACTTTTCACACTTCCTTTTCGTTCGATATCAATCGATTTGAGATATTAGAAAACTAGCTCTTATTTAAAAATATACGTGTTACAGAAAAAATATATTTTGCTTACTTATATTTATAATAAAACCAAGTTTTATAACATGAGACTGGGATAAATCTCACTTATAGCCAAGATCGGAAATATGTTTATACAGAAAAGAGCCAAACGATACCTTATCTCATGAATATTATCTACTTCGTGTTGCTTATGAATTATTATAAATTGAGCATGCAAATAAAAACCGTATTGATAAGTGCCAAATTCTAAGGTTCAGAAACAAAAACATTGAACTGAATAGGTTTTTATCAATGTATTATTGATTGAAAGGAGATAAAAATCTTTAAATAATTTCTAGATCTTAAGTCAGTTTTCGCTAGCTTGACGCTTATTATTATTTTATTATCTTATACTTAAACAACAAATATGCCGATTATTTTCAGAGATGATAAAGTCACTGAGCACTGATATATCGATATTTTTTCACTGAAATGTGAGTATTTTCTTTAAAATTTTTGATAATGGTAAACTTACGATAGTCATGGATAAAAAGACAATTGCAAGATTATATTTTAAACAGAATATGCCAGACAAAAGGGCAGTAGTTCTATAAAATACAAATAACGCTTCAATAATAATATAACAATACCTATATTAATAGAATAATAACAGTATAAGGACTTAAACACCTTTAGTTACTTTCCAGATTAAATAAGCAATGTTTTTTTGAGAGTGATATCTATTTGAAAAGAAAATTTATAAAAAGTAATTAAAAAAAGACTCTAAAAACATATTTTATTTTAATAAGACGTTTCGAATGTGTATGTGTGTGTATGAATGTGTTTAATAAGTGTAGTGCTCGTGTAAATCTTAGAAAACATTAAAGATATGATATTTAAAAGAGTTATAGTTAAATTCTTCAATACTTTTCTACGCAAGTTAACAAATAGTGTTAAATGCTACTAAATACTTTCATTTGTTTTTCTTTATAGAACTTTTGTTCTACTGTTTTCAGTCTTATAAAAACTATTAACTAACTTTTTATACTTTCGAAAGAAAATCAAAGTTCGGCATTGTCAGAGGTCCAATTCTTAAATAAAATTGTATATACTTTAGAGTTACAATAATATTCTACATGCAAAAGTTTGCAAGAATCTATATTTGTTACTCTTTTACGAAAGAAATTATGGCTTTAGGTGAAACTTCACAATTAACTACAAAATATAGAAACTTAATTAAATCAAAATATTTTTTTATTATGAAAACGGTAATTTTTGTGGAAACTTCAGAATCGCATTCAATTTACAACAGATTCATAAGCATCCAAAAATGACAAGACAAAATGTAAAACTTTTACTTCCGTTACAAAAAAAAAAATATTTTTTAAATATTTATTTTTACAAGATTTATTAATATTTATAATTTATTTTTGCTTCTATTTAGCAAACTACAATTTATTTATAAGTGTGATACAGTAATTCAACGTATTGATAATTTGTTAATATGGTTACTTATTTTATTCAATAATTATAAGTTAACTTTCAAATAATTGTTTTGTGGATATAGTCGCTGCTTGAAAATATTTAAATATTATATGCTGTTTATTTTCCACAATTACAAAGATTGGAAATGTTTCTGCATAATGCTAAGACACATATACATATAGACAAATAAACACTATTCGTCATATTTTCTTTTGCATTTTGTATTCAGTTTTAATATGCAAATTTAATCGGTGGTGAATAGAATTTTAGTCTATGATAAACAGATGTCAGGTTTCACGTCAACTTCAAGTTTATTATAAAAGGACATGTTTCTGTTTTTCTACTTTTTTATTGTTTTTATATTCAAGGTTTTTATATTAAGATACAGTCTTCCCAAGTCAAAGAGGATAATTATTTATATTGTGAGTTCATATCCTCGATATCCATCTTTCATTTAACCTCCCAATTCTATAATAAATAGAAAACAAAATGAACATCATAATAGTAGATCATAAATATTTGTGTAATTTTACAGAAGTATATAGATAAATAAATAATTAAAATATTTCCGAATGAAGCTACTGCAATATCCCTTTTTTGAAAATGGTAATCAAGCAGTATTCTGTTTTCTTTTAATTCTACAGCAGTCCACGCTTATATGTAAAGGCCTTTTAATACTAGCCGCAAAATATGAACTTAGCATTGTTATTAAAAAGGATTTCCGAGCTAGGATGTTTTGTTTTTTGATTTGATATTTTACGTATGATTTAATTTTATCTTATATAGCTCAGTCGGAATCTCATTATTATCTTTTATTTACTCTCACTTGTTTTTCTCTCCAGGACTCTTTATCCTTGTCAAATAATTTTTGTGAGAAATATTTTCAAGAAAAAAAATATTTTTTGTCACTTTTTGTAATTTTTCTTCTTAAGGTTAATATTTTATTTGTTTCTTATGTAATTTAAAATTCCGTTCCCTCTCCTCAAGTTCCGAAAAATTATTTTATACTTTGCACTACAGGATTTTATAATACAAATTACTGTTTCTATATGCATATCTTTATTTAATAAGAAAAATATTTATTTATGCAATTAACTACAAAATATTTTGCTCTTTCATTATTTTGTATATAATTGTAAGCAAAAGTTAAAGTATACGAATGATATTATAATAACGGTACTCGTTACGTAACTATTCATATCATAAAGACAAAATGAGAAACTGAATATAAGAATAATACTTCAGCGTATTCCGAGGCAACAAATGTATCAGTATGTAATCTGCAATGGGATCCAATCTTTTCTATTTCCCAGTTTTATTTATTATTTTTCCTCTCATATTTTTATGTTCACAAGGATTCTAATATTTTCTTATTTCAATACTTTGACGGAATGATATATTGCATTTTTCGATAAAATAAAACTCAAATTATAATTTTTATTAATATTTATACATTTTTTATTTAGTATTACAAGTATTTAATGTATTTGCTACATAAAATACATGTACTACATCCTATGTATATGTATTTATCAGAACGTTCAATTCATAACTCATTGACCTCAGCCATGCATCAGTGAAGACGAGATAAGGCTTTGTACATCGATGCAATGTCCTCGAACGATTGTGTTTGTCTTCATTCGACTGCGGTGATCACAACGCTTATAAAAGGTCGAAACAAATTAGTGTTCTACATTAAAATATAAATCAATATTTAAAAATTTACTGGTCTAGTGTACACATTATGCCAGTTACTTAACTTTACAACATATTTCTAGTTATATTATAATCAATAATAATTCAAGCGACTCTAATAATATAGTGTAGGTATAAATATAATAGCTTCTGTGTTTGCAACTAAACTAAGCTAAAGTAGCTTCAAGTAATAAAATGCTAATGACCAATTAAAGATCCAACTCCAATTTGAACTACTTTGTTCAATTGTTAGAAAATATAAGTAGGAAGTCTGATACTTCCTTATCTATAAAGGAAAATATTTTCTCGCAATATTGTGTATATATTAAGGAAACTGAGAAGTTATTTGATGCTTTAACTTCATTTCACTTACATGTAGTTTCAAAGCAAATGAAATTTTGTTATTAATGTTATATTATTACAAATTATTCTCTTCAATAGTTTTTGACAGTTTCCAGCTATGGTCAGTTCATAATTCATTTTTCGTTTTAATAATAAAACACTTCGCGTAGCACACGAGCTTTAACTTTTAAATTACTTTATAACACAACCAAATAGGATATATGTAACAACACGTCATCTTATATTCTGAAAACTATACTTTATTACTTTTATTTTATTTTTTGATAAAAGCATAAGCATTTCAGAATTTAATAATAATAATTTAATTTGTAATTAACTTGGTTAACGACAAGGCCATATATTGAGTAATATATCGAGTATAGTGAATTTATTTTATGTCTGTATATCTAAGCATCTCGATATTATAATTATATTTCGGAAGTTGTGCAATAATATGAATTCCATGATTATTTTAATTAAATGATAAAGCCGCAAACAATTAATTATAACTAAATCGTTAATAATTTGAAATGTTTTCATACCACAATGAAAATTTATTCGCGAATACCTTATATATACACAATACAGGACTAATATACCTTTTCATAATATTACCTACGCTTTATTATTATTGTTCCATTATTTATTCCTTTTCTTTTACGCATACGGCAGCTGTAAGTAGGCTTCTTCTCTCTCATAACCCACAGCGCTAGTCGTGTTTTGTTTATTTCAACTATGGCTAAAACATATTTTATAATCGACAAAAGTAATTATATTAGTAAATTAGATTCTAGGGATATATCTATAAGAATGGCCTTATTAACATTGCGTTGTTATCATAATTATAAACCAAAAAACAATGATTCACTTTTTCAAAATCTAACATTTCATATTTATATTTAAATTGGAAGACATAAAAAAGATTTGAGTGTTGTCAGTGTTTCTTGATCTTAAAATTTGTGTTAAATTTTAACAATAACTTTAAACTTTTCCCAGGGTTCATTCAGAATTCTTATTAGTTATTTTTCGGAATAAGTAACAGAAAGGTATTTATTAAAATATAATAATTTTGATGCTATTTTAGTCTATTTTATCTATTTGTCCATAACAAATGAAATTTACGCTTATTAAAGTTATAACTTCATGTTTGAGTATAAATATTGATTTGACCTATAGTCTTCACTTTGCTTAAAGTTCTTATATCAGTTGCGTATACTCGTTTAAAATGCATATTATAAATTACTTAAGTGCCAACTTCTTTGGCATGTGATTGAGATATCCCAATTTAAAAATTGATTTTTATTAACAAATTAATTTTATAACGTGTTATAAATGAAGTTTTAGCAAAAGAAAATGGATTCTTATTTTAGGGTTATGAATATAACATCTAAAATCCAAACGTCAACGAGTATATACTCCAATAAACAGTTAGTGACTGTAATAAATTAAAATATTTTTTGCAGGATTTTGGCTCAAAATCATGTGTGGCTCTTAAAAGAAAATGTAGTTAGTTTATGTACTGTCTTATTTATGTCATGTCAATTTTAATAGTCTTCATTCATATACTATATACTTTATATAATATACCTACTATATAATTCCTTATAGGAATAAGGCACCTCTAGTGTTAACTCAGTATGTGTCTTTTTGCTAATTCATAAATATTTATGCAGTGCAGGAAAATAAAGAATTTTATAATAAAACAAAATAATTAAGTCTGTTATTAAAATACATTCTTCTTATAATATTGACTCACGTGTAGAAGTAAAATGTGATCGTTGCTACGTAAATTGTTTCTTTTATATTTCATGCTCGGTTTTTGGTATGTTTTACGTATTTAATAAAATGTCTAAATCATAATAAAGAGACACAGCTGAAGTCGTATATCTAATTAAATATCTTCAAGCGCTAGTCACCAGTCTACGCAAAGGGCACTTGAATGTTTAACTTAATTAGGTTCTAACTTTTGACTTATTAAAGAACTTAATTTTGCAAAATAATTAATACACTTAGTTTAGGGCCGATTACCCTATTTTATAATGGGAAATAAATATATTTGATTTAGTTAAATAACAAATTCATTTAGAGCAAATGCTGGTTCTGTAATGCCGTTTTACAATTAATGTGTCAAATATTATTCAAATTTAAACGCTAATGTTCCCCAGGTTTGTTATTTAATCTATATCTATATTTCTATAAACCTTGTTTTGAAACATTAGCAACATTAGTACTGCTGGAAGTGATATATTATCATTATTTAATATATTTTTGCTCATAAATAATTAATTTATTTTTAAGTTGGTTATGTTTACATTATACTTGCTCAAAATTTGACATATTGTAATATAATTAACCATTATTTTTTCACCAAGGAACGCTATTAACATATATTCGTGCGATACATGGCTTGGTTGTTCATATTCATTTTTTTCCGGATAGGTTATCAACTGTTACTGACTATAATATGCCTGATATTACAAAATAAAGTAAAACTTCTAATTATGAGCTACTTTTTTTGTCAAGATCTCGTGTTACTTCTATAATGTTATTAAAAACTAAAGTTTAAAAGTATTTGTCATATTTTGATGTGTATAATAAATGAATTGTAAGAAAATATGAGGAAATTATTCATATAATAAAAATCAAATTGTTACAGAAAAATGCTGCTAATTTAAAAGCTGATGATTGCGTTACGTTTAAGCTTAAACAGATAAAATACCTAATAGATATAATTAATTTTTTTTACATTTAAATAGCGACACTTTTTGGTCTTGTTATATAGGTCCGATGGCGATTTGATTATATATATATTTACAATTAAAATATTTCCCAATTTTATCAATTATCAACTTTATTATTCATCTACAGTTTTTATCAAATACTTTTAAACAAAACTTAACTGAATGTTTTTGATTGTCTTCTTACAAAAAAAAGACTCCTACAAAACTATTTACTAAATATTTTGAGTTCGGATAGTAGATGTATTTCTATCACGGAGTTTTAAGTTATCCAAGGTGCTATCCTTTTACAAAGTTTTATACCCTGTAGAGTTACAGTTTTAATTATACTATTTAGCTTTAAAAGTTTAAGAAAGCTTTAAAATTTTCGTTAATTTTGTTAAAATGGATTATTTACTTTTTTAAAACTTGGTTGGACATAAACTTACTAATGAAAATTAGAATACTTGAAATATATACATTAAAAAACTTCATTAAAAGACGGACTTATCGTTTAGAGAATTCTAACTTGTGTTTGTTAATGGAAAAAATGTAAATTAAAATAACTTGAGCGCTATTTACTATGAAACGAAATTAGGCGATGCAAGAGAATAGACTTATTCTCTTATACTTTTTAGACTTAAAAAAAGTGAATTAAAATAAATGTCAGCAGTGTGTTTTGGTTAATCAACCAAAGTGAGCACATTGTCAAAGTAACTAAAAATTAAACGAACACCTTTGTTAAGATTTCAATTGATATAAAAGTTCCTTAGAATGGTCGAAGAAACAAAAGTTTCAAAAATTAAGGAAGAGGGAGCGTATTTTTAAAATAGACATTATTCGTGATATTAAATTAGTTTTGCAAAGAGAGCTGATAGTGAAAATAGCAGAGACATTAATTTGAACAGCCATTTTTTTTACTGTAAAAAATTATGATGTTATGGCTTTATTCCAAATCACTGGTTTTAGAATATGGGAAATAGTTTTAGAAATTTGTTTGGGATTACTTATATCTACAAGGGAAATCTAAGATTTATTTATTTATATTTGAAGGAACTCTGCAATTTATTTATTTATATTTAAAGGACATCTGCGATTTATTTATTTATATTTAAAGGAAATCTGCAATTAATTTTTTTATATATTTATAGGTATACAGCGTCCGAAATTATACTTAATTTGAAGACTATGCCAATGTTTTTATTATGGGTTAAATTGTTGTATAAGCAATCTAAGTTACGTATATTATATTGTACGTTATGTAGATATATAATTACGTATATTTGATATACAAAGAATACAACAACTCCATTATTAATATTAAATCAAAACAAACATATCATGTATATTCGAAGAAAATAAAATGTTCTTCATACTTCTATAAAACCTATTATATTATGATTCTTGTGAAATTAAAATAGTCTCATTATGATAATTGTTAAACAAGCCATTTTATGCTCTTTTACCGAGACAAGTTCTTTAACACCACAAAATTAATTTCAGTCACATTTAATCTTTTTACGTAAATGACTTTGACCTGTTGTTTTTGTCCTTTCTTTATGGCTATTGTATTTATTTCCAGTGCAAATACAATATCAATATCTGTTGCATTACCTCATAATAGTATACCTTATTACATGGTGTTATGAAAATAACTAATGTAAACTAGTATTTTCTTAGAATTTCACGAGTACACATTTCAAATAAAACTATTTTTACGGATTAAAACTCGCGTATAATTTGGTTACATTTTTTATTTTAACCCGACGTTTCGAATACTTTGCAGTAATCGTGTTCACGGGTAGACGAGATGTAAGTGTCTGTGAGAAAGTCAGTTAATTAACTGTCAGTTAATTATACGCGAGTTTTAATCCGTAAAAATAGTTTTATTTTAAAGTAAACTAATCCGGCCGTTTCAACATTTATTAAACGGCGTTTTCTTTAAATTACATGTGCGGCAGAAGTAAGTCTATTCGAGAAATTGCAAACATAAGAACCCCATTGCAATCTCGAATCCCAGATAATACCAAAAAAAAAAACAGTACACTTGACCCAATCCAGTTTCTCATTATTTTGTCTTCTTTTCGTTGAGCAACAAATTATTAGCGTTAAACCATCGTACAATATCCGAAAGTGCCTTGTATTGTATAAAAAGGGAATTTGCTTTTCTATTACAATCATTTCAAAATGATGTGACAAGAGAGATGAGTTTTGTGCATTAATTATGTTTTTGTATTATCTTGATATTTTTGCCGGAGGTAAAACTGTTTATTAATAAATTAGATTCGGAAGTTATTCATGGAGCAGACAACTCGATCCGGTAAGATTATTTACCTTGCAACTTAAAAAATACTATTTTTAATTATTTTATTTATGTATCATAAAACCGAAATAGAGGCAAGCTAAGATAATTTACACAAAAGATAACTTATCTCTTTACAAGAGATCTTTACATGAAACCCTCGGTTACAGAAATTAAATAACATGGATATATTACAAATTAGTTAACCAAATTATTATTATATGTAAATATAACTATAAAAAAGATAAAAAAACTTTTATACAAAATCAAATATACTAAAAATATATATACACACACAAGGTTAGAATGTATCTAAGTAAATAAATAATGTTGATTATTACGTTGACATTGAAAGTAAATATTTCTTCAGTCTCAATTTATATAAGTAGATATTATAAAAATCTTTGCAAATTCCATAATTGCGCAGCATTAACAGAAAAAGATTTACGATAATTGTTTATGTAAACGAATTTGTATTGTACTTTGGCACCTCGGGGGAACATTAAAGCAACACACGAGTATTTTATTATCCTCCACTATGTAAGTTTATGCTATCTTTTTCTCTAAAAATAAAGTCCCCAGAATAAGTAAATGTGCGGTTGACGGTTTGTAGGAGACAGTCCACTTTAAACAATTTATAAAACTTTGATCGCTATCTTATATGTAATAAGAGTTAAAATGACTTGATTCTAGTGGGAGTGGTAAAACGAGGGCGCGCACAATTTAAATGCGGAAGTGTAGTAGGTTTAATCTGCATACGATTTGAGATGCCTAATTCCATGAGTCAAGCTAGTCGCTAAGGATTACAATATATGCAAATGCATAAAAATAATAAAACTGAAAAACATTTTAAGTTTTGTTCTCATATTAATATTATATTCAATTTAAAAATCTACCTCAGATAACCCCACAAAAATAAAAATTATGAAATCGAGTTTATTACTTTTAAATCGTTGCAATAGATTTATTTTTTAAGAAGGAATAATATTAAAAGACTCAGTTTGTTCAAAACTAACATCAAAAAAGAAACTATTTAATTACAAATTTGAAGGAGGCTTTTGCCAAGCGGCAAAAGAATCTACAGAAAAAAGAGGCAAGGACATTTTTTCCAATGTTATACTTTCTTTAAGTTTATGTTTATTTTGTTATTCGTCTTTCATTGGGATCTGAAAAAAGAGCTGTAATTATTTCAATACTATAACAATTATATATTAAAAATTAAGTTTTGTTTTCAATGTAATTAGAAGTATAAATGATCACTACATTTAGAATATCAATATCCCCTTTCTCGTATAAACCAGTGTACTATTGCAAGTCACGGCCTCTCTGGCCGAACCGACGTGGCGTAACACGAGTTGAGCTGAAGGAAAATCGGGGAAATTATACTTGTTTTATTCTTTCACGTAGAAAATTAAGTCTCACGGTGAAATCCGCGGCTCCTGGTGTTGTTTTTGAAAAAAAAAACCCTCTTCAACCAAATCATTCATTTAGTCATCCAGTGCTGTCCTTTTGTTGTGACTTTTGTCTATAATTCCGTTATTGCATTTTATCAGCAGCTTCCCGGTGGGGAGATCCGTTATTCCTAATTACTGCCTAATTAGAGATTCTTGGACTTTCACTATTTTAGACGATAAAGGTTGTTTTACTGAGTTTCAGATAAAAAAAATATTAAAAAAATAAAATGATTTATCTATAATATAATATATAGAGGGATAAAACAATTTCTGTTCAATGTTCTTGATTCAAAATTTTAATATTACAATGCTTAAAGTATGTATATATACAGTTTTTCATTTGCGTACTCAATTTGGCACAACTCCTGGACAACATAATGTAAATAATATTCAAAATATTAGCGAAAATGTTTTGCTCCATTCTGTATCTATTCTGTGAAGTTGTCAAAATATGTTTTCTCATTCACATGTATCTTTTTGAATATTGAGTTAAAGCGTTTTTTCAATCTCTCATATAGAATATCTATTTTTTATACAACAGAAAAAGAAGGAAAAACGTCACTTTCTAATTATTTATTAATTCTTTTGTATAAAATCTATATAACTCTATTTATGTAAAGCGCTAAACATTTATTTAATATGTTATCGGTATAATGCCGTTATAGAGATATGAAGCTTTTGTGCTTGTGGGTAAGCTCCGGTAGTTAGAGATTTTTTATTTCGTTGCAGTTTAGGATAATGGACGGTTTTATGCAAATGCAGCCTCCGCAGTGCATCAAGCCGAGGTGCTAAAAAAGTAATTAGAATAAAATTAATCATTATATATAGACTAACTTTCAAGCTATTTTAACTGACTTTTTTATACATTACATTTCTTGAGTAAAAACTATTATTTATAATTAAACAATCACATACTATAGTGTTTGTATTATATAATTTTATTTTTGTTTATTTATTTTATTAATTTGGCATATTTATAAATAATATACAAAAAAGTATATAAGTTGTGTGTAAGTCTTGGTCTAGTTTGCAAATACATCAAGTATTTGCAAGGAACTAGAAAATCAGTATTCTACTGTAGTTTCTGCTGAAATGTGAGGGTCTAATATCGTTCAATTCACTATTGACCCAACATTTTCCGAAATAAATACACGAAATATTTTCTTGTGCAACAAAATAATCAAATTACAATACCAAAATCATAATAGTTTTATGTGGCATCATTATTGAGCAAAGCAAGCGTAGCGCTCTATTGGAGAGAATTTGCATTGGTTTTACAAAGTTGGCATTAAAACGGCTTAACGGTTCGGTTTCAAATTTTGCATACATACCATTCTGATATGTGTGGTTTTTTTGTAAAAAAATTTTTCAAAAAAATTTATTGTCGTTGAGGAATAATGTCCAAAAATATCACTCCCATAGACTTCAATATAAAAAAAAGTGCTCGAAAAATTGAAGTCTCATTGTGGATGCGCGTGCCGAATTTTTTAATCGAATTGTACTGTCCCCCTGTTAATTTTTTTTTCCCACACCAAGACGAAGCCTTCGGCTTGGCTCGCTTCGCTCAACATGCAAACGGCACTCGAGATTTCGCGATCGCAGCCAGTCGAAATTGAGGGTCTGGTGGAGTTCCTAGTTATTAGTATCTATAGGAGGACTTTTATAAACAATACAAAATAAACATACACTTTTCATATGAAATCAGTCGCGTGATTAGGCTGACATTAATTTATGGAGTGCTTTGAAGCGATTGTATTAGCGTTATGTTGACCAATCGTTACATGCGATGAACCTTGATATTATATTTTTAAAGTAAAAACATGGTTTATTATTTATCATGAAAATATTTGCTTGCATATTTAATTTGCATAATTGTGAACCCTTTTGTTTTCTCTAACGAACGAAAGTATGTGACAACATTAATTACTTCCGGAACTTGAAAGGGTGGAAAGCACGTGTTGAATATTTTATATCTGCGGGTAGGTTTAAAATTTTTAAATTATATCATAATAAAAAAGCTAACTAATATTACACTAATTTCACATAGTACAAACAAATATTAAATGTTTCTATTTCAAGCATCACTTTTCTATTTCTAGCTTTACCAAAGGGATAAATGAAAAAAAAATAAGGTTGAAAAAATATATTCGAGGTTTCACTTCGCAAAAGCCTTTTTGTATGAAAAAAAAAAAAAGCTAAGTTTACGAAATAGTTCACTTTTTGTCATAATTTTTTTTTCTAAATATATTATTTTTTTCAGATGTATCATTAAGAGTAGCTGTCATTCGTTTTTATCAGTTTATTCTCACTTACCCACTTTTAGTTTGGCATATTCAATGCATAGCAACACCGATTTCTTATTCGCTTATGTGCTACACAATTTGAATCCATGGAATCCGTCTCATAAGCATTGCACAAAACAATGCATATTACCAATGGCCACCAAACCGGACTTCATTATTTAACGAATCGTGATGACTGCTAATCGAGCATTACTTGATTTAACATCGATCCGTCAATAAATTATATTGAATATATTAATTTTTATTATAATATATTAAATTTAAATAAATTTGTATTTTTGATTGGGGTGGTTGCAGTACCAATCGATTCCGCCTGCAAAAGATGATCATAATTAAAAAAACAATATGTGGAAGCTTTTTGTTTGTTAAGATGTAAATAATACTAATTAATACTATTAAATTTATTGTATTTTTAATGTTATGAAATATGCTATATATACGTTATATGTTATTTTAATAACTTTAGTGCCAAGAATGGAATTTATTAAAAAAAATAGTAATAATAAACATCTTAAATAGCATGTTAAGATGATTGGTTTATTACCCACACCGCTTGTTCTATTAAATTTATTTTTGTTGGCTTTTCTTTTTTTGTGCTAGACAAGAAGCTCTATATATATTTATATTATAATATTTATTCAGAGTAATCATTAAGTAATATTATAAAATATAGAAGAAAAATCTCATGATTTGAAAACGCCATTACAAAATGACGACAATAATATTTTTTTTACATATTGTAACAGCATCAGACAAAGGTGATTGCAAAAAACTATTACGATTTTAACATTTCTCATGTTTTTGACTCTAGTTACATTAATTACTCTACTTTGCCTACTTATATTATTATTTCACTTTAAAACAAAATTATGTATACAATTATCAAAAGTATTAAATTATAATATTATTTTACAATTTTCTAAATTTAAATTTAAAAGCAATAAAATATATCGATTGACATATAGCAAAGCACAAAAATAGATCTAAGATTCCTGTTAATACATTTAATCTAATTGATAACACGGAAATGAAGTTTTCGAGATAAGTTATCCAAGTGTGATAACAATAAATAGGTAATAATGGAAGTAATTACATTGAGAGAGATATATTGTTAATTATTATAGTACTGTGTCAGAATATAATCTATTTAACTATACTATTTAGTATATAAACGTTAATGTAAGTATCAGTATACGTATTAATATAAGTATAGTATTTAACAAGAAATGTTTTGAGGTTTCTCTAATACCATTGATTGATTAGATAAGATGTAGTATCATTTCCATCTTAACAATTTTAAGTTGTACTGTGTGGCTTCAAAAAGTTCAGCTGTTTCTTTTTAGATCAGTCGACACGTATTCAGATATGGAGAGGAAGGGCTGTGATCTAATTTAGAAACTCTTCTGGCTATTAAGTTTATCAAAGTTTATAACTGTGTTAATTCTTAAGGTTACGTGTAAGGTTCCGAAGCCCATTTATTTAGTTTGCGCGCATTGAAATCAAATTCGGTGTTCGGTGCACGTGAACTGAATGACTAATGTGTTATAAATTTCAATACTGGTTAAAAAGCTACAATTTCACTGAACTTCAAAAGCGAAAAAAGTTGGTTTAAAAAATCCAACAAAAAAACTTAAAAAGATTCAGTAGTAGTTGGAAAAGCAATAAAACTATATATTTTTCATTGATATTATGTAGGTATATTTTCATTCATTGGTCCATTTAGAAACCAGCTTGGTTTCTTTTTCGTTAGTTTCAAATTCATTTATTTAAGGGGATAAAAATAAATGATAATATTTGTAAGTATATCTAGTTAACAAATCGTACACTTCTCAATAATATTTTTTACTCTCTTCAAAGATTTCCAAAGAGACATAAAACCAAAAGACCGAGGGGAAAATTAACAAAAGAAGACATAAGTTATTTTAAACCATTATTTATAAAAAAATATTATAAAATGTTAACTATATATTTTTTTTTATATTTTAACAGTACTAAAATGTTTAAATTCCACTCTATTCTAAATGTTTAGTATTTTTTTTATCACTTAGTTGTTGGAAATATTTTTCTTGTTTTTACTTGGCTTAAAATTTACATTTTAAGATTAATGTAATAGAAATTATTAGTTTTAAGATAGTTACCTCCTGCATTCGACAGTATAGTTTGTTTTATTTCGTATGGAAGCGGCATTCTACTTTCGATAGCGAGTAGTATATTCCTTAGTCGTCTCTGTCCTAGTTTCTCCGCAAGATCTTTCATAAAGTTGAGTGGTGAGGAGTTGTACACGGATTGCACGTGCAAATACAAGGTGTTACATACAAATATACAAAGTTTTTAAATTATTTAATTTTTTAACTTATATATATTATTTAAAAATTATTTTTATGCCTTTAGTCCAGAACAATTTTGAATTATATTACAGATTAGAATACATCTATGGTAGTCGACACAATTAATAATGATAATAATATTATAGATTACTATAGAATCGAAGGCATGCAATCGAAAAAAAAAAACCGCAGGCAGTCATGTGAACTACCGACAGAAGTAAAAACTGTAAATTATATTTTTAAACTAATTGTAATTTTTAAATATATTAAAATAATGAACATGTTATTTTCACATTTATAGGCAGTCGGCACTCCGAGAAACAACTCTAAAAACTTATGTAAATATGATTTATTTATTAGTTAAAACACATTATGGTACCTATTCCATAAACTTAATTTTCAAAATTATTTTTAATGTTTGTACTTTTATAATTATTTATTTCAAAATTATTATTTTCCATTAATTCAAACAATATTGTAGTTTATTTATTTGTGTAGATGTACACAACACTAATATTATAGGATACGTGAGGATGATAGCTACAGATATCCTATAGCATGTCGCTGATACAAACTCGCAACTTTACCCATTCAAGAAGTGTCGTACGCATACAAATACTATCCAATAGATAAAATGTATTTGCGTGAGCAAGACAATTGGATTTGTGTAAGTTTTTTACGTTTTGAGGTGTCCTTAGTAATTCTAGACAATTTTTTAGGAATTATTTATGTATGTATTGCGATGCGTATGCATGTAATTTACAGCTGGTTAGTTTTCTAACAATATCGAAGAAGCTATTTTTTTCCCCATCGAAAACTGTGTATTCGCGATTTCTAAGAAAATTATATCTCAATCGGGGTGATTTTATTAACATACCATGCACATTAACGTAACTTAGAACTGATTTATTAACAGCGAAATTAATCAAGCGCGTTATAATTTTTTTTATATTAAAATCTGAATACCGCGTATTCGTAATTTATTAAAAACTAATTGTAAGATACATGCAAAGAATAGTACTACTACCACAGTACAAATCTATGCATGTTGTGTCAACAAAAAGTGATTAGAATTGGAACATAAATTACGAAATATCTTATTTCTTTTTTTTTGTTTATAATGAACATGGTACAATTAAATAATATCAATTTTTTTATTAAAGTTTGACGGATATGAAATATGCTATATATGCAAAATGTTGTTATAACCACTTGACTTTAGCATGATAATGGAATGGATTTATTTGAAATAATAATATTATTCATGATAAAAATATAACATTTTTCTTAATCAGGTTAATGTGATAGGATTCACAGCCATTAATTACCGTTTGTATATTTGAATGGTAATTGAGTTCGCTGGTGGGTATACAAAATTACTAAAATCTCTTATAAGAATAAGAATAAAGTGATTATTACACACTAGACACATTTGTCTATAGGACAATTATAATTATGAGAAAATAATAATTCTATTTGTTCATCTTACTAAACGACTTACTTTATCATTTTTTTAATTCTACGGTATTATATATGTATAACATTTATTAGAAAATAATTTTGTCAAAAGTATTAAGTTATTGCGATTGATTATAAATTCAATAATTTAATACAAGTGTTTAAATCTGAACATTGTAGTTGGTTGGTATCGATAGAGAACTTCCAGTTTCATCTATCATCTGCTATGTAATTATAAAAATTTATATAAATCAAATGTTTAGTATCAACGCGTTTTATAGAGTAGTAGTTTATTTTAGGCTGATGTAATATATTTTAGAGGCATAAAAATGTTTGTTTCTCACAATTTTACATTAATATTAGATTTTTTATATAGCAGCATTTAGGTATTATAATGTTTATTTTTTACAATAAAGTAGACTTTAGATATATCAAAACTCTGAATCATACTTTATTGTTTGTTCTGTAGTTATTGATTTTTATCTACATAAATTATATAAATTATCAACTTCACTATCAAGACATATTGATATAATTTTCCTTCAATTCGAAATCCTGTCAGTTCCATTGCTAGCTACAATTCAGTGCACTAGGACCTGTCTAAAACGATCTTAGCAATCTAAATAAATAAATGTTCTCGAAAGAGAAACTAAACTCCAATGTTACCACATAACTTTTAATTAAATGAATCACAATAAAATGTATAAGAAAACATTAAATATTTGAGATGTACATTGCATATCCCGAATTTTTGTTAGAGATATGACATTTTATATTTTCCGGTTGTAATTTAAGTCTCATTTAATAGTTTTAAAATCCATGCAATACATCTACTATTAATCTTAATAAATGTTATCGTTAAGTTGGATTAAGAAAAAGCTCTTGCATTTTATAAGCTGGAATTAATTATCGTTTAACTGCTACCTTATAGTTTCATAGAATTTAAGTACCTATTATATAAAACAATTAAAATGAAAACTTAGTATTACCTGGCCGCATTATAATAAAAATGTAGGACCGTTATATATTATATAAATAACACAATTTAGAAAATAGTGATGTCTCGGATTCTCATTAAGTCCTTACATAACAACTTCCAGCATCGTTACATGAAATTATTATGTTTAAAGTTATGTATTTTTAAATAAAGTTACGTGATTCTTGGATTTTAGATTATATATATATTAAACAAGCGATCTACTTGATAAACACCGATGACTTACTGTACGAAGCGTAGAACGGTATGCTAAGTTTTTCACTCCGATCGCCTCTCAATGTTACAATAGTTTTAGTAAGTATTATTGGAATATTTTGAGCAATGATGTACAACTTTATTTTTTATCGTCCATATATAGGACTCGTATTTATGTAATAACTATTATTGTCACTTAATTGAGCTGAGCTAAGCGAAGCTTCACGTAGTGATAATATTCAACTATTGAAGGAACAAATATTATTATTATTTAATTCTTTATTGCACAAAGTATAAAAATGCACAAAAGTTGGGTTTTGTTGCTACTAAAACATTCTCAACCTTACGACGTACAGGACAGATAGTTGATAGATACGGAGTCCAAAAATGAAACAGATGATGAACGGTAGGTGTTAAGTAGGTCACGGTGTGTGCTAACGCGATCCCGTGACGTCCCATTACGGCGAAGAGGGCAACCGTTGGTTTTTCAGTGGGTAGCCTTAAATGGCAGCATCTGCTATGCTGCCGGGTAGTCCCACATAACCCCCCGGCCGTCACCCCCTGGGCCGACGGGGTACCCGTAACGGGTTTTTCCAACGGAAAAAAAAAAAAAAAAAAAAAAGGTGTTAAGTAGGTGTAATTTGTTTAAGAGTACTTCATTGGCGTCGACATTGTACACATCAGCATAGACAAGGATAGATAGCAACAAAAATAGGTAACAGATTAAACACTTGTAATTTAGCAATATAATTTTTTTAAAATAATTTTATTCATTTTCTCAATCTTTTTCAGCAGCCAATAGCAGATATTGTACGAGTAGTTATATGATACACCGTTGAAAATATATTTTAGTAAGCGGTGTGTTAGAGGATATATTAAGTGTGATCTCGCTGACCACATAGCCAAACTTTTTAGTAACAAGCTTGGCTTATTAGGATTTACTTGTAATAAATTTAAGAGTTGTCATCCTAATATTTTCTTAGATTTTCACAGTACACATTTGAAATAAAACTATTTTTTACGATTAAATTCGAGTATAATTTTGGTTAGATTTTAATTTCAACCCGACGTTTCGAATGCTTTACAGCAATCATGTTCACGGGTAGTCGAGATGTAAATGTCTATCAGTAAGTCATCTATGTCCAACGGTTCATTAGTTTGCGTAAACAAAGTTCCGGATATAAACAAAACGCACTAACGGTATCTTGAATTCTGACAGTGCGTTCACAGACGTGAGACTTTACATTACAAATCCTTAAAAGTTATAACGCACCCTTAAATTTGATTACTTACGGTAACGTCAGGTTCCAATCCTACCTAAAAATGACGAAGAGGATCACGGCTGACTCTTGAATTATACTCGTTAATGAGTGCTGCTTGCTGATTGCTTGTGACTTGTTGTCTTGCACACCATGCTTGCAGTATTCATATTTTAAAAACATTTGGACTCCACATCGAAATAATTGCTTAGTTGTAGGTATTCGCAAATTGTTTAATAGGTATTTTGTTTGTTATATGGATCTTCTCAGACCAAGGCGCATTTAAAATCCTCTTAGCCTTAAGTTATAAGTTAGAATGTATCTTTAAAAAGCTCTTTTTTCCACCATTTTTGAACCATTGTACTTATCATTTAATAAGTTATGAATTGTTTTGTTTTAATCATTTATTTTTTATTGGTGTACAATAAAGAGTATTATTACTATTATTATTAATAATAAATCTTAAAAGCTTGTTTATATGTATCATAACATTCATTTTATTTTATTTTCTTTCCTTCCTCACCTCGGCTTATGATGCACTGCAGTGGCTGCAATAGCATAAAAATGCCCATTATCCTCAGCCTCACCCAAATAAAAAAAAGTGACTGCAGGTGCTAATGGATAAGAGCAATTATAGACAAGATAGAAAGCTATTTTATGGTTTATTAACGATAGCATAGATATTAAATAAAAAAATAGGGCATTATAGTCAATTATATAAATTACAAATTATAAGTAATATTAAGTGACATTTTAACTTCACTAGTGAAAGTATAAAGTTATACGTTCTAAGAAATTGGAAAACTTGTTCTCGTTGAATTACATTTTAAAATGTACATGTTACAGAAAAAAATTACTTTTACAGCTTTGAAAATATATTTATATAAAAAACAATCTATATGCTATAACTGATAGATAGAACAAACTTTCACAAAATAACTGACGATAATTTAATCTTATTAAAACAAATTACTTTAAATTTCACATTGATTTCACAGTCAATAGAAGTAGTACCTTATTTACAATATACTAAAGAACATTGTAGTCTCGCTCGTACAATACATCTACATCTATCAATTGTTAAGTAAAATTAGTGAGCCAAGGTCCGGTGATTTAGCTACACCTGTTCGATTGGCGACGGCAGCACTAACTCAGCCATCGGATACCCAACATTTCTCTATTCAGGCCACGCCAAGGGCGGAAATATGTTAGAATTGTAGGAAATAGACGAAAAAGTTTCTCCTTATCTTTTGAATATTATTTACTTAACGCAGACTGTCAATTCTGCCAAATTAATTACGCATATGAAAAATCGATGTATACCTATCAACTTATAAAAAATGTTACATTAAAGTTCGGTAACATGAACATTAAGAAGAAATTGCAATTATCTACATATTATTGATTCATTGTTTTATCTTTAAATAATTTCTTACAGTATCCAATACTTTCTTTCTGTTTCGGTTCTTTCTCCAATCATCTAATGGCTTTTAGTAAATTCAGCCCTGACTTTAATGCATTCTTTAAAGCTGATGGATTATTAATTTTCTTTCAATGTCAGACAATGTCATTTTTATGTTATGTTTATTACAAAAATAAGTAGGAAAAATTATTATGAGGCTAAAAATAGGCATAAGAAGAATATACTGATTTTTAAAAAAGGAGTCATTGGAAAAAAATTAACATTAATGATTATTTTTTATATTGCAAATATTTTTCTTCATAATTTTTTTGCGATGATGATGCATCGAGAAAAAAATTTCAAGACTTATATTTTCATTAGAATGTACAAATAAAACCATATAACGATAACTAAAATAAACAATAAGAATAGCACTATTTTAACACTTTGACCTACTTTCCTTATTTAATAAACAATGAATAAAAGAAGATTCTAAGGATAAATAACTTAAATTATTAATAGAAGCCTGCACTTAATATAATTATAAACAAAATCCATGAAAATGATCAAACATATTTTCATGCAAGCACGTGGAGGCACGCACAATATTTTTCTAACTCACATGTTATGAAATGTTAATGGACTCAAAATTATAAAGACGACAAATAAAAACGCAATTAAACAAATATCTTAAATAAAATTGTCAAAAATTTAGAATGAAAAAGATATCACATTAATTACACAGCCTGATTAAGGAAGTTATTGTATAAAAATAATAAATTACTAACTAAAATTTGAAATAAAAGTATTTTTTACGGATTAAAACTCGCGTATAATTGATGTAATGTATAAATTCTGTAGATGAGATGTAAGTGACACTTACATCTCGTCTATCCGTGAACACGATTGCTGCAAAGCATTCGAAACGTCGGGTTAAAATTAAAATGTAACCAAATTATACGCGAGTTTAAATTCGTAAAAAATAGTTTTATTTCAAATGTGTATTCGTAAAAATCTAAGAAAATACTTCTAACTAAAATGTTATGTGTTATTGATAGTATATTTGTATCTCCGTTCAGTTCTGCTAAGTAAAACTAAACGCGAAAGATGTGCTTCGAAATCACTAAATATCTATATAGATGGGATAAGATTTAGGTGATATCTTAAGTTGTTTAATATTTTAAATTAGTAACAATTAAAAAAATAAAAAGAGAAGCAGTTATATGAACTGCAGACAGAATAAAAACTTAAAACTGTATTTTAAAATTTCAAACTAATTGTCATATTAATCAATCATTAAAATTTCATAGTTTCTAAACTTAAATTATTAACAATAATCTAATTTCCAGCAATCAGCATACAAAGCAATAATTATAACTATGTATGAATTAACGGTTTATTTATTAGTTTTAAACAAATTGTGATTTGGTAAATACATTACAAAATATTTTTATGTTTGTGTAAGTAAATATAAATATATTTTTATATTATTTTTGCAAAGTATTTATGGTATTACTTTTGACAATTATATTCTGCGTTTGTATTATCATCAGTAATTTGAACATACCTAGATTTCAATAAAACTATTTGCTTGGCAGCAAACGTGTTTGCGCTAAGGGGAGATGATGGTGTCACACCATTCAAAAAATTCATTAAAAAAAAAGCATTTGAAACGTCGGGAGAAAATGTAAAAATAAACGCGAGTTATATCCGTAATATAGTTTTTTTGAAATGTGTAGTACTCGTGTAAATCTTAGAAAATATTAATGCCTAGATAGTTTAGGTGGTTATGTATTTGTATTACACTGTACTAAAAACTAACGCATACGTAGACTAAAAATTATTTTCCGTTAAAAATATCGTGTTTTGTAAAAAAAACATCAACCGCTCGTATATGCACCTGCTTTCCAATCACATGAAACCTCTGTTGTGTGTTATCGTTGTGTTGATTTATTTGCAAGGAACTAGAAAACCGGAATTCTACTGTAGTTTCTGCCGAAATTTGACGGTCCAATATTGTTAAATTCACTATTGAACCGACGTTTTTTCCGAAGTAAATACACGCAATATTTTCTTGTCCAACAAAATAACAAAATATCAATACCAAGATCAAAATAGTTTTACACAACAGCATTAATAATAATAGGTATTTAAAGTAAGATACTGTATTCTTAATATTGCAATTAGGCACAACAGGCAGACACAAAATAAGTCGTGATATTAATTTATAGTGTTGGACGATATTGAACGATCGTTACATACGACTGACCTTAAAATTATTTTATTGATGTACATGACTTTATTTATCATTTATCATGAAATATTTAAAATTCAAAGGAAATAAACGTGAACCTTTTGTTATATCTAACAAACATTAATAACTCCCACAACTAGAAAGTTGGAAAATAGGTGTATTATTCATTTACATGCGTAGGTTTAAAGTTTAAGGTAATTCTATAAAATAAAGTTTATTATTATAATTAATTATATTTTTTATATTATTTTATTATTGTTTATATAAGATTATTTATTTGATTATTTACAATTTATTTACATATTGTTTGATGTAAATATATATAAACATACACTCCTTATAGTATCTTTAATAAGCTCTGTCCTACAGTGTTTATGTCATGTGAAGATCAAATTTTATTTTGTGTAGAACTATGTAACTAAAGTGTAACTACATATGATGTCGTATATGAATTTTGAACGGTTAATTTAATAGGTTTGCTTTTAATCTTAGAATTAATCAAAGACACTATCTAAAGCAATGTGGTTAAAGCGGGTACAGGCGCAGTGAGTTGCCGTGGACATTACATGTTGCATCTATAAAAATCTTTTACACGCTACCTGATCTCAGCAGCTTGTCTTTCGGCCAACTTGCCCTTGATACTAGAAAACATAATATTAAGAGTATGAAATTGTTATTAGTAATATTAAGAGTAATATTAAGAGTATGAAATTGTTATTAGTAAGATATAATAATACTTAAACTTTAGAAAATATATTTAAAATAGTTGCAAGAAAATGTATCCGTATTTAATTCCATAATCAATTTACTTATATCTTTATTACATTAAATTACAATCATTGAAATGATTTGAAAGATTATTCGTTGCATTTTTCTTAAAAAATCTTTTTTTCATGTAATTTCATATAAAAATTAGAACATTTACTTATTTATTTCCATTACGTCACATATAGGGCGTTAGTTTACGTATTATAATACTTTTTGTAATATCGCGACTAAAGGGATCTATTGAAATAAGAATAACTAGTTATATATCAACTCTAGAAATGGTAAGTAAATTTGTACACGAGCCATTTAGTCAATTATTTCTTTTTCTGTAATGTTTAATAAAAATCATTATAAAACACGTCGATTCAAAGGCATTCATTAGTAAATTGCAACTTGAGTGAGTTGGATGCATACATTTGCAAGTTCCCTTACAGTGGGATCTTTGCTGATAATTATTTTATGAATAGCAATGTCATATTCCTATATTTATATAAATTAGTATTTTAATAAACTTTGTTTTTACAAAATAAAATATAATATCTGTAGTTAGCGTAGTAAAACTTCTCATATACGAGTAATATCAGATTGTTCTAGATATATGTCGAGACTACGTTTCCTTGATTACTATTCATAAATGTTGATTCATGTGTCAAATATAAAAATATGACTATATTTTCTAATATTGTGAATTTTTAACTAATGGAACAAGTTCCTACATTGTATCTATTTTAAACCGAAGTTATAAACACAAATTTTAAAATATAACTTATTTAAATAGGTTTCTATTGATTAACAACAATCTTAAACATTTTTGAATTTTTCAAGAACTCAATGTCATAAAAATATTTCAATACATATATGTATTTATAATCAAATGACTTGATCTACAATAGCTTCGTCGGAGCGAATTAATCATCTTACCGTCTTATTCAGTATATTGGCTTCGGAAATTAATTTATCTGACAATATATTACTATCAAAGAGGAAGTCCTTCTGCAATAGCTTATTCATTTTCAGGTATGATAACCTATTCAATAGTATTTTGATTGAATGTATGTAATCAATTATATAATAGTAATATGTAGTGTTATTTCAGTGTAAACTTTAAAAATATTATAATATAATTGGTAGTAGAATTTTTATTGATATTGCATGTATGCATTCTATAATAATCTATAATATTATTAATATTAATTGTAAGGACTATGATGCAAGTATCCTTAATTATAAAAAGTGCAAAATTATTCTGGAATAAATATATAAAATGAAGAAGATAAAATAAATGTTCTTCATATTTGATACATAAAATCATGCTTCCTCCTTTAGGCATCTTGCATTATACGGATTAGGTCAACGCCACTCTACTTGTGTTTACTTTTCATAAAGTGTTAAAAAACTTATGTTTTTATCAGATAGTAAAAAAATAAAATAAACTGGTTTATTCAGGTTATAGATATAACCAGGATAAACCAGTGTTTTGTTAATTTCAATAAAATACGTTATCCTATAATTTTATAAATCTTTATTTTATAATCTGATAAAAACATAAGTTTTTTTAATACTAAAAATAAATATAGTCATAAAACTAAATATAGCCATATGCCAGCGTTTAGATAAACGCTGGCTTAGTTTTAATGGGTGTCAACATATAATAATACTTTTTTAAAAAACACTTATTTTCTTTCATATTTATCACTATCATATTATGAAATATATGTTTAAGAGTTCAATATAATTATTTTCTAATAATTTATAGTTAATGATTAGTGATCACATTTCACCAGTGACCCGCATGATCGTTGGCCCTCCTTTCCAATAAAAAAATCTTTATACTAAATATTTTATTTGTAATCATTGATTGCAAATGTCTATTTTTCATATACCCTAGTGTACCCTAGCTAAAATATTTATATTAAAAATGTTATATAATAAGCTTGTCATGTTAAATACTATGCTTAAACGAAGAAAAAAAAGGATCTTATTTAAAAAATCACATTTCGGACCGGACATTCTTGGTCAAAGCTTGTATAGCTTTGTAGTGTAACTTAAACACCGTCATCGATTTTAATCTTTCTTAGATAAACAAGAGATAACTGATAAAGCCATCACCTAAGAAAACAAATTCTTTTCATAAGACTACACTAAAGATTTCATATATAAGGACTTATACATTTTATTTGTAAATTAAATTAACTTTCTAAACTTAGTTGTATCAATCACGAGTCAAAGCAGTTCTAACTTAATTAAGTAGTTTGTAAATTTAGTTTCTATCTTAAACAAGTTTAAATATACATTAGTTAGACAAGGACCTCAGTAACCCTTTACTCGCAGCATTAATATGAAAATTTATATTAAGAACATTAAAATATTAATATATTCAACAATAATAAGCAGATATAGCATATTTTAGAACTTTAACAATTAAACAATAAATTTGATACTATTTTTTTTTGTTTTCTTAAAAAAACAAAGAACTATGATATATATATATTTATCATAGTTTTAATTGTAATCACTTTTTGGTTAAAACTCCCATCCATATTTATTGCAACCACTTCAATTACGTAATTATTTTTTTAATGTTTATTTTATACATTACATTTTTACGTGGTTTTCAGTTTATAAAAAAAAACTAAAAAAATTGGTTGGTCGTTTTTGGTGGAAGCCAAAAACGACCAAAAAGCTCTAAGTTACGTAAATACACATCGTTTGGTACTAAAACGAAATTGGCTTTATTTTGGTACTAATCGATGTGAATTAGCAATTGATTGCAAATTCAGATCGTGAGAAATTGACATACAAAAAGACACACACAAACATAAAATTTTTGTAAAGTCTCAAGTTCAGGTAACCTCAAAACTTAAAGAATTTTGTAAAAAATTCAATTTCAATAATCAAAGCGATTAAAATAACTTGCTTAACAAGGGAGTAAATAGTAGTAATAGATAAATGACATCTTTATTTATATTGTTGGTGTGATATCAAAGTGTGTTATATGCTTTTATCTACTTACCTTTTGTCACTTTCCCCGACATCTAAATAACAAAATGATTATTTTAGACCAAACAAATTTTATAATACAATTCTTATCTACATTTCATAAAAAACAAAACTTTTGTGGAAGTTTGCAAGATCTCTTGTACAGGGGAAGTTTAGAAGAGGAAATAATTTGAAATAAATTCAATCCTTTCTTATGTAGATATTCAATAGTGATATATCATCATTACAGTTTTTTACAAACTGCTCAAATGCGATCCCTCACGATTCTGGTTGCGGATGACAATAATGTAATCTGTTTATATTTGTCTGTACAATTGGGTCGCTCGGTCCTATAACTAACACACTATGCTGCCTATACTTTTTGTTTTAATACATATATAATATTTACCATCTATGTGCATATATGTCAGGTTGATTGTCATTAAAGATACATATTGGTTCACAATGGATTTATATATTTAGGTTTAAAATGAATCAACAGACTGTGAAAGCTAGTTTTTATACTATTTAATATTATCAAATGAAAAATTAAATATAAATCATAATTTCACGTAAAATTTTTACTATGAGAAACTTGAAGAAAACTAATAAAAATTATTCAAGAAAAGTATACAAAAGTTATTCCTTTAGTTTTCCGCCTATACATTGATTATGGCACTTCGAATCTTAAAAAGACATTGTTCGGTATCGAAATGCCAAAATGTCCATTGATTATGGCATTTCGAATCTTAAAAAGACATTGTTGGACTTGTGAAATCGAATTGTAGAGTTAGTCTGTGTTTAGAAAGTATTATGCTCCATCAACCCTTGTGCTTGAACTGAACTGGATTCCAAGGTTCATGCGAGAATGGTTTCTTACTTTCCTAAGCAACTCATATTTTTCTCTTGTGACAGCTCCTTCGAAAGCTTATCATAGCTGTCAAAATATATTTAAATTTGTGTTATTGGCATCGCAATCATATATATCTTTATTATTGATACAGAAGATATTTGTCTAATAATTAAAAAAGCATCAATTTTACACATTAGCTTCCTATTTTTTTTTTGTTTTATAAAATACATTCCATCATTTATGATACTATCTGTTTTTTAATAAACTAGAACAACAATTATATGTTTTCCATTATTCATTAACATTATTTTTTCTGTAATCGTGCATTAGTTATTTCTTTACTATTGTTTAACATTAATAATGGATTACTATTATTTTACTATTCTTCTGTTTAATGTGATTTAAATCTTAGAAAACAATATTATGAGGTTTTATTTCCTTCCGAAGTTATCCCTGACCGATGTTGTATACAAAAGTTTTCACATTTGCTGCTTGCAATTTCCGTTCTCTTAGACGCTTCTTTAAACTAAATACGAAAAAGTTTTTACAATTCAAATAAATATTTTTAAATTTAATAATAACAACATTTTTAAAGTGTGCATTATAAAATATATATTATATAATCAATTGGGGTGTGATGGAAATGTCTACCCGATGTTTACTTCATTGACGTACTTCTTTTTTAGATATTCATCATGGATGTTATGTATGCTTTTAAGTAAAACCTAATATAAAAAGGAAGATTTATTATCATGACAAAAGTTTGTTAAGATTTTTAATTGTAAAACATCGAGCTCCGGTTCAGCTCAGGTTCAGGTTCAGCTTCAGGTAGCGCCAAAAACAAACGTTGCTTAATATCCAGTTTATTTTAATTTTTAGAAAATTCTTAGGTCTTTTATTAGAACGTTCATTTCGAATGTCACCATTAGAACAATTAATCTTTCAATTTTCACGAAGTCGTGGTGACAGATGTTACAAAAAAAATATTATCTTCTGATTTGTGCTTTGAGATTGATATTTAAATGTAATTTAAAAACATTGATGTCTTATACTCTTCAGCGATGTCAGGAAAGTTGACAGAGTCATATTTAATTTTCTTTACTGTATAAGTATGTCATGTTCTTTTAAACTTAGATTTTATTCTTAATATTGTTTCTAGGTTTGGCCTTAAAATAATAATAATTTCAAGTTCATAAATTTTAATAATGTCCAAAAAATTCGGTCTATAATTATAAGAAACATCGCAATGCTTACTTTACTAATTTAAATCATATTTTATATTGTTATTTTTCTATTATTTAAACAATACTAAACATCTACAGTAGGTATTGGTATTAGAGCACTATAAGAAAAATCTGGAAGTAGATCGTAACATATATCTTTGTAAACTGCACAAAGTTGTTGGACTATTTAGATACCTATTTGTTAAAAAGATACGACAATTCCGACTAAACACTTGAAGCAATAAAATGCAAATAACCAACTAAAGAGTCAATTCCCACTATAATGACATTCTTGGAAAGTTGGAAAATAGAGTTATATATAACATCGACGTAAGTGAATTTACGTTCCTAACGTAATTTTATTAAACATCATTCTTTATCATCCTATTTCTTATTAATCATATTCTAGTTATGATCATGAATCTGAATGTCTCTGAATATCTCTGTTAATAATTAAACACTTCACGCTTAATATAAGCTTTAACGTTTATAGTTCATTAATACAAAATTAAGTACATATAAAGAAACAAGACTATGCTGTTTCGTAAATATTTTTGTGGTATTTATACTGAACAAGATATTTTTTATTGTTTGACTACTACTCGCGGTTACTTGCAGTTTCACCTGCACATGAACGGTTTTACTTACTATCAGGATGACTAAGAGTTGTAATGTATAGCTTATGTTTGAAAGCCTATCAAAAACATAAAAAAAAAACTTACTATCCAACTGGTAGGATTAAAAAAGACATTATTATTATGTGTTAGACGCAGAAATTTATATGAAATATATGCTAATTGTTTCATTTAAAAACCTGCGAATATTGACTAATCAAGACAATGGAATTATGCGTATAATTATTAATATAAAATTGAAAACAAAAATGCTGTTTTAACACACATATAAAAACCAAAGGTGACCGTAAAAATTATAATAATTTTTCTTTTAAATAGCAAGACGAAGGTTGAAAAAAAACATGTAGTCCAAAAACACAGTGACTGCAAGTACGGCAAGGCTTCATTAGCAAACACTTAAGTTAATTGTGATATTAAGAAAAATTATAATATTTTCGTTACCCAAATATTGCGTTGAATGAATTAAGTGTTGTTACTTACCTCACTTTAAAGATTGCGGGTAACGTCAAAGTAACTACAAACTCCGTCACATACATTAATAAAATTGTTTACGTCTTCTAGAGCTCATTCTGTGTTTATATTATGTTTATATTTTAATTTATTAGTATGAAAGTACTTAACCAAAATTTTAATAGAAAATGTTGTGTATCAATTTCTAATTGTCCTTTTCAAATAAAAGAAACGAGTAGGTTAAACATTTTAAACTTACCGACGTAACTTCCCGTTTAAGGTAAATATTGATTATGCTTTTAGTTTTCTCTTTACTTAGAGTCTTTGTATAACTTACAAATACTTAGACTTGGTTGGAACGGAAACTAAATTTACTAAGTTCTTAATAAATATAAAAATTACTAGTAAAGGAAACATTAAATATGAAGTTTGATTTTGCCAAAAACCAAGTATTCGGATGTTCAAATGTGGGTAGATGTATTTTTATTTAATGTTCGATTACTTTTTAAAAATTTAAAGCAGTAAGTGTCAATTTTAAACTAGGAAAATCGCATTTTTTATGATCTTTCTTAATATTATTGTAATAAGATGTTGATGTTGAGACGTAACTCTTAAACTACACCAGCATTCAATATTATCCATTGATAAATGGTTGAAGAAAGTAGTGAAGAACAACATTTTTATATGATATTTATTATAAGTATATAAATATATTGTCATAAAGATATTGAGAGTGAAATGTAAAATGTAAAATGTAGATAAGCCGACTTACTTTTTAGAGCAAAATAATTCACAATTTGGTATCAGATAACTTAGAACCAGATTATTGTTATTATTTAATGAAGTTGGAATTGTTTAAATAGTTTTTGTGCTACTTTCTTAATATCATGCCGCATAACGTGTATTAAGTAAATAATACGTAAATCTTTATTTTAATTTTGCTCGACAATTTTAGTATTTCTCATATTTGAATAAATAGAGTATCTATATCGTAACGCAGTGCCAAAGCTGGCGTCTAATATAAGCATCAGAAGTATTAATTCTAATTGGTTATTCACAAGGACAGTTTTATATTTAAACTAATTGGTGCTTGGCCGTTGAAGCTTGTTAAGACCAAAGTAACTACGGGTATTAAGTATTTTAGAATGAGATGTAAATTTATTTTAGTCAGGTTTTCGTTCAGTTAAACGAAATATACGTTTCGTACTAAAATAAGTTTTGATCTTAAGTATCAAGTAATGTTAATAAAATGCTTAAACCAATTTATTTTAAATTATATTTCTCATGGAAAGTAGGTTTTCTTTGCTGACCGTGAACCAGATACGATACCAGAAATCATAATAGCGTGCTGAATTGTTTTTTATAAAGACATTGAAAATAAGAATATGAGGATATCTTATATTCTCAATTTACCTAATATTGTTTTTATAAATAAATGTTTAAAATATTTAGAAAACATAAACAATTATATGAAGATGAGTCATATGTTTATTTCATTTATTTTTGCATCAAAACAGTAATTTATTCTTTATAAATTATTCTTTAAATATTTTATTATGTAATTTCTCTTTTCCATGTAAGTTACCTTATAAATAGGACTTTTCTTTTTGAAAACAATGACAGTTGGAGAAGTCTCAAACTAATGCAAGATATAGTGCATATAATATATTGTAATTTTGCGATTGTACATAAAAAAAAACTATTTTAAACGATACAATACACAATTACGTAACATAACTTAAAATATATGTTACATATTCATTCAATGATTTATTTATATGTTTTCTACTTAAAATCAATGTCAGTGATCACTTATGTACCTCAATTAGAAGTTTCAGGAGTGGCTTCTGAAATAAGTAAGCTTAATTTGTATACATTTGGTAGAGTAAATCAAAATATTTTGTTTTCTTTTAATTTGAACAACAAATCATTATCGTATAACTATTGTACAAACTCTGAAAGAGCATAAATAAGTAATATTAATTCTAAAGAGTTTTGAAAATTAAAATTATATTATGACATTTATATTTGAATTTTAGATGGTTATCGATTTTAGAGTAATATTTATTTATTGGTTGAAAAATTACTGTACAACCTCTGCTGAAGATAAAAAGTTTTTTAAGTTCGATCGTTAAGAGTTGAAGTGAAAGTTTCAGCTAAATTTTGGCAGTGTGTTATAACGCATCTACAAAGTGAGAACAGTGTTGCGATATGTAGTTACATAACACAAAATGGTTAGACGCCCTCAAAAGTTCCTCCGTAAACTCAAAATAACAAATTTTACGACTGGTTACAAATACAAAGTGCCAGTAATGTGAAGGCCATAATTTTATTATTAATTTAATTCTATTATATAAAAAAGCGTTTTAGCAATTTATTTTGGAAGTGAATACAATAATTTGCATTTACATATAACTTCTTTCTCAGACTTAATTGAGATTATACTTATTGTTATTAACGTCCTGATTAATAAAGTTATTGTAATGAGCTTGATGTTCTGAAGTCAATTAAGAATTTGACATAGGGATAAATAGCTATATAGCAAATAGCATAGTTAATTTTTTGAGTCTAAGTAGGAGTAAGTAAACGATAACGGATAATAAAAAACTTGGTAAATCTTTAAGTGATTATTTTTCAACAAAAATTATTATATAAATATTTTTAGTGATTGTAGATGACATAACATATCACCAACTGGAGAAAGTAGCTTATTTTTAAAATAAGAAAATGTTAATCTAGTTTTTGTTAAAAAAACATTGAAAAAGTCATAGGTTCAACTGTTTCTGAGAAAGATTGTATTAATTATATATTTTTTAAATGATGATAAAAACTAAGTACAGTAAGAATTATATGTAGTGAAAATATATAGATATGCGGTTCTCGTTGGTTTTTAGGAGATAGTCAATCTTTAGCAATTTATAAAACTTCGATCGCCAACTTAAATGTAGTAAGAGTGAGAAAAGCTTAATTTTATCAGGATATATACTAAATCTCAAGGATGAATAGAACTTACACAAGGAAGTGTAGAGAGTTTTTTTTTTAAATTTCATATTAATATCATGTTCCATGATATTCTCAATTTTAGTATCTAACTCAGTAATATGACACCTGTGAGTTCAATAGCAATAATGATATCTAATTTATTTGAGACATTTAAATCCCTGGTAAAATATATGTAATACATCAATTTCACCATACACTTAAATAGAAAACATTATTGTTGAAGAAAAATTTGTTTGTTCAACCCTATTTATTGAAATAATCTATTTATATAACAGTAATTATGGCTTAAAAGTCATTTTAATAGGTCTGCTTCTGAAAATTTAAACGTATGTTTTCCTGTTTCTCAAATAATTAGATTATAATTTGGCGAAGGGAGCGAAGCGCTCTACCTTTCACAGTTTTGTCCGAGGTTGACACAAAAACGGCGCGATCAATCGGTTTGAAATTTTCAGGGCTAACAAAAATAGAAAAAAAATCATAAACTTCCATGTCCTTGAGGAATAATAGATAAAAAAAAAACCCAAGACTTCAATTAGAAAAAAATTCGATAGAAAATTTAGCTTTACAATGACATGCGCGTACCGTTTTTTTTTTAATTTACAGCTTTTAGAATTTCTTCTTTTTTTTTATTTTTTTTTTATCTTGAAAATTAGTTGAACACAGAATGCGTCACCTTTTTATAAATGCCACTTCGGTGCTGTTTGCATCTCGCTTCGCTCATTATGTTAACACATACCGAGATTTTGTAAGCGTTGCGAGTCAAAATTGAGGTCTGGTTCCCAGTTCTCGTTATATTATTATTAAAGCACTACTACTCCAAGTTACGGCGATCTCTAGTCAAACTTCTATTTAAGAAGAGGCTTAACACAATTTGAGTCAAGATGCTCGGGTAAATTCTACTTGCCTTATCCTTTCACGTAGAAAATTAAACGTCTCAAGCTAATATCTGCGGCTCGTGGCTTTGGTTTTGGCAGTTGATCTATTGTCTGTCGCAGTTGCTTTATACACTCGCTAAACATAAATTACTTCTTTGAGACCTTATGTTAATTTGATATAAACCCCAGGTTTTAAGATCGTAAGGTATAGTAAAATATTTTACTTTGCTTATATAACATAGCAATTTATATATTCTCTTAATAAATGATATTAATATCCTTTCATATTATATTTCTCATTTTATTATTCAAGAAAACCTTCATAAACAATATAAATACTCGTTAAACCAGATCTGAATAACAGAGCAAAGCTTTTATAAGTTTATGTCAAAAACACGGATTAAAATATTGCAAATACGTACAGGTTTTACGTGATAGTGAAATAACATTCAAGCACAATCTTAACTTAACTTAATCTATTTATTACGTTATTTCCGCTCAATTAATTATTAGATATTCAATTACCAATATAAATAAATACCAAATTTAATATTATAATAACATTCAAGATTTTAAGATATTAATTATTATGTTTTTGTTTTATTTTTTTTTAACTAAAAACAGTATCGCTGATCACTTTTCAAGAGTTTAGAAGTCTATATACAACCATATCGTAGTGGAGGCATCTTGTAGGTGTTTGTAACTTTGCATTTTCAAAGATCTTATAGTTATTTAAACACAGTTTTTTACTTTTTGATTATGGTTTCTATTACAGTTTAAATTTCTTTGTTTGTAAATATACATAAATTATAATAACTATACAATAATAACTTATAAACAACCAGTATAAAACATCTTTTACCATATTAAATTGTAATATATAAAAAGGCTAGATAAAATATCTCCAAAGTCGACTATTTATATCCATATGTATATTATGATTCATTTTATTTTATTTGCCTTTTTTCTCACTTCGGCTTATGATGCACTGCGGATGCTGCATTTGCATAAAGGCGCCCATTAATCTCAGCTTCTGCTAAACAAAAAATTTATAACTGCTGGTGCTTCGACCTACAGTAATGAAAGCTTGAAAGCTCCTTTATGTCTATTACCCATTGCGTTATATACTAAATAAATAAATAGCGCATTATAGTCAGCTACAGAAGTAATAATTAGTTACATTTTTACTTTGATAGAAAAAACATAAAGTACAAAATCATTCGATCTGAGAAATCTGATAACTCGTTCTTGTTAAATATTCAAAAATATAATACAAAATAAAATGTATTACACGAAACATGGAACAGTTGAGTAGTAACCAGGACTTCTGCCTTATGTGAAGGAGGTTACTGACAGAATAGACAACATCTGAAAGAAGGTTTCTATAAGGACAATTTATAACCCACATAATAAAGTGAGCCAATTCTTGAGACCACTTAAGATTTACATTCCTTTGCAATGTGCCGGTGTATACAAACTTGATTGTGATTGTGGTTTATTATATATTGTTCAAATAAAGAGGAGCATCGGTACTAGAATCAAGGAACGCATAGCAAATTTAAAAAATAGGCGTACGTTAAAAACGGCAGCGTGTGAACAAACTATAGACAAGCCCAACCACTTTCTCCGATTTGATAAACCAAAAAGCCTCGCTCGTGAACACAGATATATTACAAGAATGATTCGCATTGAAATTAAGAAAGCATCCTAATTTTAATAGAGAAGATGGTTGGAATCTATCAAACACGTGGGCCTACCATGAAAATTATTATATCCCACGTCTGTGAACATACTGCCAGACCCATAGATACAGTTAGTGCTAGTTGTGTGCATGCATCCTGAACTCTATGCCCGTAAACTCAGGAACCTTTGGAGGTAGGTGACAAATAAACTGACTGACTGACAGACACCATCATCTCGTCTTACCGCGACCACGTTTTCTGCAACGCATTCGAAACTTCGGGCTTAAATTAAAAAATGTAAAAATAAACGCGAGTTATATCCGTAAAATATTTTTATTGAAATGTGTAGTACTCGTGTAAATCGTAAAAATCTGTAAGTGGTAATTTGTTTTTACATCTCAAAAGGGTATCTTTTAGGGAATGTTTTGTTAATTCATTTAAAAATGATTACGAAGGGAAAGTAGCTTTCGAAACACTTGAGGTTTAGGTTAGTACTATAACAAGAGGTAATGGGTTTGCCCATCATATTAACGTGCTGGTTAAGAAAAAATGTTATACTATTATCTTTATTTTATTTTAAAACCAGTCAATATCTTTTTTTTAACTATTAGGCTGTTGAAAAATTTTAGGCAGACATGCAATATTATATTATCAAAGCACAATAACATGGTAAACTTTATCAATATTGAATAAATAAACTACTTTACAGACAATAAAAATATCTCTTAGGCTTGCCAAATAATTGATGCTTCTTCTCTTACGTTACTCTTTATGTTTTATATATGTATATTTCGTAGTTTATTGCACACAAGGCCCATATTATACTAAAAGTTTAAAAAAATAGGACATTGGGAACCATTGTTTTAGCTACATTTTTTTTCTGTAATTCTTTTAATTATAAATTCATTCATTACATTTATTCTTCTCTCTAACTTCGAGTAAGTAAGTAAGCACGTCTTAGTATTTTCTGTAAGATTTTTACGAGTAATATTTAACAACTATTTTAAGAGTATAACTGCTTTCAAATGAAGAAAAATTACAACTTTAGCTTGATATTTAAGGATTGCAGCGATCGACGATTGCAGTGATTTCAATAACGGAAACTAGATAACAATCTAATAGTGTTATACAATACAGACAAGAGTCTATTGGATACCATTCTGTTTTTAGATATGTTTTCATTAAGAGCATTGTATTTTTGAGATACAATCGAATATTATAAATTCCTAATGAAAATGTAATTAATAAAAATATAATTTAAATATTTATATACATAATAATATTTCCAATCTGCAAAGTAAAAAGTTATTTATTAAAATATATCAGATACTATAAGGATATTTGTACAGGTATATAGATTATGTGTCGACATGTTTCAGCAGCATTTAAAATTTATTAGTATTGAACGTTTGTTGCATCGGCACAAGCTGAAAGCGTGGCTGGGAAAATAAGCATACGGGTGAGGAAGAAACTACATCTTTACATTAAAATTAATAAAATTTACTGTATAACTTTTTTATATAATAGTTATATATGACGTAATGAATATATTTTATTTTAAATATATTTTTAATATGTATAAATGTTTAACATGATCGTATTTTTATTGAATACAAAGCTATAAACGTTAGACTAACAAATACACACTAAATCACTATAAAGAACAAAACAGTTTTATAAAATAATAATATTATATGCGAATTAGTGTGTTTGATTCTAACTGTAGGCATGAGGTGTGCCCTGAGCCCTAGCTGCAATTACCTAATAATGCTGAGCGGTTACCAAATTACGGCAGCTGAAGTATTTTTGTTTTTACTTGTTGTTTCTATCTATATACTTAAGGAGCTTAACACTATACATTAACTTCCTTATTAAGAAATATAATAACAATTCGTTTTTTAGGATCAATACATAATTAGGCAAACTATTCATTTATTTTTTATTTATGTAATTTTACAATATACACTATATCAAAATCCTTGGACCGCGAACGAGACCTCAGTTTTGACTCGCTGTGCTCGCGAAACCTCAGTTTGTGTTAGGATATTGAGCGAAGCAAGCTGTAACTGTTTACAGCTTGCTTCGCTCAATCATTTCTGTCATCAGTTCTGTAACTGCAATTGCATTTACAAAACGTCCTCAACTATTTTTTTTCTAATATATATTTTTTATTTTTTTATGTTTTTTTTTTTATATTACTCCGTGATTATTTTTTTATAATAATATGTTATTATTCCTCTTTAAATCATTATTTTTACTAAATTCATAACTACATACTATTCATACTATTAATTTCATAACTTCATATATTTAATAATATTTTTATTATTTTCTAAAAAGAATAACTGAAATGAATAACTACTGAAACAATTTTGATCCAAATATGATCATTTATGGTGTCATTAACATTCGTCTAATGGCAACACAGCCATCACGCAATTACTTTATTAGAAATCGCGAATACTAGATTTTCAAGCCAATTGTTTGATTTAGCTGGCGAACTAATCAGCTCTATGTTACAACAATTGTTACAAAAACAAAGTCAAATTCATAATCAGCAGAAAATTGAGCCAAAAAATATGCTATACACACTATTGCTATTGTTATTCACTCATATACTCACACACTTACACTTACCCATTCACACACAAAATTTTCAGAAAATCCAATTTCTTAAACCGCCATGATTACAGTAACAACTCTAATCCAGAAGTTAATGACGTATAAAAAAGTAAGTATCCAAAATATATATTTAATGATCGAATTTTGTAATATAGCATACTTCGGCTGCTAATTACATAAATATGTGACATAAAACTTTGCAAGCCTATTTTTAATTGACGGATACCAATTTCGTCTTTAAATCGTTTGACGTGCTTCAAACTAAGTGAGAGTTAATTTAACGTTCGACGGTGTCTCTCAACAAGGCCTCGTTCAAACTTTCAAAGGACAACCAAGACCGCGGTATTTCTATTATGCAAATTTTAGCGTAATTTCCTTCTGCACTGGACAGACTTTTAATTCAAGCGGCGTTTCGTTAACGGTTAGCGGAGTTGTGTAGCCTTCATAACAGTGTTTCAAATTTAATTGAAATAGCACAATATCTAGATTAAGCTAGTGGATGGTGGATTAATAATTTCCATTAAACACTTATATACAATTGAAACCAATACCTATACACTCTTCAAAGAAATGACGACAAGTACAAAGTAGCAAGTTGCATTAACTCTTCACCTCCGCTTAACGCCTCGCCGGCTCATAATACGCTCTTAAAAGTGCTCTATTCGGTTCAATCTTATCAAGATAACTGAAAAATTTCTTAGTGGAAAAGACAATACATGTTTTAAAAAAACAACTTAGAAACTACAATATAGTTTTGATATCTCTAGTTTTGATTGATAGTTTTGATATATCTCAGTTGCAATACCATACCAAATATTTTAAATATTGTTCGATTAAAAATTGTATCAACTATAAAACTTTCTATTGGTTTTCCATAATTGTTCACGAAAATTATAATAATATTAGGCGTGAAAAAGTAAAGAACTGTCTGACACTGAAAATTTTTCTGTTAAAATTATTCATTTTGATAATGTTGCGTAAAGTATTTTAAAACTTTGTATGCAGTGGAATGTTACCTAGTTTTATAAAATAAAGATGATAAACAAATACGTAAACAATGTTTGTATTAGGAATTTCGTATATTATCCAAACATAAATCTTTAGATATATAAACATTTAAATCCCAGATACGAGAGATATAAGAAAAAGGTTATTTGTAATATAACAACAGAATATGAAAACGTAACGGATACTAATCCGTAGATGAGCCGTCGCTTTCAAAGTAACATCTGCGGCGTCCTCGGCGGCAAAACAAAAACTAAATGAGAAAGGTTTTGAGAGTCGTATTGTGACAAGCTACGATCAGACAGATCTGCACTCTATTGTGCTAGATAGCTTTATCGTTGTATCTGAGTATTAGAACATTATATAAATATATGTATATATCTGAGGCCCTAAGAACCTTTCTAAGTATTCTATGAACATCTAACGCTTTAAATAAAATTTATAATATCTGAGAAATTAACTAAAATTTTCATAATGGTAGTTTAATAAAACTAGAATTTTTTATTTAAAGTTTCTGAGCAACAATTTCAATAAAATACCTTTTTAACTTTTACTAATTTTTTGTTTAGTTTCAACTAATATTGATCTTATATTTCTTATGTAAATACCGTCACTGTTTCAAATAGGGGAACTATCATGTAAAGACAGTCCTTAATTTGTTAAACTCGTGTGAAGTTAAGCGTAAAACTGTTTACAAAGTAATAGATACGTGACTTGACTGAGTACATTGAAAAATTGTTGAAGGGTCTTTTGTGTATTGAACATTAACGCCTAACTTCTTGGTTTAAAAATATTTTAGAAAAAATAAAATACGAAATGACCTTGTAATACCAATTGATGATACAAAATATATTTATTATTAAGAGTATTTTTTTTTATCCATTAATATAATGATTTGATAATATTAATAACGCATCAATAAACTTGCATTATACTGGACAGAAACTTGTAAGCAATTATAGTTTATACAGCTACCTACTTACGTGTCATAAAATAAATTAAAATATGTGTATACATTAAAAATGGCTATGAATATACATTTTGTATTGAAGTTATATGTAACAAAGAAGATGCCGGAAGAAAAGTTAAAATATCGATAAAATAAATAATTTATTTTATTGTAATAAATGTTTTTTATTCCTACAGACGTTTGGTCTATTATTCTTTACTATTAAAAAATCGCTTAATGCAACATAGAATATTAACTTATATAATGTTATACACATGGTTTCATTATAGTTTAATATATTAGTATTTCATTTTGTACTCTATTTATTTTATCATACAATTTATTCTATGTATATGAATTGGAGAAGGGAAACTGAATTCAAATTAATTAAGTGAATCTAAATTGACTCGAAAATAATTAGTAGAAACGTATTTACAGATATCACCCAGCTAGCAAGATCTCTATTGAAAGAGTTCTTTGAAACCATGAAGTATATGATAATAAAAAATATATATTTTATGTTATTACTTATATACTATATATATATTTATAGTATGATCATAAAAACAACAGTTGCTAAGATATTATTTTACTGCCACGATACCTCAATCATCGATATCATGAAGTTTTTTGAAGACTTACAATAATTATACTAACATTTACATGAAAAGTTAAAATGTTCCATTTACATTATACATCACATGTATTTTTTAATTTTTTAGTTAATAGACAAACCACTTTATTTATAAGAAGACGACTCTATAAATCTATTTGTTTTCCTTGTTGCTAGTTTAGTTAAAATTCATACATATGATTGTTTATCAATTTATTAACTACGGTCAACCTTACCACTACTTCACGGGGAGTAATTTATACTACATTTAGTATAAATAATATTTTTTTTTAGCTTTTACCAATTATTACGAAAAATCTCAAATTTAAGAGAACCATTATTGATTAAAGTCTTTGGGCTCAGGTTATGATGTCTATGAATAATACTCACTTTGGTAGCGTTACTTTGCCGGGTCTTTTAGTTACGGTGTGTGCTAACGCGATCCCGTGACGTCCCATTACGGCAAAGAGGGCAACCGTTGGTTTTTTAGTGGGTAGCCTTAAAAATGGCAGCATCCTCTATGCTGTCGGGTAGTCCCACATAACCCCCCGGCCGTCACCCCCCTGGGCCGACGGGGTACCCGTAACGGGTTTTTCCAACGAAAAAAAAAAAAAAAAAAAAAAGCGTTACTTTGCCGGAGGGTTGGACATTAATGGCATTATATGGTTTAATATTTAATTCTTGTCCTAAAATCTTCAAACTCCAGCTCCTACAAAAGGATTTTTTTTCTTTTGACATTGTTGTAGAAAGTTAGAAAAGCCAAAGTATAAATTTTTCTTATCAGTATATTTATTCAGCGACCGTCATATTGTGGGTTTGGCCGAACCTTTGTCTGTAATCGACGCAGTAAGCCAAGTGATTTAAGATCATAGTGTGAGGTAATAATTTCAACGCTCAAGTGTAGTTTTTATAACTTTTTTAACTTTATTTCTGTTAAGAAAATATATAATTAAATCTTAAAAAACTATAATTTAGTTATTACTTTTTTTTTTAAATATATTTATTCGTTTTCCAAACTTTTGCACTCACTATGCAGGTAATTTTTTTTTTTTTTTTGATTCAAGAAATATGAATATTTATCTGTCTATGAAAGTCATACCAAAATTGACTGAAGTGAGAAGAGTATTTGCATTTTTAGGTAAGGCGGGTATCTGAAACATATCGAAACTTGCGCAATTCGAAATGACATCTAAAATACAAGTTTTAAAATAAATCTAATTTATAGTTAGTTCCACAGAAGCATCTTAATAGAAAAAATTTGCGTAGTCACAAAGAGGTAACTAGATGAATTGAGATTAAATTTGATTTTAATTTACAATGGTAAGAAATTCTTCAAAAGTTTAAGAGACAAAAATGACAATTAGAAGTGTTATGAGAATATCTAGAAAAATTAAATTAATATTAATAAATTTACGCATAACAAATTACACTTTATTAGTTTACACCATTATATTTTTTCCTACTTTAGGTTACCTTCTATCAAAGTGCTATAGTAAATGTCGTAGCAAACACTAAAAGGAGATCATTGTATTTTTATTCATTAGAGTCGAACATTTGGTGTGAATACGAGGTTGCTTACGAAATAAAAACACACGTGCTGCTAAACGAACGTCATCTTTTTCTTATAACTGTCGGAATAGGAATAACAAATAAATAAGAAGTAATAAATGAATAATATTGGATGTTCATTTTATAATATCACGTATCTTGCGCGCCATCGTATAATATTAGTAGTGTACACAAACTTTTGGAAAAGTCTCAAAGACCATCTAGCCCGACCCATATATAACTCTTGGCTAATTAAAAACTACATGGAAACATTTGCTTAATCTTCTTTCCATATTAATATAAATTGGTTAGTAATTTAGTCGCATACCTAGAGAGATTATCACAAAAATAGTAAGAATAACTGAAGTATACAATTAATATCTTATTTTAAATTAAAAAAATAAACAGATGTTCAACTGAAAATGATAAAGAATGAATTTCTATATTCATGTATAAAACTATTTGCGCATCGTATCGAGTCGTCACAATAATTATAGAATTTGATTTAATTTGCAGTATTGATTAATGATATATGTTGAATAAAATACTCAAAACAATTTTTCCATTTTCACAATCAAAACCGAAACACGCTTGTTTTAAATATGATTCCGTCAAATGTAGTAACAGTTTTTATACATATTATATAAGATTATAGATTTGTCAATTATAGGTTTCTTCAGGATTTCTAAAATTTTAGGCATCATTCAGATTCTAAAAAAAATAATTTTATATATTTTTTAGGAATCTAATTATTAAAAGTTATTGGAGGATAAATAATAAAAATAAAATATTACTAGTCAGTGATCTGAAATACAATAAATAAGTACCGTACCATTATACAAGGCATTTTTTGAATGTTCCGGTTTCTTTGTCTTCTCTCCCATCGGTTTAATTTAATTTTATCCACGTTTTGCTATTTAGCTTTTAATATTTAAATTTATATAAAGTTTTTGTGTTGCTGTGGTCCTTGTCATTGTTTGTGATGTTAATTTATTACCAAATTGAAATACAAAACTGCTAATAAAATATTAACATTTCGTCTTATTTTAAGTCTAAAAGTCCTATATTTCATTCACTATACCCAATTTTACTATAATCTCTGTAATTATCTATACGTTTCAATTCACAAACTTCACTCCAACTTGGTAACCTCGCTTCTATTCACACTGGACACATTGGTCCCTAGTCTACTTACCTCAAATATCGGGGACGCTACAAATTTACGTCGTCCGGAGAGTCGTCTTACTCTGTCTCCATTATGTTTACTAAAATCCATGGTGCTGTATTTATTTATACTTTGAAATATATTTTTATTTTTTCTTCTGTTTTTTTTATTTCTTCTCCACTTTATACATATAAACCCACCATTCCAACACTTTCAATTCCAAAAATTATTAAAATATGTTAATATTTTTATATAAAAAAATATATTTATGTCGTTTTAAATCGTGCCACAGGTCTAGAGTTTCAGTAATCATTTTGAAAACTAGTAAGTAATGAAATAATTCTGATAAAAATAGTAAATAACTTTATAAATAAAGTAAACATAATAAATAAATACAGATAATGTAAATTCATAAGCAGCAGTAAAATGACACAAACATAAGAAAAACACTTTGTAAAAAATGCAGCAGTTAAGATAATATGCTGTTGATAAACAAATAGCACTTGATGGCTTCAAGGCATATCACGCAGGTTACAAGCGCACCGCAAAGTGATTTTAAGCTATCTCTCAATTAACTTTATTGCTCAAATTTACGGAGCAGATACAACACAAGACTAGAAATTCTTTAATTTAAGATAAGCCTCATTTTGTTAAACATGTTCAAAGAAAATCTTAAAAACTTTAGAGATTTTTCTAATGTTATTCATTTAATTTTGTTTATTTCTTAAGATGTTATTTTTTATGTGTTTTAATGTAATAAGTTGTTTATTAAACCAAAACTAAAGTTGTTGCTCTGTAAAGAGAAATTAATGTTTTATGAATCATTTTCATAAATATAAATTAATTGTATACCTATGTATATTTTTTATTATTAATTATTAAATTGTAAAGATAAACAACATTAAAAGCTAATAGTATTAATAAAGATAAGAAAATACTACAAGGTTTTTTATTTAATGTCTTAATTTTAAGGATTAAACTAGTGTTAGAAACTACACTATACATACTTACAACTACAATACAACAATTTGGTATTATATCCTATTAAAATATGTCAAAAGACATTTTAGATATTTTACGAAGAGCTCTTTGCAAGTTTACCAAAATGTTAAGCCTCAATTTATGAGTTAGTTTTAGAGTTCGTAAGCAGTTGCAGTATAGTACTTATGTTGACTTCATTGGAAACTCTTGCTGATGCGATTAAAACTTTATTTCACAGTGCAGCAAACGCCTCTCATTTATGTATGCGCCACATTTTGAACTTGAATCGTTCTGCCGTTTACATTTGTTATTAGTTTCTTTATCTAGAAACCTATGGCTCTAATAATATTAAAGTTAAGTGAGGGAACTTTGAAGTAGATTCACTAAGATGTGCATTTTTGAATGTATGATTTTGGGAAACGACATTAAAACTGCATAAACAGTCCTATTACATATCGTACTTTAAAAAAGCATAAGAAGTTCTATTATAAGAAGTTATATAACTTAAATAGAAAGTATTTTTATATTATTGACTGAGCAGAGCTTGAAAGTTCCTGGTCTGAGTCAAAACTTTTAGAAATTAATGAGTGTCAGTAACTCGCGAAGTGTTAAATACAACTTGAACAGTTTAAAGCAAATAACAAAGTTGCTAGAAGTTTAAATAAAATTCTTGGTAATTGATAGTTTTATGATTTTATCGTTTTCATTATTTTTACCAATATCTATAATTGTTTTTCAAATCTTTAGTAGTTAATAAATAAAATTATATGACTTGTTTATTTTCAAAGACGATAATTATACTTATCAAATTTACATTCTGTGTTATTATTGGATAAAACATCGGAAGTTGCTTTTTTTTTTAAATTTAAATATATTGAATTTATTTTCAATTTATTGAAATTTAAATATAGTTGAAACTTTAAAGCTTTATTTACACGAACATTTAAATCTCCGCTACAATAGTTTTAATAAACGATTTTTGTATAACTCACAATAATAAAACTTAACGGATACTAATCATACTACTTATTCTATGAGCCGTCGCTTTCAAAGTGACAAAGTGACATCTGCAGACTTCTTCGCAGGAAAAGAAAAGGAATGATTATGGTTTCGGAAGTCGTATTCGGTGCAAGTTGTAAAGGTATATCTGAACTGCTAGCTGTACTTATTATAATAACTAAGAATGTAGTATTACCATGAAATCTTACGATTAACGATATTAAGAAATATTTACTGTTTATGATCCGACTACTACCCACTTATGATGTATGTATTAAATATATTGTGAAAACTTAATTGGCTTATGTATGAATTGTTTGTGATGTTTTAAGTTTATTATTGTAATTGCTGTTTGTTTTCCTTAATAAACAAAAAAAAAAAAAATAATTATTTAAAAAAAAAAAAACTAATTCGATAATTACAGCGATGTAGAAACAACTTTTTGATTTTCATAATTAACATATTTTTAAATATTACTTTTACCCAAATTCTAAGGATGATAGTTTAATTTTCGTATTTCGTACTCGTGATACTTGTATTTAAGTAAAACGTAAAATGCTTTCAAGTGACAAGTCTTGACATTACTATATGAAGTCGTAACTGATTTTTAAAGCAATTTTCACCCATAATAAATATATATATAATATATATATAATAATTTTTTATTGAAGTAATTGAAAACAAAAAGAAATATTTGAAATTTCACTTGTTATTATTTTTAGAAAACAAAATTCAAGCAATCGTGATTTTATTGTGTTTACCATTTTATGCATATTATATTATTACGACAAATGCATATGAGAATATTAGTAAGAACATTAGTAACAGTTATCTTTTAAACATATTAAACATTATTATTTAATAGACTTAATAAAAACTTCTACAATATATTAAATTTTAATATAAATAATGTTACCTAGAAATTTTATTTCTGTAACTATTTCAATATTTGAGTTTTATATCTTTATTATTTTTCAAATCTAAAGACTTCAGGTGTATTAATTATCTGTTAACATATAATTAAAATTACATAATTATATTTATTTAAATGAACAAATCTAAACACTAAACCAAAATTATCAAGAAAAATGATATGAGCACATTTCAATTATAAATCATAAATAAATTCATATTAGTATCAACTATAATAATATTAAAAAAATAACAAATCTCGGAGAAATTTCATTTTATACGTCACGGTTTAAAATATTTTCGTTGCATATTTCGTATAAGAAAATATTTAAATTAAAAGTTTGGACTTTATATTTAACTGAAATTTATACCATAGAATGATATCTGCCATAAATATATTAAATAATTTTTTTAGAGATAGTAAGTAGTTTTTTTCAATTAATAATTTGATTCACAAACTCAACATAACATTATTAGTTATTTGGTCATATAATCTACAAATATACTAAATAATGGCAGACATATTAAAATTGTTAAATTTGTATAACATTTTAATTAATTGATAAATTAATTGATAATTGATAGATAGATAGATAAGCACTTTATTGCATATTAGACAATACAATAATAAAGTGAGTAAGTGAGTAGTTTGTGTATATTTATAATTGAAATAACTTTGTTTATAGACAACAAACACTACTGAAATTGTTCTAAATATAATATTAAGTTACATTTTCTTGTTCAGGGCTTGGAACTTGGGACTTTTCATACCTTCTGAATTTAATTTGAATTCGGTGATAAAGTACAGTTAAGCCTGCATTTACTCTTTATTTATTTTTGTGCATACCCATAATAGCGACATAGACCATAACATTGTTCTGAAACCCATTATAATTTTTAATTATGACTTATTAATTTAATTTAATATAGTTTTAAGGTACTTCGTGCTAAAGAAATATTTTAGATACAATAATTAAAATACTTCAATTTCAAATGTCCTTTCCTCGTACATTTGTAAGTTTGGATCATCTTAATTTTTTTTTTATATTAAGTTTTACTTGTAATTTTTGTTATTATTGTAATATTATTGACAATGCCCGAGGAAAAAATGTATATTATAAACGTGAAATATGATATAAATATTTTTAAAGAGGTCACGACCTATTTCCACCTTAAAAATCCAGAGGTTTCAAGCAACTTCCTTCGCCCTGAAATCTATTGAAATAACTAGTCGAGTAAATTTTTATGAAGATAAATATTATATTTTTGCAAAGTAATATCTTTAATAAAGTAAAAAACATTTCATGTTCATAAAATATTACTTTTAAAAACATCAATGGTCATTGTTTTTCAGGGCATGGAACTGGTGCGAACTAGAAAATTTTTCCAGGTTGTTACTTTGGGATTTGTACCTAATGCCTCTTTGATTACGAAGTTTTTCTACAGATATTAAATCCGTTTATAATATTTTTACAGAAGCATTACGGATCGTTCATATGTATCTGATAGTTAACATAATTTATTTGATGTAACATTTATATTGATAATAAATAACAATGCAGTGTAATATTTCCATAAGGCGTTTGCTCATTTCTTCAATTCAGCGTTCAACCGCAACGATACAACAAACGTTCATTACAGATACATTTTAAGTATGCCTGAACCATATCAACAGAAAACCTATGAATTTTTCGATAAAGTCTATAGTTTATAACAATAAATATATCTAATGTCTTTTACAGTAGTTATTTCTCAATAAACGAATGAGAAGTTAGTTTAATTTAGAATAAAATCCTTAAACTATATATAGTTTTAAATGAGAATATTTTACTAATTGCAAATTAAAGCTACGTTTATTTAGGTCGGTAACTGGTTAGCAGAACTTCCGTCGCCTTGATATATATTTAATTAGTTAGGGAAGTTAATTCATACATTTAAAATGTCATACTAAAAAGACAACTCTTTGGCTTTATACTGGTAAGAAACCTTTTAAAAGTAATTCTTTTAGTAGCATCAGACTTTCTTTACTTTATAAAGATGCCATTTTTAAAACTGAGACAGCATATGCTAACAAGTTCTTATTTCACAATATGGAAAAAGTTCATATTCTCTTAAGGTAGTTTTTTTAATAAACACGTTTACAATTATTATTACTAATAGTACAAAGTCCCTGTGCCTTGAAATAGTTTTTATGCACTTTACGGTCTTATACAAAAAAAAAACGAGCTTTTTTTGAAATACACTTGCTTTTTCAATGTCTTAAAAAATTGCAACATTTGATTTTGAAATCAATAAGGCTTAAATAATTATTATTAACCGATTTTATTTAATAATTAGGAAACATATGGACCAATAATACTCAGAACTTTTTAATAGACTTTAAATTTGAAAGTAAATTCCTAAACAAATGTATAAGTATAATGTGTAATATACATGCACGCTTAACCTCGAAAATGTGCATCACTGTTCAATACATAAATTTATAACTTTTAAAATCCTTACTAATAATAAAATCCATCAAAAGTTAACCTGATTGATACGAATAAATTTTAGATAGAACAAAGTAATCGTGGTCCATCGATCACAAAACACTTCATAAAACTCAGCTATAAATTACACAATAAAAGTGATCGTTTCATTTTACCGTTAAAGGATCGCAAATCGTAAAGTGTTATAACACCAGTCTACTGAATGTTTGTTAAGCTTGTGAAATGTACACATGCCACAGGTAATACATAAGAAATGATTAGTTATTTTACTATTACAAACAGGTTATTACAAATTTAATAGTCAAATGAATACACTTCTAAGACTATTTATTATAAAGAAAGAACTTTGTTTTATAAATTCATTTAAGATTACTTTCTGAGTTAACTTTTGAAATAAAACAATTATTATTTTTACTTCAAGGTAAGATAAGACCTCGTGTTCGTTGAGTTAGTCTAAGTGAATTCTGATGCACACATTTGTGCACGAAAGTGTAAAATGCTCTCAGAATAATAAGTATGAATCCGTGGGCTAAGTAGCTTACTTAAAGTATATTTCAACTAAAAACTAACCATGGAAGAGAATTGGGTTTCAAATATTAGAAGAATATTTAAAATAAAGGAATTTTTTAAAAGAGCCAAATTAAAAAATTGATAAAACATTTAACTAAATTAACTAATTAATTAATAATATTTTAGCACATGTACATGAAACCGTACTATGTTCTTTATCATACTTTTTTAAATTCAAATTAATCAAAATATTAAAAAATTCTAAATGGTAGCAAGGATGCTAGCAGCGTTTATGAGAAAAATAATTTAACAGTTAGAAAGACCTCAGACGTTAAGCCATAATTATACATGTTTAACCATGATATCAGACACATATAATTTACTTTAAAAATTGTTTATATTATTTATTAATACAAAACGAGTCACTACAACTTTTAGAGGTTGAGAACAGCGGATTCTATATTATGCTAATTGTTACGTAAAATGTGATTTTTGTTTTTATTTTTCATTTGCAATATTCCCTTAAATGGTGTTTGCGGGACTCGGTTGAAGTACAATTTTAAAGTTCATCATTTTCTGTTGTATTTTCTTTAATCTATTTTTTTTATTTGGTAAAAAGATTTGATATTGACATAGTTTCATTAAATAAATTGTGATAAAATATTAAGAATTAATTTGGTAGTATTTTCTGTATGTTAAAAAAAAATCTAATAAAAGTTGTCTTAAAAATAAAGTTGACAGTTAAAAGATATATTTCTATGAAAATTTTAATTTGGGTGCTTAAAAAAAATATTTGCACTTCAACATACAATATGAACACCAAACGGATACTAATCCATAGATGAGCCGTCGTTTTGAAACTAACATCTGCGCCAGCAAAACAAAAACAAAATGAGAAAGGTTTCGTAAGTCGTATTGTGGCAAGTAACTATGACGCAGACCTGCACTTTATTGTTACAGCAGTACTTATATTTCTTTTTCAGATATCAATGAATATTTATTTCAATTTACGTTACTTAAATGCTATTAGTATACTGAAGAAAAATAACTTATTAAATTTGTACATAAATCTTATAAGATAATATTTTTAACTTAAACTAATAGAAGATTGACATTAGACATTAATATATTACAGTTAATGTTTAAATTTTAGCAAGTTTTGTTTTTGATTGTTCTTAAAATGCTTTTATTTTTCCATAAATATTTTTATATTAAATAAAAAGAACACCAAGAATCGTAATTCGTGACTCTCGTATTTTATGTAAAGCGTAAAATGCTTTACAAGCTACATAAGACGTGACTTGACTAACTCTTTACGGTCGTGGAGGATTTTTCAAGTGATATTCATTGTGTATTATTATTTATAAGAAATCTGTTAGATGTATACAGTTATCAATTTGCTATAATAGTTTTGCGACTTGCGGTAATACTGAAACTATTACGGATGCTTCTCTTCTTATCTTTTAGCTTTTAACTATTTTTATTATTATGAAACGATTCATATATACTTTCTTTAATTTTCTTAAGGGATCATGTTAAATTTTATTCTGAATTCCTAATTAATGTATGAAAAAATATTAATTGTAATCGTTAACTAGACAAGTTGTGAAATCTAATCAAACAAACACATTTATTTTAGTTTTGTTTTTTAATATTAGATATTATTTAAATACACTTTTAAATTGCATTTAATGAATTTACAATATACAAATATACATGAGAAATATATTTAAAAATATATCTTTTGCAATGACTAAACCAGTATTGCATTCTATATATCTCTGCGCCAGAGATGGCGGAGACTGCGATAGCTATAGGCTGTCATCATTTAGATATAAATGAAAATGTGTTCACCACAAATAATTAACTGGTTATATAATAGTATCAATTATTATTTATTAAACATATGAATATTTCCTTTAAGCAATTCCAGTTACGAAAAGCTTTCACAATAAAATAAACCTTACCACCAATAATATTACAAAGGCCAAATCTTGTTGGCTAATTTGTGCCAGGAATACGTCAATTTCTCCAAGACCCTCCGGTTGATTTTAAACTTAAATTGTGTTGGTGATATTAAGCAAATGTACGTCAGTATTACTTGCCTAAAATTATCAAAACAGTTTATTGCAGATTTATTACATTTCATTAACTTAAAAATGAAACAAAAAGAAATATTTATATCTTACATTTTCTTTAAAATACGAGTTATTTTTTTCATTGTGATTCCTTTTTGTTGACAATAAGATTCATCGATTTATAGTATATCAACATCAATCATGCATTTTTTTTTGTAATTTAATCGTAGTCCTCGGTAAATAAATAAAAAAATCACTTGGTCGATTTCGTTAAAAAACCAATCAGCTGTAAGGATTCGTATCAAAATGAAGCCAATTATTATTACAAAGCATATATATATTTTTTATTATATAATAGATGTGGTCCATATTTTCATATGTATGTTATATTTTTAATTAAAATATTAGTTATCGGCTAACTAAAAGATCGTACCAATTAAGGTTGGAACTAAAAAAATATATATTTTTATTGATACGATTTATGCTATTTTGAAGTCCATTAAAAAATTAAAGAAATAAATACATAATTAATAAATACAGATTTATGTCGATCATGGGCCATGCATATTCACTTTGTGTATAGTGAAAAAACTTGAAAATATAATGATTTCAAACTGTGTATTACATGTATTATGTGTGTTATGAATGTAAATATATCAGAATAAAATCTATAACATTAATAAAAGTGGTTTAAGCTGTATATGTCATCGTTATCCCATATGCCTTTATACCAAGTCTTAAATGTCTCAAAGTTTTAAAAGTACAAGCTCTTACGCACAAAGTCATGATTTCCCACGAGAAACCTCTCAAGTTTCTGGTTAAATTAGCTAACTCAGCAATATAAACATTTTGCAATGGGAAATACTATTTATTTCATATGCAAGGATTTATTATTATCTGCCGAAGACTAATAAAAAGAAACGAATTTAATACTAAATCATTTTACAGTGATGTATGAGGAGTTCTACACAATATTAAAGTACAAAATAAGGATGTAATTCAATTTTTCAAAGTATATTTTCAAATAATTTTACACGTTCAACGTGTGTCTCTGTGATTTTGACACTCTGTGTAGCTTAAAAGCGATAAAACGATTTGAGTTTCATTTGTTTAACCGAAAGCTCGGTCTGTCGACATGGTTTTTCTCCTGCTATGATTAAAAATAACAAAAACAGTCGCCAAAATATTCAACTATTATTTTAATTAAACATAAGATATCAGACTATATTTATAATAATAATAGAGAATGTTAACTAAATATTTGTAATTCCGAACGAAAATTTAAAAAATACGGATTTTTGCTATATATCGTACCATCGATATCCATACATTCTATACATAAAATACATTCACATTGGATATGATAAGAAATTTGCTTTGTTTTTACGTTTATATAAATATTACGTAATAGTGTTATAAATATATTTTGTCTACAGGTAATGAAAAATAAAAATTTACTTATAATTATATTAGATCCTGTATGACCGTGCTTACTCAAGACAGGGGCAGATTTAATAATATAAAGCCTTCTGTGTTGTATATCCCAACTTGGATATCAAGTTTTCAAAGACCGTACCGTCTGTCCTTTATGCAAATATTGGATAATTTCCTTGGCGAGAGCCACAGGAGACCCCTTTTGCCAATGTTCCTCTTCATCTTTATTTGTTACCGTCTTGACCTAACTTGTAAGTAATCGTGTTAAAAAATTAATAACTTAATTTGATCATATGTATCAATCATATGGATCATATGGATTAATGTAAGATGAAAAAATTATAACCTTGACTGCAAGTCACGAAGACCTCCACAAGCCTTCCGAAGATGATAGCACATCATCCTCTCCATCTCCCGCACCACTATCTCGAGGCATCCAGATAGATGCTGTAAGTAGTTCACACCGCCATGCTCAGACCTCATAAATAAGGACTTCAAATGGGTTTGAAACTAGTCGGCAGTGTTTACGTCAATACAGCTGAATAATTCAATACAAAAGTAATCATGGAAAATGTAAGTGTAAATACAAAAAAAAAAAATATCCTTGTAGTTTAAAAATTAAAACTGAAAAATAGAAAAAAGACAAGCTCATTTAAATAACTTTCTAATAATTTTATCTAACATCAAGACCTATATCTTCTCATATGTGGCAGAAGTAATCAAAAGATTTGGTGTTCGAATAATATTTCTTGATATTCAGTTTTCTGAATATATGTGTTCTTATTGGGCAGTGAGAACCGTTTTTGACGGGGCGATATCCCAGCCATATCACATTCAAGTATATAATATAATTCGTTAAAACAGCAGCATTTAACGGTTACCTCTTTCTTTACTCATATTTCAAAAGAATCATTCAATTATCATCACATAACTATGTTTTATAATAATAATCAAAAACAGAAGAAACCATCAACTAATATTAAGTTTTCTTTTATAAACGTACTCCTGGGTGATGATAGTTCATATATAGTTTTTTATAACCTTAATTAACAAATAATAAGTTTATTCATTGTTTATCATCATGTCAATCAAGTCTCAAAGGAATTGGTACTTAATTAAGGAGTTTGTAAATTTAGTTTGTATTTTAACAGAGTCCAGGTGTATGATAGTTATACAACGAGTCTAAGTAAAATTTAGACTCATAACAAAATTAATATTTATACTTGAAGTTACCAAAATAAGTAAGATATGATAACATATTATTTGGTATCACACACGATTATTCAATTTATAATAGACAAATGAACATTAACATAAAAACTAATATTGTAAAATATAAAAAATATATAAAAACAATTTTCTTAGGAATACAGACTAATAAAATTTATCTTACATCCAGAGAAAAAATATACAAGTAATTAACTCTAATTAAATTCGAAAACACACACGGAAATTTCAGTTTGTGACGGAGTTCGTAGTTAGTTTGAAGTTGATTATAAACTTTAAGGTCAGGTAGAAAGACTGACAACATTCAAATTAACAAATATCTTTTTATGTCATCCAATTTCAAAACTAGGTTAAAATTATGATTCAATTAAAGTTGATAAAAAGTTGGTCATTACTTCTCAGCTCTTGCTCTATATGAAATTCTATTTCATGAATTTTTTTTTTTTTTGAAAATCTGTTAAAAACTCTTCTATTTGAGCATTTATTCTGTCCAATATTATATTTTATGTTTTAGGTTAATATTAACTTTAAATCTTACATTTATATAACACATATATCTTTATAATAAACTTATATTTTAATTATTAAGAAACATGCCCATTTTTGACCTAAGAACTTCTTAACGCGTCTAGTGTTATGATATTTTTAAAAAAATGCTTTTTTTTGTTATTCTCATATAACTAATTACTTTTTTTAAAATCTAGTAGTAAAAACAGTACCACATATCGGTGAATACAGAATAGAAGTATGTTTAGAAACAAGTCATATACTTGAATTAGGTGAAGGACAATGTTTGAAAAAAGGAAAAATAAAGTTTAGACATATATCAAAAAAACAATATTTTGTTTATATTAATATTAATCGATGTATTTCAACATTGAAGGAAGGAGTTCCAAAGGAACGGTCGTAATGGGGTTTTATAAGATTGAAAAATATTCAGTTACCTTGTGCCTAAAATACTACTTAAGGTGTTGAGGTGTTTTGGCAATAAAATCTTTGCGTTCAAATAGTTGTGTGTATAATTTATTATTGCACAGTTACAATTTGGTTTAGTTATTACACAATATTGCATTTAACATTATTATATACTCCTCAAAATATAACCCGTTAATGTAAGTAATCCACATCCAAAATTCTATCCTATCCTATCGTTATTTTTGTTTTAACCTCAAAAAAGTTTTTGAATATAATTTTGTTTTAAGAGTTAGTAATGAAAACTATATTCTTAAAACAGTAAACAAAAATACGTTAAAAACGACAGTAGTGTTAGTAAACGATATCCATAAAAAATATATATGATGGGTTTTTCAATGTATGGAAGGTGGGCATGCTTCTATATTTCAATAGTATATACAAGAGAAATAACTAAATAACCAAACTAAAGTCCCAAAAAATTAAGAAATTCAAAAAAGGTCATAGCATAATCGGTTTTAGAACTGGCCAGCGATTTGGAATCCATCCATATGTATTTACCTAAAATGTTAAGAGGCTTTTAAAGCACTACAATATGAAAATATTATCCTAAGCTTATATTTTATTAATTATTTAAAACAATGTAATAGCACTACACTGTCACTTATATTTCTTATTTAGTAACTTTTACAGCAGATATTTATTATGCGTGCCATTTTCTACAATTGTACTTAAATTCTATAATAATTATACTTATTCTTTTACAGTCATTTTATAGTTTTATTATGAAGTCCTCTCCGGGCATATTTACAGAAACCTGGTGATACGCAATGAGTAATCGTATCAGTGAACCGAAATTCCCGGTAGTGAATGACTGTAAGTAATTTAAACAGGTATTTGATTCGTTGGTTAAAAAAAATACTTTGTATATGTTTATGAGGTAAAATATATATTTTTTTTGTTATATAGAGAATGTTTAATAAATTTACTTTTAAAACACACATAAGAATTACTAGATTTTTTTTTAAATTATGCCTGAAATTTTGTCATGACTGACATATGTTTATTTTTTTGTTAATTGCAAACATGATATTGTTCTGTGTTTTTTTTTGTAAATTTATACTGTTATTGGTGTACAATAAAGAATATATACATATATATATATATATATATATATATATATATATATATATATATGAAGTTAAAGTTTTTGTAAAATATATTTTGTTTCGCTCAGCTTTCCTCGCTTGCTTTCTGGCGGCCCTAGTACTTCTCACCTTATTCACTATTATGAACTGTGTGTTTTTATGTCCAACGGGTAATGTTGGACATAAAAACACACACGGTTAATAATAATGAAATAATTCTGATAAGACAGGAAATGTCATAGTTTCATAAATTGTGGTCACGAATATACTATTTGTTCTGTTGTTAAAACATTTTAACTGATTTATAATATTTTTTTTTGTTTTAGTTGTATGCATTGATTTATAATAATATTTTTTTTTATATTACAAAATAAACAAAATATAAAAGCGGTGAGCAAAGACAAACCGACATAGCCAAAAAGAAAACAAATAAATTCCAGGTTCTACCTATTTGTTTTAAGAGCTTTATCAGCAGGAAAAAAAGGCCAACATATACATACCCTATTTATAATGAAAAGATAAACATTTTTGTTAATTTACTAAATGTACAATTTTAACAAATGAAGTCATGGCAAAGTTTAATTTTTGTAAATAGTACTTAAGCGGCGTTCTCTTGTCATTTATCTAGAGCAGCCCATGCTTAAATGTAAATGAAACCTTTAAAAACTCTCCCTAAAATTTGTATTTTACGTTGTTATTATAAGGCATTTCCGAGGTCAAGTTGCTTGCAAGACCCTAATATTCTCTACCATTATAATAATATTACTATGTAACCTATCATTAAAGGAATACCTCAATAATAAAAAAAAGCAATATTGCTGAAATATACGTTACAGATAAAGTGAGTCATTAGATTCGTAATTTTTTAATAACTCATTACTTGATAGATGAGGCTCACGATATTAGGAAGGAAAACATAATTTTGGGGTTTACCTGACTACATTATTCCTTAATATTTGAATTAACAAGACAAGAGATTATATACTTTTTCTCTACTTCATGCATATTTTTAAATAATTGCTAGGCATAAAAAGTGTAATTATTGTGTAAAGAAAAAAATAAGTAAAATTTTGATGTCGAAAATCGGTATGATTACAATAACTTCTTTAATCTGGAACTTAAAAATGAAGTAAATTTCTTATATAATATATCATTTAAAAAAATTGAATTTTGCTTCTGCTTTACATACTTTTGTATATATTGGGTACATTGTACCCAACATTATAAAAATATTTAAAATTTAAAAAATAGTTTTATAGTATACCGTTTTTATACAGGGTAATAAAACAAAAATGTACATTAAATTTCTCTAATGTTTTTCTAATTGCAGTAGTTCTAGACGAGAATATTAATCCTGCTCTTTTCTTCTACTAAAGCAGTTCAATTTCCTGCACTAAGTGTCTGGCCATGCGTGATAGTACTTCAAGAATTTTAAATCAAGACAGGGATTTATTAACAAAAACGTTTTATATTCCAGAAGTGACTTGAATTTTTAAATTTGTTTACTATAATACACAGTTATGAATAAAGTTATAGCTGATATCTTTGCGATCAATGTTCATTATCATAATTGGTGGGTGAGAGACGGGAAAGGATTACGTATTATTAATATCCGCTCAGTCGCGATCACGTTGGTTAATAGAGACAACTTAAGTTACAACTGAAAGTGAACTGAAATTAACTTTTACTTTTACTTAACTGAAAATTAACTTTTAAATAACTCTTAAATTAACTTTTATTGAAATTCATTTGTTACTTCATTTGGGAAAGGTTTCTAAGAAATGAGATTTCAAAAATAGCAAACTAATTAAAGTAGTAATACAAAATAGCTTTATATAATATAATTGAAATACATTTTTTTATCTAATAGATTTTGTGTTCAGAACTTGTCTGAAAGATAGGCAAGGTCTCGAAACTTGCTCATAAATGTATTGGATTAATTAAAATGATATTTAAATATGGCTATAAATACCTATTTTTATTAATAAAAAATACTTAATGAAATATTTATCGATACCGACTGGAATCTTGCCTGCGACTTTGGTTTTCTAGTTCCTTCTGGAATATCACTCTATGTTTAGTTGCATAAAGAGTTTTGCAAATATTATTTCACCCAAATTATATTATTTAGATTATACTAATTAGATTATATTTAGATATTGTAACTTTCTATTAAGATCCAAACAATCCATTTATAATAATTAATCCCTTTCATGGTAGCGAAATACGAACTATATATTTTGTATTGTCTTCAAACAGATTTGACCATGTTAGGCTTATTTTCAATATTTTCACAAAATATTTTTTTTTTAAACAAAAATAAAGAGAGATTATAAAGATTCTTTATCATATTAATCATAATATAATATACTTTAATTTGATTTTATATATTCAAATATACTTCTTAAGTTAGGATACATGTCACGCGACAATGTGGTGAGGTGTACAAAATGTTTGAACGAAGTAAGTAATAAGTTAACTCCAGATATATTCATTGAAAATTTAGTTAATATATATGCCCGTTTGAAACAAATAATTAAAAAGTGTGTTACAATTTATATTTGCAGTTTTATTAAAGTTTCGTAGTATATGTGAAATATAACTCAAACTTCTAAAATTCAAGTTGCGATATCATTAAACTGGAACGCAACAAAAATATCTAATCGTCTTCAGTTTTATGAACAAGTTCATTGTACTAACGATCACGTATTTTGTAGGAGTATTTAGAACAGGAAATTCAGAACTGTACGGGATTCTGTAAAGAATCGAAAACTATCTGTACTTGTTTACAGCTGAATTATTTAAGAACGGTTTATTATTATACAGTAATTATAGTATCATAAATTAATAACTATTTGAATTACTAATTATGTAGCAATGATTAATACAAAATTAGAAGTTATTATTTTTTATTTTTGTTTTATAAGAGTAATAAATATTATAGAAATCTTGTACTTCACATAAAAATGTTGGGTGTTATAACCATTTTGCAATGTATTATACAATATTGTTTTGTTCAGATTTCGAGCTTAAGACGTGACAGCAGGCACAGGTTACAGCACTATTCTTCTATCATCCTCATATTGCCTAATATAGCATCAGATAGGTACATTTTTGTGTAAGTCTCTTACTGCTCTGATCTACATTGACAGGCGGGAATCGTCCACTGCTGGACTTCCCCACTGGGCGCCAAAGGGACCGGTTTTAGGCCGCCCACGTCTATCGAACTCCGGTCACCCTCGCCTTAATATTATAAGATTGAACTAAATAAAGGACTATTCAATAATAGCAATCTATTTTGTCTACACGACGTAAACGAAGGTGAAGGAGGGATGCAACTTCTTAGTTGTTATTTTTCAACAAAACACCAAACGGAGGAAGAAGCGGGAAGAAGCTTGTATATACAGTACTATATATATATGACACATATTGAAACTTATTGTAATTATCTGCCACAGTCGTTCTATTACCTGGACTTTTTAAATTGCTTTTATATTTAAGAGAAAAAACCAACAATCTCTGTGTAAGATTTATATTAATAAGAAAATTATATATCGTCAATAAGTCAGTAACTTATACAGTTAAGTAGTTTATTAAGTATACACATTATATATTTTTGACATAATGAACGTAATCTAAAACTAATGTATTAGAATTAGTGTGACTAAGATTGTAAGAGCATTTCCACAGAATATAATACACTAAAGCCATACTTATATGGGATAATTATCAAACATTGGATAGGTACAGGTATTTTAACATAAAATTGAAATAATACATACATGGGAGTGAAACAGAGTACCTTCCATTTTTTAACTCTCCAAATTTAAATAAGGCGAATAAGTACCAAATAGTAAATTGGAAATAGGCTGCGGCAAATATCAATTCAGAGCTAGCCAGCTATTTGGAAGGCGCCCAAATAAGTTTTCCTAATATGTTAATAGGCTTATAAATCACTTAAATAATAAAAACAAATTCTTTAAAGTGTATATTTTAATATTTGTTTGAAATACTAAAACAACAGTTCTCCAGCGTTTATTATTCTGTTGCAGCAATTTTTAGTGTTTTTAAAGACGAACACTAAAACTGCTTTTAGTTCAATATTTGAAACAAATAATTGAATATTAAGATTTTTAAAATGTTATTGCTATTAGTTAATTCAATTAAAACAATTAATTTTAATACTTCTTCAAAGTAAGAAATATATTAATGATTTTTAAACTTATATCAATATTAGAAAGTGATTGATTTTTAAGCTACTTTTTTATTTGAATTTGATGAAAAAACTAAATGGGTACTTAATAAATATACAGATAAACTTAACAGATATAAAAATATTTAAGTTATATTTTCGTGGTCTTCCAGGCATAAAAATAAAATATACTGGTATTGTCTTGCACCCTAGTTTTATCCAACTAGAGATAGTAATGTTAATATTTAAAAAAAATACACAGCAATATGAATATTTAAAAACCGTTTTATCTCACATCTAGAGAAACTAATGTCTTAATTGTTTCATTATCTTTACATAATTAAAATACGGTAAAAAATGTTATATGACTATTATATATATTAAAAGCAGGTTCAATAATTTTGATGTCAGTTATAGGTTAGGAGTGTCTGGAGATCAATTATATTTCAGTTTTTTAATTCATGAAAAGACGTTTTATTTTTTAAAATCTGTTATTAGTAAAAACTAATAAGGTTAAATATTCGGTGTTCTACTATTAAAATTCAGACGTCGCAACAGATAAGTAATAAAAAAAGTAACATAGGTCACGTTAACAGTTTTAAAACATAAATGATCTTTATAGAACTTGGATAGTAAATTAAGATTATTTTAATACTGCCATCTAATAATAAGCGTACGTATCTAGGACAAGTCACACAATATGTTTAACGAAACATCACGACAGCTTCAAATAAGGTAGTATATCGCTTTAATCTATTCCAATACAAGAGCAATATATCTTGAGACTCGATTTGTAACGTAAAGCTTATGAAAGTCTATCTTTATTGGCTTTTGTAACAATGACTAGTTTTAACCCCAATAATCGTGAAGATTATAGAAGAATTTTTTATACGAAACAATTCGATTCAAACACTATCTTAAATAAATATGATAATTCCGAATGCCCATTTAAACCAAATAAAAATTATTGTTCAAAACTATTTACTTCAGTATTTTTTTAGTATTTTTAAACTTCGAGTATTCTATTAATGAGCAAGTGCAGATAAGATCTATCTGTATTATGATATTATTAAGGAGAATTAAAGCACGAATTCGGTCCTGTTTCGCACATTAATTCCCGTTACTTAATTAATAATAATACATTATGCTACGCGAGAGTTTAAAAATAAGTAAGATCTAGCTTTTTTATTCTTTTTAATTGGATATTGGCGTATTATTTAAGAATCCAATATCTTATGCAACACCATTTAGATTTTTTTTAAAGTCTTTTATTTAAAATCGAAATTAAAAACATATTTAGATTACGCTATTGGCAGTTAAGGTGATGTAGTATCAAAGAGGGTTTTATTTTAGGACATATGGTGTAAAATCTAACAACAAAGTAAAATATTCATCATATGTCTTTGAACCCTGATTATGTCTCGTTAAATTACGAAAAACCTTAATATGATAATTTACACTCTTTTACCGGACCAAGGCTCTTTACACTGAAAACACCTTCTAGGAACCTTTGACCTTTTTTACTTAAACTCCTTTGCCCTGTTATATGTTTTCCGTCCATGTTGAATATAAAAGACCGATTTTCTTTACAAATAATTTCATAATGTTAAGTTACAAGTTTCACCTAAGATATACATTACATAAACGCCTATCCATTATTTAAATATGTTAACAATAAGTACAACAATTATTAAATTAATAAACTAGACTCGGAAATTTAATGTGTAATATTTTATTACTCTAGGAGAGAAAAAAGCTCTTAGCGCTAAAATTATGTATCTATGATTATAAAAGAAATTATTTTAGTATCATCTACTGTATTTCAAGACTATCTTTTTCTCTCCATAAACTCTTTCAAAGGCTATAAGAAAAATAAAAGACCTTTTAATGTTATAATGGTCTTAGTGACTCACCTTCTAATAGGGATAAATCAATAAACTTATGAGAAATTAAGACTTTTCATCATTTGCTACTAAAATATGGAGTCTGATTCGCGATGTAAATTAAAGATTAAATTAATATTTCCCGACTTGATCATCCCGTGACTAACGCTTGTGAAATTATTTGCAAAAAGAAAATATATATTTTTTTAATTGAAAAATATTTTGCATTAACTGACTTATTAACAGACAAATCTAAGAAAATACTATATTACGAATATTTTTATCATTTAACACTGCTATAATTATCAAAATGTTGAATTCTTTGTTTACTGCAAATCATTCGAAACGTCGGGTTAAAATTAAAATATAACCAAATTATACGCGAGTTTTATCCGTAAAAAATAGTTTTACTCTTAATATTTTTATAAAGTCCTATTATATCATATTTCTTTTGAAATGGCGATAAACCTTAACATGACACTTTATACCTTTTTATCGAAACAAGTTTCTTTCCCACCGAAAACACATTCAAGTAGTCTTTGAACTTTTTACCTAAACGACGATGTCTGATGTCAAATAGTATAATATTTATCCCGTCCATTATGAATATAAAAGACACATTGCCTTTACTTAAAATTAAAACCATTAAGATCCATTTTTTGTTGGTAAAAACTGTCCATTATTTTAATATGTTAACAAATTGTTCTTATTTTATCACAAATTACGGTTTAGAAAAGACAATTTGTTATATCTGTTTAAAATATTCAAATGATCATTACAGTTGAAATACTTTTAAATAATATCTAGTTTCGCGGGTAATCCTGTTTACTACTACGAGTCACGGCCTCTCAGGTTGAACTTCTATTTAAGACAAGGCTTAACACAATTTGAGTTGAGAATGCTCGGTGAAATTCTACTGACCCTTTACGTAGAAAATTAAACGTCTCTCCAGAAATATCAGTGCATTGGTTTTGGCAGTTGATCTATTGTCTACCATGTTTGCCATAATATACTTTCTAAGCACAAATTACTATTGTAATGATTGATATGTATATATTATATTAATTAATTATTTATTTATAACAAATGTTTTTTTTTTTTGTGGATACGGGCAGGATTTATCTTATTAATTAAAGCCTTTTAATCTCTGGGAACTCAAGCAATGGAAGTACTGTATAGTTGCCCGACTTGATTAATTTAGCATCTATTATAGTTGTTACGAACATTCATAGCAATGTTTTTAAATTTGTATATTCGAACGTCTTGATACTATTTAAAAAATTCTTTATTTGTTTTAAAGATTTTATTTATTTATTCGTAAATTTACATAAATTATAATCATTTAACCAATACAAGCTAAAATAAGTAATCAAAAATGATCTTCTAGAATGTAATATGTTAAAAATAAATTATTGTTAAACTTAAAATATAAAGTTATTCAATAATAATAATAATAATAATAATATTCTTTATTGCACACCACATAAATAAAAATACAGTCAAAAGAAGTATGGAAACATTTGAGGTATACAATAAGGCGGTCTTATCGCTAAATAGCGATCTCTTCCAGACAACCTTATTTGATAAAAATTAAACGTAAACAGAAACGTGGTGCAAAATATAATACGAGAATATATAAAATAGATTTAAATACATACATCTAATAAAATATACACATATTAATAAATTACAAAGAACAGTATAATGACTCTAAAATTACATAAACTATAACAATGACCACATAACAAGAACCTACATAATGGAAGATACGGTTTGGAGAAAGTGATAAATAGGAGAAAAAGTATAAATATAAGAAATATAAGAAATGATATATATGCTATTATGTCAAATTGGAACATTCTTTAAGGAAGTGATCTTTGACTAGCCGCTTAAAGATATTCAAAGACCGTGCTTGTCTTATAACATTCGGCAACGCATTCCATAGTAAAATGGCATGAACAGTAAAAGATTTTTTAAAGAAAGACGTTGAATGAGGAGGAAGGCGAAGAGTAAGATTATCGCAAGACCTAAGTATCTTGCTATGTGTACCCAGAAACTCAAATTTTTCTTTTAGATAGAGTGGAGAAGTTGAGTAAAATAACACACAGTACAGAAGCGAAAGGATATGTAGATTCCGGCGAAAACGAATCGGTAACCACTTGAGCTGAGATCGAAAATCAGAAACGTGGTCATACTTACGCAAACCAAATATGAACCGAATACTAAGGTTTTGAATTCTCTCAAGTTTATTAAGTTGGTTTTCAGTTAGATCAGGATAGCTTGCGTCGGCATAATCGAAAATGGAAAGCAGAAGGGATTGTGCTAGCATAATTTTGGTAGGAATGGGAAGAAAATTCTGTAAACGTCTTAACGAGCCTAGAGCTGCAAATGTCTTTCTACTAACTTCATTAACTTGAGAAGTCCATGATAAAGTTTGATCCAGCTGTATTCCTAAATTTTTAACTTTTTGGCTGTAAGGTATAATAAGACCACCATATGAAAGTAAAGGTAAATTTTTCCAGTCCACTTTAGCTATCATGGCAGGAGAGCCAACTATGATAGATTGACATTTAGTAACATTGACTTTGATACCAAACGACGTGCTCCAATTTAAAACTGAAGAGAGGTCTTTATTAAGCCGAGCAATAGCAGAAGGTAAGTCTTGCAGTGATGACTGTGAATATATTTGCAAGTCGTCTGCATACATATGATAGGGAGAAGATATATTTTGAGTTATAGTATTAATGAAGATCGAGAAAAGCAATGGTGACAATACGCCTCCCTGCGGTACGCCGGCATGTACACTGCACCACGAAGAGAAAGATTCATTAACACGTATACGATGCCGGCGTCCATACAGGTAACTGTGAAACCAATCAATAACCGATGGAGATATGTTAAGGGAAGCTAACAAACAGAGCAAGATTTCAAAGTCTACGTTATTGAAAGCGTTACTGAAATCGAGCAAGGTCAAAACTGTCAGTTGCTTTTTATCCATCCCCATACGAATGTCATCGGTAACTTTAATTAATGCAGATGTTGTACTGTGTCCATTACGAAACCCGGATTGAAAAGAATTTAGGAGATTGTTTTTATTAAGAAAGGAATTTAATTGCTTATAAACTAGTTTTTCTAAGACTTTAGAAAGCAGCGGTAAAATTGAAATGGGACGGTAATCGGTAAAAACAGAGGGATTATTTTTTTTAGGAAGAGGAATAATTTCGGCATCTTTCCACACTGTAGGGAAATCACCAGAGGAGATTGAGTAATTTAGGATGTGGGTAATTACTGGAGTGACAATATCGATTATAGGGAGAATCATTTTCCGACTGATACAATCACTACCGACAGCATTAGATGAGATGGACAAAATATTCTCCTTAACATCACATTCGGTAAATTGATTAAAAATAAACGATGGAAAGTCAGGAGTCGGATAAGTAGAAATAGAATTTATAGTATTTTTTTTAGTAATATTATCTATAATATTACTGGATGTAGAGAATGAAGCGTTGAGGCTTTCGATGTCTATGTTTGGTGAGATAGATTTTTTATCAGATTTTCCGACTCCTACAGATTCTAGAAATTTCCATACACGGGCTGTGTCGTCGTTATCGACAGAATTATGGATATGGCGTCTTTGTGCATCCCTACACATTGTATTGCAGCGGTTTCTTATTTTTGTAAATTTGTGACGATTTGAGTCAGAATTATTAACTTTAAATTGTGATTTAGCGTAACATTTTTTGGCAATAATTCTTTTTAAATCATCAGTAAGCCATGGCGCAGGGAGATGTTTTATTTTGGTCGGTTTGGTTGGAGCATGAATATCATACAGCTGAGTAAGAAGCGAATTAAAGGTATTAACTTTGGTGTCCATACTTCCAGCATTTATGATACTTGCCCAGTCCACGCAACGAGCATCATCACACAGACGAGAAAGATCCATTCCACCAAAATTACGCAACAGATATAATTTGTTTCTACGTTTAGGAGGTCGTAATTTATAAGAGAGATAGATCAAATCGTGATAGGAGAATCCATCAGCAGCACATTGGCCGTGTTGAGAAACGAATTTAGGAGAGGAGACGATTGCAAGGTCGAGAAGAGAGGGGGTACAATTGGGTAAATTGTGAGTAGCAGTCATTGGTAAAATACACAAATTACAGCTTTCAACCGCCGACATCAGTTTAATGGCTCGGTTGTCACGTTTAAGAAGACATGTGTTAAAGTCTCCCATAAAAATACTGTGACCATATAATGGGGTATGCTTTTCTATTAGTCTTTCAAAAGAAGTAAAGTAATCAATATGGAGAGATGGGCAGTAAAAAACACCAAGAAGGATTTTAATATGGGACAAGGAGATTTCAACAAGTATGTGCTCAGCCGCATCGGCTGCAGGTGGTTGAGTAGAAGAACTTATTAAATTAAATGGAATGTACGACCGAAGATATATCGCAACCCCTCCACCACCCTTACCGGTGCGGTCGTTGCGAATGAGATTGAAGCCTGGAAGTGAGTACGAAGCAGATGGTAAGCAAGGTTTTAACCAGGATTCGGAAACAAGAATGGCGTGAATATTACTTGTATCAAACGACGCAAGCATCTCGGGATAATGGGCCGGAATACTTTGTGCGTTTATATGAATTACATTGAAATGTTTACCAAAGTTGGAGAATATATCAGTAAGAGTATGATTAAGTGAAGGAGAATTTGTACTGTGGTAACTAGAGTCACTGGAATAGTCAACAGAAGGTAAAGATAAAACTTGATCACTGTTATCAGATTCAGACATTATATTATTAGAAAAAAAATATATATAATAAATAAAATATATATATGTATATAACAAAAATAATAATAACAAAAAAAAAAAAAATAATAATAATAATAATAATAATAATAAAATAACTACACTGAGTATGTTAAATTAGAACTATTAATTAAAATAATAATAAATATATATGATAAGCTTATCAGAGTATTCCTACCAGCAGGAAGAGATCGAAATACAATACAGAAAAAAAATATATATATATTAACAATAATTGCTTTGTCAAATTAATTAACTACAGGCCTTAATAGTAACGATATAAAAACAAAGTAATAACGATTGACAATTAAAAAAAATATATATATTAAGAAATAATAATAATAAAAAAATTAATATTAACAACCAAAAGAGTAAAAAAAGAAAGAGAAAATTTAAAAAAAAAAATAAAAAATAACACACACAAACTTTCAATAAAAGAAAAAAAAGAAAGAAATAGAAAAATTGCAAATGATGTATTATATGAATATACTAGGAACAATGACATGACTATAAACTATAAAAAAGAGCAACAGTTCCTGGCAATAATAAAAGAGTAGTTATAATTAGAAAAACAGATAATAATTACAGAACGCAGTTGACAGCTGTCCATATTAAGGCCCAGTTGACAGTTGTAGCGTCAGACGTCAAACGTTTGAATAACGTCAAAGTAAAATAAAAATAATTAAATAATAACAAAAAAAAATGAAATATATAACGGGTAGAACTAAAAATTTGTGATTATAAAAATAATTTAAAAACATATAATGTCAAGGACAAAAAGTTACTTTTTGGCCAATCGTTTGGATCTTACATTCGAAAACTTGCTGTCTTTTGAAGTCGCAATCGCAGATGCCGTTGGAAGAACAGAAGTAATAGTTGTGCATACACCTTGTATTGTGTTAACTTCTGCAATTGATGTGACTCGATGACGCACTCCATCACCATCCAGCACCGTAATGGTACCATCCCTTGTCCAACAGTTTGTAACACCAAATAGTTTTCGAGCCAAGACAAATGCATCGTGCCTAGGCTTTGTAAGGAATTCTGAAAGTGTTACTCCAGAGCCTTTCAAACCAGATTTAAGAGACCAGCACTTCTCTCTAAGCTTAGTTTCACTAAACCTCACAAGTATGGCTCTTGTTTTACTGCCATTTGATGAGCCAAGGCGATGACAACAGCTAATATCATCCTGAGAAATGTCTGCTAACTTGAGTTGTGAAGACAGAACATTCAACGCTTTGGAGATAGTATTTTCCTTTTTATCTTCTACCACACCATGGATAAGAAGGATATTTCTGCGAGATCTCATCTCAAGTTGATCTTGGTTTCTTGAGAGTATGTTAATCTGTAACTGTAGATTCTCTAGGGCGGACAACACAAATTTTCTAAACTCCTGGAACTGAGAATTGACATTTGAGGATGGACTTGATGCCGGTGATGCAGCTTTCAAATCGCGTTGAAAACTATCCATACGGGAGTTAAAAAGATTACTTAATTCAGTCATGGACTGTTTCAGTGAATCCATTATGAAGTATGTGTCAGTATGTTTTGTGAAATATAAAAAGTTCTTAAGCAATTATTGTATAGGATTGAAACTGGTAGGATTTTAACACTTTACATAAGCATAATATTTAACCGTACTACAATTTTTAAATAATTATAATAGTATTTAAGAGGATCAACTAAAAACGTGACTGTTCACTTTTAAGCACCTACCCGAAAAAAATGTGAGAAACCGGAAAACTTGTTTTCATCAAATATTCAATAATGTACGTTAAACAGAGAAAATATATTTTGATAGCTTTATATATTAACACAAAGCTATATTCCACGATTAAAGGATAAAATCACCTTTAACAAACTAACATATTACAATTTAATGTTTTTTAAACAAACAACTCCTAGGTAAAAGGTGATTTCACTTAAGAAAGTTGGAGTCTTGTTCGATTTCTATATATCAATGTTAAGTAAAATTAGTGAGCCAAGGTTCAGTGGTCTTTGCACCTGTTTGATAGTTTAATCTTCAAATAATTTCTAAATCGGTAAGTTCGTTACCGCAGTTGTAATGTCTAATTCTTATTCTGCTGTGATTCACTTTTACTAAATTTAAATCTGACTTTTCTTTGAATGACTTCGTTAAAGCTGATTGCATTATACATTTTTTCCAAAGACAGGTAACGAATGAATTTAAATTTCTAAGCTTTGTTTGTAGCAAAAAAGTAGGCAAAATATTGTCAGCTTAAAAATCGGCATGCTGTTATGCCGATTTTTATAAATACAAATAACAAGGAAATTTATCATTATTTTTTGCACTGTCATGAGAATATGTTTCTTCAGTTTTTGGCTAAAACGAGAAGACAATGTGAAGAGTTATATTTTAATCAAAATGTGATAAACGTGTATAAATATTTATATGAAATGTAAATGACAACCTCAACGATAATACAACGATATTTATCTAAATTAAAACATTTTTACCTATTTTTCTAATTTAATAATAAGCAATGACTTGTTGAGACTGACATCTTTTTTAAACGACAACTACCAAAAACTAATTTAAAAAACTCTAGACACAACATAGGGTGACAAGAACATATAAATATTTATATAACTATATATATAAGAATAGAATTTCAATAGTTAATTTTTAAAATTTCAATTCACAAAACTATCAATGTATTATTGTTATAAAATATATTGCACATAGTTCTTAGATGTCGAATATAAAGTGACAAATTTCAATAATTTCCTCAATCGTTACTCTGTCATGTTGTAATCATCTATTTAATAATAAAAATATTAACGATATAAATTACTATGTTCTTCACTATAAATAGTAAGTACGTATAATATGCGCGTCCAGTTCTGCTGAACAAGGTCAGATCCCGATCTTGGGATGTTCCCAGGTGTGTTTTGAAGGCCCATTTAGACGATTCTAGATAGGATTTGAATCAGATATTTCATTAACTGATATCTAGGTTTTGTAAAAAATTCATTTATTAGATAAAATATTGTTTTAAGCAAGGTTTTTGTAATTAAGGACGAAAAGTCTAATAAATTCTTAGTTTATCAAAATATTACTTATTGGCAAAAAGAAGAGTGTGTGACTGTTTCAACTTAGTTTTCGTAATTGTCACGATAACGTTCTTATATATTATAAAAACTAACTCATACATTGCCTAAAAATTGATTCCGATAAAAATATCGTATTCTCTTATAAAACATCGACCGCTCGTATATGCATCTGTTTTCCAATCACATAAAATATCTGTTGTGTATAAGCCTTTTATTGATTTATTTGAAAAACACTAGAAAACTGGTAAAGCATTGTGGTGTCTTTAAAAATGTCATGTTCCAATAATGTGGAATTCAATATCAACAAAATGGTTCTGCGAAGTAAATACACACAATTTATTTAGTTATTGTAGTTATTTTGATATACAGGTACATCAAAATAACAATCTTCTAATACCATGTTCAAAATAGTTTTATACGAGAACAGTTTTAACACTACTATTCATAGAAGGATAATTTACTTCTGATGTCACAATCAGACAGAACAAACATATTTTTTACGAAATTTTATTTGATTTGTAGCAATTGTGTTGGCGTTATGTTGATTAATTGTAATAACTCCACCGTTTTATTTGTTTACAACTAATTAATAGCACAGCAAGTATTTAAAAAAAATACAATAATTTATGTAAGATGGAATATGTCTATTATTACGAATAGCTATTATTTTTTTAACTATTAAGTTCCTTATTTATAGTTTTAATGATCTGATTTAAATAACATTGGAAGTGTTACTAATATAGGATAAAAAATATAATAAATATTTATAATATAATATTCAAACGTAACCTTTAATTATTGCGGTTGATAATTATTAATTAAACACAATTTTAAGAAATTACATTTTCTTATGTTCATAACTTTGACAACCTTTTAATTTGTTCAACATATTGATACAATACATAGTAGCAGAAAGGTATATTTAAACAGTAAGGTTGCATTGATCAAAAGCAGGACCTAAAGTAATGTGGTTAATACGAAGCCAGACGCAGTGTGATGCCGCTGGCATTTGGCAGGAATGTAGCATGTTCATAAATCTTTTTCACATAATCTGTCCTCAGTAGCTTATCTCTCAGATATCTGGCCTTTAGACTATTAAGAAGTAAATGTAATATTACGATTAATTAAAATGTCAAGGTTTTTTTTTTAACTGCGCAGAAATATCTATTTTTTAATTCGAGACCTCAACTGGATGAAATGATTTATTTTGCATTAATTCCGACGAAGTTTATTAATCATTTTGTTATTCTAAGTACTAAATTGCCTTTACAAATTATTTTATCTATGAAAGAGGAAATTCTTCAGCAAGAATTTTTCTGTTCAGATAACAAATATAAATATATTATTATTTAAATATATAATTATATAGCAATGTACAAAAAGTGGTAAAAAATGTATTTAAAGATAAGTCACTTTCAAGGTATTGGCGCGATGCCAGACGATAAACGCAGTTTTACGACAAGGTGTCCTGGCTTTTAAATGTGGCAACTTTTAGGTTTGCTTTTATATTGTAACATTTTTAGTTATAGTACATTGAAAAATCTTAATGTAAACTACATTAAAATATAAAAAGCCAATGCTAGTTAATGTGTATATTTCAGGCTTTTACTGTTTAAAATCTGATATAGAAATTTTTAAATTGTAATGCAGAAAATATTAACTTTATATACATAACAATGTTTAGTATATGTCACTGAACTCCACTTTAAATATTAGACTAATATTAATAACACCTTATAAACGATATATTGACAATATGCGAACGATAAAGATAAAAACACATTTCCCGTTAATAGTATATATTGTCAATAAAATAAATTTTTTGGGTAAGATTCGGACAATTTACCTGAATTACAAACAACCTATATAATTAAAGTTCTTATCTTACTATCGAGATTAAAATATAAAGCTGCTTTGGTCCCCATCTTGTGACAAATTGTCGAAGTAAAGTTTATTTGAAAATCAAAAACCTTCCTGAACATTGATTGAACAAAAGTTATCTCAGCATATTTGAATACTTGCCATCTTAATACTCTTAAATTCACATCTCGCTCTAGTAAGCTAATTTATTGAAGTTTAGAACTGAAAGCATCGTGAATTACAAACACCTTTTTAAATTACAGAAAGGTCTAAACATTTTTATAGATAATTTGTAATAATAATTAAAATAAGCCTGTGTTCGGACGAATAGCCAATAGAAATCGAATGCCTGATTGGTTGAATATTTTCAAATAAAACTGATGTGTGGAAGCGGTTATTTTCTTTCGCAAGATGCCAGGCTGGAAGTATCTTCCTTTTAAACAACATGAAGTATTGGTGGTTAGTTTAATTTTTTATGCGACAAATTGTTTTTTAGTGTTTTCTAAATGTATTTAGATTTGTGAGATTTAATAACATTTTCAGATGTCGTAAGTAGCTTGCAAATGTTATGATACATTAAAAAAAATTATTACTTTTTACAATAAAATTAAGTGTTAATCATAACATTATTATAAAACAAAAAATATAATTATATTTTGGACATAAAATACACGACATAAACAATGCTACATCCTAGATATATTTATCAGATGATGAATGTTCAATTCATTACTCATTGACCACGACCATGCATCAGTGAAGACGAGATAAGGCTTTGTGCATCGACACAACATCCTCGAACGATTATATTTGTCTACATTCGACTGGCAGAGATTACAGACTTAATATTGTTAAGAGGTTTGAACATATTTGTGATCTTTATTAAAAGTTCAATCAATATTAAAAAATACCATTTGTATATAAAACACGTTGTAGTTTACTAACTACAACACGCTCTTTACACTATCCTACTGAATAGTCGAATTATGTTTTCAAGTATAATACCATGTATGTATTTTTTATTATTATATGTAATTTTCTGTATATTCTTTTATAACGATAGTAATTAAAGTAGCAATAATATTAATAACATTGAAATAGAAAGAGGTTGTAACTTAAATATAAGATATCCTAACTACCTATTTAAAACTGACCCAAAAAACTATAACCATTATAATATCCTGTATGTATAATCAATGTAAACTTTAAAAAGAATTTGTATTTGTAATAAGAATTATTTTCTTTAAAATCATTCAGCAGCCCATAATTCATTGTTTATTTAAATTTAAATTGCATACAACGTTTAATTATTTAAATAAAAATTCAAATCATGTATTCTATATGACACAACAGATTCTTGTATTCTGACAACTATACTCATACATGAAGTAGTCTTTATTTTCGTTTTTGTTTAAACCATGCGTACCTTAATACATTAATTATAATATTTTGCTTTAAAGTTAGTCTTCATATGTATAATGCAATATCAAAACGATGAGCAACTTGAATTAATTATTACTGTTCTGATAAATTGAACTCAATTAGAAGTAATGTAACATTTGAAATACTCTAAGAAATAAATAAAATATTAAAATTAAAAGAGAACATCACAAAAAATAAGAAATATAAAGAAATAAGAAATATAAAGGAACCGATTTATTATTTTTTTTTCCCTTAGGAATATACTTGACAGAAAAAATTCAGAAAGATAGAGAGTCACGGACATTGAGATAGGAAAGTAAATAAAAAATATAATGAGATATACTCTGCGATATTAAAAGAAGTAAAGGTATATAAATTATCAAATTAAAAATATCCTTATGATAATAGAAAATATAAAATACAAAATCCACTTGATCTTTAGAATGCTCTATGGAATAATAAAATTTTCTAAAAGACTATTAAGAGAAAATACTTATATTTAAGCATGGGGTGGTCTAGAATGCAAAATGTTATTGATAATTTATTAATCAATTGTAAAGCCACAAACAATTAATTATAACTAAACTATTAATCAGTTGAAATGTTTTTATACGAGAGTGAAAATTACATTTGCGAATTCTAAATTATATATACAAATCACGTTTAATATACCTTTGCAAAAGATTATTATTGTAAATAAATAATAAAAGATTGTACATTATTATCCTACAATTCTTAAAAATAACAAATTTAAATTTATTTTAGATATTATTTGAATGTTTTAATAATTTTGAAATAATTGGCAAACCTCAAAAAAAACCGCATGTCTATTACAAAAATAAGATTCAACTGAAGTTTCCAAAATTGATGAAAATTATATCAATTTAAAGATTGATCTATTTTATATAACTAATTATCATGGAAATTCTAGTATTTAATAAAATAAAGATTTTTTTCTAACAAAAGTTTAGTTTTTCTATAAAAAATAGACTAATAACGCTAATAACCTTTTTCTTTATTTCATGATATAAAGAAAAGCGCATAACAAGTAGTAGCAATAAAAAAAATGGTTTTAAATAAGATTTTATAGCAATATTTTTAATATAAATTTGTTACTGCGTAAGAAGGATTGTGACTGTCAAGTTGTCTATTACAAATACAAGATATATGTTAAACTTTATACTCTTATTTGTTTTAACTTCATGTCTAAGTATAAATATTAATTTTACCGTTAGTCTTCACTTTGCTCAAAGTTCTTGTTACGTATACTTAGACTCTGTTACAACGCAAACTGAATTTATAAATTACTTATTTAAGTATCAACTCCTTTGACGCGTGTCTGATATACTTTAGTTAAACAAATTAATTAAACATACAAGTAAAGAAGCATTTTAATAAACAAAAATGTAATCTCATTTGAGAGTTTGTTATCTTGATTAATACTTGTAAAATTTGAAACGTCTATTTGGCTTTTCATAAGTATTTAAAAGAGTTTCGAGGATTGGTTTATCTTAATACTATCTGTTAGAGGACTCACGGACTAACGATTTTATTTTCTATTAAGATAACTAAGAGTAGTATCGTGATACTAGATATTCTATAGCTCTCGTTATGCACTGTCATAAATATATATATTTTTTTAATTTGTCGAGTATTTTCAAATACTGAATAAAAGAGCCCATTATCCTCAGCTTCAGTTAAACAAAAAATCTATAACTGCAGGTGCTTACCGACCTACGAGTACATCGGTGAAAGCTTGAAAACATTCATATATTTAATAAATGAATAGCTCATTACGTAAATCAAGTAACATAAAATCTATATGTACAAAATAAATAAGAAAATCATAGTAATTCTGTGTGAGAAATAAGAAAACTATACGTGATAAAGAGAAAACATAATTTTTAAATTTTAAGCATATATTTATACTAAAACCAACTCTATATTCAACGAAACAAATAAAATAAACTTTACCATACTAATATGATAATTAATCTTTTTAAACAATTGGTTTTAAATTACACATTCACAGACAATAACAGAAAACTATGAACGTAATTTACAATGAAGTAAAAATGTTGGAGTCTAGCTCGGCTTCTGGCATCATTTATTAAGTAAAATTAGTGAGCCAAGGTCCGGTGGTTTAGCTGCACCTGGTCGGATGACGACGGTATCTCTACGTCAGCTATTGGATATCCAACTGATATTACAATGAGGGCGAAAACATGTAAGAATTATACAGACTAGAGCAATACATTTTCGATAATCTTTTGTATATTATTTACTTTCTGTTGAACGAGATTGAGTAGGCGAATGAAAAACCGTATTTCTCACTACTAAATAATTAATATATATTAAAATTCCTTAATAATAAAAATTACCTGAAATTGTATCTATCTACATATTATTCATAGATTTTTTTTATATTTAAATATTTTCTATATCTAAAGCGTAGTTAGCGCTGGTTTAACGCCTGGTTCTTAGTCTGTTGCAGTTTTATGGAACGACTACATTTGGCTTTTACTAAATTTAAATCATTCTTTGTCATGAATATTACAGCAGATTGGATTATAGACTAAGTATTGCTTCTTGGCAAAAAATAAACAGTATTTTGGTCAATACATCGTAATAATTTAAACAAAATTCTGCCTATTTCCAATTATCAACATCTTAGAGCGAGACTAACATTTTGATCAACAAGTGTATGACCAATGAAAGTATAATGAAATCAATACGTAAAGGAAGTAAATTCAAATTTTAAGAACAAATTAAAATAGTATTAACTTAAAAATGTTTAGATCTAAATAACTTGAAAGACTGATGGAGTTTCTTTCTAAAATCCACAACATCTCTAAAATTCTATATTTGGCTCCAGGGATCCTTAAATGCAATTGTATGTTAATTTGATAAAAAAAAAAACAACTTTTAAGTTCTTCACGAAAACATCAGTATTATTTTGTATTACAATATTTTATATAATTATTGAATGTATAATATAGTCACAATTTTAAATCATTGATTTAATCGTTATTTTGTATACTTATTAAAATCTATGCTATTCAATAAAAAACAATATAAAGTAATAAGTAACATGCTGTATTATTGATAGTAGGTACATTTGTATGCGCGTTCAGTTCTGCTGAGTAAGATCAGGTCCCGATCTTGGGATGTTCCCAGGTGTGTTTTGAAGGCCCATTTAGACGAAACTTGATAGGTTTTGAGGTAGATACTTCAATCATTAATGTCATAAGTTATTTAAAAAAAATAAGTCACATTTATATAAAATATTGTTTTAAATGATAAGGTTGTTATAATTTAGGATGCAATGTAGTCCAATAAAAGACTAGATAACAAAATATTAGTTATTGAAAAATGTGGTATTTAAGACTGCTCCAGCTAAGTTGTATATAAATCTAAATTGTATATATGTGTTAATATTGTTATATTTAAATCTCTCCTAAACACTAACTCATACATTGCATAAAAAATATTTTCCGATAAAAATATCGTGCTCTGTAAAAAACATCGACCACTCGTATATGCACCTGCTTTCCAATCACATGGAATCCTTGTTGTGTGTAAGTCTTATGTTGATTTATTTGAAAGGAACCAGAAAACCGGTATTCTATTGTAGTCTCTGCCAAAATTTGACGTACCAATACTGTTAAATGCACTATCGAATCGACTTTTTTGCAAAGTAAATACATTGTGTAGGTACAGCAAAATAACGAAATTCTAATACCAAAATGAAAACATTCCTATACACCATTATTGTTACTATTGATAGAAGGATAATTTATTGTTGATATCACAATCAGACAGAACGAATACACATTTCGTGTGAAATCAGACGCGTGATTAGACTGACATTAATTTATAGAGTGCTTCGTAATGATTGTGTTGGCGTTATGTTGACCGATCATTACATGCGATGGAACTTAAATGTTATTATTGATTTACAAGACATTAGTTAATTATTATCATATAGTACGTTTATTATACAAAATAATTATCATATCGAAAGGATATAATATGAAACCCAATATAATTTTAATAAACGGGAACCCTTTATTACAATTAAATACAAAATAACAAATAAATTACAATTAATAAATTTGTAACGTAATGCAATAATGAGCTTCAATAAGTGTTTTATTATGTTATTTTTTTAAGAAAATGAGGAATATGGAGACAAATAAATATAAAAATATTGCATACAAGTTTCGTGTGTTAAAATTATACTATCTTTCATTGGTTATGCTGTGAATTGATGGAAAATTTAAAGTTGATTGTGTTGAATTAAGTATAATGTCGTATATCTGTTAAACATAGTTAACCAGAGTTTTAAACTTGAAGTATTAAGTTAGTTAAATTTATTATGACGTATTATTTAAAATAATATATAAACTATTTAGGCAATAAAGATTTCTCAGTGGTAACATAGTTAATTACACACACGTAACATATTTTGTTTCGTTTATATCCATTCTTCGTTTTGTTCGATTAAAAGTACTTAGTTTATTTTAACGGCAGGTCTTTTGAAGGCTAAGAGAAGAAGTAATAATTACGACAACGTATCTAAGATGGAATGTTTCACAATTTGAAGCTTTTTAAAGAGCATAATAAATAATATTAATAAATTAAAATAAATTGCTTAACATAATTGTATTATATCACTTCTATACACTATAGATTCACCGTCACATAAAATCGTCAATAATATTTCGTTAAGTCGCGCAATGAAGTCCACGCAAACTCTTCATTTGATAACTGTTTATACAATCTTGAAGTACTTAAGGTTTTATCTTATATTAAAATAGAGACTTATTCAAATAGTGTTTGCTAAGATTTTTACGAGTACTTGAGAATAACGGATTTAACTCGCGTTTATTATTACATTTTCAATTATAATCTAATTTTTAGAACACTTTGCAGCAAGCGTTTTTTCGTCGTTTGTGATGTTTTAAATAAGGTGTAAAAATACTTTCTAATGGCATTAATTTATAAGTAAATTATCTATTGATTTTCTTTCTATATCAATTTTTCAATAATCATTAGTCTATGTAATACCTGATATGAAAGCTCTTTTTAAAAAGTGGGTTCATGTCATATAAATACCTAGGTGTTTAATAAAAACATGTTAGTATAAAAAAAAAATCAAACATATTTTGATAATACGATTATCAAATGATTATTTATCGAATAGTATATAAAATGACTAGTTAGCAATAGTATATTTGTGTTTAAGTGACTATTTTTGGCACGAGTCGAACAACACTTTTGATCACCATCAGGTTCAATTACCGACAAATATCAGCCAAATTCATACCTGGATGGTTAAGATTAGAAAAAGTAAGATATAAAGAAAAAAGATAAATAATATTCTTTATATTTGCTCAAACATTTTTTTTTATAAACACAATTATAACAATCGTAATTATTATTCGAATACGTCACGTTTTATATATCCCAGGCTAGTAAAGATTTTGTTTTTAAACTAAAATTGTTAAATTTTATAAAACTAGTCGTTACTCATGGTGCCACCCACGGATCAATGATTTTATTTATTTTCAGACACATGAAAATAGAAGCCACACATGAAAATAGTAGCCTACAGCCGTCCTCATGATAATCAGAAAAAATATTCAATTTCATACAGTAGTTTTGAATATTAGAGTGTTTAAACGGATAAACTTTTCTGATTTATAATACTATTTATTTTAGTTTTTCACATCAATACCAAAAAAATAAAGATACATGTTTTGTTCAGATTAAAAGAAAATAGCTATCAGAAGACAAATTTCGATTTCAAAAAAGTTAAGTTATCTTTTCAATGGTTAACCTTCCTTTAAATTTTCTAATGGTTATGGTTCTTATGGGTGTATACTAGTTATATTAAAAAAATCTTCCAGCTTTCAAACAATAAATAGTAAGAACGTTGCTAATGCACATTCAAGGACAGGACATTTTTCGTATAATCGCTTGTATATAATGCACTCAACAATCTCCGTCGTCCTTCATCTTGCTTATTTAACAGCAAGTTATAAACACATAACGATATTTTCTTATAAAGAACGACGAGGAACCAATCAAAACGTCGTCTAAAATTACATTTCTTTTTGCTACAATTATATTAGAAATATAATATTTAATGCCTTTATAAACTTGACTTGTAAATTAATTTAAACTTCTAAACTTAGGTTTGTCAATCAAATGTGAAAGGACTTGGTGCATGCTTGAGTAGTTTGTAAATTTAGTTCGTGTCTTGACGGGGCTAAATACACGTTACTTACACAAGGTCTCCAAACAAAGTTTATACTCACAGCATAGTCAATATTTATACTTGAACATGAAGTTACAAAATCGATAAAAGTAAAAAGTGCAACATACTCTCTTGTATTTTTAATAGATTAATGGACCTTAAATTGCATTATGATATTCAATGCTGTTAAATATATTTTTTCTTACTAATACAGGATGATAGTTTTAATGTTACTTAATACCAAACAAGATGAACTCTACTAATCTAGATACTTCTCTTAACATGATTAAGAAGAAACATATTTATATATAGTATTTTTTTTTAAACTCTGATATAAGATTCAGAAATTACTAGACGCTTAATTTGTTTCCAAGAGAAGTTTTAAAAAATTCAAACACAAAATGCACTATTTATTTAAAAAAATAAGCGAAACCGCTTTATTATTACCAATTTTAAATGAAGTGAATAAGTGCGTAATAGTCAATTTAAAAGGGGTTTCTTCTCACTTCCATATTTAGAACACGACCAAATAACTTGTCCAAAAACTTATATAGTATTTTTTAAGAAATATTTAAAGTAATGAAATATCAGTGCATTTACTTACTATTATATTCACTTACTATTTATTATTCACTTTTAATATTAAAAAAAACATACAGTATATTATCAATGTTTATTACTAAGAAAATCATTATCAAACACACGTTTATTATGAATTTTAAATTGTGTAAAGTTTTCTTTTAGACTAAAAAAATAACTAAACATTGTACAATGTACTCATTTTAATATAATGGCTAAGCTAAAATATGGAATATATTTATTATTTATTAAAACTTATATTTTGGAGAGAGTTCATTGTTTCATTGTTCAGAAAATAGATCGAAGATAGTCTAGTCATTTCCTAAATGAGTCGTCTTCGCTAACTATGTGGCCTATATTCTATTGAGTGAGTGGAGATAAGATCTAACTTTTACAATCTTTTTAATTAGATGCTGACGTACAACAAAAGAATCCTCGCTGCATCTTGATTCTTTTAAAAAAAAATAAATCTGTTTATAGCTAACCTTACTTTTAAATAACATGGCTAGAATAGTTGTCACTTAGCTCGATGTTGGTTTCCACCGACGTCCTGAAACGCTAAAGGTTCCAAGAGTTAATGTGTATATATATTAGCTTCCTAAAAGAATTTCCAATTAAGTGCAATATTTGATTAAATAAATAATTAACAGGTCAAAAAAAAAACGAAACAACTTACATTAGCACACAGTTTACATAATCTTGTATATATTTTAATTATGTTAAAACTTACTTGAATTATGGTGATTTAACGTTTACTAATTTAAGTTTAAAATATTTTTCACTCTTGTAAAATATACCAAAAAGAGAAGGAATAAAAAGATGTATTACCTTTAACAATTATAAATGAAGTACTTCTGTCAATCGCTATGGAGTAAGAGCTTAAAGTATTACTTGAGGCTGTGACGATAAAGGTGATATTTCTTATTATGTGTAGGTCATACTTACTCAGCAGATTGTTTAGGTTAAACAGTACTTTTATAGTGAAGTTGCTTTCATAGTGAAGTTGAGGTGCTATTAAAATGTGATATATTTTAAGTGAACATATAAACCTATACATTTTAATAATAAAATGCCTTTTTTAGATCTTACGTGAAATTATGTTAAAATTAAATAAAATTCTGAACATATTTATTCACATTCACATATAATGAAGTAATTGAAGATTTATCGATGAAAAATTATTTGCAAGCGCATTGTGTTTCCAGATTTCCTGATTTTTGATTTTATCATTAAATTCCATTACATAAGGAATTTTATATATAACGGCATTTCATGATATTTTGCTATAGCAAAACTTGTAACAAATTTAGCTTATATGAAAATATTTGATATACTTGAAAGACTAAAATATTTATAAGACAAATAAGATATCAATATAAAACACAAAACTAACCAAAATGACATTATTAATATATATGGTATATAGAAAAACTGTTGTAAACAGTACTGAATCCTCGTTTGTCTGTAATTATTAGACGATGAATATTTAATTCATTAGTCTTTGACCACAACCATGCATCAGTGAAGACGAGATAAGCTTTGTGCATCGACGCGACGCACGACGTCCTCGTTCGACTGTCTGTCTTCAGTCGACTGCAGAATTGTGACCTCACAAAGCTAACCAGAAAAATGAAATATATTATTGTACCACATTGAATTTTATAATATAAAAATGTCACTATGTCGTCTGTTTTTAAAGATTAGTAAGTATTATAAATAAAAAAAGTTTATTTTTAAATTTGTTACAACGAAATACAATAACCAATACAATTTTTTTATGTAATTTTATTGTCTTTAAAGTAACTTTGTATTTTATATATATGTATATATAATCAACAAAAATATGTATATATTTATTATTATAAATTTCTATTACTTGTACTTAGTCTACAACATTTTAATTTATAAATAGTTATAATTGTATTTAGAACATAGGAGTTATTTCACAAAATGTGAGATGTTCCTAAATGAAGCCAAGGAAATGTCTTATTTTTGTAAATAGTAATCAAGCGGCATTCTGTCGTAGATTATGCTAAGATGTAAATGAGGCCTTTTAATACCGACTGTAAAATTTTCTATCATTATAAAGATAGATAATTTTTATTTATATTTTGTCAGTAGCTTAATTTTACTATATACGTTACGTAATGAAAGTTAAATATTAACAACTTAATTAATTTTAAATTGAAATGAGAAGCCCATATATATTCTTAATATAGATTGATAAATTTCTAGATTCTTACAGAACTTTGAGAACTGGTCTTTGGAAAATTATCACATAGTTTTGCCAGTCAAGTCACTACCAAAGAATGCGTGAATGAATGCATGCATGAATACATGCATGCTTTATTAAATCTTCTTTATCGCGACGATGGTAACATATACTAGGCTTATTACAATAATCCATAACAATGTTTATTTTAATATAATATGCTATATAAAATATATTAAAATTTGTTATTAATTATAAAATTGAATATATATTATTATATGTTTAGCTGTATCTTATTTATATAAAAATATTATAGGGTGTTGTTGTATTAACCTGCTAAGGTCAGGTTGTGTGTTAAGTATTTATATATATGAATTGCCCGCAGTCACTGAATGCGTCTGTCCCTCTCTAACCACATTGCTTAAGATACTGTCGTTGATAAATGCAACCTGACTATTGTAACTTACTTATATATATATATATATATATATATATATATATATATATATATATATATAATGTGTACATAAACTGTATTATAAAAATTAAAGGGATGTACATTGGTACATGTTCATAATAAAAGACAATTTATTTGTGAAAATTAGATTTTATTAATTAGTAAAAACATTAAATATACGCTATTTCATAATATTGAATCATATGCAGTTTAGTTTAGTTCTGTATGAAAAAAGCTTCAAATGTTATTTATATAACACATCATTATACGATTATAAGTTAGTTGATGTCTTAATGTTTATAAAAAAAACAAAAGTTATTCGATGCTCAATAGAGCCTCACTTTTTGACATATTTCATTTAAGTTACCTTATAATCATCAATTTTAAAATAGCTACCGTAGAATTAACTACTTTTAAACAAACAAAATGAATAAATGTATAACAATTATTACGGCAAATAAAATTATAAGGAATAAAATTTGTATAATTATTGTTTATTTTAAAATAATATTTAGTAAATATTAAACACACATACACCCACGCAGACACACATACATAACTTATTTTTTAAACAGTAGAAAATCGGAGTGACTCAAATAAGTTCCTCAATCAGAAACTTAATAGTAAATGCTGTGTTTTAATTCTGAAAATTCTATGTAATATGAAATGATACCTTTCTAATCATTAATCTATTATCGTATGTTCATTTCATAACCCAGTATTACATTGCTGGTATATAGCCTTTATGGACTTAGAACGTAATGGTTAAACTGTTGTTTGCAGTTTGATTATCTGATGTTTGTACAAGACATAATAATAAGTTAGACAGAGTCTAGTCACAGTTGAAATATCAACATCCCGTTTCTCGTATAATCCAGTCTCTTATTGCTCGTCACGGCCTCTCTGGTTGAACTTCTATTTAAGACGAGTCGTAACACAATTTGAGCTGAGGATGCTCGAGGAAATTATACTTGTCTTATCCTTTCACGTAGAAAATTAAACGTCTCTCCGTTTATATCCGCGGCTCGTGGCGTTGGTTTTGGCAGTCGATCTGTGGTTGGTCGCTGTTGCTATATACACTCGAGAAACACCAATTACTTCCTTGAAACTTGATGTTCATTTGATGTAAACCCCAGAATTTTCAGATCATAAGGTTTTTAAACATGTATTTCTTGATTTCTGTAACATATAAAAATATATATCAATTTGTTTATATTATTATGCAGGAAAATCGCAATAAATATGTAAATACTTATTTAACTAGAAGGAATATCTATCTGTGTAAATAAACATAAGACAGGTTTTCTAAGGTACATGTATTTCATAAAAGTAAAATAAAATTTAGTTACTCTCACTCAATCAATTTCTGTCAGTGTTCTCGCTTAATTAGTGGATGTGTCTTCTATTACAAATCGAAATAAATATAGTATGTATTCGATTAAAGTAATATATAAATATTAATGTAATATATTGTAATAGCATTAGATATCTGACAAGATTATTTTTGCTTTTAAAAAGCTTTATACAAATATAAATATTTATTTCATGTTAATTAAATATGAAATGAAAAATTATTGATACGAGCAGGATTCGTACTGTCACTCTACCAATTCAGATATTGTATTGCTTCTTGCTCCAATTAATACCGAGTACATCGGAACGTAGGTGAAATTTATTTAGTAAAGATTTATTTGATCTGAGAAACCAAAAAACTCGTTCTCTTTATATATTCAAAAATATACGTGGGTAGTAGTAATTTGATAACTGTGAGTATAAATTCATTTTAAAATAAAGTCTATACTCCATAAAAAAAAAAATTAACGAAAACAATTTTTCACATAAATAACTTTATTATTTTATTTAAACAAACGCCTTCAAATTACAAGTTGATTCCACCGACATTACATCGGAACGTAGGTGAAATTTATTTAGTAAAGATTTATTTGATCTGAGAAACCAAAAAACTCGTTCTCTTTATATATTCAAAAATATACGTGGGTAGTAGTAATTTGATAACTGTGAGTATAAATTCATTTTAAAATAAAGTCTATACTCCATAAAAAAAAAAATTAACGAAAACAATTTTTCACATAAATAACTTTATTATTTTATTTAAACAAACGCCTTCAAATTACAAGTTGATTCCACCGACAATAGAGTACTCGTAACTTAATTTACAATGTACTAAAGAACATTGGAATCTCGCTCGGCTTCTATCTGTCAATTGTTAAGTAAAATTAGTGAACCACGGTCCGGTGGTTTAGCTTCACCTGTTCGATTGACTACGAAGAGATAACTCAGCTATCGAATATCCAATGAACATTACATTTCTTTAGCCGGGCCACGTCAAAGGCGGAAACATATCGACAATTATGCAGAAAAGACAAACATTTAGGTTTATCTTTTGTGTATTACTGTAATATTAAAGTTCTATAAGAAGAATATTGTCCAGAGATTATATTTGTATTTTACGGATTGTTTTATCCTTAAATAATTTGTATATTTAAAACTCAGTTACCGCTGGTTTCATTTCCAATTTTTATTCTCTGCTGCGGTTTATAGCAACTACTAAGCCTTTGACAAAATTTAAATCTGAGTTTTTCTTTGAATACCTTTGTTACAGCTGATTGGACTTTTACCAATGACAGGTAATGAATGAACTTTATCTTTTAGCTTTGCTACTTGCTAAAAAAATTATGTGAACTTTGAAATCGACATCCTGCTTATGCTATTTTTGTCATTTAGTCATTGTAAAAATTATAACACAAAACAATGCAATATCAATATTATTTTTAGTACTTAAATACGAATATGCTTCTTTAAAATTTGGTTTAATATACAATGATCATAGATTGAGAAGAGAATTGCAAGACTTACATTTTTAACAGAATGTATTAAACACATTACCTCCTCAATAATATACAATTATACTTAAATTAAAATAATAACAATAGCAACACCTTAAATTATTTTAGCTACTTTTCTAAGGAAATTAACAATCACATGGATTTTCTACTTTAATAAATAAACTGTTATTACAGAAGGTTCTAAAGACACATTTATTTAAATATAACAAAAGCACTGATTGCATAATATGGATCATATTATATAGTTATTATAAACTAATTTAAATTAAAGTGTGCATACATATTTTTATACAAGCACATGTATACACAATTTGGTTCTGAGCCACATTTATTAAAATTTTACAGAATTCAGAATTACATACAGAGCAAATAATTTCATAATTCTTTTAAATTAAGTTTTATACACACCTTTTATATATTATTAAATATTTACTATACCTTTTTAAAGGTTTTTACATTTTGGAATTCATTTTATGATTATGTAATTCATGCCACTGTTTAATTTTGTAATAAAGAACAGGAATACTCACACAACTGAACCAAGCGAATATGTTTTTGAAATGAATACAATACCCATACAGACTCTACTTAGATATTAATTGAATGCTCGTTACTTCTCAATACTCAATGGAAACGTATTTTATACATCTATTTGTATTTCTAATATCATACTACTACAATTTTAACGTTTGATAAATGCAATGTAAGATTATTTGGAATAAGAACTTCTAACATTTTCTACTTCCTAAAATTATCAGTTCAATTTCAGTATCAATTTTGTTTTACAATATTTTACAAAATTCTTGAATTTAGAATTTAATATCGTTAACATAATCGTAGGGTTATTAAAAGTCTTTGTTATTTAACTATAAAAACTATTGTTGCTACTAACTACAGCGTTCTGTATTATTTATAGCTCATTTGAATGAGCTTTCAATCCTGCTGAGTAAGATCATGTCCCGATCTTGGGATGATCGCAGGTGTGTTTCGAGAGACCCATTTAGACGATACTAGACAGTATATAGCTAGATATGATTTGAAGAATATATTTTATTACGTATTGCCTGAGCTCAGTAAAATAATAGATAAGTCATATTTATAAAAATACTTAAAACTTTTTATTGAAATATCAGTCTAATTCTTATATTAAAAATTAAAATTTCATATTTTTTATAATTATTATTTTTCATGGACATAATTTTAAATATTATTTTCATTGTTTAATTTATAATCATCATCAAAAATTTATCAATACCTAGCGTCATATATTAATTTATTATATCTAACTATCATCCTTATAACTTTTACTGGTTTTTATTACTCCATCATGTCTCTTACCCCAACTACTAATCGGGAATATATCATATGTTGCCGTGTTGCGTGTACGTGGACAGCTAGGCGCGCATTAATTTGAACACTTCTATTTCTTTGCTGATACGAACCATTGCATTTTCCTTCACTTCATTTCAAACATATTATCTTAAGCATAAGATTGTTATAATTTAAAATTATCCCAAACGCTACTTAATTCATTTCTTAAAAAATGGTTTTTGTCTAAAATATCGAGCGCTCATGCGAGCAGTCATATGCATGCACCTGCTTTCCAATCACATGAAAACTCTGTTGTGTGTAAGCCTCGTGCCGTTGATTTATTTGAAAGGAACTAGAAAACCGGTATTGTATTGCAGTCTCTGCCAAAATTTGACGTTCCAATATTGTTAAATTCACTATTGAATAGACACTTTTACAAAGTAATTGTAGGTACGTAATATTTTGCTATACAGATAAAATAATAAAATTCCAATACGAAGATAAAAATACCTTAATACAACTGCATATATAAAAGTAGATATTTATTGTAAGGAATTATTGTCAATGTCACGTGGTTATTAACAATAAACTATTATATCCAAGTTTGTGATAAAGAGTTTCGCTTCGCTCAGCTCAATTAACCTCCGGATGTAAAGATATTATTAAAAATCTGATTTCAAAAATAGGTGCACTTAAATAACTTCCTTAATCACGAATCATATATAAATATTGTCGTGTTTGCATTATTATGTTTGGTTAAGCTCAGTTTTAAGCTGGAAATAATAAGTTACGAAATATGGGATAATTATTATTTTATATACATGTAATAATAATTTCCTTGTCGAATTAATTCACAATTTTGAAACATAACTAGGACAAAATGGCATCGCAACGAAGAGGTTTTATTTTTTCTTTGTAAATATTAAGACCGACATCAAGTCACTTATTTAACATGACATTTTGTGTGATATGAATAACATACAAAGCTTTTCAATATAAATTCAATACAATAATATTTGTTAAATCATAAGCGGGTAATATTTTAAACAATTTGTAACTCCAGCATATGACTTGATTACGGAAATGAGCAATCGTTTTAGAATTATCGATGCGTATTTATGTAAATCCATTAATTTGATTATTTCTTCAGCGATATCGACTAAACGGTTTTTCATAGTTAAAAGAAACTGAATATCGCGAATAGAAAGAAAAGAAAAAAATTTAATAAAAAATATATTATAAGAGCAGACTGCTGTTAAAAATGTTTTGTAATTACAAAGTAAAATAAACATTGTTTAGAGAGCGTAACAAAAGGTCTCATTTACATTTAATCGCAGACAGCTCTAGGTAAATGACGGGACTACGTCCCTTGATTACTATTCATAAAGTATTGACTCATGTGTCAAATAAAAATAGTACTACATTTCATTACATTGTAAATTTATATATAATTAAACAAGTTTCTAAATTAGTTCTATAGTTTTTAAGCCTTGGATCAAATAATAAGCTAAATTTAAAAAATATAACCTTTTAAAATACGTTTTTCGTATTTATTTATAATCCCATCTTCATTTAAATTAATGTAAAATAAAAATACTCCAATACAGATATATGTTTAATATCAAATGATTTGTTCTGTAATAGTATCGAATATGCGAAGTAATCTCTTAATTTCTTTTAATCATGTTATTCAGTATATTGGCTTTATCTGACAATGTATTAATATCAAAGAGGAACTCCTTCTGCAATAACATATTCTTCTTCAGATTATCATCGCACTTAATATTATTTTCATTATATGTATGTGTTTTATTATACAATAGGTTTTGTTATTATGGAGTAACGTGTAAATCTATTTTATTATTATTAATTGTAAGGACTATGATCCAAATAGCCTGTACTAAAATGCAAATCTTTATTCTGGAATAAACGAAAACAATTAAATCTTTTTTTTGTAATATTTATCAAGTAAAATCATAAAAGTTGCTAATATAAATATTTTTGAAGACTATAATAATGATTTATAATATTTGTAAAACAAACCATCCTTCTACTATCATTAGAAGCGCTTAAATTTTTTTTGAATATAATGGAATTTGTAATTATTATCTTGGTGAACCTTAAGTTAAAATCATTAAAACTTTTAAGTATAGTATAAAAGTACAGTATTTTAAAAATTTGTATTTTTGACTGCGTAAATTCCCATTTAGCAAATCCCCTCAACTCAACCGTATAAAAGGCCGGTCGTGGGATCTGGGATCATTAGTTTCATAGCTTTTGCCAAATTGCCGTGTTAAGTCTGATAATATTAGAGACACATTGTGAATATCTGATTGTTATAAGAATCACATCTTACAATTACGAATTATGTCAAGGGTCAAATCAAGAAGTCTTCTGTTTCTCTTAAAAGAAAGAAGATGTCGTCACTTGTTCTTGTATAATTATAATTTTCGTTTGACATCCACTTGTAGATTCTTGGTAAGAATGAATGAAGAATGTTTTAATTTATTTCCTTCATATCGCAGCCAGAGTCTTATTATATTCATTTATTTACTTCCAAATGTCCCATTGTTCTTGATTCTATTTATATCTATACTAAAAATATAAAGAGGAAATGTTTGTTTGTTTATAATAAATAAACTCAAAAGTACAACGGTTTACGAAAATAATTATTTAAAAATTGTTCACTAAGTGATAAGAGGTAAAAAGCATTAAAAAAAAGACGTTATAAAGTTAATTAACTATTCTTTGAATCTTAAGAATGCCTAAGTCCTTCATTTTGATCTTTTTTTAGTAATACTTTGCGATATAAGTACGACACTTACTTACTACATATGGCAAAATTCAAGTATGTATGGCTACAACTGATATCATTATAAAACAAAACAGTTTCATAACAATGTATTTTTTAAAGGTATCATTTAAAAAATACATTGTTATGAAACATCCTCATTATAAGTAAAAATATAAATAGAAAACTATATCATAAGAAAAATATTTTACCGCCCTGGCAATAGGAAGATAGACACGATTGGATCTTTAGTTAGATGGAATATATTCATTGCTATGTAATATGTTTTTATTCAACTCAGTTTTCCTTAAATATTTCAATTAAGTTTTCATATGATATGTACTTTAATAGTTAATATTATGGCATGATCTAAAAAAAATATTTGCTTGTCTTCTTATTCGTTGATATATTATTTAGCAATAGTTAAAGTCTAGATAATATATTATAATAACCGTACTCGTTACATAAATATAAATATCATAAAGAAAAAACGAGGAACGAGATATAATTTTTGTTCTTCCTATTATTGATTACGCTGATGTGTGCTACTCTGACATAAGTGAGGAGCTTCTCAATAAACTAGATCGTCTTATTAATTATACAATACGATTCATCTTCTGTCTCCGTAAATTTGACCATATTTCTGTTTATCGCCGCCAGCTCAAATGGCTCCCAATTCGTGAACGTAGACAGTCACATTTACTTAATTCTCTTTTTTCTATATTATTTAATCCTCTTTCCCCTGATTACCTTAAAAGTAATTTTCAATACCTCAGTGATTCTCACGGTAAGTCTTTTCGTTCTTCTAATTTTCTCCGCCTTGCTTTCCCTATGCACCGCTCTGGTTTTATATCCCATTCTTTCACGTTCCAGTGTATTCGACTTTGGAATTCTCTCCCCAATGACATCAGGAAATCACGGACAAGGCCTATTTTCAAAAAAAAAATTTATAGCCACTTCTTGAACAAACTTTTAGGTTAGAATGTATTACTAACAATATTTCTTATGAATATATCTATTATAGTTCTTTATTATTATTATTTTTCTTCTTTGTGCTTACATTTTTCCCACTACTTATATGTTATATATTTATAATTACTTCCTACAAACCTTTCAAAATTTTGCGTTCTTTATTGCACCGCTTTTAAAGTCTCTGCACATCCCCAAGGTTGACTGTTAGAGAATGCTATTTAGCATTAAGTCCACCCATTGTAACATTTTTATGTTGGAACAATAAAGAATAAATAAATAATACTTCAACATTTTCTGAGGCACGAATGAATCAGTATGTAATCTGAAATCGAATACAATTGGTTCTATTTCCCAGTTTTATATAACATTTTTCTTCTATTTTTACGACCACGATTCTAATATTTTCTAGTTTCAATACTGTGACTAAATGATATAATTCTTAGGTAGCGATGTAACAACGAAAACTGAAATTTTATATTTAATTAAAAAAAATAACAGTCATAAAAAGCGATGTCCTAAGAAGCGAAAAAAATAATAGGATAAAAGAAACTATTTTCATCGTCGTTTTATAAGAGTTTTATAAAAGTTTTTAAAAATATTAAAGATTTTATTTTGCTATAATATATGATGAAAATTAAGGATTGTATCTAAATTATAATATCGAATCATAAATAAACAATTTAAAAAAACTTTAACTTTAACTTTGAGACACCAATTATCTATATATTTCAATTAATTACTGATAGAATTAATAGCATTATGTATTTTATTAGGCTTATATTTGAAGGTCCATCAGCATACAGATGAAAAGACCATTTGAAATCTTATGTTATTATAAAAAAGTTTGTATTCATTTATGTATATTTGTATTTATTTATGTACGATCTCTGTAAGATCTAAGAATATTTACTTCCGATAGGTAATAAAATTGTAATATACAAAGCAAAATAGTCAGTTTCAGGCGAAGAAGAAATACTTTTCATATTAAAAAGAGTTATTTAATTAATTTTTACTATTACTTAGATTAAAACTACAATATAATAAATTGTAATAAATTATATTTTATATGAAATTAGTATCATATAATGTTTGTGTGTGTTGTCAGTTAAAAAATACAGAAATTCACTTTTCACTTAATGTTCATCTGAGACAAAAATTTTCATAACAGGAAAAAAAAACAATATTAAAAAGGTCATATCTAGTAAAATATTTTTCATAAGTTTAATATAAAAATTGTTTTTCCATTTTGCCTAACGATTGTCTATAATTGAAACAGTACGGTAAAGAGCAAATAATTTGTGGTATTCCTATAACCTTCGAAGATTTTTTTTTTCAACAGTCAAATTTAAAAAAAAATATTAACCACCCTTAATAATTCGTGCATTCAAAAAAATTATTACTTTTTTAAATTAAAATAACATAGTTATTAATTATTAATCATAAAATTATAGTTAGACACAAAATTATTTTCAATGTATTTGGTACATGAAACACATAATATAAACATTACTACATCCTGCATGTCTGTATTTGTCAGATGATGAATGTTCAATTCATTACTCATTGACTACGGCTATGCATCAGAGAAGATGAATTGGGGCTTTGTGCATCTGCGCGACGTTCTCTTACGATTATGTTTATCTTCAGTTGAATGCCGAAAACAATAAGTTAATACTATTAAGAGGTAGTAATAGGTTAATAACCTACTCGTATATTACAAAATTAATAGTGAAATAGGGCCTGATGTGTATTAATTACTTAACTCATTCTATCCGAATTATTAGATCGAATTCAATGTGGTCAAAATTTTTGATTTATGAACAGTTTTTCCACAATTGTTTCAAGACGCTAAGAATAAGAGAATAGAAAGAAGTCGTGTCTGACATAACTATATATAGATCAAACTACCAATTTGGAACAAACATAAATATGATAACCTTGTAAGTTATACTGTAAGTATCAATCAATGAATAAAGTATGTATGTTTTCAAAATATCTAACTGTACTTTCAATATATTTTATTGAATATTCTTAAATTAAAACTCAACATAAGGTCGAATAGCAGTTTTATCGACTTATTTATTGATTTATTGAGAAATAATATATATTACTACTAACTTACTTATTGTAATTAACTGAAGTATTTACATTGTTTTATGTTTATAACCACTAATGTTTACAACGAACCATTTTTTTTTATAAAGTGCAGTTGTATGTCAGTTCTAACAGTAGTATTAAGAATTTGATATTTTTATACTTTTACAAAAGTTCTAACTAAACTTAATGAAAATAACTACAAGTAATAAAATGCAAATTACTACTAGAATTGCATTATTGAAAAGTTGGAAATAAAAGTATAAAGAATGATGCTTATCTAAAAAGGAAAAGTAGAATATCGTCGCAATATTCACTTTAAGAGAACTGAAAAATATATTCATTTCAATTTTACTATCAAGTATCTCGTAACAAATTAAATGTTGTTCTTCATATTATTTAGTTACAAATTATTCTTTATAAAATTATGGTTACTCCGTAACTCGTATGTAGCTCGTATATATATCTTATAAACATCAGTATACTTATATATTTGACAGAAATAATTCATAAAGATAAATCTATTTAAAAGATTTTCTTACACTTAAGCATGGCGTAAGCTAGATAAATGACTTTTTTTTTTTTTTTTTTTTTTTTTTTTTTCCGTTGGAAAAACCCGTTACGGGTACCCCGTCGGCCCAGGGGGGTGACGGCCGGGGGGTTATGTGGGACTACCCGGCAGCATAGAGGATGCTGCCATTTTTAAGGCTACCCACTAAAAAACCAACGGTTGCCCTCTTTGCCGTAATGGGACGTCACGGGATCGCGTTAGCACACACCGTGACGCCCCGGCGAGACCCCCCGAATGAGGGTGCCCCGAGCAACGTAGAGCACCCTCCCATCGCAGGCCTATGTTAGGTAAGAGGGGTCACCCTCCCCCCTCACCAGGCCTACAACTGGGGAAGGAAGCGGCGGGCGTATTCCCGCCTCCTTCTACCCAGTCTTCCCCGACGGAGCGGGTCAGCGGACGAGGCTGACTCCCTGACCCGCTCCGCGGAAGCTAGATAAATGACTACAGAACATCGCTTGATTTTTATTTATTTAAAACAGACATTCTTAAGCCATAAATATTTTGCACTTATTCTATTATATTTGATCTTAAGTTTCTTAGGTTACGAAAAGCATCATTCTGTCGTTTTCTTATATCATAACATGAAATATATTGTTGAAAAAAAATAATTTTGCAGTGATTTAAGAAATAATAATATCTTTCTTGTAAAAAGATATGAATAATTTTATATTATAAATAAATGTACAATTGTATACACCTTAATTTTATAGGAATTTCTGTAAATAGATTCAAACCCGTTGAGGCCTGTTCCTCTTATTCATGAGCTCGGTGTGTGGGCTAATAGCGGCGTAAGTTTAATGGTCGGTCAAATTCCCTAAAAATTTGATGTTATATATATATATGATAGTTATATATAATATAGTATAGTATAATATAGTATAGTAATGAGAGTCTTAATAATAGTATTTTAAACCGGTGCCAATGTACAACAACTATGCCTTAGAAAAATTAAAATTTATGTTATGTAGAATTTTACATATTAAAAACATTCAAAACAGTCACATAAATTTAAATCTTTGATACATTTAATATAATAATAAAGCTCTAAAATTCAATAACATACTTTATATTTAAGTCTCAGAAGCTCGCAAGTTCACTACTTGTATTAATAAAACATTTCACAGTAATGACTGTAAAACGCACTTATGATTTATGATAAAATATAATTATAGTAAGAAATGTATGGTTCAAGTAGTTGCGAAAGTTTTATCTTATTTATTTAGATATTTAATATTGTTTTATAAATAGAACAAGAAAAAATATTTAGATTTATTTATTAGCAATAGAGATTATTATTAAAAAATGGAATAACAACGCCAATTACTCACAACCACCACGATCGCGAAATCAGTTTTTTTTAAATCGCGAAAAAACTGTTTACTTTCTATATATTACTATATCTATGTAGACAAATTAGTAACAATGGAGTAGTTGAATATAGAAAGAAAAACAAATGTTTCAAACATAATTTTCTTTGAAATTACAAATGGAAGTTAGTTTAGTTCTAAGGATGTGAGGTAATAAAGTTACCTTACAATAACATAACTATTAACTACAAGTTAGTAAACATCATAATGAAATTAAATGTCATTAAAGAGTTTTGTTAATGTGAGTGCCGTCGCTATTTCTAACTGACCATAAACTTTGTGCGTAACTTTAAGGAAACTACAAACTCCGTCACAAACTATACTGAAATTGTCGTATTTGTTTTCGAGTTTAATAAATTAATTAATAAAATTCATCCTGTGTGTTTATTTTTTTTTAGAATTTGTGATTTTATTTTTCTGAATTAATAAAAGAATGTATTTAGCAGAAATTTATTACTATGTAGCATGGTGTTGTTAACTAACTTCTTTGACGCACTATTTATACAACTAATTTTTGTTTTTATTTGAATTAATTTTTGAAAAATCAATAATGTTACAGATTACTTTGTGAAAATTTATTTCAATATGTAACACTCAAGATTACAAAAGATTATATTCTAATATTATTGTAGTTACAGTTATCCTAATATTGTGGATTTCAGAAGATATATTCTAAAACTATAAGAAGGTTTTACATAAAAGCAAGTCGGCATCCAGGCAAAATATAAACAATTTTTTGTTGGATGTGTAAATCTCACAGTTGTGCCTACAAATTTAACAAACGCATTCTGGTCTGAAAAGAACCACACAACAAATTCAGCCGTGTATTTTGTTGTTCGTTGTGTTGTGTTTTCCACAAAAGTCAAATTATCTAATAAATAATTAACAAATAACTAGTATCATAGCAATGAATTTAATATGAAGGCCTAATAATTTTAATCAATTATTGTTACAATTCGGCCTGCAAGACAACCAGTCTATTGTAATTCGTATTATATACGAATTACAATAGACTGGTTGTCATTACAATAAAAAACTTTTGTCTTTTACTTGTAAAGAGATGGATATATATTTCGTAGTCGTTTGAAAATGTAGCATGAAAGAATATTTTCTCTTTTATTTATTTTATTCTTATTTAGATGCTGAATTGCGTACAGAAGTAAATAATACGATCGTTACTACGTAAATCGTTTTCTTTATTTTTTTTTCTCGAATTTTTTTGTATATTTTATACATTTGAATATATAACGTGTCTAAATCATAATGACGTTACAAAGCTGACGTTGAATCTTTGTAAGCTTCAAAATTATTCGTAGTAATCCTTATTCTCTGGTCACTAGTCAAGGTGAAGGGCATTTGAATGTTTAACCTAATTGGTGCTAAAATTAAGTGCTTAATAAAACGAAAGTATCTATGGTATTCATATTTTAGAATTAGATGAAAAATTATTTTAGTCAGGTTCTTGTAAAGTTAAATAACAAATTCATTTAGTAATAATATATAGAGAGTAAATACAGTCTAATCTTAATTTTTTCTCTATTTTAATTACTTTTTTTTTTGTGGGTAGCCTTAAAAATGGCAGCATCCTCTATGCTGCCGGGTAGTCCCACATAGCCCCCCGGCCGTCACCCCCTGGGCCGACGGGATACCAGTAACGGGTTTTTCCAACGGAAAAAAAAGGGTGAGAACCCTAACTACGGGTGCTTTTAAAACGTACCTTTTGTTTTAAAACTTAGAGCAATTAATTCTTTAAAGCTTTTTTATGGCTCATTATCAATAGTGTAACATTATCAATAAATGATTTCGGCTTACATACATTCAAAAAAAAAATTCATTGTGAGTTACAGTTTTCACTTTGTTTTTTATTATATATAAAATCGCTCGATGTGTGAAACTAGCTCGCTCTTATTAGACAATAAAAAATATATGTGTGATTGACAAAATATATTTTGATCATTTTAAGTATATATTTATATTAAAGCCGAAACAAAATTCTTTGATACATTTTTAAATCCTTAAATTTTAATAAAATAACAGTTATCATATTTAAACCAACAACTCCAAATTACAAGTTATTCCACTGATAATGGGATACTTGTTACTTAATTTAAAATGTTCTAAAGCACATTGGAGTCTCTCTCGGCTTTTATCTATCAATTGTTAAGTAAAATTACTAAGCCAAGGTCCGGTGACCTGCACCTGTTCGATTAACGACGTTAGCACCAACTCAGCTATCGAATACTCAACCGACATTACATTTCTTTATCCAGGCCACGCCAAGGGCGAACTATATTTCAAATTGTACACGATAGAGCATACCGTGTCCAATAATATTTTTTTGTATTTTGTGTATCTACAACGTGGTGCCCAGAAAACATATCATATTAGTAAATTAATTAAAATAAAATATATTATATATTAGTAACTTAATTATTATTGTATATATTTAATATATACAAAATAATAATTAAGTTCTTAAACAAGAATATTGAACAAAAACCATATCTTTCTGTATATTACATATTAATAATTTATAGATATAACAGTCACTTAACGGTGTTTTAAGTGCTCAATTTTTACTCTGTTGCGGTTCTCTTTACTACCAAGAGTTGGCTTTAACTAAATTTAAATCTGACTTTTTCTATGAATGCTTTCATTAAAGTTCTTTCAATTATACTCTTTTTCCAACGACACGTAACGAAAGAATTTTAAATAAACGCTAAGCTTTGCTTTTTACAAAAAATAGATACAATTACTGTTAACTTAAAATTCGGTATAAGCACTTGTTTACATGGAGATATATTTATTGAATATATCAATATATATTTTTGCAAATAAGCAATGCTTTATTTAAAATAAAAAATAAATAAACCTATAAATAGTAAACTATAATTCATGAAGACTAAATACAACTTGTATTTGAACAATAATAAAACCTGTACCACTTGCTTAATACAAATTTTAACAAAAATTCAATAAAAGTGACCAAACTTATATTAATACATACAGTCCTTTTTCTAATAGCCACATGTATTAAAAATTAAAACGATTTAAATTTATTTAGAAAGTAAATAATATCTCAAATATGTCATGTTGTAAGTAAACTTGTTTTGATCTGCCTTAAAATCATGTGAAACGCGTGTTCTGTATAAATATTTTGTTGATTTATTTTCAACTATAAAAATTGTATTAAGTTGTGGTTTTGCAAAAAAATTACATTTCAATAATGTTAAATTCATAATAGAAACGATGTTATTATGACGTTATTATAACAAAATTCAAATAACGAGATCAGAATAATGTTATAGGTACAATAAATTTAATTTACACCTCCTTCTATTTACGAGCTACACGCACGAAATTTGGCATACATGCGCATAATGCAAAACTCCTTCTGGATTGAAAATCAGCCGAATCGTAATTGTAGTTTTCGAGATAATTGATAAAATGTGTCCCATATAGTTAACATATAGAACGTTTTTGTTTCGCGCGCGCTTGCGTCGCGAGGCTAACCCCGCTTGCGTGGATCTAGTAAAAGTACTTGTGACATAACATTTAGATGTCACAAAAAAAAAACAGATACATTTCCTGTGAAATGAGTCATGACGACCTTAATTTATAACACAATCAGTAAATCGGATTGTGTTAGCTTTATTATGACCGATTATTACATGCGACGGACCCTTAGAATAATAATTATTAAGAATATCGATAACATGTAAATAATATCATAATTTGAATAAAAAATCCAAAAAATATAAAAACATCTACATTTAGAATATCCTTATTAATTATACGGTAAAATAATATAAAAATTGTGCAGAGAGTGTATTACAAAGTCTCATTTACATTTAATCGCACACTGCTCTAGATAAATGACGGGCCTACGCTACTTTGATTACTATTCATAAAATGTTTACTTGTATTTGTCAAATATAAAAATATGAATTTCGTAGTCAACTATAGTACAAAAGTAAATCATTTTATTTATTTAAATGAATTCTATTACGTTTAATACAATTGTTGTACTGAATTATGATACAATCGTAAGTTAAGGCGATGTGGGTCGTAGGATTAAAATAGAGCAAAAGATTGGAAATCGAGATTACGAATTAAGATTGATATAATAATTTAATTATATGAGAAATATAATAATTGTAACAAAGGTCGTTAATTAACATTGAAAGACTCAAACATAGATTGGCATTGAGATTTGAATTTTTAAGGGCTTTTAATATCATCTTCTTTATCTTATTTATACATTTTTTATTGACATACAAAATACAAATTTTAAATAATAATAATAAAATAAAAACATTATTTTATTACAAATTTTTAATACAAATTTTAACAAAAATTCAATAAAAGTGACCAAACTTATATTAATACATACAGTCCTTTTTCTAATAGCCACATGTATTAAAAATTAAAACGATTTAAATTTATTTAGAAAGTAAATAATATCTCAAATATGTCATGTTGTAAGTAAACTTGTTTTGATCTGCCTTAAAATCATGTGAAACGCGTGTTCTGTATAAATATTTTGTTGATTTATTTTCAACTATAAAAATTGTATTAAGTTGTGGTTTTGCAAAAAAATTACATTTCAATAATGTTAAATTCATAATAGAAACGATGTTATTATGACGTTATTATAACAAAATTCAAATAACGAGATCAGAATAATGTTATAGGTACAATAAATTTAATTTACACCTCCTTCTATTTACGAGCTACACGCACGAAATTTGGCATACATGCGCATAATGCAAAACTCCTTCTGGATTGAAAATCAGCCGAATCGTAATTGTAGTTTTCGAGATAATTGATAAAATGTGTCCCATATAGTTAACATATAGAACGTTTTTGTTTCGCGCGCGCTTGCGTCGCGAGGCTAACCCCGCTTGCGTGGATCTAGTAAAAGTACTTGTGACATAACATTTAGATGTCACAAAAAAAAAACAGATACATTTCCTGTGAAATGAGTCATGACGACCTTAATTTATAACACAATCAGTAAATCGGATTGTGTTAGCTTTATTATGACCGATTATTACATGCGACGGACCCTTAGAATAATAATTATTAAGAATATCGATAACATGTAAATAATATCATAATTTGAATAAAAAATCCAAAAAATATAAAAACATCTACATTTAGAATATCCTTATTAATTATACGGTAAAATAATATAAAAATTGTGCAGAGAGTGTATTACAAAGTCTCATTTACATTTAATCGCACACTGCTCTAGATAAATGACGGGCCTACGCTACTTTGATTACTATTCATAAAATGTTTACTTGTATTTGTCAAATATAAAAATATGAATTTCGTAGTCAACTATAGTACAAAAGTAAATCATTTTATTTATTTAAATGAATTCTATTACGTTTAATACAATTGTTGTACTGAATTATGATACAATCGTAAGTTAAGGCGATGTGGGTCGTAGGATTAAAATAGAGCAAAAGATTGGAAATCGAGATTACGAATTAAGATTGATATAATAATTTAATTATATGAGAAATATAATAATTGTAACAAAGGTCGTTAATTAACATTGAAAGACTCAAACATAGATTGGCATTGAGATTTGAATTTTTAAGGGCTTTTAATATCATCTTCTTTATCTTATTTATACATTTTTTATTGACATACAAAATACAAATTTTAAATAATAATAATAAAATAAAAACATTATTTTATTATTATTGGTATTACTGATATTGAAAAATTTCATATAATATCATATTAGTTATTTTTGTTAAGTTTTATACAGGGTGTCCCGAAACTTAACGTCAAGCCGAAACCGGGTGATAGGATAGATGGTAACAGTCATGAGAAAATTTTGAAAAAAATTCCATCCCATGTGTTTTGAAATTATGGGCATTTTAAAAACAACAGTACTTTTTGTATACAAGATGGAAATGGTTTAATAAAACTATATTGTGGAAAGTATTTTCATATAGATTATTTATTTCTAGTTTCACAACCCGATAGATAAAATATATACCTTTCGTGCGAAATAACACGTGTCATTCGGCTGACATTAATATGAGGAGTGCTTTGTATTGATTGTGTAGACGTTATGTTGACCAATCATTACATGCGACTGACCTTGAAATGATGTTGATGTACAAGATATAGTTTGTAATTAGGATTTTTATTACTTGTAATAAAAAATGGATAAATGTGACCCCTTTATCTGGCGCTCCAGGTATAACAACATTGATTAGTTACGAAACTTGAAATGGTAGCTAAAACATCTTCTATATTTTATATCCTGATGGTCATGGATTTAAAATTATAACATAAATTTTAAAAAGTTATGTTTTTTTTATTCTTTAAGTCTTGTGTAAATAAGATAATTTGTTGAAATTTTTATTTATACAAGTATATATTACTGTGCCGGTGAAACTAAAATGAGATAACATTTTTTTTATTATCTGAATCAAAACTCTTCTATTTTTATTTATTCCTATTTAATAAAGAAATAAACCTGAAAAATTTCTCACAAATTCTCAATTTCCAATCATTTTAAAACAGTCTTCGTTTTGTTAGTTCAAAACTAATTAATTCCAAGACCGCTCTTTTGAAAGTAATTATGGTAACGTAGCTAAGTTGAAATGTGTCAAAAACTGTGGCTCCTTATGGACTTTCAAAAAGCTATTATTTTTTCTTTTGTAAATATTCAAACCAACATCAAGTTGCTCTTAAACTTTAAAAAATATGTCACATAAGTAACATTTTAAAACTAGTTATAAATTAGGTGTTCTTGTTATAGCAAAACTTAAATTAATATCAAATCAAATATCAAATTCCAGATTTTTTTATAATGAAATAAGAACAAAGCGTGTCAGTGCTGCTAGTACAAATAACGACGGCATAACGACATACTATCGTTTGCACGATGGGATTCCATAACGTAATGAAATGTTTCTAAATGCATATCTGTATTTAAAACAAATAAACCTCTGCAGGGGGGGAGGGTGACCCCTCTAAACCTACCTACCTACCGACCTACTTTGTAAAGGCGTGCGTCGTGATGGTGTTCTAAGTTTCTCAGAGCTCCCTTATATGAGATAGAGATTACCAGCGCTACGGTTAGTGAGCACGCGACCCCGTGGCATCAAGCTAAGTGATTTTAAACTTTGAGGGTAAACGTTGAGATTTTTAGTGCGCCCGCGCCGTGGCAATCACCTTGTAATGGTAAAACTAACGGAATTTTCCAACAAACTAAAAACAATTGTAAAAACATCATGAAGCATTTAAACAACTCCCGAGTATCACTAAAGTGCTTCTTGGGAGAAAATCCTACAATTATTTTAAATAATCTACTACATTTTATGTTCCTTTTTTTGAGCTTTAATTTATTTTAACAATGTAAATCTAAGGAGAGTTAGATCTCTTATTTTTCATTTGCATTTTATTTTTCGAAATATTTTTTTAAGATTGGTTGTATTGTATTAGAAATAGAAAATCCTAATTACTACTGTTACTATTATTGGTTTTTGATATACTATTAGTATTTTTTATTCCATTTTTATACAACTAAAATAAAAAATATACTTCAGTTAAATATTAGAATTATATTGTTTATAAAATAAAAAAAATACACTTACAATGTCTAAAATAAAGTTGAATTTCGCTTTTGAGTCTATGCTAATTTCATTGATTGCTGGATACAGAAAATATGGAAGCCATGAATTGACAAGATAGTTTGAAAATATATTTAAAACACATAGATTATACATTGAGTATAACTTATTCATACTTTTTGTTTTTGTTTTTGTATGTAAACTTTAGTGGTCCATGATTTATTATAATTGATTAAGTATAATCCGGCTGTACTCACGTTATTATCGGAATTTGTCCAACTAGTTTCGAACCCATTCAGGGTCCTTATTACATCAATCTATACAAAAAGGTAGTTTAGCCTAAAGAGATTGAATAAATTTTGATATTTCACTTTTATTCATATTATGCCTTTATATCTTTATCAAGATTAGATTAGTATTGTTTAAACGTAATTGTAGGTTAATATTATCAGTATTGTTTAAAATATTGATGAAAATATAATATATTTAATCAAGTTATTAGTAAGTATTTATATTGTGTCTTTTACTATTAAATTATGTTTGACATTTTTATATACCACTTTTACTTTTTTCAAAATGTTATCAGCTTTTTGCTGAGGACAAACACAATCATAAGAGAATTTCGCCTCGATGCACAAAGCCGTATCTCGTCTTTACTGATGCGTGGCCGTGGTCAATGAGTAATGAACTGAACATTCACCATTGTATAAATACAGAGAAGTAGGATATTGAAATTTATTATAAATAACATCTATATCAAATATATTTTTCTTTTTAGTATATTCATTTGACTAACTAGTTATTAAGCTAGTAACTATTTTCTTATTTTTATTAAAAATAATTAATTAGCAAATGTGATATAGTGTGTGTTATTAATTAATGTGGTAAGGATATCCAAAAAATTATTGTCCAAGTTTTGTTATTTGTAAAACTTAATTAAATTTCGTTGAGGGTTATAAGATCCTAAATATTGAGTTCATAAGCTAGTTCAATTGTAAAGAAAAGTTAAATGAAATTAAGTTAAGGTAAACAGTTCTTAGTAAAAAAAAAACAAAAATTTTGGTTATTACTTTTCTACTTCATTTTTATCGTGATTCTATATTTAGAGCTTTATTTATTTATTTTTTTAATAAAAAAAGATAAACGGTTTTATGTGTTCCGAAAGAACCTTAATGTATCCTATAAAATAGAAATAAATAGTAACATTATATCGTCTTTGTCTTGATTTTTTAATAAATATTAGCTAACTCCTATATAGAAGGTTATCCTTTTACTCTAAATAATTCAATGGAAATAGAATTTAAAATTTCTTTCAGTCGAATTAGAAGTTTCAAGCGCACCCTTTTCATAATATATTGTAACAGGTTACATCACTTTAGAAATGTTTGATCTTCGGAGTCTACGAAGTGCAGTCCTCACATAATAGTACCCTTATCTTACGTGTGGACCTATCAATCTCTTCTAGTTCATTCTTAGAAATATTTGTTTACTAGACACATAGCTTCGCGCACTAAGGATAAGTAGAAAGTTCAATATAATTACAATATAAAGCAAACTACTAACAATTTGTTATTTACCTTTTAAAAGCAAAGTTAATTAATTATTGCTAATATAAGTAAAATAAAATAAAAGAATTTGATCTCATATTCTGTACAAAATAATTTCTTCTATTAAATTACCTTTTCAATTTTGGTTTTATAAAAAAAAAAACATAATTTTATATATATATATATATAAAATTATTACAAAATAGATTTACACGAGCACTATACATTTTAATAAAACTATTTTACGGATATAACTCGCGTTTATTTTTACATTTTTTTAATTTAACCCGACGTTATAACAGTAAGACGAGCAAAGCCTTAGAAACGTTATATCCGTAAAATAGTTTTATTGAAAGTGTGTCTTTGTAATATATTAACTAACATTATTGAAGATGTAAAGTACGGCTACAAACACTAACTACATCGTCGATTTCTCCTCAAATTTATTTTATATTATATGAGAATATGAAGTTAGGTCCTGTATGTAGCATGTTACATGAATATCAAATACATGTTTCTAAATATTACAGATGCTGAATTGATTTATTTCGAAGCTAAAAATTATGACGTTATTCCATCATTGTAATCATTCATTGCAAAACGTCAACATTTTTATATTATAGCTTAGCATACATTTTATTTTGAATAAAAATTGTTTTATAAAATTCGATTATTTCATTACACAAGATGAGGAAAGATAAAAACTATGTATATAGTGATGAGAATTAAATTTAAGAACAGTAAACTCTTTGTCAAAACTATTGTAAACAGTGCTTCTTAACCACTTAAGCTCTTCATCTTGGTATCTATCAAGGAACTATATTTTCCGGAGAAATACGATAGTATTACATTTTCTTACTAATTTAACGCCTTACAAATATTAAATGAACTTACAAAATATACGCGTATTAACAATGTGTCAGTTGTTACTTAATTAAACAGGTTGCTAATTTAGTTTGTGTTTTAAAGGAATCTAAGTATATCTTACTTGTAAATGGATTCTGAGTAAAATGTCCGAAAGCAAAACATTTATACTAAAATATGAGGTTGCGTCGTCAATAAGATTAATTAATGTATTTGTGAAATACATTTTGGCTTACTAATACAAGATAATAAATTTTGTAATATAAATAAACAGGAAATAAATAAAAAATTATTGAAATCTAAAACAAAGATAGCAATTTTAGTTAAATACGTTATGGAGTTTGTGGTTTCCTTGAAATTACGCTCAAATTTTAAGGTCAGGTGGAAGGAGTTACAACACCCAAATTAACAAGTCTCTTTTATCTTGCCAATTTCATTATAAGGTTGTAACATTAGAGGTTGATAAGGTATTGAATCATCTCATTAACCTCGAAGTGATTATTTTGTATAAAGCCTGAAAGAACTTCTCATATGCTTTTATTTAATGTTTTTTTTAAATTATATTTTTACTTTTGATTATTAGTTAATTTTGCACTGAATTTAAATTTAAAAAAAATATGAGAACAAAATATTTCAGGGAAATAAGAGTATAGCGCTAGGATCGTCAAACAATGTCTTATAAAAATATTTTTAATAGAATAAAGTTTAAAATTTTTACATAAGGGGAATTAGAAAACATTATCGCTTAGTCATTACCTATAATACATAATGGGAATATTAAATGCCTAATATTAATTCGGTAGAGGGTGGAGACTGTAGGGCATATCAATCCCAGAGCTAGACATCTGTTTGGAATTCATCCAAATAAGTTTATAATAAGGCTTATAAAGCTATTAAATAATGTATTTTATTTCGATATTTTATTAACTATAAAAAAAAACTTTGACCAATCCACCAATTATATATATATGCAAGTTAAAATATCAAGTATATGTTTATCAAAAGTTCTGATAAAACTGTTATATATTTCATCAAGATTATCGAAGATGTTTCATAGTATAATTACATTTTATTTAAATATAGGAAAAATATGTATAATTCTTTTTAAGGAAAATATAAATTTAAAAAAAGGTGTAGATTTTTAACTGCTATTAAAATTCAGATGTCACATAGTTCACTTTTATAAAAGCACTTACAAACGTTAATCATTTTGGATTATTTTAGTAATACTACAGACCGTCTATCCGGGACAAGTCGTACGATGCATTTAAGGTCCCGACAGCTTCAATTAAGGTAATATACCGCTTTCGTTTATTCAAATACCTGAGCAATTTACCTTTAGATTCGACTTGTAACATATTATTTAATATTCGTATAATATGTTATCATGTATTAACTGTTGTCAGTAACTTCGTCAACTTAATGAAACAACAATATACTAAGACAATATAGACGAGTCAAAAATATGACGGAAATAATTTGTTTTATTAAAAATAAACTGTATAATCTTATCGTTATTTAAAAGTTTTATTGCCCATTAAAAATTCCAGAACAAAGTTTTGGATACGTTCCAACAACCTAGCACGAAATAGTTGCATACTCCGATCATCCTGGTAATAATATCGTTATAATAGCAATGATAAACATTTTATTAATATAAAACTATTATGAAATTTTAATTGTTGTTTCTTTATTTAGAGCACAGGTGGTTTTCATCAATATAAACAGATCACAGAAAGAAAATCTTATTTTCTTACTTAAAAATGTATAAATAAAAATATAAATGTATTAATGTATACACAAACGTTCATAATAAGTACACTTGGTTTAATTCAAAAAGTCATATAATTTTAAAAGTTGAAAATAATGTTATATACATAATGTGCTTTAAGGATCAGAAGATAACTGTTAAGGAAAAACTAATGCTTTAGTAAAAATGCTAAAATGTGACGAAGACCTACTTTAGTTTCTGTTCTTATATTTACAATGCAATACAAATCATATGCAGTGTGTTGTTCATAACTCTAACTAAAGTTTCAAAGATTGAACGTTATTGTACTCTTTACTCAAATTAAAATTCACATTTTCCTTTGTGAACTTCAACAGTGTTTTCGTGAGTAGACCAGGATATGTAATAGAAACCATAATAAACTACTAAAATCCAACAACTAATCTTAAATAGTGTCATCAAAAGATCTTTTACATTTCTATATAAGCCTATATTTTTAACTTTAAAGTATTTATCGCTTGGAAATATTTTACAATTCATCGATCAACACTGTCAGATATCTTGATTTTATGTTATTTGCATATTTGCATTACATACATTTATCTTATTCATCTAGGGATTAGATGTTATCATTTGCTTTTAGGAAGTTTAGAAATTATTTATACATGTCCTTCATATCTTACACTTTTTTGTAACTAACGGTCATAACTGTTATTTACACATATAATCGAAGCTTCTTTTGTTCTTCGTACATTTACTAAACTAAACTAATAAACATTTACTAAAAACTATATCTACACAATAAATAAAAAAAATGAGATGAAGTCATTGCTAACCTTAGATAAAAATTTAAATATAACATAATTTAGCATAATTATTGTATACAGCAAAACAGTCACAAGTTCTTAACTGCTAGCACCCCAATAATCTAGCGTAAAGGTACCATTTATATATTATTCTATCCTATGTTTTAAGAGAAAGTCTCAAAAGTTATTAAATAAAAAGGCAATATAGTTGAAATACTTTGTAGATCATATCTGTCAGCGGGAACGTAATTTTTATTACGCACAGACTAAAACTAACTTCCTCATAAATAAGGGTCACGATATCAGCAAGAGCAAGAAATTTTATGTTTATTGTATACATTTTCGTATATAGAGAACAAATTGATATCCTCTACAGTTTAATATAATAAAGATACGTTCATTCTTATTATATTAATATATCGGAATATATCTTTTTTATAATACATATATGGATATTTTCTTTATTAAATGTATATTTTTATTTATTTACTTTTATTTTTCCCCATTTTAAAACTCATCTTGTTTATATTTTTAATTAACCCATAAGTTAAAATGTTTAACATCTAAGTTAAACACAAAAATAAAACTAAAATATACTTATTTTTTTGAAATAAGTATCATAAAGAAAAAACATTTTTTCTGTTTATATAAATAAACTATTACACTATTACAACAATAGTATCATAGCTTTGCCTATAACACAGTAGAACAAAATGCTTATCGTTTGTTTTATGTGTTAGATATATTGAATTATCAGCTTATCCGTAGCGAGCGTACGTGTCTTGTAAACAACTGCTTCTAAGCCTCAACAAAAAAGAAATGTCCCCACACAAGATAAGGGTGCCATTGTGTACACCAGAAAAGTTTTTATCACGTGACGGCACTTGAATTTTTTAATATGGCTGAAAGGCGATTTTAAAAATCAATAAAATAAACGAACAATGTAAGGAGTTACGTAATTTTTTCAAAATATAGTCAGTTTAAATGAAAAAAACACTATTACAATGAAATGTTAGAATTGTATTTAATTTTTGTAAAATACAATAAAAAAATATATCATCAGCAAAATAATTTGCTAAAATATGCGTGGGTAGTTAGAGCATTATTTTTGAAAACCTTCTTCAAAAAAAAAAAAATTGCAACTGTAGTAATGACAAAGCAAGCATGGCTGGGAAAACTTGTGTAACATCCATATCCAAATGTACTATATTTTCTTCTAAATAAAAGATAATCAAAATAAGAAATTGGAAAAAAAATAGAAAAGTTAAGATATTCATTTTTTATTATTAAATAATAGTAAAAGCAACTCACTTTTCCTGATGTACTTCTTCATTTCGTTCGCATAAATTGTAGTTTTAAGATTAATGTAATGAGGTAATTATAGATTGAGGTGAAGGACTCACACTTATGTTTCATACAGATTTATCGATTATAAATTACTTGTGAGGCCTTGTGCTTCTTACTCCTGATTTTATCTTATTACAAGGTTACATCATACTATTGATTTGACATAATCTGATTAAGTCTGTTTCATCAATACTAATTATATAGCAGTCGTGTTTTATTCAATTATAATTACATTTTATAATTCTATGTGTTAGAAATTACAATATTTTTTTATGTTACATCTGAATTGACTTTTTTCTCTTTCCTGATAGAATATCCAAACTACTATATCTAATAAGAACAAAAAAGCATTTAATGTCTAATAATTAACACTTTTCTCAGTATCAGTAGGTAAAATAAGAAATCTGTTCATCCAACTTTAAAAAACTATTATCTATAAATGAAACATCCAAATTCTCCTAAAATGAAATTCTTCTAAAACCCTCAACACTTAATAGAATTTCCGTATAGAAAAATTTGTAACTAATTTATCTTATATTGAAATTATTTTAGTAACATTATAAACTTGAGGCAGAAAAAAAAAATATTTTACAAAAAATATATAAAATCAACATTCGCAAATCGTAAAACAAAATAAACAGCAAAATTAGTGTTATATTTGGTACATAGAATAAATGATATAAAATAAACTACGTCCTAGATGTAAATATTTATCATATGGTGAATGTTAATTACTCATTGACCACGGCCGTACAGGAGTGTTAGGAGCAACTAAGAAATAAGCTTACTGCTTTATTAGTTCTCATTTGCTACCTAGGTCTTGCCTATATTTCAAAACCATATCTTGGTCACAACTAGGTATGACCTAGATAAAACGAGTTCTTTTAAGGGAAGGCTGACAATTAGTAAAATGTTATTTTGTTACACTACTATTCATTTTTCTTTTTTAAATATAGTTTTTAACTCAATTTTATGCCGTAATTTGTTTTACATTTTATAAAATTATAACGTCACAAACATTTTTTCGGGTTTCCATATGTGTAGTTAGAATTATCCTAATATCCTAAACCCGGATGACATATTCTAAAACATATAATTAAGATAAAAGATACTAGTTTTCTAAGCAAACATTGCCGGCAGCTTAGATTAACTGTTAAAAAAAATAAATATAGTTATGAAGAACAATATAAAACGCCATTTCCATAAATAAGTTTTGTAATTATAATTACATAAATACACTGAAATAGAGATATTATGAATGACGTGAAAGTCCTATTAAAAGTTATATTAAGCGAGATGACTTACGTCGGGCTATGTGGAGCATCATATTTGACAATTTGGTAGCTTTTAACCAATTTACTGTTATAATTATATAAGGCTAGAATTTAAAGTATAACATTAAAGTATACTTTCTCATCTATTTAATATTTATATATATATATATATATATACATATATTATGAACAAAGAATATTTATATTAAATGATAAAAAGCTATGGAGCAAATCATACTAAAATAAAATATACCTTTTATTTCTGAGAACTGTATTATATTATATTTGCTTTGAAATTACGATAAATCCTAACATGACATTTTATCTTATTTACTTAAACGGTGCCCAGTGATATGTTTTCCTCTTTCTAAATATTAAGATACTATTTATTTTTAAAGTGTCTCTTTAAAAATAAATAGTATCTTTACTTTATTTGATTAAAAAAAGTAGACTCGGAAGTTTTAAAAGAAAATAACTTACTTACTTTTTAACTTACTTACTTTTCCTGTAAGAATTTTTTAAAGATATTTAAATATTGTAATGTCTTTAGAAACTTGCTTACCAATAGGAGTAAAGAAATTAGTATTTGAGAAATAAAGACTTGTTCTCATTTTAAATAAAAATATTTTAATTTTTGAAGCCTTTGGACCTTAAAGATGAATTTAAGTAGTATTGATTAATAAAATGCTAGCAAAATCAACGATTACTAATTATATAGGGATAATCTGTTCGTGTCAACATTTTGGAATGTTGACAAGAATTCAATCAATTCAAAATTGTATGTCCCCAGAATATGTAAATATGCAGTTGTCGGTTTGTTAAAAAACATTTCGCTTTCAAAATTTTACAAAACTTTGACCGCTATCACAATTGTGGGAAAGGTGAAATTGGCTTGGTTCTAACGGGAGTGGTTAAATGATGGCGCAAAACAATCTAAATGCGGAAGTGTAGTAGGTTTAATCTGCTATCTGCTGCATCCGATTTAGATGCTTAACTCCACCAGTAAAGCTAATTGTTATGGAATATAATATATTCAAGTGTATAAATATAAAATAACTGAGAATTACTTCATCTCGTATATGTTTATTTTCAACTTTAGTATCGATCTCAATAACATAACACTGTTGGTTTTGATTAAAACAATGAATTTTTTTTTTTTGACATCGAAATTTTTTATGAAATATATATGATAAATTATTTTTTCTATATACATAAAAAAAGCAATAATTACATCAGTTTCAAATATTTAAATGGTCGTCACAGTTGAAATATTATTAAGAAATGACACTTTTTTCAGATATAGTCTACTGTCTCGTCTTATAGTCTATACTATATCCTCGTCTTAGACTAAAAGACGAGGCGTAACACAATTTTAAATGAGGATGCTCGTAGAAAATATACTTCTCTTATCCTTTCACGTAGAAAATTAAACGTCTTACGGTAACATCCGTGTTTCGTGGCGTTGTTTTTGGCAGTTGATCTATTTATTTTGTCCTGCAGTTGCTATACACTCACTAAACACAAATTACTTCATGGCAACCTTATGTTTACTGGATGTAAACACCAGCATTTAAGATCATAAGGCTCTTAAATGTTATGTTAGTATTTCTTTATTTACATAATGTATAAAATGATATATTAATTTGTTGATATTTGTTTCATGTTATTATGTAAGAAAGATTTTATAAATAAAATGTCAGAAATGAATAATAGGGGAGAGTTTTTTATGTTTACGTAAAAAATACGTATTGAAAACATTGCAACTACTATTACATTTATTAACTACACGTTCCATTAGCAACCGAAATTAATATAGTATGATATAGATTATTGTAACGATATATATACGAGTATTGTAATAACATTAAAAATTTCACGCAGCAATATTTTTATTTTGTATAATAAGATACTTTGCCCTACTATTATAATATACACGGGTATATCCTTTTTATTCTTACATAGAGCAGGATTATAACCTATAACCTATTTAAAAACGTCCTGTCGCTCTACCAATTGAGCAAACGTGTCACTACTCACTTCGATGAATTATGAATTCAATATATCGTAACCATTTTTATCGGGAGGTGACATCTAATTGGCTTCTTTAACAAACCCCAACCAATGTTTATGACTGCATTTTCAAACGTTATCATTAAAACTTATATTTTCGAAAAACTCAGTTTTTCCTTCCGATCTGTCTGTCTGTATGTGTGTCTGTGTGTCTGTGTGTCTGTGTGTGTGTCGAATTTTATTTTTCGAATTTTGAAAAACTAAAGATATATTTGGAATCATCATCTAAATGTAAGATTCACTTTTCAAAATTATGTTGATTTTCCAACGGGAAGGTGGTCAGATCGGCCGCCGAATTTACCAAAAAATGGAAAAAAAAAGTTTCGAATTTTTAAATTTTTTAAAATTTAAAAATTAATTAATTAATTAATTAATTTAATTTTTTTAATGTTTTTTTTCCTTTTGTTTGTTAATTAATTTGCGAGTTATAATTTGCCGATTAGGAGTTTTTCATAGCGGCAAGCTCGATTGCCGCGTGTCAGATGTTTTATTTTTGATTATTGTTTGTTTTACAAATTTAATTTTATTATTTTTATTAACTATAATAAAATTAAAATAATAAGCTACAAATAACCATTATAACTTTTCTTTAACCCTATTTTAATGTAACCTATAAATAAGCCAGATAAAAAATCTTAAAAGTTCGTTTATATATTATGATTCATTCTATTTTATTTGCCATTTTTCACTTCGGCTTACGATGCACTGTGGATGCTGCATTCGCATAAAAGCGCCCATTAGCCTCAGCTTTAGCTATACAAATAATACCAATCTAAATGTAGGTGCAACGACCAGCTTTGAGACCTTGAAGCTTGTATTTTTATACTTAAGCAGTTAGTGTTTTGTTCTGCATCATATAAAACTCCTGTTATTTGATTTTCAATTAGAAAAGTGTTATTATACTTTTGTGGCTTCTATCAAAATTTAACGTTTCAAGTAAAGTTCATTTTAAGATGTTATTACGGAATAAAAATATAACAAGTACAGCAAATTAACAAAATTCAAAAGAATGTTATAGGTACAACAAATTTAATAAGAGTATTTATAATATAATGTTTATATATAACAATCAGAAAGAATAAACAGATACATTTCTTGTGAAATGCGTGGCTTCATTTCGATGATATTAATTTATAACACAATCACTTTATCCCATTGCGTCAGTGTTATGTTCACCGATCGTTATTAACATCTAGATTTAGAATATTCTTATTAATTATAAGGTAAAATAATAAAAATTGTGCAGAGAGCGTATTACAAAGTCTCATTTACATTTAATCGCACACTGCTCTAGATAAATGTCGGGACTACGTTCCCTTGATTACTATTCATAAAATGTTGACTTCTGTGCCAAATTTAAAAATATGAATTTTGAAATCGACATTACGAATTAAAATTAATATTTTTATTTAATTATACCAGAAATATAATAATTGTACAATAAACAAAGATCGTTTATTGACATTGAAAGCCTCATCAGAGACACGGCATTGAGATTTGAATTTTTAATGGCTTTTAAAATGTCATCCTAAAAAAAATTTATTTGTACCTTCTTTATTAACATACAAACTACTGATTTCAAATGTTTTTATTTTATTATTTTTGGTTATTACCAATTTTTACAATCTCATGTATTCATGAGATTGTAAAAATTTGCGTGATATCATGTTTGTTATTTTTTATAACTTTATATATTTATATATTTTTTGGTTTATTCACAATACAAAAACTGTTACTGTTTTTTTACTGATATTTTTTTAATTAAATATATTTTATAATATATAAATCTTAAGACTTACGATTGTTTATTGTAATTCTTTATAGGACTTATTAATATTTATACATTCATTTTTATTATTTCTTCTTAATCTCTTACATTTTTATTTATTACTATAATAAGAAAAAAATATTAACAAAATTAGAAACACTTTGTATTGAATATTGTTATTTAGCTTCTTGTATTAAAAAAATCAATAATACAGTTATAGGCTAAGTGTATGTAATTGCTACAATGACATTATTAGATGCATTCACTAAAATCATTATCAATCATCTTAGAAAAACATTTTTCCTGACTAATAATAAATTACAAATAATCAATGGCAAAATTTAAGAATTTGAGGACTTGACTTTTTATAAACCAGATGACATTATTCTGAAATTAATTGAACGTTTTTTTCATAACACAGTTTTTTTAATTGAAGATATTAAATTTTAATGAGATTTATTAAAAATAAATATTAAAATTGCTATAAAGATATACATTTATTCTTATATTTTTGCCCTTAAGCAGCAAATTTATGCCAACTATGGTTATGCTGCGTACATATTTAAAATGTTACATATGTCTACAGCAATCTCATTGTTCTTCATATTTTCACAAAGGAACACAATGCTATTAACAGACACTTCCTGCATACATAACTTGGGTTTCCACATTTTTTAGCCTGGCTGGTTATTAATTGTTCTTGGAACGGGCATATTAAAAATACCCATAAAATTTTATATATTTTTTTAATACTTTGATTACTAAAGATTATATTTTTTGTCATATTCTTAAAATGACTAACAAAGCCTTAATATAACACTATACTTAATAACTACTATGGTTTTTAATTATTTTTCTTACTTTTGAGAGAGTGCTTACAGCTGCCAATCATTTTATTAAGTCAATAGTTTTTATAAAATTAAAACAATTAAATATTCAAACACTTGATAATATTACATTTCAATAAAACTATTTTACGGATATAACTCGCGTTTATTGTCAACTAATAAGACAACGCCGTTCGGATGCACGCCAATTAGAGAATTTAATAAATAATTTGAGTGAACTAGATTATTGTATATCACAGACAGATTGGCAAAAGCGTTTAAATGTAACAAATAATCGTGCTTCTTATAAAATACTTTGAATTTAAACAAAGACGAATCTTAAAGTTTGAAAAATTAACCGAAAAATTTAAATCTCATAGTCAGAAATTAATTAAAAGTCAGGCAACACTGACGTCGGTTGTGAATCTAACAAATCAATCTTTAGATTAACCAACTGTTGAGATCCTACAAAAAAGTTTGAATTTTTCACCAGCATCAACTAAAATACCGTTCGAAGACATTATTTGCAATGTTGAAGAGTGTCTTTATAATAACTATCAAATCAAATTAAATTAAATTTTTGTTTAAATAAAGTCATTTAAATATAAAAGGTCATATAAACGAATTGTCGAAATTATATTGAATTGAACTATATAAACATTAAATTAATTATTGTATTTTAATTAATATTTTTTGTTAATTTTCACGAATTCCAAGTTATTACAAAAATTATATATATTAATATATAATATACAAAAATAAATTACTAACGACATATGTAGGTACTAATCGTACATCGTAGACGTAGTAGTACTCTACTACATTTATTTATTCCTGTTAAATACAAAAAATAAACTTGGGAAAATACTCAGAAATGCTCACTTTACAGTGGTTTTTTGTTTGAAAAATTTGCTGTTTTAGGATACAGTTACAATTATACAATTACATACAATTTTTGTCGTAATTATTTTCTAAATATATACGTACAAACACTGTCACTTCACACTTTCTATCTTATTTATAATAAGCACTACCCTGCAGTGACAATGTTATGTGTAGATCAAATGTTAATTGTGTAGGATTATGTAACTAAAGTGCAACTATATATCATATATGCATTATGCATGGTTAAGCTCAGTTTTATACCTGAAATAATAAGTATTGAATAAATATATTACATATTATTTTAAAATAAATATCATCTATATAGGCGATAAAGATTTTCTTTGTTTTAATAATTTTAATTCAGTCTTCGTTTTGTTCGAAAGTAATTAACTCCAGGGCAGCTCTTTTGAAAATAATTACGATACCGTATTTAAGATGAAATGTGTCAAAAACTGGGGCTTCTTATGAATCTTCGTATAGCTATTATTTTTTCTTTATTAATTACATTTAAAACAATTTAAAACTAGTTATATATTAGGTGTACTCGGTTTTTTATTATCAAAGCAGAACAATGCGTGTCAGTCCCGTTAGTACAAAGAAAACACCCGATGGTATAACTACATAATATTGTTTGCACGACCGTTTTTAAATGCTTGTCTTTATTTAACTAAGAATATTTATTTAAAATATTAATATACCTCGGTGGTGGGGGGAGGGTGAACCTTGGTACCTTGTAAAGGTGCGCGTCTTGAAGGAGTTCTAAGTTGCTCGGAGCAATTTAAAACTCCTCATATGGGATGAGGAGTACCGGCGGGACGCTACGGTGAGTGCGCACGTGACCCATTGGCATCAAGTTAACTATGGTTGTCGTTGATTTTTATTGAGCAGCCTTAGAAATGTCAGCGTCACCTATTTCCGGAAACTCCCATCTAACGCTGTACATTTTTGGGATAATGTGGATCTAGTGCGAGTTTGATCTCTTATTGGTGACTTGTATTTTATTTTTCGAATTCATATTTGTTTAAAATTGTTCGTATTTTCGTAAGAAATAGAAAATCCTTATCGTAAGAAAAAGAAAAAAGTTTTTCGTAAGAAAAGGAAAAAAGAAATATTTAAAGACAATTACAATTAAAAAGTAAAGAACTGGGAGTTAGATAGTTAAGTATGATTTTATTTATTTATTTCTTATATATATTTTATTCAAGCTATAAAATTTAAAATTATAAACATTTTAAATATTATAAATATTTCGTTATCGTTATATATAAACCTGCTGTAGTATATACCAGTAGTTGACAGGTTAAATATAAGATTACTAAGTTTCTAATGGCTGCCGTTAGTGACTATTTGGCACACGAACGACACATTTATCTACCCGTTAGGTTCAATTGCAGGCAAATATCTGCCACGTTCGTTCTACTACCAGGAGTATTCAAATTTATTTTATATTATGTAAATATATAAACTTTGGGTCTGTTAGTAGCATGTTATATAAGTATCGAATACCTGAACAGTATATTATAAATACGTTTTCGTATTAATCTTAATCCGTTTGCCACTAGTCTACTAACTACGCGTATATAATAAAAATAAGATGAAAATTTATTTTAATTGGTTTTAGGTTTTTATTTTGTTAAATGATTAATGAATTAGTTGTCAACTCGGTTTTGCAATTTAGCAATAGCGATTAATGTGAGTAAACTACGAAATTTACTTCAAAACTATTTGTTTTCGTCTGAGATTATTACAGAATCAATATTATTATTATATTAAAACTAAAAATTGTATGATAAGTAAAATATTACTAAGTAATTACCAATTAAAAATCATTACTAAAAAGTAATACATTGAATATAAACCGAAAGTAAAGAATGGGTAAAAAAAAATTGCAGATGAAATTTTACAAATTTATAAAAAATTAAGCAGCTTAATAATATATATATTCGTATGAGAAAATTAAAAATGTAAGTAAAGTATGTATGTATGTAAAGTATGTAAAAAAAATACGTGTCTTACAGTATCATTAAGGAGAACATTTCTCATCAAAATTAGTTTTAATTGTTCAGTTACGAAAAGTCTTTATAGTTAAATTTCCAATTTCATTTATTTTATAGTTTTTATTATTAGAACATAGATGGCACTTACAACCACTTGATAAGGTAAGTAAAATTAATATCAAGGTATATGCAGAAGATACGCGTCGATGCGTACGCGTTGTAGGTTTGATTTCCGGTATTTGATAAGCTACAAAGAGTTTTGCAGCTATCACATTAATGCATCTACCTTTTTGCAACACAACTGAGAAAATAGTTTTATACCAAACTTTCTTTGTTTTCAGTAGTTTTTCTTTGTAGAACAGACATACAAATCTATTTAATTAGTGTTTTCAAGTTTCGAAAATAAATGTATTCTACACGAAGTTCACAATTATCCAAGGTGCGATTCTTAAGCAAAGTTTCTACGCTTTGCTGTTAAAGTTTTTAATTTTATTGTTTTACTTTAAAAACGGTAAAGAATGCTTTTAATTTTACTTTTATTTTATTGCCAAATTAGAAACGGGTAGCCAATTAATAAAATTGTAAATTCAATTTGCTTATTTTCTTTATCTTGATCCATAATAACGAAATATGAATTAATATTTTTAAATTTTAAATATATACTATATATGGATTATTCATAATTTTAATTTATCACGTAGTTTGTAATAATAATTATTATTTTCAAATTGTGTTAACATTGAAATGAAAAATGTAAATAGACAATTAACACTTATTTTAATACAATTAATCAAATAATAAACATAATATAACAAAATTTAAATTTTTAAAATTTGTAAAGATGCAAATATTTCAAATAAGAAATCTTAACATAAATATGTAAATTATAAAAAAATGAAACATTCTTCATATTTCTGTAAGCTCTATTATATTATATTTCTTTAGAAATTAGGATAATTATCAACATGACATTTTATAGGCTTTTATCGAAATTTCTTCACACCGAAAATATTCAAGTGATCTTTGATCTTTTTTACTTAAACGACGGTGCCCAGTCATAAGTTTTCCGTCCATTATGAATATAAAAGATTACATACATTTCTTTTAAGACCTTCAACATATTAGGATATAATTTGCTTTTAAAACATTTATAACTTGTATGCCTTTGCATTATTTTGATATGTACACAACACAACAATCATCTCATTAAGAAAATATTAGAAGTTTAAAAAAATATATTATTGCTTTGTTCTCTTCCCATACCTTCATTTAAACCCCATAAGTAATTTTAAAGTTATTTAAATATTGGTATATCTTTAGAAACTTGCTTACCAAAAGGAATAAATTCATAAGATTTTGAGAAATACAAACTGCTTCTCATTTTAAACTAAAACATAGGGACTTTTATATGAATAAAAGATGCCAAATATGTTTTTATTTACCAAAGTTGTAATAAAAAGGGTTAAACTTTACTTTGTAACGCAAAATAGGACCGATCTTTGAGTTTAATGAGAATTTACACTCTTATTAAATTAAAATATCATCCACTCATAACATGGTCTTTTTGAAGACATTTTTGAAGCCAAATCAACAAATTGTAACAGCAAGGATATAAGCTTCATAATGAAATAGTACATAGGTCTAATGTTTTCATGTAATATACAAGGGTCAGTACTAACATCTATTAGATATGTGGTACGGTGAAAGGTACATTTTTGAGTAATTAATTTTTAGAATGTAAGTAAAGAATTTTGGTTTTGAATAATTAAATTTGATAAATCTCCAGAAACACTCGATCTTAATTAAAAAATAATATTTTTATGAGCTTTTAAATATTTTACGTTTTATGTTTTTATAATATATCGTATGTTACGACTGAATAAAGAAAGTAACTTAAAATCATAATTTATTAAATTTTATATATATATTTTTTTAATAATAAGAACAAGAATCTCTGTTTTGAAGGCCAACATCGAAAAAAATTTTAATCCAACTATTTCCAAGAGAAAATAAAATTAACGACAGCAATTTCGAACGTTGGCAAGAACTCACTCAATTAAAAATGTTATTTTCCCAGAATATGTAAATATGCAATTGTCGTTGGTTTGTTAAGAGACAGTCCATTTTAGCCATTAACAATACTTTGACCGCTATCGCAAATGAATTAAGAGTTAGAATGGCTTGATTCTAACGGGAGTGGTTAAACGATGGCGCAACAGAATTTAAATGCGAAAGTGTAGCAAGTTTAATCTGCTATCTGTAAAGCTGGATGTTATGGATTATAATATAATAAAGTATATAAATATAATAAATCTGAGAAACATTTTGTTCATTATTCTCATATTTGCTTATATTAAATTATTGTATTAACCTCATAAATATTATATTGTGATTTTAATTAAAACAAAGAAATCGATTTTATTTTGGCATTGATTTGACAAATTTTTGGTGAAATATAAATAATTAATTAATTTCTCTATATATATTATAAGGAAACACATTAATTATATCTGTTTCAAATATTGAAACGGTCATCACAGTTATAGTATAATATAGAAACTTTACGCTACTCAGATAATCTAGTCTACTACTGCAAGTCACGGCTTTTCTGGTCAAACTTCTGTATAAGACGAGGCGTAACACAATTTTAAATGAGGATGCTCGGAGAAATTATAGTTGTCTTATCCTTTCACGTAGAAAATTAAACGTCTCACGGTAATATCCGTGTTTCATGGCTTTGTTTTTGGCAGTTGATCTATTTATTGTCTGTCGCAGTTACTATACTGTCTGAGTTTCTGTCGCCGGCTCTTCTCAGGACTGAAGCATTTATCTTGTCGAGCTCGTTGTAGCTTTGACTATGAAAAAATGTTTTTTTTTTTCAATTATGTTCAATAAAAATTTTCATTTTATTTCATTTCACTCACTGTACAAAAAATTGCTTCATTGAAACCTTATGTTTATTGGATGTAAACCCCACATTTTAAGATCATGATTTTCATGTTATTTATATGTTTCTTGATTTACATAAAATATATAATTGTATATTAATTAATTAGTATTCTTTCATATTTTTATGTAAGAAAGTCTTAATAAATAATGTATACACAAATTATTAAATCACAAATTAATAAATGAGAATTTTATAAGTTTATGTTAAAACACGTATTGAAAACAATGAAAATACGATACAGGTTTTTCTTGATAGTGAAATACAATTCAGTTACTCTCACTCTATCCATTTATGTCGGTGTTGCCGCTTAATTAATGGATGTATGTGCCATTGCCATTCCAATTTAATATAGTCTGTAATCGATTATTGTAATGAAATATATATAAGTATTGTAATAATATTCAAGTTTTGTCAAAACAAATTTTATACAACAAGGCACTATTTATAAAATAAAAAAAAATTATGTATACTTTTGATTTAGGATAGGATTCGAACCTGCAACCTCTGAGAAGCAGTCCTGTCACTCTACCAATTGAGCAACCGTTTCGCTGATAGCTTCGATGAATTACGAATTCAATATGTATATATAATTCTATTTGGCTCTTTCAAAAATCAGAACCAATGTTTCTAACTATGCATTTTTAAAAGTTAATATTTACTATTAGTCAGATTCTTGCTTTTTATTATTGTTTGTTTTACTGATTTAATTATTTATATACAAATATACTTCAAGAAACATAACAATATATATAAGACATAACATAAGACTATTAAAATGGTCGTTTATAGCTTATTCATTCATTTTCATTTATTTATTTATTTATTTTATTTATTTATTTCTTTTATTTATTTATATTTAGTTAATGAATTAATGAATTAATGAATTAATGAATTAATGAATTATTATTATTTATTCATCTATTTATTTATTTATTGACTTATATTTAGTTAATTAATTAATTCATTAAATTAATAATCAGCTACAAACGACCATTGTAATAGTCTTTTACCCTTTTTAAATATTAGTAACTTAATTTATGATGTACTAAAAACATAGGAGTCTCCCTCGGCTTAAATTGTTTGTAAAATTAGTGAGCCAAGGTCCGGTGGTTTCGCTGCACCTGTTCGATTGTCGACGGCAGAACTAACTCAGCTATCAGATATCCCCACCGACTTTACGTTTTTCTAGCCATAAATAAAGCCATAAAGCCATAAATTTAGAAAGATTATTTTTATATATTTTTTAATAAATTATTACAAAATATTTAAGAAGAATCTATGTATATCTCGTAATAAATATTTTTCTTAAAGAAATGTGTTCTGTCAAAGAACTCATGTGCATCTACTTTCCAATCACATGAAGCCCCAATAGCTTTATTTAAAATGAACTAAAAAGCCAATATTCTATTGTGGTTTCTACCAAAAGTTTTAACATTTGTAAAATCTAAAATGCAATATAAAACCAACGTTTTTTAGAACATATACACAATATTTTGGTATTTGTAAGAAACATCATTTCAATAACTAGATCAAAATATTGTCTTACACAACATCATTATTATTGATGGAAGGATAATTTATTGCTCATGTCTCAATTAGACAAAGCAAACAGACATTTCGTGTGAAATCAGTCGCTGATATTAATTTATGAAAAGCTTTGTAGCGATTGTGTTGTTATATCGATCGATCGTTACATGAGATCTTGAAATGTTATCACTAATGTACAAAGTTTACCAGAAGGATATTATATGAAACCAAATTAAATAAACAGGACCCCTTAGTTATGTCTCACGTATGAAATGTGTTAATTATATCCACAGCTTAAATAATACGTATTGAATATTAAGTAGTAGGTTAGAAATATTAAAATATATCATAAATAAAAGACTATTAATACAATAATTTATATTTAATATCGTTTAAAGATAAACAATAAAATGTCATTAATATTTTGGTATAATGCAATCAAGAATGACCTTCACACAAAGAAAAATATTTGTAATATTTTTTATGAAATATATTTTATATTGTTATTTTTAAGCAAAGTACAATATCTTAGAAATAATATTTATTATATGACATACCAAACGAATTTCTAACATCACATTTTGTTAGTAATCATATATTGGAATGCGGATACAAATACATATATGTTTACATCTCAATCACTATTTTTTAATTATACATACAATCAAGAAGTACTTTCGAGTTCTCACTTTAAAGTGGCTGTTGGTATGTTAAAGTTCTGCTAACTATATTGTCATATATGCACATGTCGTATGTCGTATATAGTTTTTTAAACTTTAGATAATGAATATTAAGTAATATATTACGTATTATTTTAAAATAAATATTAGGTATATTGGTTATAAAGAATTTCTTTGTTATAACAATATTAATAAAGTCTTCGTATTGTTTGTTCAAAAGTAATTAATTTCACGGCAGGTCTTTTGAAGACTAAGAAGAAGAAGTAATTACGATGACGTAGCTAAAATGAAATATGTCAAAAACTGAGACTCTTTATGGAGCATCGAATAGCTATTATTTTTTCTATTGTAAATATTAACAAGCCGAACTTTTTATAATACATCTAATAGTTGATAGGTAGTTTTAAACAATCAAGTTCCTTTTATAAAAGTCAGTATCAAAAGCAATGTGGTTAATGTTGGGACCAGGCGCAGTGTGATGCCGCTGGCATTTCATTTCCCATATTGAAATCAGATTTTTTTAAAGAAACAATGCTTTTAAGTAAACATATTATATTATAGAAATTTATTAAAGGGAAATATGAACAATGCTATAAGGATTATTAAACATTTATTTTATACATTTTCGCAGTTAAACTGTGAATTATAATTATATAATTATATGAATTATTTGTATATCATGTGTTTAAAATTGTATATATTTCTACGGTAACATAATTTAATCATTCATTTTTATTTGTTTATTATGATCATGAATAGAAAAAACAAATGCAAGACTTACATTTTCATTAGGATGTGACAAATGGTCTAATATCTCTATGAAATAATATTAACAACCTGAATAATAACCTCAACAATAAATTTAGAAAGAATATATATATATATATATATATATATATATATTTATATATTTTTTTTATTACACTATGAAGAATCTACATATATATACAATACCACATACCATAATAAATATTTTCCCTTAAAAAATCGTAAACTGTCCAAGATCTCGTATGCACCTGCTTTCCAATCATGAAGCCACAATGGATTTATTTAAAAGGAACTAAAAAGCCAGTATTCTATTGTGGTTTCTGCCAAAAGTATTACGTTTTTAAAATGTGAAATGCACTATGAAACGGATTTTTTTAAGAAGTACATAATGTTTTAGTATTGGTACAAAACAAAATATCAATACCAAGATCAAAATATTTGTATACACAAAATTTATTATTATTTATTCATAGAAGGATAATTTACTGCTGATGTCACAAGTAGATAAAACAAACATTGACATTTCGTTGGAATCAGACGCGTAGATTCGTGCTTTATAGATTCTATTGGCCTTACGTTGATAGATTATTACATGCGATGGTCCTTGAAATGTTATTACTCATGTACAAGGTTTATTATATATAAGGATATTACATGTAACCAAATCAAATAAACAGGAACCCTTTGTTAAGTCTCACGGATGAGGTGTGTTAATCATATCCGCAGCTTAAAATATACTTGATGAATATTAAATAGTAGGTAGTACAATTTTATAACAAAAATGTCACAATATTGTCGAATCAGCACAAATATAATATAGGTTAAGAACAGACACACACGGAGCGAATAGATATTTATTTATTGTGTTTTCGTTATAACAAAATTTATAATAAATTAAATTTTTAGAGTGACTTATTAATCTTTATAAATTTCAAATATTTTCAAAAATGGTTTAAAATCAGAAACTTTTTGTTTCGATTATTATTGATTGATTTGTAAGCTTTTGAGGTATACATTTGAATAATACATTTTATTATTTTTATTATCTTTATAATGTAATAACAATAACATAACATGGGCTACTTGTAATATTACAATTTAGGGTTTTTCTTTTGTTTTCATTTCAAAATACATTTTACCTAAAAAAAATATGGTTAAAATGACTACTAAAAAACTAACATTTGCCATCATCGTATAAGTGGGACGTCACGGGATTACTCTAGCGCTTGCCTTGAACCTTTCTATAAACCAGTTTATTTAAATGAGTGCTTTGATGTAACTCAGATTTGTTTTTTCAGGAAACAATATTTTTAAGTAAACATAATATATTATATTAAAATCTATTAAAGGGAAAAATTTACAATGCTACAAGGATATAACTTATAATTATGTAATATATTATTATGTGTATCATACGTGTTTAAAATTTTACATATTTGTATGGTAATAAAATTATTACATTATTGTAATTATTATTATAAGTTTTGAAAAACATATTTTTTTTATTATATATATGTTTGTTATTTATAATTATCGGGCTGTGCTCACATAAATACTGTAGGAATTTGCCCTACTACTTTCGACCTCTTTCGGGATCTTTATTCATGAGCTCTGAGAATGCGAAATCGCAGCGTGAACTGAATACTATCTTGAGTATAATAATTATGATGTATTCAAAAGCTTAAATTGAAGTTTAAATAAAAAGTAATCAAAAAATCTAATTATACCCGTATAGAACAAAAGTTCTTATCCGAAAAAAAACGGTTGATTGATAAAATTCTTAATTGAAAATATTTTTCATGCACTTTTAAAATATTTCCTGTTGAAAACAGGTGTCTTCAAAAAAATATCGACCACTCGAATATGCATGAACTTTTCAATCACATTACACCCGTGTTGTGTGTAAGTCTTGTAATGATTTATTAAAAAGAAACTAGAAAACTATTGTTTTTTCTATTTCTGTTTTCGTAACTGAAAAAAATTACATTAAATTAATTAATTAAATTTACGTTTTAAGAATGTTATTTTTAATATGGAGCCGACGTTCTCCGGATGGAAATTAAAAAAAAAATTATGCAAGATAAAAATAGTTTAAGAAAACACTATTAATATTATTCAAATAGGGATAATTTAGTTCTGATATCACAATCAGACAGATTAGATATACACATTTCGTGCGAATTGAGTTGTGTCATTAGGCTGACATTAATTTATGAAATACTTCGCAATAATTGTGATGTGATGGTGTTATTTTGACCGATCGTTACATGCGACGGACGGAAATGTTTAATTGATGTATAAGTTGTTGGTTTATTATATTATAAGGATATTATATGAATCCACAATTTATTTGCATAAACGTGAACCCTTTGTAGAAATGACAAACGAATTGTTTGATAACATTACTTCAGCAACTGGACGAATAAGTGTTGTATATTTGATATCCCGGGGGTGATTACAACTTAATTTTTTTCTAAATATTATTTTGGTATAAAAGAATCACATTTTCTTTTCTAGCATTGGTATTTTAACTCTTGGCGGTTGGCAGATTTTGCTTTTGGGACTACCAGCAGGTCGGAGCAAATCTAGCGTTTCGAAGTTACTTTTCCGTAAAGAATGTCAAGTCAATATATAGATATTAAAACACACAGATTTTGTTGAAGCTTTTTGTTACTCTTTACTTTTCTTTGCGATTTTCGAATGTTGGGACATAGACTTCTTCGACGATTTAAAAATATCCCCGTTGCGGGTATTTGGACTTCCACGACAATTTAAAAATGTCCTCGTTGTGGGGACATGGACTTAAAAGACGATTTAAAATTGTCCCTGCTACGGAGACACCGACTGCAAAGGGATAAAATAAAAGAAAATAAGTAATTTTTTTGATAACTTATCAAAAAATATAATTGTCAACATAAGTTACCAGTCCTATATTATTATGTGGATACAAATATATTAATATAATAGAGGATCATTTTCATCTTACTCTTTTATTGTTAGTAAAACCTGTAAAAAAGACACCCAGGTTGTCACCTTACCTTGTCATTTTTGTATTTGAAAATAGTGGTAACTTTATGACAAAGCTATTTTTTTTGTCATAATTACTTTTTCCTGTGTATAAAATTATCAAGAACTTTCTTTGTCGTAACAATTTTAATAAGTTCTTCGTTTTGTTTGTTTAAAAGTAATTAGGTAAATCTAATTACTTTTAAACTCGGTAACTCTTTTGAAAGTAATTATTATAACGTAGCTAAGATGAAATGTGTCAAAAACTGAGGGCCTTTATGGAGCATCGAGTAGCTATTATTTTTTCCTTTGTAAGTATTAAGACCGACATCAAGTTACTTATTAAATTTTAAATGATTAATATTAAAAACATTGAAAGTTCTTAATAAATGTATATATATATATATATATATATATATAATATATTGATTCATTTTAATCAATAAGAAATAATTGAACAAACAATATTTAAACAACTTTAATGAACGTTGTTCAGTTAAATCCCCAAACAACACAGGTTTGCGCGTTTACCACTAAGAAAACCCCATTTGAGGTATCACCGCTATACGAGCTCAACGCCTCGTCAAGTATCAAAATACTGGGGTTCAACATTTCGAGCAATTGTAAATTTTTTGGTTATCTGGAGAGCAAGGCAAAGTTGGCCTCGATGAAATTGGGTGTGATCAATAAAACCAAGAAGTATTTCAATCCTGGCAAAACATATAGGCCGTACCTGCGCCTTATAGAGCAGGTACGGCCACATATGGGATATTGTTCTCATCTCTGTTCCGCATCACCCCAATATCAACTTCTACCGTACATTGCGTACAGACGTTCTGATTTTCGGGGACCCAGTGCTCTGTTAACGGCTAGACCGATCACTGGGGAAATCTTCTACTGTGGGGTTTTCAAGGACCTTCCTTATATGTGTCACACAGACATGGAATAAACTTCCTTCGGCCGTGTTTCCAGATCGATACGACATGGGTGCCTAAAAAAAGACGTATACTCCTACCTCCAAGGCCGGAAACACTGTAGTAGCTTCGGATATTGCAAAAGTTCATGGGCGGAAGTGATCACATTTCACCAGCGACCCGCACGTTTGTTTGTCTTCCTGTCGTATAAAAAAAAAACAATATTTTAATATTTAGTTTAACACCTCATGCTGGTCAATCTAGTGAAAAATAATAGACCAGGTGATTACTGGATATTATCCAAAAGCGGATGAATTGATCAAATTATGAAATTATTTAAACTCAAATAAATCATAAAATGACAGGGCAGGTCACGATTATATTAGAATATCAGACATTAAATAAGCTATATGAGACATACTAACAGTTATTGCCAATTCAATACGTTGTATTGTTGAATTCCGTTGATATCTATAGCAGTAATGTGCATGTAATTGTTTCTGAAAATAATAATATGAATATAGTTAATCTACTATTAATAAACTTTTTTAATCAAAACGTTTAAAAGTTCATAGTAGGCCTCATCCAGGTTTATTTTGGAACAAAGTAAGTAACCTTTACTTTGTTGGTAGTAGCTGAAATAGCAATTTAATTTAAATTCAATTTAACTTAAATTATGATTATCAATATCATTAAAATTCATATTTATAAATAAAAAAAAAAAACAATTTATAATTTAATATATATAATACTAAAAACAACCGACAAATATTTTGTTATATTGTTTTTATTGGCCATGTTCAAATACTGTTGACGGGATTTTTTCATTGCAAGATAATAGTAGTGCTTGTAATATGTTTTATGTATGTTTTAATGTATAAACATTGACTCATTATGTAAATATAAAGTAAATTTCTTACATAATAAAAACAACTAATAATAGCTATTAATATATTTTTGTTCTTAATTTTCTTTGTAATATTCTTTGTAATATTCTTTTCACAAGATGAAGTTTTTGTGTTTTAACTATTTGTTGGTTCTTAGAAAAATTAAGTGATGCTGATACAAAAGGGACGCATTATATACGGTTATACGAAATACAATAGCTAACATCTCTGTATTTAGTTTCTAAAAATATGCATGATGGATTGCAATGTGTACAATACAGGTATGCGTTCCATTAGAATGGATGACAGATCATGAATATATGTTAGCCCCAACGAACAGAAAAAATATATAAATAAATATACTGCTGTTCGACTTTTAACGTTGTAATATATAAGATATATAATATTAATCGGTTATATTTTGTTAATTAAGTTTTATTTATATTTTGTCAATTAATGTTATTAATGTGCATATAAAAGAAAACTAGCAAAACCGAAAAATATAACACATCATTTATTATTATTTATAAAAGTATATGTACAGGTTTACTACATATACTTCTGATAGACGGAACACAATTTTGGACTGACAGTGTCACCCGCATCATGCTACAGCACACAAGGTATAGATATATTTTGTCTACGAAAATAATGTCTGATGGAAAAAAAAGAAAGGCAGATGAAGAAGGTCGCCAATTTCAAGAAAAATGAAATGGAAAATTCTTTTTTATCTCGCACAATGGTAAGGAAAGGGTTTGCTGTGTACTGAATAGTTATATATGTGATAGTTTTATAGTAAAATTAGAAAAACAATTAAAACCATTTGCCGAAAGAAAATTTATAAAGGATATATTTTATAAGTTTTACAGCATTTTGTGTCCTGAAAGAAATATGAAATTCCAAAAATTTGTTTATCAAGACTAATTCTTAACCAAGGTACAGAAATTATGAGTATAAAAACAGTATTGACCGTATGGGTCGTTGTAACAAAATAATAAAATATGTGTACAATAGACTATTGAAATATTGGAAAGGAAAGTTTAAAGCCTTCTGTTCTTATTATATGTTTTACTATTTGAAACATATGATACGTTATTTAGAAGAATACGTGTAGCTGTTTGTTCGAAACTTCGTTATCGTTTAATATGTTGTCTGACTTTTTCAAAATATAAGCAGAAAAAATTGTTTAGTTTTTTATGCAATACTGGACGTTGAACTTGTGTTTATGAAGTTTAAAATAAAAAATATATTTTAAAAAAGTTATATATAATAAAAAAATTTACTTATTATAAAAGCAAAAGATTTTATCTGAGGAAATTTTGTATACAATTGTGTGATCTTACAATGAGATGATGTTACTATGATGATAAAACAAATATTGAGAAAGTTATTAAATTTCTTAACATCATGTTTCATAAGCAAGGCTGGTTCTTACAGCAAGAATCATTACCGTGTCCTAAAGTTCGATGCACCTAAATGTAGCTGAAAATAGTCGTTTCAGACTTCATCAGAACTGAAGACTGACAGTCGTGTAGTCCCGGTGTCACCACTCCCCTGGATTATGATTTATAGGCAGTTTTAGAGAATATAGTATGTTTAAGGATTACATTGAATAGGATTATATAGGAGATAATATATTATTAAATTCATATAATTTTATTATATTAATATATAAACCAACATACAGTACATTAATAAATATTTTATGCAATCGAAGCAAAAAACTTATTTTATTGTTACAATAATTAGGGCAAGATTAAGTATTAACATAAATAGTTTACAAGTTTGTCTAAAGAATGTTTAATTTATGTTTAGGGAAAGGAAAATACACGCGTTACTTCTCTGAAAGTATTTGTTCAGGAATTGTTAAGATTAGTTAATGGGATTTAGTAATTCATATAAGAAACAATTAAATTAAGTTAGTATACTGGTTTTGTATTATTTGTATTTTGTATACGAAATATATAAACTTATGAGTTTCCTACTTAAAATAATATTCATATTTTTCTTTTGGTGCAATCCTTAACATTTTTATAGTATAACAATAAATAGCAAATGGCGTATTGTTAATTCAAATGCATTTACGCATTCCCGGCGCGTCGTGGGGCGCAGCCTGGTGTATGTGGAACTCAACCGAGGTAATACCCACTAAAACCTGACAGTGGTCCGCCTTCGGCGGGAAGTAGGAGGGCCCGCGGAACTCCTTGCGGAACGTAACAGGGCCCCCACCCGCCGGCTATTGCTAGTCCCGTACCGGGGGAGCTTAACACGCGCTCCCCCAGCACCCTCGCCGGTGCTTGCTACGGCAAAACGGTATCATGGGCCGTCAGCCGTCCTTCCCGATGTCGGAGATGGTGAGAAAGGCCCGCCGGGCCCCCACCCCAGGGGCCCCGCTTATGGTCGGGGAGCACCAGGAGGACCGCGACGGGACTTACCAGCGCCCCGGCGGCGTCCTCGTCGAGCGGGATCCGAGGTCCTCTCGCGACCCGCTCAACGGCCTCCTTCCGGGACATCACTGTCTCGCAGAAGGAGGCCACGGCCCTCCACGCCGTATCCCCGCCGAGCATTTCCGACACAACTGCTGGCAGGGAGAGATTCTGACCGATCCGGGTGACCAGGACTTGCCGCTCTGCACTCCACGCAGGGCACACGGCGAGCGTGTGCTGGGCACTGTCCTGGTCCTTCCCACCGCAGTGGAAGCAGTCCTCCGTCGCTTCGCGTCCGATCTTACACAAATAATCGCCGCAGCACCCATGCCCGGTGATTATCTGTGTGAGTCTGTAGGTGAGCCTTCCACCCCGTCGCTGCATCCAGGCTTCGAGGTTCGGCAGGAATGCCCCCACGACGCGTCTGCGTGCTACGTGCTCTTCTGAGAGCGAGCGCGCCACGTTGCGAGAGCGGCCTGTCGTTCCTGCCGTCGTAGGCCTTCGATCGCCTCTTCTGGCCCGCCTCTGCCCTCCTGATGGATGGTGCGGAGCCGGTGATACACCCTCGCATCCATCTCGACTAGGATATCCAGGGGCGGAAAACGGTCAAGGATTGTTGGCGCCTCAAAAGACACCGTCCGGTAACCTCGTGCGACCCGTATTGCAACCCTCGTGCGACCCGTATCTTTCGTTGGACGCTGTACACTTTCGTGCGACAGCGTCTGTTGCGTAGAAGATAACTTAACCTTTCCTTGTCTGATTCTTTACAAATGTATGTTGAATTGAGTCTTATTGTCTGTAATCTCATCTTCATCTTCTTATGATCTGTAAATCAAAAACATTTCTTATTTTAATTACCAAAATCTGACCGTTAGGAGAAATTTTGATAGTGAAATATTATTGGCTGATTAGGCCTTAAATATTTTTATCCTGCCAATGAGCCGATGCTTCGCAGACATAAAGTAAACTATATTTGTTTTGGTAATACGTTATACAGTTGAACAACAACAAGTTTCTGCACCAGAGAGACATCAAGAGCTTAACGCGCATCAAAAGCTTAACGTCTGCCATGAAGCCGATTCCATATCAAGCCGAAGTGAACGTAAATAATACGAAATGAACGGTAATATTATATGAGCGCATCTCATTTTTTCGAAGTATGCTTCATATATGCTTCATATAAGTAATTATAATGTACGTTTGTAGTTTTTAAATGTTGTTGCGGTAAAAATGACTTTTCCACTAAATAAACACATATAAATGAAAATATCATAATTTATATCTTTAAAATTCTTATCGTTGCTAAGATAAAAACATTATTACCAAAATGTTTGGAGGACGCAACTATTTCGTGCCAGGTTTTTGGAACGTATTCAAAACTTGGTACTGAAATTTTAAATGGTTAATAAAATTTTGAAATAACGATAAGAATCTACAGTTTAATTTTAACAAAACAAATTATAGCCGCCAATATTTGTCTCATCTTTAAGATTTTCTTATGATGTTATTTTATTGAGTTGATGAAATATATGTATATATAATACACTTACGTCTCGTCTGCCCGTGAACAATATTGCTGCAAAGCATTCGAAACGTCGGATTAAAATTTAAATGTAACCAAATTATACGCGAGTTTTCATCCGTAAAAAATAGTTTTATTTCAAATATAAAATTATGTATTTCTATAAAAGTATTTGTGAAAATAAATAGTGGAAGAAAGTGTAGTTTTGAATGTTGGTTACGAGCTTGTACTGTTATTAAGTATGAATAATTTGATAAAGTATTACACAAACACCGCAAATGTGTTGAATCAACGAACATAATTATTTAGCAATGATATAACTTGTCAACAGTGATTTTAAGTTTTTTTTTTATATAAATTTTAGTTCCATTACAATTTCGTTCCACGAGTATTTTTTAAAACCAGTATATATTTTAGAATTTAACAAATTTTTAAAATTTTTGAAATATTATTTATCATGCAATTTTATATTAAAAGTATTTTTTTTACTTATGCGGCTTAATTTATGATAAATGTTAACAGTTATTTTATTTTGTTATATCTAAACATCATCACTGCAACCAGCCAGAAAACCAGCGGAATCATGTAATACGAGTACAGAAATAGCTGGGTTTTTTATCGCATAATATATCCTCATATTTATTTTCTTTTTGTTAGCTTTATCTTGGAGAGCCTATTGTTCTAGTATTTAAAATGTTTGTACATTGTAATATTAAAATTACATTATTTAATAAATATAATATAGAAATAATATACAATTTTACGGTTAAAATTACATTTTTACAAGAAAATTAAATTTGAAGTAACCAAACTTCGGCTTGACTAGGTTTTGGCATAAAGCCACATCATATTTAGGTACGTGTGGTCTTTATGCTGAGGTCAGTTTGTCTATTATTATATTTGTGTTAAATATTTATAAAAATAAGTAAATATTATACTATTAAAAATAGGTTAATATTATCAAAGACAACGTACAATAGTTAAAAATAAAGTACAATAGATCTTTATAAAAAAATAATATTTGAGTATTTGCCTTTTTTTATTCAATATTTAAAAAAAAATTGAAGAAATGCTAGTTAAGTGCAGAACAAGAATTTGAATATCAGAAAAATTTGAACACCTGTTCCAGGAGAACCGCTGGCATTCAAATTCCTTAGATGAGAATGAAATGTGTTTTGTATCGTTGTGACAGAGGTAAAAATTGCAATTTAGTAAAATTATAAATGTTCAGTAATATAACTTTTTATATTTATTAATTATTTGAACTTACATCGGGCAGGTAATATATTCTCGAAACACTGAAATATTCCTAAGTTAATAATTGTAACTCTTTTAGTTAAAATAAATTTTGATAAATTTTTGTTTTTCGACGCTCTAACTGTAGGTAAAGTAATTTGTGATAGAAATACAATTTTTTAAGTGAGGAATGGCCATTTACCAAAAAATAAACATTTAAAATGCAGTTGAGATTAATATTTAATTTTTTATTATTCACATTTAAAAAAATAGTATAAGATGAAGTTTCAACAGCAGTCAACAATATTTTTAATCAAATATATAAATCAATTGTGAATAAATATATACATTGATGACCAAAACATCTGATATATACGCACATAGATGGCAAACAGTATATATGTATTAAAACAAAAAGCATAGGCAGTGTAGTGTGTTAATTAAAGGACCGAGCGACTCAATTGTACAGACAAATATAAACTGATTGCATTATTGTCACTCGTAACTAGATACGTGAGGGATGGCGTTTGAGCAGTTGATTATGTATTGTAACTGTAAGGATATTTCACTATTTAGTACACAAAATAAAAAAAAATATATTCACTGTGTTATTATTTCATTAACGATAATTAACTGACAGGTCAGCCTGTGACCACGGCAAATGCAACCTGGTCGAAATGTCAGGCAATTGAGAGGTATGTAATACCTATTTCGCGCTTTCAACTCCAGTAAATAAAATAATAATACATTGTGCAACGCGAAAGTTTAAAAGTTAGTAAATTTTTTTTTTTTTTTTTCAAAAAATTCTAATCTCATATTCATGTTTTTTTTTTTAAGAAAAGGGATAATTAACCACCAAAGAGCTTTGATTTTTATGTTATGTAGATCAATCAAAATTTTGTAGATACTTTGTGGTTTAGACTTTCGTGGTCCATCATTACTATTACCTCTATATGTAGGTATATAATCCGACTGAACTCCGTTAAATTTATCGAAATTTGCTCGACTAATTTCAAAACCATCCGGGGCCTTTGTAATGAGCTCGGATCATAGCGGAATTACTTGCTTTATGAATACTTTATTAACATTTGATACCGATAGAATTTTTTTTTTCTTAAAATGTTATATATTTCAGAGCTAAAAACATTTTAGTTTTAAACTTTTGGTATTAAATGCCATATTTCATGTACCATATCTAAAAGTATATACAGCCCCCTAAAAGGTCAAAGTTGTCGAAGAGTTGCATCGAGGATTCTTTTATTGTTCGCCAACATAGAATGAAGAAGATTAGAAAAGTAATGTCGTATCTGCACTTGCTTAATAGAACTTAATAGAATACAGCCCACATAGTTAGCGACGACGACTCATTTAAAAGAGGTCGGCTATCTACGATCTATTTTCTAAGCACAATGTGATCTGACATTCCAAGCACTTGAAGTCTAAGTTTTAAAAAGTAACATTTTCTGTTTTTAATTATGCTTAATAAATATATACAAAAAAATTGCATTGTACCAATTACATAATTTTAAAATACATAGTTAAAGGTGTAGGTGTAATGGTTTTATTATTTGATTAATTGTGCGTATTTCTGAAATTATCTTATAATTTCAGAAATTGACACAAATTAAAAAAATTTAAGTATTTCGTTTATTATCGTCCGTTTTATAAGATAAATTTCAATATATTCCCGTGAACATAGTTGCAAATAAAACGCAAATCTTAAAAACGCAAAATTAGCTATTCAAAAGCTTTACGTTACGAATCGAATGTGAAGGTAAATTGCTCATGTATTTGAATAAATGAAAGCGGTTTACTACTGTAATTGAAGCTGTCGTGAGGTTAAATGCATCGTCCGACTTGTCCCAGATAGGAGCTCTACCATACCAATAAATCTACCTTAAATTACTATCCTGTTTCTACATTAACCATTCATTTTTTTAAATATTACAGTCTAGTCTGGTACAAATGGTACTAATGGTAGTCTGGTACTAATAAAGGGTACTAGTCTATTAATACCAACGCATTAAAAACAAAGCAAGCAAGCAATTAGTAAAAAAACAAAGCAAAGATGAAATTATTCTTTTTCAAAAGCGAAATATTTTACTTTAAAAAAAGAAAGTGGGCCTAACCTAACCCAACCAGAAAAAGGGGTTAAAGATAAGCAAACACAATCTTTGTGTGTACTGCTAATCTGTCAGGATAATCGTCAGTCCTGAATTTTAAGGTTTTACTACGTTAGCGTTCACAGAAAAAAAAAACAATATATATGACATTAAGCGAGCAGTGCATGAAGCGAGCATGAAGCGAGCAGTGGAAGAAAAAATTATTTATTGAAGTTCTCATCACGAAATATTTATTTTTATCATATATTTTTTTTATTTTTTTTTTTATTTTATTTTATTCACGCGCGCGCATTTTGACTATAAATTTTTGCGTGAAATATTTTTAACATTGCGGCTTATAGGGATTTTTTATACAATCATTTTTCTTCAACGCTACAGAATTTTTTGCGATTTTTTTTAAAACCACTGTGATATGCTTAACATATGTGTAAAATTTCATATTGATCGGATGTGTCGTTTATACGCCAACCCCGGACATTTAATCAGAAAAGTCGCACATAGGCGCTCTGTTCAACTAAACACTGAGTAAAAAAATGCAAATGATATATAACAAATACAACTCTAACAAGAACTGTATTCTAGTAAAAAAATGGGGTTTAAAAAGTAATAGTTTATTTAAAATTAAACGTACAATTTCTTCTCAATATACACATGTACGGAACAGAGAAGTTATTTGGTTGCTCAGTTCTATTTCACTACCACTTGGATACTAACAAACGAATATTGGGAAATTATATATGTTTTCCGTAGTTTAAATAAAGATATAGAAATATAGATTTTATGAAATCCTGTCAGGTTTGGTAAACAATGGTATGTCGTTATGCCACCAGTTGTTTATATTTGTACTAGAGAGACTGCATACATTATTCCGCTCTGATGGTAAAAAAACTGGAATTGTGAATCTGAATATTTTGATACAATAAATATTACATAATTAAAATTCTGAAAGGAAGTGCGGGTAACATGTACAATAATAAAAATAATACCTGGCTTAAAAACTATAATAAAATTAGTTAAAACCAAGTAAATGGTATTGTGTAGTTAATTATATTAGTTAAATAATATTAAAATAGTTTATTCATTCATTTGTTATATAGTTTCAGTGCCTGCCGCCGAATTTCATCACCGCACAGCACGTCGCCGCCTGTATTACCATCCCTACCACCTGGATGCGTGGCGTTTTTTTACTTTGCGGTTTTCAAGGACCTTTCTTCCACGTACCACTAAGATGTGGAATGAACTTGCTCCGGCGGTGTTTCCAGATCGATACGATATGGGTACCTTAAAAAAAGGCGTATATTCCTATCTCCAAAGCCGGCAACACTCTTGCGAGTCATCGGATGTTGCGAGAGTTCATTTGCGGTGGTGATCACATTCTATCTGTGACCCGCACGCTCGTTTGCCCTCCTCCCTCCTCATAAAAAAAAAAAAATCTAAAATATATTATTTTTAAAATAACTATAATTAATATATTTATTTAAATATCTACTTTATCGTATATAATTTTATTTTATTTATATAGGTAACAGCTATTTATGAAAATGTAATTATTGAAATCTGATACTACAAAAAAAATCAAAAATTGTTTTAAAGTTAGTGTAATAATCACCATAATAAAAAATAAGTATAAGGAAAATATTTTTGACATAAAACAAGCCGTAAAAATAAAGAGTCGTGGATCAAGAGACAAATGAGAGTTTATAAAATAATATTATAAAACTCTGAGAGCATTATTATTTAAAGAACAAGATAGTTACGAACAGTAAGTATCAAATTAAAAATATGTTTATAATAATAGAGAATATAAGAGAGAAATAATAGAGAATATAATTTTTATAAAAGTATCTTGGGAATGTTTTATGACATGACATGACATTTAAGAATAGACCACTTTAGATAAATAAGTAAAGAGTGACATTACATTACTAATTTTAAAAAATATAAATTTTCGTGGCTCTATTAGGACATATTTCACATTTTCTCAAATAAAATTTATCAAGATAATTTAAAGATTATAAAAATGTATAATTTATTTCTTAATTATTTACAAGCTTTTAAAACTTTAAACTACAATAATCATACTCATTATTATATAATTTTGTATTGTATTATATGTCAAATATTGAGTATAATGATTAAAAATGAAGTGAAGTGTACTAAGAAGTAATAAAAAAATATATGAGGATTAATAAATTTGTTGTTAAGTTATAACGAGTCTGTAGTAACTTGAATGTCCTTAGGATACGACAAAATAACAAAATATGTATCAGTAATTAACAAATCTACAATAATTGCACCAATGACACAATATTGGGACATTTTTATGTGTACAAACTCTAACACAATTAAAAAAATTATCAATTCGTTGCAATTTTTTTAGCAATTTTTTTTTCTGTATTAGTTATAATTACAAAAATAAGTGTATTGGTATAACAAAATTAATTATTTTCCAATTATAATTTTATTTACATTTACTTTTTACTAGTCCAAAGGCCAGGTATCTGAGAGACAAGGTGCTGACGTCAGTTTAGTGTTAATGATTTATGTATATGCGAGTTTAAATGCCCGCGGCAACTCACTGCGACTGGTCCCACTATTAACAACATTGCTTCTGGTAGATTAATGCAACATGACTGTCTAAACCTATCTATCTTCCACAAGATGTATTGTAAAAAGGTTTGTTGTGTGAATTAAGTTTGTTAAATTTATGAACGTCGATAATGACTAAATGTACTTTGGGAATGTTCAGTTTGATTTTAAATTATAAAGTGCAATAATCATACGTTACACTTTAATATTAAGTCCTGTTTATTATAATGTTATTGTTCTACTAACCCTAAAATACAACTAATAAACTGTTTTGTAGAGTTAACAGAATTTTGGGATACAAAAAGTCATTGTGATGTGAGAAGCTATTTTAATAGATATATATTACTTACAATAGAAGAGTAATGTTTAAGATATAAACATTTATATTTATTCGTATCCATTAGAATGAATGGTTATTAACTATTATTTTATTAGAAGATCTTCACTTTTGCATATTACACTACAATAATATCTCAAGCCGCTCTATGGATACTGAGAAGTATGTAATACCTATTTTGCGCGTTAATTCCCGTTAATAAAATAATAAAACAAAAAATATATAAAGTCCCACGTCTGTGACCGTACTGTCAGATTTCAAGATACTATTAGTGCATTTTGTCTACATCCGGAATTCTATGCCCGCAAACTAAGGAACCGTTGGAGGTAGATAACTAATTAACTTACATACTGACAGACACTTACATCTATCCGTGAATACGATTGCTGCAAAGCGTTCGAAACTTCGAGTTAAAATTAAAATGTAACCAAAATTAAACGCGAGTAAAATCCGTAAAAAGTAGTATTATATCAAAATGTAAATCTATATCAAAACATAAATAAATCACACTATATACACAACAGTTAAATAAAATCGCTATAATAACAATAAGCTTTTATATATAAGATAATTGATTTAAAGTGTTAAAGATATAAAATATTCAACACGTAGATATAAAATATTTTCCAACAATTCAACTTACGGAAGCCATTAGTGTCATAACTCGCTCGCAGACATAATAAAGGGTTCACGTTTATTCAAATTAAATCTACAAATATTCTAATGATAAATAATAAACCTTCAATAATATAATTTTAAGGTCCATTAGGTATAACGATCGGTCAAAATGCCGACACAATCACTATGAAGCTCTCTATACATTAATGTCAGTCTAATCACGCGAATCATTTCACACGAAGTGTATCTGTTTATTCTGTCTCATTATGATATCAACAATATTATCCTTCTACAAATATTAATTATAAAGTTATTTTGATCTTCTAGATCTAGAATTTTGTTATTTTGTTGTACTTGTATATCAAAATATCATATCTATTTATTTCGTAAAAATGTCATAGCATTTTTGCATCGTCAAAAGTTTGGCAGAAATCACAATAGAATGACAGTTATCTGGTTTCTTTTAAATAAAGCAAAGGCACAAGGCTTACACCATAGGGTTTTCATATGATTGGAAAGCAGGTGCATATACGAGCGGCCTATGTTTTGTTACAGAACACGATATTTTTAACGGAAAATTCTTTTAAACCAGTGTATGATAAATATGTTCATTTAAAAACATATATACAATTCTTTTATGTTCGTTATACAAAATTCCTCGTGTAGTTCATTTTAGGATAAATTATATATAAAAATAATATTAGACCCTTGACTAAACATCGTAGTTTTCGATAACTAATTTTTTTTTAACTAATGTGTCATTAGACTACTTTTCGTCCCAAATTATTTAAATATTTTCGTTTAAAACAATTTTATTATACTAATCTAATCCAACTACTAATATCTAATTTATAATACATATCTTCTTTAAATCTGAAGACATGTAAAAATTCAAATGAAAATTTTTATTTTATCACTTGACATTCAATAACTATTGAACAAAATAGCAGTAACAGTTCTGTGAGATAAACTGCGACCTTCAATAGAATGCGATTCTAACATCTGTCAGTTGAGCTATACAATTTATTTAGTTGTGGTACTTATAAATGTACTTAGAGCTAATTAGCTATTCTACAAAATCTGTCAACCAATATTAATTTATTTTAAAATGAAATCCGCTTATTAGCGATTTTTATTCGCTTCAGTAAAGATTTCAATAAAGACCCTAATCTGGAATATGTTATTCTTATTAACCTCTCCAACATTTATTTGTCAGGTTTAGTCATGAGCCATTTGCTATATCCACATTGATATTCTGATCGTTTTTATAATAATATGAAGCAGTGGCTTGCAAAACCATATGATTGATTGTTGACGTTAAATTTTCTACGTGAAAGGATAAATAAAGCAAGTAGAATTCACCCGAGCCTCCTCAAACTCAAATCGTGTTACGCCTCGTCTTAAATAGAAGTTCGACCAGAGAGCGCCGTCACGAGCAGTAGTAGACTGGATTATACTAGAATATATTTTTGATGATGTTAAACTAGAGCAGATCGTTTTCGATTCGAAACAAATGTAATGTAATGTAATGTATTCATAAATATGTTCACGTGTGAATATGTAATTGTTTAAGTTATTGTTTTCGTAGGGTATTCATAGTAAAAAAAAATTGCATACATGTTATCAAGGATTTGAATGTCGTAAATAAACTAAATTTTATTAATATAATTACATAAATTTCTGACTTAAGTGTTTCTCAGTTCTATTATTTTTATAAATTTGGTTATGTTGTTATTTCTTGCTAGCAGCTTGACTGGTATATTTAAGCAAATCGGATCTAAATCGGATGCCGCAAATATCAGATTAAACCTGCTACACTACCGCATTTTAATTGTGTACGCCCTCGTTGAACTGTTTCCGCTAAAATCAAGCCATTCTAACCGTTATTGCATTTGCTACAGCGAACAAAGTTTTATGGATTTGCTGAAAGTGAAGCATCTTTAAATAAAACAATGACATCTTCATATTTCGGGGATATAACATTTTTGTAAACAAGTTGGAACAAACTTTTTTTTCTACATGTATTCTGGAAGAACAAGAAAAATATATCTTATAAATTTTAAAAAATATATATTTAAAATACCTTTTACATTTATAATGGGCACGTAATAGGGCAACGTCGCTTAAGTAAAAAATATGAAGAAGCCCTTGAAAGAGTTTTCGGTGTGAAAGAAACTTGTTCCTACAAAAGAGTATTATAAAATATCATGTTTAGGTTTTTCGCAATTTCACAAGAAATATAATATAATAGAGCTTTACATAAATATAAAGAATATTTAACTTTCTTAGAATTTACACCATATTATATGAGATTTTGTATAAAATATTTTTTTATCTATTTATTTCACAAAATTCGCATCGCAACTTACTTAAAAAATACTTAAAAAATCATAATTTGTCGTTATAAGCCTTTGGTTAATTGAGCTGGATTCCTTTATAAGAGGATAAATAATAATCATTTTGTCGCAAAAAATTGTAAAATTTTAAACATGTATACCCATAACCATAATGCCCTTACTAATATTTTTTTTTAATAAATTAAATATTTGCTATTATCTTGATGCGACGGAAGAAATTCTAAAAATAGAACCGTTGCAAAACTTATGCATAAATTTAAATTACGGACTCCGTAGATACGATCAGAGTTTGGAACACAATTGAATTGGCTTCCTATTCGAGAACCCCGAGATCCTCCTCATATTGTTTCATTACAATCTTCTTTGTTTCATCCCTCCGATTTTCGTGAACGTTTTGAATTTCTCATTCCTAGAGTCTTACCGGACATCTTCTTTGCTTCAGATTCCCTAAACAAATTTCTAAAAGATATAGGGTGGCCTGTGTGCCTGCGGAACTCTCATGAAAGAACTTAATAAGTATGTAAGTAGATATATGCATGTATTTATTTAAATATATGTTTGTTTAGTATATGGAAATTTAAATTTATGTAAATAAACATGTTGTATGAATATATATGTATGGAGACGAAGCATTTTCTTTATTCTACGAGCGGCCAATGGCGCTGCAGGGAGAGGAGTGCAAACAGTGCTTGGGACTTGCGTCCCAGATGTAGGTTTTAGGGAGACCCTTTAAAATGCGCATATATTTCACTGTTTACGTTCTTCTCAAACAAACTACCAATACCGCCTTTGAAGAATGCTCCATAAATGAACTGATGATAGTTCTAGAGAGGGCAAGATTTTTAAGAAGGTTATAGAGAGATTTGTCTGTTATACCTCATGCTACAACTTCTATTGTATACAAATTAAGTACAAAATGTATTAATATCTATGTATTTATGTATTGAGTTAAGCTCGCCTGCTGAACACGTCATTTCTAGTTGTTGTATCTGTATTATATAATGTGTAGAAATAAGAACTAAATATATAAATAAAAAACAAAAAACTCAGTACGCGTTTAGGGCTCACTACACCTTATCTGGTTTAGGCAAATAACCTATTTTCACTGAGAAATGTATCTACTGAAACACGTCAATATCTTTCACATTATACTTTCATTTTTTTAACTGTCCAGATTATGGAACGTAAAATAATTTACGTCTCATGAATACGAATGAATAATTATTGGTTATTGTAATTTTTATAAGTTGTTAAAAGATTCAATTACAAAATTATTACTCACTAATTCTTAAAAACTTCGGTTAGAGTAAATTATATAGAAAGGTTATAAAAAATTAATTAATGTTATCCCACTAATATTTTTCGTAATTTAACTTAACATACAAATTTTATTTTATATAATAAATAATATTGATATTATTCTCATTAAGAAATTTATTTTCCTTTTAATAACAACACAAATAACTTTAAAGTAACCTTTTGTAATTTCAATCTAAATTTGACTGTGAATTTAATCAATCTAATCAATAAATTGGGTAATTATAAAACGCAACTTTAGTACTTAAAGAATTTGTCATTTAACTGAATAAAACACTGACTAACACAAATTTAAATCTCATTACACAAAGTTAAATTTATGCTTATTATCCCGTTGTCGCAAGTTTGTAGGTCTCAATTTTTCATATAACAGATTTGAATTACTAATTTCATAAAGGATCGAAAATTTAACTTTATCATACACAGTCATGATATGACAATACTGAAATAACTGATCGTAGCTGTCCTTATGAAGAAAAAGTGTGCGTTTTCGTACGATAGATTTCAACAATTTTGATGTGTACTATCTTCCATAACTACTAATACCGTAACCGATGACAGAGTCAGCCCCGGCCAAGTACATAAGTCGTAATATATCGTAGAGTAGTTTGGTAATTTTAGTATACTTCATTTTCTTAATATTGATCTTAAGTTTGAACAAACATATGACGCGTGTGGACCCCATCTGAATCTGTCATCGATTATTAAGCCTATATACATATGTGTTTTTACTTGTACAATTTCCTTACACGAACAATTTAGGCTACATGGGGAGTGCAAACAAGAGACGTTATGAGCCACGACAGTAGGTCTGATATCCGTCATGTTGTGCGACGAGTTAATGTGCATAAACTTTGTCTTGTGCTCATTAATTATCAGACGTAAATCGTGGGCCCATTTATATAACTGATTAAAATTATATTGCAACAAATCCTGGGCTGTTTTGATGATTTTTTGAGCTACTACTAAGCATGTGTCATCCGCAAACTGGTACACAGATCCCTCATTTATAATATTTACCATGTCGTTTACATATAATAGGTACTCAGTAGGACCGATAATTGTGCCCTGTGCTGTACCACTTGTGGTTGATATTAAATTACTACATTGTTTGGCTATGCTTACCGTAGTTTTTCTATTAATATAATAATTTTTAACAAGTCTAATAAAGGACCCTTTATTCCACTCCGCGAAAGTTTATCAAATAAGATATTATAATTTAATACATCGAAGGCTTTACTGAAGTCAATTAGTAAGACGAGCACGTGAAGTTTTTTGTCTAAGTACGTGTTCACCTCGTGAGTAAATTTTCTAAGTAATTCAGTGGTGCTTTTATTTTTCTGAAACCCATATTGTCTACTATTGACTACTAGATGTGATAAATATTTATTTATGTTGTCCCCCAAGTACCTTTCAATAATTTTATCTATAGTTAAACATTCAAGTAGTATATTAAGTTTAACATTTAAGTGACTAGCGAGTTTGAATTAATACGACTACATTGAAGCTTATATTCGACGTAAGTTTTGTCACTTTACTATGATTTATTCAAATGTGTAAAATATTTTTAAAAAATCCAAACAAAAAAATAAAAAAAACGACTTACTTAGTCGGTCGTATTAAATACATCTACACGTTATCCAGCATCTAAATAAGAATATATTAAATGAAGCTAAAATATACTTCTATGTTCTATTCTCGCCAAACAGCTCCAAGTTAACTGCATCTTTATAAAGCCATTACAAATAAACTACATAAATGTTAGGATATCTTAATAGTTTGTTATTTAAAATAGTTTGTTAGTTGATCTAACTGGACATTGACAAAAATTTGCACAATAATGTGCGAATAGGAAAACTTGTCTCTCCACTTGTGATTTCCGTTTCCGTTTTTGATATTTTAAAAAATATTTTTAATGAAATAGATATAAAAAAATGTTTTCAATTAAATTCGAGAAAAGGAAGTTATTTTCTTATTCTGATTTATTGTAGAATTGTATATCGACGCACAAAAAAACTCAGAACGGTGATATATGGTTTGCTAAGTCACGCGACTCGTTCCTACAGATTACATTTTCAGTGACATAGACAGTAAGGTTACATTTTCTTTTACTAAAACTTCATATATAAATTTTATAAACTTTATTTGTTAACTTCCTCAGACACGCTTCAAAGGAGTGGGTCCTTAAATAAGTAATTTATAAATTCAGTTTGAGTTATAACAGAGTCTAAGTATAAGTAACAAGAACTTTGAGCAAAGTGAAGACTAAAGGTAAAATCAATATTAGTACATAAAATAAATATGAGTAAAATGTGTAACTAACTTTATCGTTTATTTTTGTAATAGATAACTATAACCAGACTTTAGAATACTTTCTCACATTTTAACAAATTTCTGTTAAATACATTGTTCTTACTTATTCAAAAACGACCTTAATGTTATATCTCCAAAAAACTCACGGGATGAACTATAGATAAAGTAATTTATTAAACTTGAAAACAATTAAGACCATTTCAGGAAAGTATGTGATGGAGTTTGAAGTTATCTTGAAGTTGAACACTAGTTTTTTGCTAAGGTAGAATCAGCGACAACACTCAAATTAATAAATCTCTTTAATTTTGTAATGTTAAAGGTTAATAATTGATTGTCTTAAAGTTAATAATTATTAATTATTTATTTGTAAGGGAAGTCTATTACTTTATTTCGTTACAACTCCAGTGGCTTCCTTTGAAAACTTTGGAAATTCCAAAGAATTTCCGAAAAAAATTGGATTGGAAATTCCAAAGAAATGAAAGATTAGAAATGTGTTAGTTATTAGATATGATGCTTTTAATATTGTTTATGAAGGGTTGTATATTAAAAGTTATATGATTATAATTTAAAAAATTAAAGAGAGATTAGTAAATAAAAGATGCACACTTATTTTACATTATTTAAAGTCATTTTACATACAAGTCATAGTGTTTTTGTCATGGTGTTTAGTTATAAATATTTGTAGACGGCATATTATTACCTGCAGAAACAGTATATGTAGAAAAAATATTATTAGATTAAAAAATGGAAATACATTTTTTTATGTATTAAACTATTTCTAGGGTTGTACATTCTGAGAAAAAAACAATATTTAAAAACCCAAAAGGACCCTTACACCGTTGTTCGACGGATTTGGAAATAATGAGGGTGAAGAACTTATGAAGGTCCCTTATAGATGATAAATAGGTTCCTTAATGTTTTTGTCTCCTACAACTAGATCAGATATTGCATTTAATACATCATATTTGAAATTAATACAAGCGTTATATTTCTCATTTCTTCTATTGCAATTGTTGGACACTGTCGAGTGGAATTAAAACACATGAACACTATGATCACTTCACTTTATTTTACTTGTAGTTAGCACTTCTTCTTTGCTTGAATACAATAAATTCACTGTTCTATAACTCCCAAGACTGCTAAACAGCAGTATATAAACATATACCCTTTTGCTTACTAACTCCCCTCCTCAAACAATCAACAATATTAGTCAAATCAGCAACTTTAAATACAAAATAGTTCATTAATAATTTATAGATACAATTCCAAACAATAAGCACATTATTAAAATAATTATTTAAGTTATTGATTCTAATTATTTAGGTTAAATCTACAATTTGTTATTCTATTGAAAAAGACATACTACACGTGATTTTAATCTTAGTCAAATCAACTACTTACACAAAGTACAAAATATGAATTACGCATTAAAACTAATATTAATATTAAAATGATGAATGAAAAACCTTACAAAAATGATAATAAATAATATTAAATACAAATTAAACCCTACATCTCGGCCTTCCTGCTCTAAGCAAGACCCTTTGCTTATATTAAATGTATATAACAATTTTTTTTTTTTACAGATTAGTCATTATCTCTAGTGCATTCTTGTTCTGATGAATCCGATTCTAAATCTCTGGAAAAATTCATCCATGGTTGTATTTTGTCAATAGCGACAATAGATTCGTATTTTCTTGCATTTTTTTGAGTTAGACTTGTGTCTTCAATTAAGAATCTGTCATTTGGAAGAATTTTCGTAATGCGATATGGTCCTTGATATTTTGAAACAAGTTTTTGCGATTTACCATCACGTGGAATCTGTTTTTCCACAAGGACTAATTCTCCTTCTTTGTATTGCATTGGGGCCTTTCTTTTCTTATTGTATCTGATTGTATCTTTTACTTGTTGTTTTTGAATTATTTCTTCTGTGCTTTTTCTTACATTATCCAAGTCTTCCATTGGGATTCTATTACAAGTTTCATTTAATAGTTCATTTAATTTATTTTCTGTCCTACTGGTGATATTAAATCCAAATAATAACTCTGATGGACTCTTTTGAGTAGTCTTGTGCTTAGTAGTGTTAATTCCGGTCTGAACATCATAAACGTGTTTATCCCAATCTCTGTCGTCTTTTCCATGGTTTGAAGTAGATAAGGCATCCAAAATTGTTCTGTTAAATCTCTCTACTTGGCCATTAGCCCTTGGAGTAGAAACAGCCGTTTTCACATGTTTAATACCATATGATTGTACGAAATCTTTGAACATTTTGCTGGTGAAACTGGTACCCTGGTCTGTAATTAAACGTGAAGGTACTCCAAAATAGCTGACATGGCGTTTTATTGCATGTATTGTCGTTAAAGACTTCGTATTTCTCACTGGGTTTATATTTACATATTTAGTAAATCCATCCACAATTACCAATAGGTAACAATTACCGGTCTTACTCCTTACGAAAGGTCCTAGATGATCTACATGTATGGTGTGAAAAGGTACACATATTTTTTTTATGGGATGTAATTCACCCTCTCGTTTTCCTCCAGAAGCTTTATGGTAACCACACTCTAAACATGACGAAACGTACTTTTTCACAAATCTACGCATTCTTTTAAACCAGTAATGTTCTTTTATACGACCTAGCGTTTTTTCGAATCCACAATGGCCAACGTCATCATGGTTCATTTTTAAGATTTGCCATCTTACACCTCGTGGTACAAGCCATTTTATTTCTTCTCCAATGATTCGATAAACTCTATTGTTTTTAAATTTATAATTCTTGTGTATATCTATATTATCTGTAGTCGAGGGATCTTCAAGAATTTCTTTAATTTTCTTCACCTCATCATCACAGGATTGTATAGTGGAAATCCAACTATCATCTGTCTTTTTTATGGGTAGGACATCTAGAATATGTGGTTCACTTACTGCAATATCTACTGCATTTCGGCTTAATGCGTCTGCGTGTGTCATGCGATTTCCAGGGCGGTATTCTATTGTACAATCGTACTCTTGCAGTTGAACCCACCATCTTGCGACACGAGGTATAAGGTCTCGTTTCACTAATGTTGATCTAAGTGCATTGCAGTCAGTTAGTATTTTAAATGGTATACCGATAAGGTACACCCTGAAACGATTCAATGAAGCAATAACGGCTAAAGTCTCAAGCTCGTAAGAATGCAATCTCCGTTCATCAGTATTAGTTTTACGGCTGAAGTAAAATACTGGTTGCAGAAGCCCATCCGAATTTTGTTGAAGTAATATGCCTGCCAGACCTTCTTTACAAGCGTCGGTATGTAATTCTGTTTTAGATTTAGGATCATATAAAGCCAATATTGGTCGACTTACAAGCAATTTTTTTACCTGTGTAAATGACTGTTCTTGTTCCTTGTCCCATACCCATCCTGCGTTTTTCTTGAGCAGATTGGTTAAGGGTGCAGTAATTACCGCATATCCTTTTATAAAACGCCTAAAGAATCCAGAGAGGCCAAGAAATTGTCGTATTTCGTGTTGATTTCTTGGAGTTGGAAATTTAGAAACTGCTTCTATTTTCTTTGTTCCTGGCCGAATTCCTTCGGCGCTTACATTGAAGCCAAGAAAATCCAAATTGTCTAGGAAAAAATGGCATTTACTAAGTTTTAACGTTAATCCCCCTTGACTTAGTAGTTTTAATACTTCATCCAATCTTTTCACGCCCTCTTCGAAGTCTTTGGATGGGATAAGCACATCGTCCATGTATACGATAGCGTATTTAATCTTGGCATCCATAAGGATTTTATTTATTGTTCGTTGGAAAACTGAAGGTGCATTAACTAAACCAAATGGCATTCGGTTAAATTCATACTGCCCTTCGGGAGTTACAAATGCTGTATTAGGCCGTGATTCCTCTGATATTGAAATTTGGTAGTATCCAGATGCCAAGTTCAAGGATGTAAATAGCGTATTACCTGCAAGTAAATCCAACTGATCGTCTACACGTGGTATTGGATAGTGGTCCTTTTTTGTCTTCCTATTAAGAGCTCTGTAATCAATACACAGACGTTTATCTCCAGTTTTCTTCTGAACCATGATGATTGGACTAGCATATGCTGATGATGATTCTCTAATTATATCATTTTCTAACATTTCTTTAATCATACTTCTTACCAATGACTTCTCAGTATGTGACATACGATATGGGCGGTATACGACTGGTTCGCTGTCATTAAGTTCAATATTCATTTCAGTAACCGACGTATAACCCAAATCATGAAATCCGTTGGAAAAACAATTGCTATATCTGGATAGCAAGGTCTGTAGTTCCTTGCGCTGATGGTTATTGAAGTTAGGGTTACAATCAACGGAAGTTCTCATTTCAATTTCATTAAAATTAACAGCAAAAGTATTTAGTGTATTTACGCTGTTTTTTCTTATAGATCGAGTAAGAAGAGTATCTTTAGTGATGAGTATTGGTAAACATGAAACATTGTAAACCAAAAGTGCACCACGGCCGTTTCTTATTTCATATTGTCCAGGAAGTAGATAATACTCTTTTCCCACTGGTCCTCGTAAAGTGCCATTAACATATACTTCGCAATTTGTCCTCGTATCTGTAGATATTTGTATGCTTCGTAAAGTGTTGCTTGGAATTTCTGAGTTCTCAAATGCTACCAAGTTCATTTTCAATGGTGACATTCTTCGAAATTTAATTTCATCCGGCGTTTTTATAATTAGAATATCAGGTAATTCAGTAAAAGTATGTCCCAATAAAACAGGATGTAACAGAACATAATCTTCTACAACATACAAGTCGATAACCTCTTTGAGACCCTGTACTTCTATCGTAACTTTACAAATCCCAAGGGGAAGGGTCAAGTTAGCCCCTATACCTCTTAGTGCTGGTAAATTTTCTTGAAGACTGACTTGTAGGTTAAGAAACTTGGCGTTACTTTCCCTGATTAGTGAACATTGACTCCCCAAATCAACATGACATTTAATCTTTGATCCATTCAGTAATATGTCAAGAACATATTTATTTATTCCTGACTCTTCGGTCGTCACTTCTGAAACTTTTTTTTGGTGCTGATTACTAATTGAACTTGTGTTTTCAGTTTCTTTAGATGTTTTAACGTTCTTAAAACAATTGGGAGATAAATGACCAAGTCTACCGCAGACTGTACATTTGACAATTGGTTTGTCACATCTAAAACTTGGGTGATCAATCTCATTGCAATTAAAACATTTTATATTAGAGTTAATTATATTGACACCCGATTTAGATGTTCCCGGGCGACTTGTCACGGTATTATATTTTCGTTCTTGTCTTCTTGGGAACTCATGAATGTCCCTGTTTTGTCCAATTTTAACAGATTTAAAATATTTTAGTACCATTTCAGGTTTCTTAAATTGGGCTGCCTGGGCGCCTAATCTTACAGCACGATCTTCTACACCATGCAAAAGGCAGTCAACGGCATGCTTGCCCGATATTTTACATCTGTTTAATAAGTTTATCTTTGCATAATAATACTGTTCTAATTGTTCACCATATCTAACCTTCTTAGATAACATCTCACTTAAGAGTTCAGCATAATCTTCTCTACAAGGAAAGGATTCTATAAGTTTTCTTTTCCATTCCGGCCATGTATATAATACTGAAGGTAAACCTTGGTACCAAGCTTTAGCAACACCAGTTAGCTTTGGTAGACTGTAGTGTATAATTTCTTTTTCGTCCCAATTATAGATCTCCGCACATTCTTCAATTTTATTAACCCATGTCAGGATTGTTTGTTCTCTTGATAGTGGATCAAAATCCGGCACTACATTTGTGTTAAAATTAATTCTAGGTTTCTCAGTACCCTTAATCTTCTCTAAAATCATTAAAAGTTTGTCCATTAAACCATCGTTAGCTTGTGTTTTCGGTTTCTTTTCTCTCTTTCTAGGCGGAGGAGAATTATCACTAGAATCCGAATTTTCAGAGTCGGGCAGTGTTACTACTCTCCTGCTAGGGTTGATTGTCCTCTTGTAATGCCCTTCGCGTTTTCCGTCTTGACATCTTAATATAGGACTCCTGTCCCGAGTTTCATCCGTATTTTTATTAAGACTTAGTGTGTTAAGCTCCCTCTGGTCTGTTAATCGTAGCAGCCCTTCCCCTCGACTGATACGACTATAACCTATGTTTTCGGGTTCAAGTTGAGTCAGTCCTTCCCCTCGACTGATACGACTAGAACCCATTACCTCTGATTCACGTTGTGTAGTTAAGTGTGCCAGTCCTTCCCCTCGACTGGTTCCACAATAACCGATTCCCTCACGTTCCAGTCGTTGAGATGTGTGTGCCAGTCCTTCCCCTCGACTGGTCACACTAGTTCCATAACTCCTTAACCCTTTACCTTGGGTTTTAATTTCACTGAACCCTTTACCATGGGCTTTCTCATTCATTGTAGTATAATCTGCAACTTCGATTACATATTAGTTCACGTTCACTTAATTCGTAATTATCAGTATTTGTAAAAATTTAATTATTCGTAATACAAAAGAAATTTTAAAAACAATTCCGATCAATTTAATAACAAAAAAACATACCCTCTAAAAAAAAATAACATATTTTTAATATTTATTTTTAGAAAATGAAAAAAAACATCAGTGATTTAGACTTACGTTCTTTCCACTTGTAGGCGTGACAAGAAAATGAGAGATTTTTCTTGATTATCCCGCTTCTGAACTGTTGGACACCGTCGAGTGGAATTAAAACACATGAACACTATGATCACTTCACTTTATTTTACTTGTAGTTAGCACTTCTTCTTTGCTTGAATACAATAAATTCACTGTTCTATAACTCCCAAGACTGCTGTTTATATACCCTTTTGCTTACTAACTCCCCTCCTCAAACAATCAACAATATTAGTCAAATCAGCAACTTTAAACACAAAATAGTTCATTAATAATTTATAGATACAATTCCAAACAATAAGCACATTATTAAAATAATTATTTAAGTTATTGATTCTAATTATTTAGGTTAAATCTACAATTTGTTATTCTATTGAAAAAGACATACTACACGTGATTTTAATCTTAGTCAAATCAACTACTTACACAAAGTACAAAATATGAATTACGCATTAAAACTAATATTAATATTAAAATGATGAATGAAAAACCTTACAAAAATGATAATAAATAATATTAAATACAAAGTAAACCCTACACAATGTTCAATCTAAAAAGTTTGTATTTCAAATTACATCTTCAATTTTCTTTTTTATATCGTTACCAAAGAATGCAATATGTCATATTGTCATAGTAATGAAACTAGAAAATATTAGAATCGTTGTGTACATAAATATGAGAGGAAAAATATTACATAGAACTGGGAAATAGAAACGATTAAATCAGATTGCAAATTACGTACTGATTCATCTGTTTCCTCGGAATATGCCGATGTATTATTCTTATACCTTTTTTCTCATTTTCCCTTTATGAAACACAAACTAATGTAATGCGTACGGTTATTATAATATTATATTATCTATACTTCAACTATTATATTGTTTTATTTATGACCAAAAGAAAACACCAATAAAATGTTTAATTAATGATTAAATAATTAATGTACCGTTATATATTTTATTTTTCCTATTAAACAAGTTCCATGAAACAAAAATACCATGTCTTGTATATAAACTGGCCAAATGTATACTGAGCCAGGAAATCCAGTGAATAAAACCAGACTTCCGGAACGTATGTATAATTTATTAATGATAATATTTTAATACATGTAATATTTTTTAGTGAACTCGCTACCGTGATTTAAGAATTTACTAACGCCATCTTCTGATTAAACTAATAAACATATAGACTTATACGTAACATGTAATACAAAACAAAGTAAATGTGTGTTATGACAAGTGTTAATTTAATCTTTAATGTATTCCGGTTTTAATATTGTAACCATGTAAATACAGCTTATATATTAGACAAAACTGACTTTTTATAATGTGAAATAAGTTTTTATATGTTTTATTTAGTAAATTCTCTTTAATTTTAGGGCGCACGGACAGGCAACTTATTCCTTGATTGATGGTGTCACAGTACCAGGAAGGGGAAGAAATGTCGAATGCCTCCTATCTGGAATACTAACAGTATATTTAAAATGTATTAATTTTACTTATTTAAAGTGACAATTTTATTTCGTAAGAGTATTTAATTTTGATAGGTATTAAACATATAAATGATAAGTTAGAAATGAACTAACTATACTTTTTCTCTTTCTTAAAGATTTATAAGTTAGATATTTTATTTGATACGTCTGTTCTGACTTTTAACTGTATACTTTGACAAAAATCAGCTTACGCTATAAACATATAAGATGGTAAAATAGAGTATGAAATTTTCCACTTAAATAGACAAAATAAAGATAGATTTTTAAATTGGTTTCTTTGAATTAAATTTTAAAATTATATTCAAAGAAACAAATAAAAATTAAATTTATCATAATGTGATATCTTCTATCAAAAATTAAATTTGATTTATTAATATCTAAAGATAAAAAAAAAGATTTGGTAATCATCTCATTAATTTAAACATTTCATTAAAATAAAGTTTATGTCAATCAAAGTAAACGGTGTAAGAGTTTATCTGAAAAATGCTTAATTTATGTTCAGAAACGGGAACAAATTCGCTCTACGAGCATTTGTAATCAAGATGAATTGTACATGTTGTACATTTTGAATATATTTATACAGATAAAGTTTAATTAAGCGATCATGATTTAAATGATTGTAATTATCAACTTTTTTTTGTAACTATTATATTTATTAATTTGCATAAGTTGTAGCTAGGGTGACTTGTGAATTCCTCAGAAAAATCTGTCCTGAACTTAAAAGGAAGTAAAACACGGGTCGATCTATGATACTTTCTTTAAAATTATTTAAAGCAAAAGCACCCTCAAGAATCTAAGAGACTGGCGCTGTAGAATGGACGAGTAAGCGTCAGTCGTAGACACGCATCCATCTAGTCTATCGTAGTTTTTCACAAAGAAGCGGATCAGCAGCAGAGGCAAGGTCTCTGATTCGCTACGTATTACCAGAAGGTCACCTCAATAAGTCCAAATGCCCAACACACTCAAATGGTCTCTTTGTCCAATACAAGTTTTGTCCATGACATGGCGTACCGTTTGGATTTCGTAACCCTGATATACCCAGAGTTGTATTATTTGACCCCGCCATGGTAGGAGATTACTTATCACCTGTTCTTTCTTGGGTTCTTATTTTGAAAAACATCTTCCATACTTATTTCTTAGTTTTAAAAATGTTTGTAACAAAACATATCTATCTTAACTCAGTCCTACATCCCTTCAACTTGTAAATATGATGTATGGAAAAATTATCAAAACCGAAGAAAATATGTTCGATCAACTGAATTTTATTGTGCGCCTATATTTCTTACCAAAACTAGCCTAGATATAAAAAATAGCGTGTGTAGTTTCACTACTCGGTACAATCCTGAACTTATTTTGGATTATCTTCCTTTTCTCCCAAAGTTTTCAATTTTAAGAAAGAGAACAATCAGTGGCTTCCCTCTAAAACAAATATATCTATGATAATAGTATACTTAAACTGATTTGAATATGATATCGCATTAATTATCTTGACTGCATTGAGATAATAGAGAACTTGGTGTTAAGAATAATGCGTAACATTATCAGTTAAAAGCTAATTTTACTTAAACGCGTGTTTGAAATGCAGATTCGCTCTATGCTAAAGTAACTTCATTCATGTAAAGTTTAAATGGAGTAACTTATATGGTGTTTCCGATCGAGTTTTGACACGTTATGAACTATTTTACATTAAATAAATTGCATTTTTGACTAATGTTTTTATGTCTTATTATATATCTTTTTATATTATAAGTTGTATGTTAATTGTTTTTGTTGCAAACTTAATATAATTATTAACAATAAATGTTGAATTGTCTCTATTATATAGCGTTTGACTTCTCATTTTATGTTATAGTAAGCATGAATATATTATTTACTATAATATACACGAAGCTATATATTCATATAACATTGAATCATAAAAATTATATATATTTTTTTTATTTTTTATCTATACTTTAGATATGTCTAATATCTAAAGTTAATAAGAAAAGAAATGAATATATTAATATGTATAAAAGCGATCATAAAATTGTAACTGCATGTGTCTCATATCAGACAATGATGATTGCAAGTAATGATTCCGATTAAAATGTTAACGAGTTTTTTAGAAATAACAAATTAGAAAGAAAAACATATATATATACAATTTAAGGGTTCACTCGGTACACAGTTACTGCCTAGAGGTACTTATAAAACTACTCTGAGTTTTATCTATCAGAAAATCAAAGTAATAAATAATTTTCTTAACATATTATACATTATAATATTAAATATTTAGCTTATAAAGGATGGTAATAGAAGAAAAAAAGTTCATGTCGATACTGATATATAGATCGACAGAAAGAAATACCGTAAAAATAATCATTTCTGAGATTTCTATTAATACATTTAATCTGATTGATTAGATCAAGTCTTAGAAGAAATTTATCAGATATCCAAGTATAATAACAATAAGTAGGTAATCTTTAACTGGATTATTAGATATATTCATATTGATATAATAATAGGAAATATATTGAGGTTTCTCATTCAAGTCCACGTATTAGTTAAATTATTTATATTATAATTTCGATAATATAAAATTTCGAAGTTGCATTTTTTGCCTCAAATTTTGCTGTTTCTTCTTTCATACGTTGTCATATATTTAAATATTGGAAGTTAGGGCTGTGATCAAATTTAGTGCTTCTTCTGAGTCGTAAGTTAATCAAACTTAATAACTGTGTTAATTCTGAACCATACCTATCTGAAGCCCAGGGGTTTAGTTTGCGTGCATCGAAATACAAATTCGGTGTTTGATGCTCGTGGACTGAATGTTAATCAGTGAGCTTACATCATTTGCAAACAAATATCGTCATTGAAAATGTAATTAAATCTCACACACGTCATTACATTTAGAGAACATTCATATTATAATTGCTCGTCGAATTTAGATAACAAAAAAAATTCCCAGCACCAAATACAATTTTGTTTTTTGAAATGTGTTTTTTAAGAGACATTCATTTGTGGTTACAAATTAACTCGTAGACAGAAAATTTTATCTTAGATGAAGATAGACAGTTACAATATATATATTGTAACTGTCTATCTTCTATTTTACTTATACTTACTTATAAATAATAAACATTATTTTTTTATTGGTGTAGATAAAAAAAGTTCTAGCGTAATTGATATAATGATCCAAAAGTTAAAAAATATATTTATATATAAATGATTATTTTGTACTAATTATTATATTATAAACAAACCCTTAATGATAAGCTCATATTTCACAATGATTATATTTCTTGCATTATCTTCCAGGAAGGAACCGAGTATTTCCTTAGCTGAGAGAAATTAGATATCGTTGATGGTTTCTGTTCCTAACACCGAAACTTGAAATCGTGAACACTTTCTTTCAATTATACTGATGTAATATATTATCTAAGGTCAGAAAAATCCATTAAGATCAAATATTTTTTCCATTTAATAAGTTCTTATATAGTAGTTACCTCCCTAACATTTGTTAGTCATTCCGAATACACGTAACCCGCTTAAGATGCTAGAATTAAAATAAATTTGATTAGCATGTATTACTCCTAAAAATGTTTTTTCTATCACTATATCTAACTATATTAATAAATAGACCAACCTAAACCAATTTTTAAAGTTAGAAATAAATAATTATAATATAAGAGTTTCAACAACAAGCTTTTATTTAACCATTTTAAACTAAATCGAATATATTTTTCATGTCGTATTGTGCTCTTCAAGCATATAGGTATAACTTGGATCCTACAATAATATGTAATTTGCAACACATTATGATATAATGGTGGAATGTGTCAGGAACGAGGCTAGAAGAACGCAATTTTTCAAATTGCGTTTTCAAATTGATAAATGTTTATGTACAATGATAAAGCGTAGGGCTTACTTATTTAAAATATGGAAAGCGGATCCAAAAAATATGAATAAGAGGTTAGATTATACTAAATTTAGAAATAGAGTTAATAAACTTATAATGGAAACAAAAAACAAATATAGACAACTAGAAATAAAAAAATGCAATGGAGATTATCGGAAAATATGGTCAATTATAAATTGTTGGCTCGGAAGGGAGAAAGTTAGTCTTGACGATGTGATAACAAAATATTTAGGCAAAACTGAAAGTATTAGTCAAATCTGTACAAATTTTGTGAAAACTTTTACGGAAGAAATTAAAGAAATTTTACATTCATGTGACGTAAAATTTCTTGATAGAAACACTTATGTGCAGCCGAGTATGGTGAGTTTTAGATATATTAAAGTCAGCTCTCTCCAAGTACAAAAATGTATAGACCAGTTACCGTGCGAAAAAGCTCCGGGTTCGGATACGATCAGGGTAAAAGATATTAAATATGTAAGTAAGCATTTAATTAGTGTTATTGCTAGCTTCATTAATTTGAGTTTAACCACAGGTATTTACCCCGATCAGCTGAAAAAAGCCATCATACGTCCCATTTACAAATCAGGGAATCACTTGGATTACTCTAACTACAGACCAATAGCCATATTGTCAACTATTGACAAAGTTGTAGAAAAAATTATTGTAGGCCAGATAAGCAATTTTTTAGAGAGTTATAATATATTGTCGGACGCCCAACACGGTTTTCGAAAGGGGCGCAGCACTGTGACAGCCCTAACAGCCTTTGCTGATTACATAAACAGCTGTTTAGATTCCGGTGAGCAAGTGATAACGGTTTGTATTGACTATAAAAAGGCCTTTGACACGCTGAACCACGATGCTTTGCTTAAGGCGATGGATGAATGCGGGATTCGTGGTCCCACGAACAAATTGTTCAAAAATTACCTAAGTGATAGAAAGATGCAAACGGTTATTGCTGGTGTAACCGGTGAAGAGATGGACGTAAGTCTAGGTGTGCCGACCGGATCAGTTTATGGACCGGTGGGGTACCTGATGCATATAAACAGTGTATGTAACGTTGTAAGCAACTGTAAGGTGTATATGTATGCCGATGACATGTGTTTGACCTATACCTCAAAAGATTTATCTATTGTAAAAAACTACATACAAACGGATTTTGAAAACATCACTAAATGGGCACATGATAACGGTATTATAATAAATTTTGGAAAAACTAAATGCATGTATATACTCTTTTATCTTAAAGAAGTAGATAAGGGCATCGAATAGTTTTTTTTTTAAATTTTGTTTTATTTTATTTCTTTAAGAATTGTTATAGTTATTAAGTCTCTAATTTGTTTTTTCTTTTTAATTTTTTTATTTAATTTAATTTAATATTTATTTTGTTTCTATTTTTTCTGTATTTTATATTATTCAATAAAAGTTACTATAAGGGTTGCTATTAAATGTTTACGTGTGTTTTTTATTATTTTTATTTTATTTTTGTTGTATTTTATAATATGCAATAATTGTTACTATAAGATGTAAGAGTTACTATGTTTTGTTTTAAATGTTTCATTGTAAAGTATTTGAAATTATAAATGTTAGTTTAGTTGTTTAGTATTAGTATTAGAATGTAAGACTAGGTTAAGAATGTAATGAGCGTTTCTTGCCTACAAACCCTCGAGTTTGGCAAGATATTATGTGTAATTGTTTACATTATAAAAAAAAAAAAAAAAAGAAATTCGAAAAAATATTATCTGATACAGGAATGTGTAATATTATATGAGCTCATCCTCTATCAAAAGATGCTAAAATATTATACCAATTAGTACAATTAGCCCTTAATATAAGATGATTTTGCCTGTTTTGTAATCTATTTAATGTATTATGTCCTCTCATAGTCGCACATCGAGTCAGCTCTTTAATAAAGATTTTAAAAAAAAATGTAATTTGTCACTTTTTGTTGATAACAATATTATATATAACTATCCGTCTGTACTCACGTTATTACTATCCAAAGTTGCACGACTGGTTTCGAAGCCATTCATGAGCTCTGAGCATGGCGAAATTGCGGCGAGAACTGTTCAGTTCCGTGAGCACAGATGAATAGTAATATATCGGTATATTAGTAATCATGTATTACGAACGTTTAAAAGCAATATACATTATATATAATTGAATTGTCACAGGAAAATTAAATAAAATGTGGTTTACTCATTGAATTCATATTCCACTTCGCCTCAGCTTACTTACTATACGTATTGTATCATAATTAAGTACACCAAATGTATTAAACGTAACAGAAATAATTTAAATAAATAAAATGCTTTACTTTTATACTACGAAATTCATATTTTTATATTTGGCACAGAAGTCAACATTTTATGAATAGTAATCAAGGGAACGTAGTCCCGACATTTATCTAGAGCAGTGTGCGATTAAATGTAAATGAGACTTTGTAATACACTCTCTGCACAATTTTTATTATTTTATCTTATAATTATTAATAATATTTTAAATCTAGATGTTTATAATGATCGATGAACAAAACACTGACACAATCTGATAGGGTGGTTGGTTTTATAAATTAATGTCATCCTAACGAAGCGACTCATTTAATATCAAAAAATATCTGTTTGTTCTTTCTAATTGTGACCTTTATCTTAGATCATATATACTATTTATTTATTATTAAATTGTTGTACCTATAAAGTGATTTAGAAAATATGTTTGATTACTTTTATTGATTATTTGTTAATACTAGATGGTACAGCTTTTATTACTATTATTAAAATTAATTTATATTTAGCCTTCACAAATCATGGCTTATTATTTATAGTTATTTTTTTTAATAAAAATAGTTGCTAGTCTATGCAAAGCATTGTTAATTGCAAAAAAAAATGATGTACTCAATATAACTCCATTTTGAAAATGGCTTGTATCGCTTAAGTTTACAAAAATTTTGCCTATTATTTAGCAAACAAAGCATTCATAACGTATCATTGGAAAAAGAGGATAATCCAATCAGCTCCTAACGAAACCATTCATAAAAAAGTCAGATTTAAATTTAGTAAAACTCTTGTCGGTAAAGAAAGCCGCAGCAGACTAAAAATTGGGTACTTAAACCAGCGGAAAGGGATTTTTATATCTATAAATTATTTATATGTAATATGTAGAAAGATATATATTTTTCAATATTCTTGTTCCAGTACCTAATTTGTATGTCATTTTGTATTTGCTATATATATAATATACATGGTATGTTTTATGGGCAACACTTAGTAAATACATAAATTATTATTGGACATGGTTTGCTCAATTCTGTATAAAATGTAACATAGTATCGCTCTTGGCGTGGCCTAGATAAAATGTCGGTTGAGTATTCGATGAGTTGGTGTTACAGTCGTAAATCGAACAGATGAAGCTAAACCACCGGACCCTCGCTAAGTAATTTTACTTAACCATTGACAGATAGAAGATGTGGGAGACTCTAATGGGCTTTAGTATAGCGTAAATTAAGTTAGGAATATTCTATTTTCAGTGGAATCAGCGTGTAATTTGGAATCGTTTGTTTGAATAAAAATAAAATCATCAAATGTGAGTTTATAAAAGTTCTAGGATTTAAACATGTATCGAGGAATTTGGACTCGGTTTCAGTATAAATATATGCTTAAAATTATCAAAATATATTTTCGAATATTTAATAAGAGCGAGCTTGAGCGACTTTATATACAAATAAAAACAAAGAGAAAACTATGATTTACTATTAATTAATTTTATTTTGTATAGTAACTCGATTTCATTCGATTATTATATTAAGCTATCGGTAATAAGCATAAAAAAGCTTTCAAGTTTTAATTTCTGTAAGTTTTAAAAGTAAAAGTAAGTTTTAAAAGCACCTGCAATTAGAGTTGAAACGGGATAGATGATTATCTTCAAAAAGTCTAACTTTCCAAACTCGTAAGTAACAATTAATAGTATTAGTGAAATGAACAGATAACACGCACATTATTTGTCCATGGGTTTGTCCATTGGAAACTAAAGGTAAGTTGCAAGACCTATTCATAGTAATTGTAAAAGGAAATAAAAACCAAAAATTTTGCGGTAAATATTATTAATAAAGATGGGCGGAATAGTCCTAAACATACAAATAAAGATAAATGCATAAAACGTATTGAAAATTATAAATATTAAAAGTTTAAGACCGTTTAAATTTAAAGTTTAATTAATGTATCAGAACTGGTGATACGACCCTGTAACTGTAACTTAAATAACTTTCTTAAATTATTTCTCAATATGTGAAAAAATTGTCACTATCCGAATCAACTAAAAAAAATAGGACTAAAAATACAAAAAAAAAAATAATAGTTATGTCAGTTGAAACTCAGGGTTATAATGAATAATTTATAATAACAATAATTAAGAATACGTGTTAGTTAAAGAAGATGTTAAAATTAATAAATTTTTCAAAAATATTTTGCCCACAAGAAGTTTTGAAGTAACATCTTAAAGTATGTAATATATGAATTATCATGCGCTCATTAGAGCGCATCTGTGAGATAATGGGCGTTTCTGTACAACATCCACACATCACCCACATCTGTGTACATCAAAAGACGAAGCGCTAAAAACAAATTATAAAATGCATGATAATGTATAGATTAAATTTTAATATTTTTGGTTGACTTTTTCATAGAATGAACTTCTATTAAATTAAAATTTATTCATAAAGAAGCTTAAATTTTATTTAACGATAAAAATATTCAGAATTTTAAAACCGCTGTACATGTATAACAAGTAAAAGCAATACTAAGTCAATCTATATTACTTTATTGTGCATTTTACTCTTATTACTTACTATAACTTAGTTACAAAAACAACTTTATTACTAAACGCATTTTAACTGAAATAAACCTTACTAAAATTAATTTTAATCTCATTCTAAAATACGAATTTCCCAAGATACTTTGGTTTGGTTTTAGTAAGTTTTAAATTTTAAGCACCAATTAGACTAAACATTCAAGTGCCCTTCACCTAGACTAATGATTAGTGAATCAGATTTACTAAGAATACTTTTGAAGCTTATATTCTACGTCAGCTTTGTTACTTCATTATGATTAAGACACGTTAAATATTCAAATGTGTAAAATATACAAAAAAATTCTAGCAAAAAAATAAAGAAAACGATTTACGTAGTAACGGTTGCATTATTTACTTCTTTACGCAATTCAGCATTTATACAAGAATAAACAAAATGTAAGCGAAAATATACTTTCATACTACATTTTCACAAAACGACTTCGAAATGCATGTATGCGAAAGAAATGGCTCTTTACAACTATAAAAAAATTGTTTTTTATTTATGAAAAGGCTAATATATACTTAAATAACAATAGACTTGTTGTCTTATAGGCCGAGCTGCAACAATAATTGATTAAAATGATTAGGCCTTTATAACAAATGTATTGCGAGGGTTTTAATTATTTTCAAATTGTTTATTAGAAATTTTGACTTTTTGGATCATAATAAAAAATTACCAGGCTGAAATTGTTGTATGGTTTTTTTCAGACTAGAGCGCGTTTATTGGAAATAAAACAAAATTTGAGATTTACGTATCCAACATAAAATTTGGTTTTATGTAAAACCTTCTTATTATTTTTAACTTACGAATTAAAATAACTGTAACTACGATAATATTAGAATATAATATTTTATAATCTTAATTGTTACATATTAACATGAATTTTAACAAAATAATCTGATACCAAAAAAGACATTTTCGAAAACTGTTTTACGTACATGTGAGAAGCTGGGTAAAATTTTCTGATGTTTCAAAATTGAATCCAGATAGGAGCAATAACTTCTTGTATTAATAATAATGCGTTAAAGGAGTTAGTTAACAACACCATGCTACATTATAACAAATTTCTGCTATATAAATTTTTTTATTAATTCAGAAAAAAAAATACACAGGATGAATTTTAGGAAAAGTAATTTATTAAACTCGAAAACAAATACGACAATTTCAGTATAGTTTGTGACGGAGTTTGTAGTTTCCTTGAAGTTACGCACAAAGTTTATGGTCAGTTAGAAATAGCAACGGCACTCACATTAACAAAACTCTTTACTGACATTTAATTTCATTATGATGTTTACTAACTTGTAGTTAATAGTTATATTATTGTAAGGTAACTTTATTGCCTCACATCCAGAATTCCAGTTACATCCATTTGTAATTTCAAAGAAATTTATGTTTGAAACCAATATTTTTCTTCCTATCTTCAACTACACCAATGTAACTAATTTGTCTACATAGATATAGATATAGACATAGACATAGACACAGACACAGACACAGACACAGACACAGACACAGACACAGACACAGACACAGACACAGACACAGACATAGACACAGACACAGACACAGACATAGATATAGACATAGACATAGATATAGATAGATAGAGACCAATTGAATAAGTTAAGAGAAATATTGATATCCGGTTCTTATTTGTGCTTGTATCTGACACCAATTAATTATTAGCGTAACTAAGATCTGTTTTTTTCCTGCCAAGTCAACCGTCAGCCGTCTTTTAGTTTTTTTAAACTGAAATCGCTTATTTGCGAGTTTTAAAAATCTGATTGTGCGATTGTGTGTGTGATACCAATCTATGCATGTTAAAGTGAGTAATACGAGATTACAAATGGAAGAAAAGTTTCCTTAGTGACAAAGTCTTCAAATTTCTATATTGTAAATTAACTGATAAATTAATTCTTACTTAATTTCATTATAATTTCTTTTTACCTTAAATAACTTTGCGTTTGACAACAATCTGGTTGTTGTTATTTTATTATTTTAAAATAGTCCTTATTAATTATAGTAATTATCTTTTTATCGTAAGCCTTAACAAAGCTTCAGCTTCAAAGTTTTGATTACCTTAGACCTTTTTATTGCATTAGATATTGAACTTTCTGTTTTTTAAATGTTATTAAGGGCAGTAACGACTTTTAACATTTTTGCCTTTATACTGTTTTCTTTTTTCTTTATCACTTTATATTTTTTCTTTCCTTCAAATTAAGATACAAAAACAGTAATTCGTGTTGTTATTCTATTTTTAATAATAAAACTCTATTTCTAATAAAGAAATCTAAATATTTAAAACTCTTGTTCTATTTGTAAAACAATATTACACGACTTATGTTTTCCCACAAAAATGAATTATTTAGTTTTCTTCTAATGAAACGAGTGACATTACATTTAAATTTTTCTAAGACATAGTTTTTGAACATTGGCACCGGCTTAAAATACTATTATTAAGAGTCATTACTATTCTATTATATACATCAGGTTGTATTGACGTTAAATTTATCGGAATTTGCCCGACTATTGAACTTACGCCGCTAATAACCCACACACCGAGCTCATGAATAAGAGGAACAGGCCTCAAGGGGTTTGAAACTATTTACAGAAATTCCTATAAAATCAACGTGTATACAAATGTACAGTTATATTTTATAGTATAAAATTATTCACTTCTTTACAAAAATATTATTATTTCTTAAATCACCGCAAAATTAATTTTATTTTTAACAATATGTTTCATAATGACTCTTACGTCTTATATTTAAATTGTTATGGTATAAGAAAAGGAGTGAATGATGCTTTTCCTAAGATCAATTATAATAGTAGAAGTGCAAAATAAATAGACATGAAGCGACGTTCTGTAGTCATTTATCTAGCTTACGCGATGCTTAAATGTAAGTGACTCTTCTAAATAGTTTTTCTACAATATATTTTAAAGCATTCGAGAGGTCTAAATGCTTTTGAAAAACTTTTATATTTTCTATTATCATAAAGTCATTTCTTATTCAAACAGTGATATACTCTTACTTTATATTATTTATTAACTTTTACATCTCATCGTTCGCGACTCTATTGTTATAAATTATTTCATCAAATATAAGTATACTGATGTTTACAAGAAAAAAAAAATTTACCCTTTTAAGATATTCCTTGTTTTATTGTTTTTTTTTGTTTTAATATTTCATTTGTTTGTTTGTTAACTTCAAATACAGTTATAAAATTCAAATTGTGTGGAATAATATCATTAATTTGATTATTAGATAACCAAAAGTTATTTAAAATTTCTGTCGTTTTTACATTAAGTGTTATACAGATTGAGCATATAGTCTTATAATGCAACTTATGGTTATATAGAAAAAAATAACTAGTTATTTAAGTATGTATAGTTTTCAGAATAATATGTTGTTTCATATATTTCATTTGCTGTTATTATAAAGTCATATTTCTATTTTATTTCATATGAGCTTTTAATAGTATTAACTTCGTGACCTCCGCAGTCAACTGAAGACAAACACAGTGGTAACAGAACGATTCGATTAAAGATGGCTAGCTAATAATGGAAAAAAAAATCTATATTATACTTGTGAAAAATACGTTAGTTATTAAATATGATGTTAAAAATCTTTCTTTTTCTTTCTTGGTATATTACAGGTTTATTATCGATCGAAAGTAAATAATTTTAATTGCTCAAAAAGCTTACATAAATAAATACAAATACAATATTGTGCCATTCGAATACTCTATTAGAAGTTTACGTGTTGCTATCACTCTATACGTTTGTTATCGTTTGAAATGTTTACTGACTTTTATAAAAGAAAAGAAGTAAATCGTTTTTTATCTTACTAAATACTCAATACTGAACTGTGGATAGATTCTTATGAATTTAATATACTAATGAGAATTTATTGAACTCTCATTGTCACTTAAATATATTTCCAATCCAAATATCTAAATAAAACATGTTCATCTGATAATACTTTGACATTATGTTAAATGAAAATTATTTTTGTTATGTTATTGTGATGGTTTATTATTTACAAATTTTATAATAGAGAAACTATTTTAGGGATATAACTCGCGCTTATTTCTACATTTTTTTTTTAATTTTGTCCCTACTCACTACATTTTAAGAATATGTTTATTTATAAAAATTATACAAGTTCAGTTTTCCTGGTTACATCGTTACTCAAGAATTATATCATAAAGTATGAATAGAAAATATTAGAATCGTGGTCGTAAAAATAGAAGAAAAATGTTATATAAAACTGGGAAATAGAACCGATTGGATTCGATTTCAGATTACATACTGATTCATTTGTTGCCTCAGAAAATGTAGAAGTATTATTTTTAAAAAAGTATATATTTTTATATCTTGTTTTTGATATATTTATTTATGTAACGAGTACGCTTATTATAATATATTATCTAGACTTTAATTATTGCCCATAGTTAATAATATATCAACGAATAAGAAGACAAGAAAATATTTTTTTTAGATTATGGCATAATATTAACTGTTATCGCACATATCATATGAAAGCTTTATTGAAATTTTTAAGGAAAACTGAGTTAAATAAAAATAAATTATATAGTTAAAAATATATTCCATCTAACTAAAGATCCAATCGTGTCTGTCTTCTTATTGTCAGGGCGGTAAAATAATGTTCTTATGATATAGTTCTCTATTTATATTTTTACCCATAATGAGGATGTTTTATATCAATGTTTTTTTTTAAATAAAACCCTATTTTGTTTGATAAAGACATCAGTTGTATCCTCACATACTCGAATTTTTCAATGGGTAGTAAGTGTCGTAGGTATATCGCAAAATATTACAAAGAAAGATTGCAATGAGGCAATCGCAATGCCCTAGGCACATTTAAGATTCAAAGAATAATTTTAACTTCATAAAATCTTTTTGTTTTTGATGCTTTTTACCTCTTGTCACTTAGTGAACCATCCAACCTGCTCGTTTTTGTATTGATAAAAAAGAATGACATCCTTAGTACAGTTTATTCTTGTATTATTACCAAGTTAGGTTTCACTACGCAGTCTAATAGTAGCATTACCTTTTTTTTATTTATTATTTATGTATTGGTAGTCTACATTTATTCGTAATATGTCATCCATTCTAATATCTCACATACCTGCATTGTACACTTTGTAATCGTTCATGCATATTTTCAGAGACTAAAAATAGATATGTGTTTCATTGTATTCCATACGTTAGTATACAATGCGTCCTATATCATGTCAGCTCGCTTTGTTTAATATATATATGCTTAATATTATTTCAAAATAAATGTTGAATGTTAAAAAGTATATCTTTTGAGAAAGATAATTTTATTAATAAACTCATGAACAATATTTGATTTTATTTTTTTCATACAGCCTGACTTAGTTATAAAAAGTATATTTATTATTGAAGATAATATATACGATATATAAAAACGTACGTACGTCTCTTATAAAAAAATATGTCCATAAAAAGAAATGTCCTAATGTTTTGTCCTCAGCCAACTGCGGAGATCACAAAGTTAATTGACACTTTTAAAAGGTTTAAACAAATGGGCGATCCACATTAAAACGCAACTGGGGAGTAATTGCTCCGATCTTTTTTACTAACAAGTATTTCAGACACCATCATCTCGTCTTACCGTGAACACGTTTGCTGCAAAGCACCCGAAACGTCGGGTTAAATATAAAAATGTAATAATAAACGCGAGTTATATCCGAAAAATAGTTTTATTGAAAAGTATTTAAAAACCAAATGATATATTATTTTATATAATATTTTTCTTATAAAAAGTATGTATTAAGAAACAGCATTGTCATGCTATTTATATTTGTACAAAATCGTAGAATCTATTAAGAATACCAACTTAATAATAATAAAAAAATACTTTCAAATACAAAAATGTAACACAATATTTTTTTATTTTTTGTAATTAAAATTAGTACACACAAACTTTGATAGGTGCTGGTATTTAGGTAATTAAACTAATTATTTAAAGATTATATAAAAGTGCGTTATTGCGTAATCAGGTCACTCAGGTTAGTTTTTTATAATTCGCGATATTCAGTTTTTTTTAACTCTCGAAAACCCTTTAGTCGATATCGCTGAAAAAATAGTCAAATCAATCAAGTTATATAAATACGCATCGATTGTTTCGAAAGCGATTGCTCATTTCCGTAATCTGGTCATATGCTGGAGTTACCAATTTTTTAAACGACTACCCGCTTCTAATTTAATAAGTATTATTTACAAAGAAAAAATAAAACCTCTTCAATGCGATGACATCATACTTACATTTCAAAAAGACAAGAAATAAATTATAATATAAGTATAAATCATTATTTATACTTCATATTGTTAATTTTAAAATAATAGTTACCCCTATTAAATAACTTATTATTTCCAGCTTAAAGCTGTGCTTAACCAAACGTTATAATGCAAACACGACAATATTTATATATGATTCCCGGTTAAGGAAGTTATTTAATTAAACCGATTTTCGAAATCAGATTTTTAATAATATCTTTATATTTTGAGGTGAATTTTATTGCTCGATAGAGATACGTGTAGTACCAATCGAAGCGTGTTAATTTCATTAAATTGTTATAACAGTCTTAACAAAAGATGACGTAGTTTTTTTTTTTGTTTTTTAATAAAATGTAAAAATAAATATTATGGAATTATTGTTAAATTTATGAAGTTCAAGTAATGATAAAATTTTGATGAAAAAGGTGAAATAATATAAATTTTTTCTTAACCAGGCGTGTTTTTATTATTTTTTCTATACGTGATGGTGCTTGTTTATTTATTTATTTTCACGTTATTTACATAATCGTACACAAATAACATTTACCTTCACTTGATATCAACAGTTCAGGATAGAGCTACTGTATAAGTAGAAAATAATTTCGACATAGCAGCATGAATTACATAATCATAAAATAAATTCCAAAATGTAAAAACCTTTAAAAAGGAATTGTAAATCTTTAACAAATTATAAAATTTCATCTAAAATATTTGTATAATTATTTGCTGTGTATATAATTCTAAATTCTGTAAAATTTCAATAAATGTGGCTCAGAACAAAATTGTGTATACATGTGCTTGTATAAAAATATGAATGAAGACTGTAATTGAATTTTATTTATAATAATAATATAATATGATTCATATTATGCAATCAGTGCTTTTATTATATTTAAATAAATGTCTTTAGAGCCTTCTCTAATAACAGTTTATTTATTAAAGTAGAAAATACATGTGATTGTTTTTTTCGTTAGAAAAGTAGCTAAAATAAATTAAGTTATAGCTACTGTTATTATTTTAATTTAAGTTTTATTGTAAGTCATGGAGGAGGTAATTTTAATTTCTTAGAATTATTGCCCGTTTATTACATTCTGATGAAAATGTAAGTCTCAATGCAATTCTCTTCTCGATCCATGATTATTGTAAATTTAACCAAATCTTTAAGAAACGTATTTGTATTTTAGTATATAGTATTGATATATTGCCATGTTTAGTGTTATAATTTTTCCAAAGACTAAATTAAAAAAAAATACCATAAGCAGGATGCCGATTTCAAAGTCCACATATTTTCTTTTGCAAGAAGCAAAGCTAAAAGTTAAAGTTCATTCGTTAACTGTCGTTGGTAAAAGTATATAATTCAATCTTTCCCAAAGACATTCAAAGAAATAGTCAGACTAAGATATTCAAAGAAAATGTCAGAGCTAAATTTTGTAAAAGGCTTAGTAGTTGGCATAAACCACAGCAGAAAATAAAAAGTGGGCATTATACCAGCGGTAACCAATTTTAAAATATAGACATTATTTAAGAATAAAACAATAAATGATACAATATACGTAATAGTACAATTTCTTGACAATTGTTTTCTTATACAACTTTTATATTATAACAATTCACAAAATAAAGTTTTTTTAATTTGGATTATTGTCAACATATTTCCGCCTTTGACGTGTCCTGGCTAAAGAAATGTAATGTACATTGGATATTCGATAGCTGAGTTATCTCTTCGTAGTCAATCTAACAGGTGAAGCTAAACCACCGAACCGTGGTTCACTAATTTTACTTAACAATTGACAGATAGAAGCCGAGCGAGATTCCAATGTTCTTTAGTACACTGTTAAATGTAAATTATTAGTATATTATAGTATAGTATAGTATATTAGTGTAAATTAAGTTACGAATACTCTATTGTCAGTGGAATCAACTTGTAATTTGAAGGCGTTTGATTAAATAAGATTATATTATCGAATATTATTTTAATGAAGCTTTGTGTTATTAATTTTTCATAGAATATAGACTTACTCACAGTTATCAAATTACTTATTACCCACCTTTATTTTTGAATATATAAAGCGAACAAGTTTTTCGGTTTCTCAGATCGAATGACTGTACTTTTACTAATCGAATAAATACTATATTTATTTCGATTTGTAATAGAAGACACATCCACTAATTAAGCATTAACATTGACATAAAGTGATTGAGTCAATGAATTTTATTTTACTATTATGAAATACTTGTACCTTAGAAACCCTGTCTTATGATTATTTACACAGACAGATATTCCTTCTAATTAAATAAGTATTTACATATTTATTTCGATTTTCCTGCATAATAATATAAACAAATTGATATATATTTTTATATGTTACAGAAATCAAGAAATACATGTTTTAAAACCTTATGATCTGAAAATTCTGGGGTTTACATCAAATGAACATCAAGTTTCAACGAAGTAATTGGTATTTCTCGAGTGTATATAGCAACAGCGACCAACCACAGATCGACTGCCAAAACCAACGCCACGAGCCGCGGATGTAAACGGAGAGACGTTTAATTTTCTACGTGAAAGGATAAGACAAGTATAATTTCCTCGAGCAACCTCAACTCAAATTGTGTTACGCCTCGTCTTAAATAGAAGTTCAACCAGAGAGGCCGTGACGAGCAGTAAGAGACTGGATTATACGAGAAACGGGATGTTGATATTTCAACTGAGACTATCTAAGTTATTATTATGTCTTGTACAAACATCAGATAATCAAACTGCAAACAACAGTTTAACCATTACGTTCTAAGTCCATATAGGCTATATACCAGCAATGTAATACTGGGTTATGAAATGAACATACGATAATAGATTAATGATTAGAAAGGTATCATTTCATATTACATAGAATTTTCAGAATTAAAACACAGCATTTACTATTAAATTCCTTATTTTAGTCACTCCGATTTTCTACTGTTTAAAAAATAAGTTATGTATGTGTGTGTGTGCGTGTGTGTATTATTATAAAGTAAACAATAATTATATTAATTTTATCCTTTATAAGTTTATTTGCCGTAACAATTGTTATACATTTATTCATTTTGTTTGTTTAAAAGTAATTAATTTTACGGTAGCTATTTTAAAATTGATGATTATAAGGTAACTAAAATCAAATATGTCAAAAAGTGAGGCTCTATAGGGCATCGAATAACTTTTTTTTTTTAAACATTAAGACTGCTATCAACTAACTTATAATCTTATAATGATGTGGTATATAAATAGGATTTGAAGCCTTTTTCATACAGAATGAATGTAATAGTAAAATGCCATGCATATGATTCAATATTATGAAATAGCGTATATATATGTTTTTACTAATTAATAAAATCTAATTTTCACAAATTAACTGTCTCTCATGTACCAATTTACATCTTTTTAATTTGTATAATACAGTTTATGTATATATATATATATATATATATATGTTAACAGGTAAGTTACAATAGTCAGGTTGCATTTATCAACGACAGTATCTTAAGCAATGTGGTTAGAGAGGGACAGACGCATTCAGTTTCTGCGGGCAATTCATATACATAAATACTTAACACACAACGTGACCGCAGTAGGTTGATTCAACAACACCGTATAATATTTTTATATAAATAAGAAACATCTGAACATATAATAATATATATTAAGTTCTACAATTAATAACAAATTGTTATATTTTTTTTTATATTGCATATTATATTTAAAAAAGAACATTGGTATGGATTATTGTAATAGGCGTAGTATATATTACCATCGTCGCGATAAAGAAAATGTAATAAAGCATGCATGCATTCTTTGGTAGTGACTTGACTGGCAAAGCGATGTGATAACTTTCTAAACACCAGTTCTCAAAGTTCTGTAAGAATCTAGAAATTTATCATTCTATATTTATTAAGAATATATATGGGCTTCTCATTTCAATTAATAAATAATTAAGTAGTTAATATTTAACTCTTATTACGTAACGTATATAGTAAAAGTAAGCTACTGACAAAATAGAAATGAAAATTAATTATCTTTATAATGATAGAAAAATACATCTTGGCTCAGGAATGCTTTATATTAACAATACAAAGTAAAAATTTTGCAGTCGGTATTAAAAGGCCTCATTTACATCTCAGCATGATCTGCTACAGAATGCCGCTTGATTATTATTTACAAAAATAAGACATTTCCTTGGCTTTATTTGGGAACATCTCACATTTTGTGAAATTTTCACCTCGGTTTTATATATAATTATAAGCATTTATAAATTAAAATGTTGTAGACTAAGTACCTACAAGTAATAGAAAATTATAATAATACGTATATATTTTTTAATTCTTGACCAGAGTTACTTTACAGACAATAAAATTGCATAAAAAAAATATTGTAATGGTAATTGTATTTCGTTGTAACAAATTAATTTTTTTTTTTTATTTATAATACTTACTAATCTTTAAAAACCGACGACATAGTGACATTTTTATATTATAAAATTGTATGTGGTACAATAATATATTTTATTTTTCTAGTTAGCTTTGTGAGATCACAATTCTGCAGTCGACTGAAGACAGACACAGTCGTACGAGGACGTCGCGCGTCGCGTCGATACACAAAGCCTTATCTCGTCTTCACTGATGCATGACCGTGGTCAAAGAGTAACGAATTAAACATTCATCGTCTGATAAATACAAACAAACGAGGATTCCGTATTGCTTACAACAGTTTTTCTATGTACCAGATATATTAATAATGTCATTTTGGTTAGTTTTGTGTTTTATATTGATATCTTATTTGTCTTATAAATATTTTAGTCTTTCAAGTATATCAAATATTTTCATACAAGCTAAATTTGTTACAAGTTTTGCTATAGGTAAATATGATTAAATTACATCATATAAAATTCCTTATTTAATGGAATGTAATGATAGACGCAAAGCGCTTGAAAATAATTTTCAATCTATAAATCTTCAATTACTTCATTATATGAATGTAAATATATATGTTCAGAATTGAATTTATGGGAAGTGTTAGATAATTATATTAAAACTGTTATTGTATGTATTGCTTTTAAATTTTAACATATTTTTTTATCAATGAATAATTACAAATTATTTTTTATTCCTTTGTATTTATAAGATAACTTGTTTTGTTGATGATGAAAATCTTATATTGTATACCAAAAACATTATACACAGTTGTAACTTTTATCTTTAATTCTATTTCTTAATTTTGTACTAAATAATTTTTAATGTAATATAACATGTACAGTATTACATGTTTGCTGTTATTTTATCACCTTTTACTCAAAATATCTTTATAGTTTAAAAATAAAACTGTATATAAATATATTTCTTCTTAATCATGTTAAGAGAAGTATCTATTTATTAGTAGAGTTCATCTTGTTTGGTATTAAGTAATATAAAAACTAACATACTGTATTTGTGAGAAAAAATATATTAAACAGCATTTAATGTTATAATACAATTTAAGGTCCATTAATCTGTTAAAAAGACAAGAGAGTATGTTGCACTATTTACTTTTATTGATTTCATAACTTCATGTTCCAGTATAAATATTGACTATGCTGTGAGTCTAAACTTTGTTTGGAGACCTTGTGTAAGTAACGTATATTTAGACCGGTCAAGACACGAACTAAATTTACAAACTACTCAAGCATGCACCAAGTCCTTTGACATATGATTGATAAACCTGAGTTTAGAAAGTTAAATTAATTTACAAGTCAAGTTTATAAAGGCATTAAATATAATGTTTCTCATATAATTGTAGCAAAAAGAAAATGTAATCTTAGATGACGGTTTGATTGGTTCCTCTTCGTTTTTTATAAGAAAATTTCGTTATATGTTGATAAGTTGCTGATAACCAAGCAAGATAAAGAGCGACGGAGGTTGTAATGTGCACTGTATGCAACCGCTAATATAAAAAAATTTCCTGTCTTTGAAAGGGCTAATATTTTAGCATATTGATTTAGCAAAAGAAGAGCAAACGAGAGTGCGGGACACAGATGGAATGTGATCACCGCTACCCACGAACTCTTGTAACATCCGAAGACTCGGAAAAGTGTTGCCGGCCTTGAGGGTAGGTACGCCTATTTTAGAGGTACCCATATCATATAGGTATATAATATATATATAAAAGTGTCTTGATGTCATCACCAATACACTTTTTGTTTTCATATTAAAAAACTAATTATTGAAAAGTAGATATAGAAAGAAAATTAGTAGATAATTTACTAATATATTTATAACACTAGAAAGAATTTAATACGTTACTTTTAACATCAGTCAAACAAAGAAGCATCAGTTCTAGAATCAGGGATTATCCTTCGTCGTGGATACAAACTATTTCTAGAATCATTTGGAGATTATTGAAATTACAAAGCATTCCAATATTAATATAGAAGATAGTTGGAATATATCAAAAACCTGGGATCCTCTCATGAGAAGTATTACCTCCCACGTCTGCCAACACAATGCCAGACCCATAGACACAGTTAGTGCGTTTTGTGTGCATCCTGAATTCTATTCCCGTAAACTTAGAGACCGTTTTAGATGTATGGCAAATTAACTGCTGACCGACCTCCCACTGCGAACACGCTTGCTGCAAAGCGTTCGAAACATCAGTTTGTAATTGAAAATGAAATGATAAACGCGAGTGAAATCCATTATTCTCAAGTACTCGTAAAAATCTTAGCAAACATTATTTGAATAAGTCGCTATTTTACTATAAGATAAAACCTTCAACTTTACTTAATACTTACGTACTTCAAGATTGTATAAACAGTTATCAAATGAAGAGTTTGCGTGGACTTTATCAGCATAATGTGCGATTATTAAAGAACGAAATATTATTGAAAAGCAGTTTTCTGATTAATATACTAAAATAATATAATAAATTCATAGTAACAGAATTTTAAATTACAATAGCTATTAAATTATCAAATGAATTATTAAAATCAAGCAAAAAGAGAACAACAAAAAAGAATCATCTAAAAATATTAACCAATTCACTAATTTATATTTTTTTCTGGAAATATTTTTGATACAAAACAATTATACGAGATAAATAGTCGTGGAAAAAGATAGAAGTAACAGTAAACAAAAGAATCTAATTAAAATTGACTTCGATATTATATAAGGTAAAAAAAGTTAATGCTGGTATAAAATTTAAAAATATCTTTATAATAATAGACAATAAAAAATTCTTACAAAAGCATCTTGGCTCGAGAATGCTTTAGAGTAATAATTGAAAGCATTCATATTTAAGAATACGAACTTAGCAGAGAGTATTAAAAGGCAAAATTTAATTGTGAGCATGGACTATTCGAAATAAATGACTTCAGAATACCTATAGAATTACTATTTACAAAATTATACATTCGTCCAGACATATTTTTTTTTATGATATAGGAAGGCAAACGAGCGTGCGGGTCACAGGTCAAATGTGATCACCGCCGCTCATGAACTCTTGCAACATCCGAAGAGGCACAAGAGCGTTGCCGGCCTTGGAGATAAGAGTAAACGCCTTTTTTGAAGGTACCCATGTCGTATCGATCTGGAAACACCGCCGAAGGAAGTTCATTCCACATCTTAGTGGTACGTGGAAGAAAAGTCCTTGAAAACCGCACAGTAGAAGATCGCCACGCATCCACGTGGTGTGGATGGATATGCAGACGGTGACGTGAAACTTACGTAAAATAACGCATATTTGTATTATCTTATGGTGATGTCCATGGTTCCTCTTAATATGACGAATAGAGACTTTATTTGTATTGTTAGTAATATTTGTTTAGTAATATTTATTTATTTAAATGACAAAAATGTTTAATTTGTGATTTATTATTTATTAATTATTGGAAATACTTATAATATGAAGGTAGTCGTCATCTGTTAATTAATATTCTAATGTACCCTCGTCTAAATGTTGTAGCGGTGGATAGTGTAAAATAAGTTGTAAATGCTGTAGTTATTCTGCTACAAGTTGTCGGACAATAATCATTGTGTTGCAAGTACTGCGTATCATTTAAAAGAGGTCTTAACAGTATGTATATCATAGCGACATGAACAATCTTTTAATCTTTATTATTTTTAAATGATGTAACACAGCCTGTGATTATACATATAAAAGTTTATATAATTTAGTACAGTTGTTAGATAAAAATTGTAATTATATTACACATTATATTCCTCATATATCCTTACATCATTACTCATATTTTATCTTTATTTTAATATTAGGTAGGCAACATAAGTTATTACAATTAATTATATAATTCTTTAAAAGATTCCAAAAACCTACGTTATAATAATTTGTAAAAAGAGTTGGTAATATCCTTCTCTTATTCTATAAATAATGTACTATAAGTACTAAATAAAAGTATTATATTTTTATTTTATGCAGATTCTTGTGGAAATACGATTTTTTTATAAATTTGTTGTAACAGATATACAATAACATTTTGTAGTAGTGTATTACAATCGGTAGTAACTAGAATGTAACTCTGTTGTTTTCATAGTAATAGGAATACATGTGTTACTATTAAGCAAACCTCTCCGTTACATTTCTAATCTTATTTTTTCTAGTCATTTTATTTCCATGCGGAAATCCAATTTTGCCAAATTAGACATGAACAAGGCCAGCGGTCCTTATAGTATTCATACAATTAAACTGAAAACGATTGCGACCGAGTTGTCTCATCTACCAACTAAAGTTATTGCTAAAGCTAAAGGTATATAATTAAGTATATAAAGGTATCTAATCTAATTTGCATTTCACCGCCTTAAATGTGATGTAATCTGAAACAATAGTTTAATATTATATTCTAATTTCGATGTTTAAAGCGTAATATAAAATATAAGCCATTTTAGAAGTGATGTAAATGTGTTATAACGTGCACACATTGTGAAATGTATTAGTGGATACCTTTGTTTTAAAATAAATTTACCTTACGTTTGTTTTTAAATATAACTATTTTTAATATATTTTAAGTGTTATCCAAATACAATTATCACTATCCACTATTAATCGATTGAAATTCAGTCACTCGTACTTGCTGTGGCGGTGAATCCATAGTGCATAGAAACGTTATACTACAACTGTTAAGAAATTTAATTTAAGTGTCTGATATAATCAGACATCACACACTTACATCTCATTTACCGGTAAACATGATTTCTGCAAAGTATTCGAAACGTCGGGCTAAGTTTAAAATATAACCAAATTATATGCGAGTTGTAATCCGTAAAATTAGTTTTATTTCAAATGTGTAATCCTGAAAATCTAAGAAAATTCTAAATTTAATTTAATTTATTATTCTTAATATTCATTAACTTTTTACTATATCAAAGGGTAAGCAGCTGTCAGGTCGTGTGTAAAGGATTTATATATATGCAACCTCATATACCTGCGGCATGTCACTTTGTCTGGTCCATGCATTAGACACATTGCTTTAGGTACTGCCTTTGATTAATGCAACCTGACCGTTTATACATACCTATCTACTAATAGATGTATTATAAAATGGTTCCATATATTGTGTAAATTTAAAGATTTTTTATAAAATGTAATTTGTGAAAATTGTGTTTTATTCAGTATGAACTAGTATGCTAAGACCAGCTAGTCACAATAGATAATACAAAAAATTTGAAAGCGCGCGCAAAATTTCCCCATGCAAAGTCTATGGGAAAAATTAATTTTTTGATTAATTACTGCAATTAGGCTAATGAGATTTGAGAGTTGTCACTATTTTTCAGCAGTGTAGCGTAATGAGACCTTTGATTTGAGCCATCAACGATATTTTTCCCTTTAGTGGTTCTCGAGCTACAGTGTGCCAACGAAATCGCTTCCTGCATTAATATATAAGATTGCAAAAATTATACGTGACACTTTAATATAAAACCATATTTATTACATTTTATTTTTGCTTTTATCCCGTATTAAATGTAAACCTTGCTATTTTATTTATATGACATAACATTAAAAGTTGAATAAATAACTTGATGTCGGTCTTAATTATATACAATATTAACAATTTAATGCTCTATAGAGAACCTCAAATTTTAAAACTTTCCATCTTAGCTACTTTATCGTAATTATTACCTTTAGTCTTAGCCTTCAAAAGACCTGCCATTAAAATATACCAAGTACTTTTAATCAAATAAACGAAACGAAATTGGTTACGTATGCGTAATTAAATATGTTACTACCGAGAAATCTTTATATATATTATATATAGCTTATATATTATTTTAAATAATATGTCATAATATATTTACCTACTATTAACTAACTTAATACTTCAAGTTTAAAACTGTGATTAACTATGTTTAAGAGATATACGACACTATAGTTACATAAATCAACACAATTAACTTTTAATTTTTCTTTGATTCACAGCATGACCAATGAAAGATAGTATAATTTTAACACACGAAACTTGTATGCAATATTTTTATATTTATTTGTATCCATATTCTTATTCCTGTATGACTAATGACTACATATGTCCATAGGTTTTATGTATATAGTACTATTTCGAAGCCTTATTTTTTTTTAAATAACATAATAATACACACTTATTCACAAATATTTTAATATGTATGAAGGTCATTATTGCATTACGTTACAAATTTATTAATTGTAATTAATTTGAAATTTTGTATTTAATTGTAATTGTAATAAAGAATTCTCGTTTGTTCAAATTATGTTGAGTTTCACATCCTTTCGATATGATAATTATTTTGTATAATATCTACACTATATGATATTAATTAACTAATATCTTGTAAAGCAATAATATCATTTTAAGTTCCATCGCATGTAACGATCGGTCAACACAACGCTAACACAATCACTACGAAGCACTCTATAAATTAATGTCAGTCTAATCACGCGACTCATTTCACACGAAATGTGTATTCGTTCTGTCTGATTGTGATATCATCAATAAATTATCCTTCTATGAATAGTAATAATAATGGTGTATAGGAATGTTTTCATCTTGGTATTACAATTTTGTTATTTTGCTGTACCTGTACAATGTATATACTTTGTAAAAACGTCGGTTCGATAGTCTTTTTAACAGTATTGGTACGTCAAATTTTAGCAGAGACTACAATAGAATAAAGGTTTTCTGGTTCCTTTCAAATAAATCAGCACAAGCCTTACACACAACAAGGATTCCATGTGATTGGAAATCAGGTGCATATACGAGTGGTCGATGTTTTTTTACAGAGCACGATATTTTTATCGGAAAATATTTTTTGTGCAATGTATGAGTTAGTATTTAGGAGAGATTTATATATAACAATATTAATACATATATACAATTTAGATTTATATATAACTTAGCTGGAGCAGTCTCAAAACACCACATTTTTCAATAAATAGTATTTTGTTATCTAGTCTTTTATTGGACTACATAGCATCCTAAATTATAACAACCTCTTCATTTAAAACTATATTTTATATAAATGAGACTTATTTCTTTAAAATGGCTTATGACATTAATTAATGAAGTATCTTCTTCAAACCCTATCTAGTTTCGTCTAAATGGGCCTTCAAAACACACCTGGGAACATCCCAAGATCGGGACCTGATCTTACTCAGCAGAACTGAACGCGCATACAAATTTACCTACTATCAATAATACAGCATGTTACTTATTACTTTATATTGTTTTTTATTGAATAACATAGATTTTAATAAGTATACAAAATAACGATTAAATTAATGATTTAAAATTGTGACTATATTATATATTCAATAATTATATAAAATATTGTAATACAAAATAATACTGACATTTTCGTGAAGTAAGTAAGTCGTTTTTCTTTTTATCAAATTATCATATATTGCATTTCTCAACAATTAGACTTTAGTTGTAGGATCCCTGGAGCCAAATATAGAATTTTAGAGTGTTGTGGATTTTAGAAAGAAACTCCATCAGTCTTTTAAGTTATTTAGATCTAAACAGTTTTAGCGGTAACTACAAAAGATTATCGAAAATGTTTAAATGTGAACTTATTCATTTATTCATTCATTGGATAGTTACAATGTAATATCGGTTGGATATCCAATAGTACGTCAGCTATACGTCAGCTACCGCCGTCATCCGAACTGGTGAAGCTAAAATACCGGACTTTAGCTCACTAATTTTGCTTAACAATTGATGATAGAAGTCAAGCGAGACTCCAACTTTTTTACTTTATTGTAAATTACGTTTAAAGTTTTATATTGACTGTGAATAAAATGTGTAATTTGAATCCAATTGTTTAAAAAGATTTAATTGTCATATATAAGTATAGGAATGTTTGTTTTATTTGTTTCGTTGAAGTGTGTTTTAGTATAAATATATGCTTAAAATTATCAAATTACGTTTTCTCTTTATTACGTATCGTTTTTTTATTTCTCACACAGAATTACTATGAATTCTTATTTATTTTTATACATTTGAAATATATATAATTTTATATATATATATAGTAACAAGACATTATAGAGATTTCAAGCTTTCACTGATGAACTCGTAGGTCGGTAAGCACCTGCAGTTATAGATTTTATGTTTAACTAAGCTGAGGATAACGTAAATTCATATATTATATAAAGATTATAATATCAATCTAAATTTTAGCGAATATTTAGATTGTGATTATAATCTTACATTACTCTCTAAAATGACTTTACAAAGCCGTCTTTAGTACTAAACGAATCTGTCATTTCGCTCAACTAAAACCTAATTAAAATAATTTTTCATTTCATTCCATAATAATAAATACCTGTAGTTAATTAGGTTTTACTAAGTTTCTACTAAGCACCTATTAGGTTAAACATTCAAGTTGCCCTTCCCCTAGACTAGTATATATGGATTAATGGGACTACTTTTGAAGTTAAAACACATCAGTTATGTTACTATTATGATAAAGATACATTATTTATTCAAACGAGAAAAATATAAAAAAAAGATTTATTTAATACCGATATTTACTTTTTCAAATTGGTCAGCATCATACATAAAAATACATTTAATAAAATAGAAAATATACTTTCATGTTATATTCTGACAAATAAAATCAGAATAACTTCATATTTAAACAACCATGACAAAGAACTGTTTTAAATGATCTTAAAAGCTATCTGCTACCAATTTGTGATGCTTAGAATTAATACTCTAAAAATTAACTCATCTAATACAATTTTGATTTTTCATTTGTTCATATCTTCATCCCAATATATTTATGTAATTAAAGTTTAACCTAAAAAAGAGATTATATGTTATTGTTCTTACTATATATTTTGTTAACAAATAATGCAAGAGAAAATGGCGGAAGAAGTTATAGGTCACTATAAAACTAAAGAATTCAATATTTCTTTACTTTACCTTACTTTACGCTACACTTTTTTCGTAGTTTTAGAATACATCTCCCATAATTAAAATTATTAGGGTAACTTTCACTACGACAACATTAGGATAGAATATCTTAACAATATTTGATTTTGACAGTCAAACATTAACACAAATTTTCACAAAATTATCTAATCTACACTACTATTAGAAAGCGTCATTGTTTGTTTAAAAGCTCAAATTTTTGAAAATATTAGACAAATTAAAAAAATATTTATGTTTATGATAGTACACGAGGAGAGATATAGGATATCTAGTAATACTCTTAATAATCGTAATAGTAAATGAAATCGTTAGTTCGTGAATCCTCTAATAGATATTATTAAGACTAACCAATTCTCGAAGCTCTTTTAAATACTTGTGGAAGCCGAATAGACGTTCCATATTATAAACATTAATCAAGACAACAAACTCTCAAATGAGGTTACATTTTTGTTTATTAAAAAGCTTCTTTACTTGTATGTTTAATTAATTTGTTTAACTTAAGTATATCAGACACGCGTCAAAGGAGTTCGTACTTAAATAAGTAATTTATAAATTCAGTTTGCGTTGTAACAGAGTCTAAGTATACGTAACAAGAACTTTGAGCAAAGTGAAGACTAAAGATAAAATTAATATTAAGTATATATATAACATGAAGTTAAAACAAATAAGAGTATAATGTTTAACATATATCTTTTATTTGTTATAGACAACTTGACAGGCACATTCCTTCTTATATGTAACAAATTTCTATTAAATAAATTTTTCTAACGTCTGCAAAAAATATATACACGGGATGAACTGTAGGAAAAGTAATTTATTAAACCCCGGAATACACGAGAATTTCTGTGACGTATGTGATGGAGTTTGTAGTTTCTTTGAAGGAGCGAACTAACTTTAAGGTAAAAGTACAAATATAAGGCAAAGTAAAAATACTGACAAGAATCAAATTAACGAATATCTCTTTTGTCTTCTAATTTCATTACTAAGTTGAAATGTTAGATTTTTAACAGATTAATTGTATTTTCTTAGATTTTCACGAGTGCACATTTGAAATAAAACTTTTTTTTACGGATTAAAACTCACGTATAATTTACACATTTACATCTCGTCTATCCGTGAATACGATTGCTGCAAAGTATTCGAAACGTCGGGTTAAAATTAAAATGTAACCAAATTATACGCGAGTTTTAATCCGTAAAAACAGTTTTATTTCAATGGTGATTAATTGGCTTGAAGTTAAGTACTTTAAGGTTGAATAGGAATTCACAGCATGAAAATTCCGCTTAATTTTAATTCCAATTCTAATAGTAATTATGCTTAAAACATATTTTTCCTATGCTTTACTACAAAACTGCAAGTTTTATCTGGAGACCAATTATAAACTTGAGAGAATCAAAAATATTACTCGTTCCGTTTATAATTGGCTTACAAAATATTGTTGTTTCGAAATAGCTGTGACAATTTCGCAATCAACTCCGGTGTTTACCAATTCGACTTCATCGTTATCTCTTACGCTTCTGTGCTTTATGTTGTTCAAACATTCTAGCTTAACTAATTTGGAATAAAAAAATAAAATAAAAAATTATTAAGATTTTAAATTATAATCTGTAGGATAATAATTTATTAATAATATTAATATTAATCTTCACTAATTTACTCTATTTAAATCATGTTTAATATAATATATTGCAAAGTTATATTAAACATGATTTGTGTATATAATTTAAAGCTCGCGTATATAATTTTCATTCCCGTATTAAAACATTTCAACTCATTAATAGTTTAGTATTAGTTAATTGTTTATGGCTATACAATTTAATTATACATAATCAATGGCTTTCTGCAATTATTTGTGTAGGACCACCATTTGTGTTTCCTCTTAATAGTCTTTTAAAAAATCAAGTTGTTATTGAAAAATATTTATATTTTCTAATATGGCTGAGCATCTCTCATTATATTTTTTATTTACTTTCCCATCTCAACGTCCGTGACTCTCTATCTTTCTGAATTGTTTCTGTCAAATATATTCCTAAGGGAAAAAAATAATAAATCAGTTCCTTTAAAGATTTCTTTTTTTTTTTGATGTTTTAATTTTAATATTTCATTTGTTTCTTAGAGTATTTCAAATGTTATATGACTTCTAATTGAGCTCAATTTATCAGAACTAAATATCAGAAATAAATTTAAACAAAAAATGAATTATGGACTGCTGAACAATTTTAAAGATAATAATACTTATTAAAATACAAAATATTTTTAAAGTTTACATTGATTATACATACAGGATATTATAATGGTTGTACTTTTATGGGTCTTTTTCCAATAGGTAGTTAAGATGTTTTTGATTTAAATTACGACCTCTTTCTAATTCAATGTATTCATATTATTCTATATTATTATCACTGTAAAAGCAATTATGGAAAAATATATATAATAATAAAAAAATACGTGGTATAGTACTTGAAAACATAATTCGACTATTCAGTAGGATAGTATTAATAGCGTGTTGTAGTTAGTAAACTACAATGTGTTTTTTATACAAATAATGGTCTTTTATAATATTGATTGAAATTTTAATAAAGATCACAAATATGTTCAAACCTCTTAACAATATTAACTCTGTAATCTCTGCCAGTCGACTGTAGACAAACATAATCGTTCGAGGATGTTGTGTCGATGCACAAAGCCTTATCTCGTCTTCACTGATGCATGGCAGTGGTCAATGAGTAATGAATTGAACATTCATTATCTAATTCCTTTGAGGATGTTACGATAATCTCAGATAATTTCCATCCGAATTATAGAGAAAGGTTCGGTAAAGTTTCATAAACAGTTTTTATATTATATCGATAAGGAACACGTTAATTGTTAAATATGTCTTTTAGAATAATTATTACTGTTTAATAACACATTATATGGTTCTAATTTCGTAAAAAATAAAAATTATTCGTATTTATGCATGACAATAATAATATTATTATTATTGTTTTGAAATAATAGGACACTTATAGTTGATTGTTATAATCAAAGGTAGGATTGTTATAATCAGGATCAGGATATCAAGACAGGGCAATACAATATCAATAACTGACAAATATTGATAACTGGATAGTATTGATTATTTACTACAAACTTATTACTTTTGTATCAAAAGTTTATTATCCACTGATGTCCCATAAAATTAATACGCAAAATTTTAAATTACGTAAATAATCTTACGAAATTATCTTGTGAATGTTAAATTAGTAAAATTAATACATTTCTAATAAAATATTAAAATAAAAGATAGTATTGCAGAGGGTAGGCGTCGAACACTTTCTTCCCCTTCCTTGTAATACATTTGCCCCTCATCTATCAAGGAATAAGTTGTTCTTAAAATTTACATAGCATCGGAAGAAGTAAAATATACACGTACATACACTCACATTTACATTATAAGAATTTTAGTTTAAAATAGTTTTTTTTTACTTATGCTATTTGATTCGAAAGTAATCAACTAAATCCTATTCACAGGAGATAAATAAGTAAAAGTTGACATTTAAGATCTCAACGTAAAGACTCAATAATTAATTACACATACATTTTGATACATATGACAATTGACGTATAATATTTATTAATAGCTTTTTCACAAATCATCTCTTATTTTAAGGTTCTAATACGTAATTCCTAATTAAAGTATTATCTGACTGACTGACTCTGATAAACTGACTGACTGACAGACACCATCATCTCGTCTTACCGCGAACACGTTTGCTGCAAAGCATTCGAAACGTCGGGTTAAATTTAAAAATGTAATAATAAACGCGAGTTATATCCGTAAAATAGTTTTATTGAAATAAAGTATTATCTTTGTATGTATAATGAAATTTTTAAGGTTGTTTTTCTATTTTTTTTTAATTAAATTGATAGGTACAGTTTTCTTTGTAATATCGTTACTCATGAATGCAAAATGTCACGTCGTCATAATATTGAAAACTATAGTCACTATGAACTTATGAAAATTATACAAGCAAAATATCCTTTGAAAATATCAGAAATAATTAGTGTTGATAATAATTGTAGGCTCAGAATTTGTAGAAGTAAGACTGACATATTGACAATATTTGTTCTATTTTTTCTTCAAGATTAATATGGTTATATAATGAATGCGGTTGTTATAAAGTATTATTGTGATGTTTTTTACCTGTAATTTAACTATTTCTCAACTTTACTATTATGCAAAAGAAGTCATAAAGAAAGTATTTTTTATATTTTTCGAACTATGTTCTCAAATTGTACAATTTAATAATACATAATATTAATATTATTGTTTTTTTTTAAAGTTACTTTGTGGAAACTGAAAAACAAATTGTTCTACTGGTGAACTTTCGAAATGAACGTCTTTAATTAATTTTATAAAATTATTAGCTATCTGCAAAGAATTACATAATTAATTCAATATTGTGAAATTAAAAAATAAATATTTTTATGATGAACACAAAGGTTTTTTCTATTGTAAAGTTTTACTTCTTCATACTTATCTTTTTTCCTACATACTTTAAGTATATGTTTAAAGAGTAACTGTTGGTACTACATCAGATACATTTAAATGAAGTCTACGATCTGTGCCTTAGAGGTTTTTTGTTCGTAGACCAACAAACGGGGGACAAAATCCAGTTTATGCCACTGTCCGTGTCTAGGTAGATGGAATACCAAATATACGTGAACAGATACCTAGGAAAAAATAGATTACTAAACTCGCAATCCATGATTAAATGTAAGAGCTGATCTCTTTTTAAATGAACTAAAGAAGGTGGAATCAGCAAATTAAAAAGTTATATATATTTCCTATATATATTAGTTTATTTCATTACAGTTTACACAAAATTAAATAAATAGCAATAAAAGATATATATCTGCCATTTGTCATACATTAAATCTATTTAATTAGAAAGAGATGAAGTCTTCGAAGAAATCTTTCAATCAACCAAATATAGTTAACAATACCTATTATTACAAGACTGATTGTGAGAAAGAAAATAATCTATTGGACTTTATTATTTGGTACATTGACGTTGATATAATTATTGGAAATATATTGAGGTTTCTTGTGCACGTATTAGTTGGATTAACTATAGCTCTATTTTGGTTATATAAGTTTCCGAAATTGTTTGGTCGCACAAAGTTGGCAAGTATATGCTGAGTTAGTGCTGTGATTGGTAAGTTAATCAAACTTAATAATTGTGTTATTTCTGAACCTTACCTAATAGATGCCCATGGGTTAAGTTTGCGTGTATTGAAATCAAATTCAGTGTTGGGTGTTCGTGGACTGAATATGAATCGGTACGCTTACAACATTTGCAACTAAAAATGTTAATAAATCTCACAGTTCTAAATACATTTAGAAAACATTTAAATACAATCTTGTTATTTCAAATATGTGTTTTACAAGTTATTTGATTATACATTAGCTCATCTGCCAACAATACTATGGCTATCTTTTATTGCACTCACACGGGAATGAATTAAAACATTGTTATGAAACTAAAGAAATACTCAGAGTCTAATGACAAATTTGTTTGGTGTCTTTACAAAAAAAAAATATCACAATTATACATTATCATTTTTTATAATTTAAATTAATATACAATTTAAATTATAAAAAATGATAATGTGTCATCTGTTTCCACGTATAATAGTATTCCACGTATAAGTAAGTGGGAAAATGGAATGCAAAACAGAAGTGCTCTGTCTTTTACAAATTTATATATTTGTGAATAGGATATAACATGACTTACCAACAGATTCCAGTTTCCTCTTAAAGAATATCTTACGGGATAGTTGGATTTTAATACGACTCCGTATAACCTACAGACAAAAACTAGATTCTTAATTTTAAAATGCATGTTTTTACTTCACGCTGTTCAGAAAGGGAGATGCATTCATCGTGACGTGTTGCGAAAGTGAGAACCGTTTCCATAATATCACACAACGGTTTGATTTGAGAATATTCAATCAATCATGCCTTTGATTTCTATTGGTCAGGGATACTGAACACAAAGAATACTGAAACTGGCACATAGAATATTCCTTAATATCAAAGAACTATTAAGTATCTGTAAAATCTATGCATCTTAAAGAAAATGTCATTGTAACCGCATTTGAACGTCATTCCAGCTGTACAAAATCCGTCTTGGATATTGGTATGAGGCTAATTATCATTATCTGTTCTACATACAAATTATCTTTCTTTATATGTGAATATAAAGAAAGATAATTTAATTTATCTGGGAAAAAATTTACTATAATTATAAACGTGACATTATAACAGTAAACCTAAAAGTTATCACATTTAAAAGCCATGACACTATTTCGTAAAACTGCTTTATCCTCTGGCATCGTGCCATTACCTTTAAAGTCACTTATCTTTAAATATTTTTTTACCACTTTTTGTACATTTTATATATTTAAATAGCAATAGATTTATATTTATTGACATGGCCTAAACATGAGTAAGTCATTAAAAAGGATTTTCTCTTTGATAGATTAATTAATTTGTAAAGGCAACATAGTTACATATAAGTGTGATAAAACGATTAACAAGCTCCAGCGGAACTAATGCAGAACAAGTCATTTGCAAGTCATTTGTTAATAAATACATATCCGTATTGCAATATTTCCACCATATTAGATTCTCGAATTAATAAAAAAATAATTCTGCGGATTGAAAAAAATTCTTAGTAAGACAACTTTATTTAATCCTTATTACATTTTCTGCTTACTAGACTAAAGGGTAGATATCTGAGAGAAACTACTGAGGTCAGATTATGTGAAAAGGATTTATAAATATGTGTCCTTGCCTCCAAATGCCAGCGGCATCACACTGCGTCTGGCTTCGCATTAACCACATTACTTTAGGTCCACTTTTGATTAATTCTAACTGAATGTTTTAACCTACCTATCTACTAATAATATGTATTGTAAAAAGGTTGGATATGGTGGGAAAAACGAAAGGTTGGTAGGTTTATGAACATCGATACTAGTAAAATGTAATTTTTGAAATTTATGGTTAATTAATAATTATCAACAGCAATAATAAAATTTTACACTTGAATATTATATTATAAATATTTATTATAATTATTTACCCTACATGTCCCTTTTTTTTTACCTTTTACCCTACATTAATAGAAATGTTATTTATATGTTAAAAATAATTATAGCTATTCGATGCTACATAAAGAGCCACAGTTTTTGATATTTCATTTTAGTAACATTATGATTAAGACTTTTTTACTTACTGTTAAACAAACAAAACGAAGGATTTATTACAATTAAAATTGGTGGAACAACGTCAATAATTTTGACCTAATACGCTATATATATTTACAACAAAAAATTGAATTTAACATTTAGGTTATAAATTTATTGTAATATTTTATTTACATATAATTTTTTTAATTTAATTACTATAAAGAAGACAAGTGTATTGAATATTAAAGATAATGTGATCCAACTAACTAAAGACTAATTTCAGTAATACCAACATTTATTAAGATCTTCAGTAATACCAACATTTATTAAGATCTATGGCTTCTTCAATTATTTTAGTAATAATAACCTTTTACATAAAAAACATTTTTTTTTCACTCGTGGTCGTTGAACAATAGATACTGGTGTGTAGTTATAGCTAATTATTTTTGGGCCTGAAATAATCATAAAATGCTCTTGGTATTTTATGATTATTTAAACAGTGATCACAATAAAAAATATTGGTTTGTTTTGTGGTTCACAGCAGCCTCGTAGTCTTATCTTTTAAGTTGGAGAGTTTTTTAAAAGAAGTTTTTTATTTGAAATATGGTATCAAAATAGAACTCCTGGAAACGTCCAGGACGTACACAAGGGATCACTTTTATTTATTCAAAGTTGAAAAATATAAATAAATATGTAGTAATTATTAAAAAAAATATATATAAATAATCTTATGTAAATAATAATGAAATAAGACCAAAAATTTAAATAATTATAATTATAAGCTTTTATTAATAAGATAATTTAAAATTTTAATGATCATGATGTCACGGTGGACATGAACGATCATGGCAGAGTCTACGCGTGCCTCTACACCTCCCTTGGGGGTAGTACAGACACGACGCAACCCTCGGGATCGCCCAAGAGTTGGACATGGGTCCAGGAGAAAATTGACGACCTGCTTTCCCAGATTCCCTCCACTGAAGTCATAATCCTCGGGGATTTCAACGCGCACAATGCCGATTGGCTAGGGTCACGTTAAACTGACTTTTAAATTATCACAAATTATCTTAGAAAACATTAACCTATCTATGATTTTACGTTAGAATCTAATATATGTTTTATTATTTTTATGCACTTCAGGAATTAGGTATCGTAAATGGGATGCAGCAGATAGCAGATTGGATCTACTACACCTTCGCATTTAAATTGTGTTAGCTTTGGTTTAACCATTCCCGTTAGAATGAAGCCATTCTAACTCCTAGTCCATTTATTATAGAGATCAAATTAAAAATTACTTAAAATGACTGTCTCTTAACAAACCAACGGCGTATAATTTTAATGACACAACATTTTATACATTTAAAAAAAAAATTAAATCATTTTTTCGGGAGTTTATGCAATCTATTTACCTTTATCTTACAACTTAAAATATATGTTTAATGTTTGAACTGCCTATTTATTCAAAAGTCAATGCTATGTTTAATAGTAAATTTACAATTTAGTTGGATTGAGTTACTTGTCAGTTTGTCTCCATCGACGGGATGTATAATATTTGACATCAGACATCGTCGTTTAGGCAAAAAATTTCAAAGACTACTTGAATGTGTTTTCGGTGTGAAAGAAGCTTGTTCAGATAAAGAGGTATAAAAGGTCATATTAAGGTTTATCGCCATTTCAAAAGAAATATAATATAAAAGGACTTTAAGATAATAGGAAAAGCATTTTATTTTTTTCTTATAATTTAAATTATATAGTTTTATCATGTTATATAAGTCGAGAGTTCTATTCTTTGCCATAAAAATAGTAATATAATATACATTATGAAATACACTTGACTACATTATAATCCTTAACAATTAGTTTTACTGGTGGAGTTAAGCATCTAAATCGGATGCAGCAGATAGCAGATTAAACCTACTACACTTCCGCATTTAAATTGTGTGCGCCTTCGTTTAACCACTCCCGTTAGAATCAAGCCATTCTAACTCTTATTACAATTGCGATAGTGATAAAAAAATTATAAATTGCTAAAAGTGAAATGTCTCTAACAAACCAACCACAACTGCATATTTACATATTCCGAGGATATACATTTTTTACTTGAGTGAGTTCTTGTCATCATTCCATAATTTTTTCTTTAATTCTCTTTTTCGTGGAAACAATTGGATCATTTATTTTTTTCGATGATTTTAGACATAACAAGGTTGTCTATAGGATCATATAAAAAAATATATATAGGACTTAACTATATTTATATAGGCAAATGGTTGTTCATTAAGGCATGCTTGATATGCTTGAACTCCCCCTCTAGGTGTTCAGTATCGCAGTTGTGTTGGTTTCTCTGAAACAAAGATTTGCCAACGGCTATGATGGTGGGGGAATTTACCATTGTGATATCTATCTGTATATGTAAGTTTTCTATAAATAGTGTGTCCCAGTGTATTGTCAGGGTTCAAACTAAGAAGCCGTTGGAGGTAGATTACTAATTACCGACTGACTGACAGACACTACATCTCGTCTACCCGTGAACACTATTACTGTAAGGAATTCGAAAAAAATTAAAAAGTAACTAAAATTATACGCGAGTTAAATCCGTAAAAATTTGTTTTATTTTAAGTTACATTCTTTAGTCAGTCAAAATATACCATCTATAATTAAATAAAATATTTAAAAGCCCGTTCAAATATAATATTTAAATAAATATTGGTTCAACCTATTTATTCTAAACCAAATTTTAATTAAAAACGAGTATCACTTACTCAGATCTCTTTGCCAAATTTATAACAAACTTTGGGTTTATACACTTAAATGAATTGATTATACCTATATACTATTTCATTATAGGCTTATATTATTATTGTTGTTGATTGTCAATTGGCTCTCTTATTTGTAATTAAAAAATAATAAAGTAACTCAATAATGCTTTAAAAAGATTCTTAAGCCGAAAATGTTGTAACTAGTCAAAAAAAATAAAGCATCAATTCTATTTTGCAATTTAAATTTAAAAAAAATATTTTCTTTTTAAATTTTTACTTCCCGACGTTTCGGAAAACTTTCACCAGCCATGGTCACGGGATGACAAAGTCGGGAAATAAAAATTTAACCTTTAATTTATCAATTTTTTAGTTTAAAATAAAGACAAGTGTTTATTTCTCATAAGTTTATTGATTTATCCCTATTAGAAGGTAAGTCACTAAGAACATTATAACATTAAAAGATCTTTTAAATTTCTTATAGCCTTTGAAAGAGTTTATGGGGAGAAAAAGATAGTCTTAAATTACAGTGGACGACACTAAAATGATTTCTTTTATAATTATAGATACATAATTTTAGCCCAACGAGCTTTTTGCTCTGTTAGTAAAAAAACATTACAAATTAAACTTCCAAATCTAGTTTATTAATATAATTGTTGTATTTACTCTTAATATTAAAGTAATGAAAAGGCGTTTAGGTAACGTATGTTTATTTGCAACTTTTAACTTAACATTATGTAATTATTTGTAAAGAAAATCTGTCTTTTATATTCAACATGGACGGAAAACATATAATACTGCAAACACGTTTAAGTATAAAAGATCAAAGGTTACTTGAATGAGTTTTCGGTGTATAGAGCCTTGGTCCGACAAAAGAGTATGAATTATTATATTAAGGTTTTTCGTAATTTAACGGGACGTAATCACGGTTCAAAGATATATGTTAATTATTTTATTTTGTTGTCAGATTTTACACTATATGTTATAAAAAAAACCCTCTTTGATACTACGTCACCTTTACTACCAATAGCGTAATCTATATTTTTTGTTAATTTCGATTTTAAATAAAAGACTTTTAATTAAAAAATTCTGAATGTTTCACGAACGATTGGATTCTTATATAGTACGCCCATATCCAATTAAAAAGATTAAAGCAGCTAGATCTTTTCTGCACTTGCTTATTAATAGAATACAGCATTTTTCTTAAATAATAAAAAAATGGTACTACAGTAAATAATTTTAATAATAAATAATGAAAATTATTTTTTATTGATTTAAATAGCATTAGAAATTAAAATTATTGTTTAAGAAATTGGTTTGATTCCTTGTTTCCTATAATTTTTCTTTTTCAGACCCCGCGATAATTTGGCTTAAAACTAAAGTCATTGTTAAAAACAACTAATTAAGATAGACTTTCAAAACCTTTACGTAACGGTTCGAGTCTCAAGATATATTGCTCATGTATTGGAATAAATGAAAGCGGTATACTACCGTAATTGAAGCTGTCGTGAGGTTAAACATATCGTGCGACTTGTCCTAGATATGTACGCTAACTATTAGATTGAAGTATTAAAATAATCTTAATATACTATCCGTATTTACAAAGATAATTTTTCAAACTATTGACGTGACTTATGTTACTCTTATCATTGCTTATCTGTTGTGACATCTTAATTTATAGTATATGTACATATCTGAATAGAACTAACAGATAATAGTTTAATAAATATTATCGTCTTCAAAATAGAAGTATTTAAAATTTTTAAAATCTCACTTATTTAAATGTAACGAAACAATGCAATGAAAGAATTATAACATTAATTTACCCAGATGTAAGATAAAAGAGATTTAAACCATTTATATTACTGCTGTTAAATGTGATTAAACTGGATTTTTTTTATTTACTTACTTTAATGTTATAAGCGAAGTTTTTTTTAATATTAACATAACTATCTCTAGTTTTATAAAACTCGGGCCAAAGCCAATACCAGTATATTTTATATTTATGCTAGTAATACCATGAAAATATAAGTTAAATTTGTGATATTTTTATATCTCTTAAGTTTATCTCTATATTTGTTAAGAAGCCATTTAGTTTTATCAACTTTTTTAGACAAAAACGGATGAACGGATTAACATTGAATAGTAACAATAACATTTTCAAAACTGACATTTATTTTTTTTTGTTTCAAACATAGAAAAAACTTATAATCGTGAAAATCCTTACATAAAAGAAGAACAGCAAATAATAACAAATAATAAATATAGATAAAGTTTTTTTTTAAATATTATTTAAGTGCTGTATAAGCCTATTAACATATTAGGAACACTTATTTGGACGCATTCCAAATAGCTGGCTAGCTCTGAAATTGATATTTGCCGCAGCCTATTTCCAATTTACTAGTAGGTACTTATTCACCTTATTTAAATTTAGAGTTCCTTAGTTCAATCTTATAATATTAAGTTTCTGGTGAAGGTTGCCGGTGTTCAATAGACGTTGGCGACCTAGAACCGGTTCCTTTGGTGCCCAGTGGGGGATGCCAATGTCCAGCAGTGGACGATTCCCGCATGTCAATGTAGAGTAGAGCAGTAAAAGACTTACATAAAAATGTACCTATCTGATGTTATATTAGGCAATATGAGGATGATAGAAGAATAGTCCTGTAACCTGTGTCTATTGTCACCACTTAAGCTCGAAATCTGAACATAACAATATTGTATAATACATTGCAAAATGGTTATAACTCCCAACATTCTTATGTGAAGTACAGGATTTCTATAATATTTATTACTCTTATAAAACAAAAATAAAAGATAATATCTTCTATTTTGTTATTAATCATTGCTTCATAATTAGTAAATCTAATTGTAAATCATTTATAATACTATAATGACTGTAATAGTTAACCGTTCTTAAATAATTCAGTTGTAAACAAGTACATATAGTTCTCGATTCTATACAGAATCCCGTACAGTTCTAAATTTCCTGTTCTAAATACTCCTACAAAATACGTGATCGTTAGTACAATGAACTTGTTCAAAGAACTAAAGACGATTAGATATTTTCGTTGCGTTCCAGTTTAATGATATCGCAACTTGAATTTTACAAGTTTAAGTTATATTTCAAATGTACTAAGAAAGTAAAACCTGCAAACAAACTGTACACTCTGCAAATATATATTTTAATACACTTTTTAATTCTTTTTTTCAAACAGGCAATATAAATTATATTAACTATATTTTCAATGAATATGTCTAGAATTAATTCATTATTTACTTCGCGCAAACATTCTCCACCTCCTCCACATTATCGCGTGACATATATCCTAACTTAAGAAGTATATTTGAATATATAAAATCAAATTAAAATATATTATATTATAATGATGATAATATCAGAATTAAAATGATTAATATTATATCGACTGTAAGAAAATGAAGATAACGGTTAATTTGAATGGATTATGTAAGGTAGAAACATAGAGAGTTAAATATATATAATAACCATTTTGCATTATATTATAAAGTATTGTGACATTTATAGGCAATTTTTCAATGCATTATCAGGAAAGAATAGGCACCGATCATGGCCATCTATGCAATTCGATCGAAACGTCGAATAAATAAAAGGGTATCGTACCTTAAACAACATTTTGATAAAGACCCGTTATATATTTTTATTACTTGTTTGATTCTATACGCAATACCCATATAATATATATTTTTTCATAATTCGTAAAGAATTCGTACGCTTTTAACGTCGTTTACGTGTTCCTAAGGGACGATGAGTAAATAACTTTTTTAAACATTTTTTTTTTTCAAAACCTTTAATAAAGTTTTAAAGAAACCTCGATTCTTTCTTTTAAACAAGTCTTAGAAAACACGAAACCAATGAGAAAGATCTGTTTAAAATTAAAATAATGATTTATTTTAAAATTAATTTCAGTTGTAACTCTATTTGTCAATATTAACCAACGTGATCGCGAACTTACTGAGCGGATATTAATACGTAATCCTTTCCCGCCTCCCACCCACCAATTATGATAATGAACATTGATCGCAAGGATATCAGCTATAACTTTATGCATAATTTTATACAAATTCAAATCACTTCTGGAATATAAAACGTTTTTGTTAATAAATTCCTGTCTTGATTTACAATTCTTGAAGTACTATCACGCATGGTCGAATACTTAGTGCAGGAAATTGAACAGCTTTAGTAGACGGAAAGAGCAGGATTAATATTCTTGTCTAGAACTACTGCAATTACAAAAACCTTAGAGAATTTCAATGTACATTTTTGTTTTATTACCCTATATAAAAACTATTTTTGAAATTTTAAATATTTGTTATAATGTTGGGTACAATGTACCCAAAATATACATACAAAAGTATGTAAAGGAGAAACAAAATTCAATTTTTTTTAATCATATTAATATTAACTTCATTTTTAATGACCTGATAAGGACCTTATTGTAATTATATCGATTTTCGACATCGAAATTTTGCTTATATTTTTCTTAACACATTAATAACACTTTTTATGCCTAGCAATTATTAAAAATTATGCATGAAGTAAAGAAAAAGTATATAACCTCTTGTCTTGTTAATTCAAATATTAAGAAATAATGTAGTTAGGTAAACTAGGTAAACCCCAAAATTATTTTTTCTTTCCTAATATCGTGTAAATATTAAAAAATTACGATTCTAATAACTGACATTATCTGTAACTCAGCAATATTGCATTTTTATTTTATTATTGAGGTATTCCTTTAATGATAGGTTATATAATATTATCATTATAATGATACTTTATATAGTATTATCATTATATTAGGGTCTTACAAGCGACTTGACCTCGGAAATGCCTTATAATAACAATGTAAAATACAAAGTTTAGGGAGAGTTTTAAAAGGTTTCATTTACATTTAAGCATGGGCTGCTCTAGATAAATGACAACAGAACGCCGCTTGAGTACTATTTACAAAAATTAAACGTTGCCATGACTTCATTCGTTAAAATTTACATTTTGTAAATTAACAAAAATGTTTATCTTTTCATTATAAATAAGGTATGTTTGTGTTGGCGTTTTTTGTCCTGCTGATAAATCAAATAGGTAGAACAAGGAAATTTATTTGTTTTCTTTTTGCCTCACCTGACTAGCTTTTTATATTTTGTTTATTTTTGTAATATAAATAAATTATTATTTTAAAATTAATGCATACAACTAAAACAAAAATGTATATATTATTCAATTAAAATGTTTCAACAATAAAACAAATAGTATATTCGTGAACACAATTTATGTAACTATGATATTTCCTGTCCTATCAGAATTATTTCATTATTTGTAACCGTGTGTTTTTTATGTCCCGTTGTAACAATACCCGTTGGACATAAAAACACACACAGTTAATAATCGTGAATGAGGTGAAAAGTACTAGGGCCGCAAGCAAGCGGGGTAAGCTGAGCGAAACAAAATATATTTTACAACAACTTTAACTTGATATCATTTCTACCATTAACAATGTTACATATATCAGTCATAGTAAGAATTTACAATTTGCGCGTGTAAAAGGACGTTTGAATTAAAAAAAAAATTATTGGAAATTACTCTTCATCTAAGGTTCTATTTTTATTCTAAAATCTATTTACAGAAAGGTGAGCATTTAATAAGCAACTGGTCCAAATTTGGTAGGTAAAGCTTGATCATTTTAGGAGGAAATTGCAGACAAAATTTGATCGAATTGACCGATAAAAAGCTTCGCTTCGATCAGCTCAACCCAGCCGCAGTGTATCCCGCGTACAATGCAATAATAATTATTATTCTAGAGCAAACAATAACAATCCTTTCAGTAATCTAGACGTATAGTGGACACAACACTTTTTGCTTAATAAATTGGAAAAATATAATGCTAGGACACCTTTTTTAACGTAAGTTATTCAACTTTTTATTATTAGTTATGCATTGAAATGAGGCTTTAGATAAAAAAAGTTTATAATTGTCTAACAAGTATTATTTGAATGAAGAAAATGCGTTTGAATTAAATTTATATATGGTCACTAAACTAACCTATCCAAAACAAGTTTCGTCGTTTCTCCGATGGTCGTCAAATAACTGAATTCGATAGTAAATTAAACTGTAATTCATCATAATTTTAACCTCTAACATTTCAACGTAGTAATGAAATTGGATTGACATAAAAGAGATTTGTTAATTTGAATGTTGTCAGTCTCTCTACCTGACCTTAAAGTTTATAATCAACTTCAAACTAACTACGAACTCCGTCACAAACTAATATTTCCGTGTGTGTTTTCGAATTTAATAAATTACTTTACTCAGAGTTAATTACGTGTATATATTTTTTCTGGATGTAACATAAATTGTATTATTCTGTATTAATAAGAAAATTTATTTTTTAAAATACTCTATAATTTTAGTCTATTTGTCTATTATAAATTTAATAATCGAGTATGATACCAATTATAATATATTTATGTTATCATATCTTATCGAATAATGTTTTCTAAGGTTTACACGAGTACTACACATTTCAATAAAACTATTTTACGGATATAACTCGCGTTTATTAGTACATTTTTTTTTAATTTAACCCGAGGTTCCAAAGGCTTTGCAGCAAACGTGTTCGCGGTTAGACGAGATGTTGGTGTCTGTGATGACACCATGGTTAAATTTTAAAAAAGTGTAATAATAAACGCGAGTTATTTCCTTAAAATAGTTTTATTGAAATATCTTATCGATTTTTATAACTTTATGTAAAAGTATAAATGTTAATTATGAGTCTAAACTTTACTTAGACTCGTATAACTAACGTAAACCTGGACTCTGTTAAAATACAAACTAAATTTTGCAAACTCCTTCATTTATTACCAATTCCCTTGAGACATAATTCATATGATGATTAAGTTTATTTGTTATTTAAGTTTATAAAAAACTAAATATGAACTATCATCACCCAGGAGTACGTTTTATAAAAGAAAACGTAATATTAGTTGATGGTTTCTTCTGTTTTTGATTATTATTATAAAACATAGTTATGTGATGGTAATTGAATGATTCCTTTGAAATATGGTGAATGAAAGAGTTAACCGTTAAATGTTGCTGTTTTGACGAATTATATTATATACTTAAATGTGATAGGATTAGAATATCGCACTGTCAAAAAGAGTCCTTACAGCCCAGTAAGGACACTTTTTTTGAGAAAACTGAATATCATACTCCAAGAAATATTATTCGAACACCAAATTTCTTGGCTACAATTGCCACATAGATGTAAGACTTGACCTAAGATAAAATTACTAAGAGGTCATTTAAATGAAATTGTCTGTTTTACTAGACAAGGTCCGTCTTTGTATACCCGAAGCAGTTCTTATGTCTCCTTTTATACCCTAATGACAAAAAATTCATTCTATTTCATGTAACATTATTATTTTCAAAAATATAACAATGTTGTAATGTAATGACTTTTACTGACCAATAAATATAATTATTATAATTTATTCGTTTCTCATACTTTTTTCTTTATATCTTATTAGTACTTCTTTGCGTAAGGAATGTTCTAGTAGTGTAGTAGTGTGTAGTGTAGTGGTAGTAGAATGAAACTAGTTTATCCTTGCCCGTAATTGAACCTAACGGAGGATAAATGGGGACGTCGTGTGCCAAATAGACATTCCAATAACAGCCATTAAGCATTCAGATAGTATTAAATTTCAGCAGTCAACTGTTGCTAAAAGACAGAGTTGTAGTATGCGTAATGAAATGTAACATATTTTTTTAAATAGTGTCATATTTATGGGTAAACATAAAATACTTACTTGTTATTAAATGTTGAAAACTATTGATGAAAAATTATAGGTTTTCAATTCCATAAACAAACACAATTTTTTTATGACAATAATGTTGAAGATTTTCAGAGAAAATTTTTATGCAGTGTAGTTATATACTTAATCAAAGGTATTTATATTATAGCAAACGAGCACGCTTCATTTAATGGTAAGTGATTTTCGCCGCCCACTCTTATCAGGGGTACGGAATCAGCGTTTTATTCTGCATTCACAGTGCTGTCATCCGTATAACAATGAATCCTGAAATTATCCAACATATCATGATATGCAAAAAGGTGAAAAAATAATATGTCACTAGAACATGGAAACCTAATTCTTAAGTAATCAGTTTAAATTTTTAAATTACAAAAATGTTTTTATTTTGTATTTAAACTTTTATGATTAATTTACTTACTGCTGCAATCAGCTTACAGCACCTTTCTGGGCACGCCGAGACAGTGGCGCGGAAGGAGGAGGCAATGATGTGCTAACGTCTTCGGAAGTCTCGTGGAGGACTTCGTGACTCGTAGTCAAAGTAATCAGTTACAACTAAACCTATATAATTTTTTTTAATACTAAAGGCACCTAATTTTTCCACCTCATATAATATGATCAAATTAAGTTATGAATTGTTTAACACGATTACTTAGAAGTTAGGTCAATACGGTGACACATAAAGACATAGAGCAATATTGGCAAAGGGGTCTACTGTGGCTCTCGTCATGGAAATTACCCAATATTTGCATAAAGGACAAACGGTACGGTCTTTGAAAACTTGATTTTCAAGTTGGAATACAATACAGAAGGCTTTATGTTGTTATACCTGCCCGTCTTGAGAAAGCACGGTAATACAGCTTCTAATATTATTATACGTATTTTTTTTCTATTATTTCATTACCTGTCGAGAACATATCTTTATAACTCTATTAAGTAATAATTTTATATACTTAATAACTAATATAATAATAACCAATAACTAATATAGTAATAATAAATATAATAAATAAGTTATTTTTTTCTTTAAACTTTAGTAACATTCAAGTTACGCAACCTGAAATAAATAGTCATTTATATCTGAGAAAGGAATATAAGTACTGCTGTAACAGTAGTGTGCAGACGTCTCATCGCTACTTGCCACAGAACGACTTACGAAAACTTTTTCATTTTGTTTTTGTGATGTTGGCGGGGAAGCCGCAGATGGTAGTTTCAAAGCGAGGACTCATCTATGGATTAGCATCCGTTAGGTTTTCGTATTGTATATTGAAGTGCAAAAAAACAACTTTTTGTTAAAAATACCCTTGCCTAGATTAAAATACTTTCAACTTTACGAGTATATTAAAGAAATATTTATTACCATTTTTATTACAATATACAGAAAATAATTCTTAATATTCTATCAACATTTTTTAAATGAAACTACGTCGATATTCAAATGTTTTTACAAAATTAAAAAATGAGAGAGTGTGAGGGTCCCGCAAAGACCATTTAAGGGAATATTGCAAATGAAAAATAAAAACAAAAATCACGTAACAATTACCATAATATAGAATCCTCTGCTCTGGACCTCTAAAAGTTGTAGTGACTCGTTTTGTATTAATAAATAACACAAACAATTCTTAAAGTAAATTATATGTGTATGATATCATGGTTAAACATGTATAATTATGGCTGAACGTCTGAGGTCTTTCTAACTGTTAACTTATTTTTCTCATAAGCACTGCTAGCGTCATTTACGATTTTTTAATATTTTGAATAATTTGAATTTAAAAAAGTATGTTCAAGCACGGTTTTACATTTGCTAAAATATTATTAATTAATTAGTTAATTTAGTTAAATGTTTTAGCAATTTTTTAACTTGGCTCTTATATAAAATTGCTGTTTTCTAAAATTCTTCTAATGTTTGAAACCCAATTGTCTTCCATGGTTAGTTTTTAGTTCACATATACTTTAAGTAAGCTACTTAGCCCACGGATTCATACTTATTATTCTGAGAGCATTTTATGCTTTCGTGCACAAATGTAGTCTGTGTGCATCAGAATTCACTTAGGCTAACTCAACGAACACGAGGTCTTATCTTACTTTGAACTAAAAATAATGTTTTTTTAGTATGACATTTTAAATGTATGAATAAATAAATACATATCAAGGCGAGACGAGACGAGACGAGACGAGACGAGACGAGACGACACGACACGACACGACACGACACGACACGACACGACACGACACGACACGACACGACACGACACGACACGACACGACACGACACGACACGACACGACACGACACGACACGACACGACACGACACGACACGACACGACACGACACGACACGACACGACACGACACGACACGACACGGCACGACACGGCACGACAAGTCAAGTCAAGTCAAGACGCTATTGAAGCTAATTAATTGAAAAAAGATACAGTTATCCAAAATTCTATTCTCAAAGCTGGTATGGCGCATAAACAGTCATTTTACATAAAAATAAAGAAAGTAAAAATGGTAAACATTAATGTAGGTACCATAGTAATATAACAAAAATAAGGTGAAAAATGTTAGAGTACCTACATAAAAAAGAATGCATATATTATATAAATAAAAACAAGATATGAAATCAGGAATAATTATTGTATTACAGTATAAAAATTAAACTTATGTACGATCGTAAATTAACAACTCATAAAAATGACAACAACAATAACAATAATAACAAAAAATAATAATACTAATAAAAAATATATGTATTATTATTATATCTCATCATTGCAGGTATTTCTAATAAAAACGGTTTGAAAATAGATTGATTTAGTCTTAGTAAACTACAAAGCAGGTTTTAAAATTGTAAATAAATTATTCCGCAATCGTATTTAGTTCTGGAACATCGAGCGTACTGAAACATGGAGGTAGGATTAAAAGTATATATTTACATACACATATATACACAAACATTTATACACATACATGCATAAAGTAATCAATTAATGAAACAATAAATATTTACGTAGTCTGTAAAATAATTAGAAATGATTTCAATTTAATTTTAAAAGTTTTAATATTTTTAAAGTAACGCAAGAGCGGTGGAATGTAGTTCCAGCAACTAGTTACAGAATATTTAAAGCTGCCACGGAATGCGGCTGTACGAAACAATGGCAAACTTAGCTTCCGCAAAGAAACTCTGCTTTCGTTGCATGTAGAACGACACGACACGACCGGACACGACACGACACGACACGACACGACACGACACGACACGACACGACACGACACGACACGACACGACACGACACGACACGACACGACACGACACGACACGACACGACACGGCACGGCACGGCACGGCACGGCACGGCACGGCACGGCACGGCACGGCACGGCACGGCACGGCACGGCACGGCACGGCACGGCACGGCACGGCACGGCACGGCACGGCACGGCACGGCACGGCACGGCACGGCACGACACGACACGACACGACACGACACGACACGACACGACACGACACGACACGACACGACACGACACGACACGGCACGGCACGGCACGGCACGGCACGGCACGGCACGGCACGGCACGGCACGGCACGGCACGACACGACACGGCACGGCACGGCACGGCACGGCACGACACGACACGGCACGACAAGTCAAGTCAAGTCAACGACACGACACGACACGACACGACACGACACGACACGACACGACACGACACGACACGACACGACACGACACGACACGGCACGGCACGGCACGGCACGGCACGGCACGGCACGGCACGGCACGGCACGGCACGACACGACACGACACGACACGACACGACACGACACGACACGACACGACACGACACGACACGACACGACACGACACGACACGACACGACACGACACGGCACGGCACGGCACGGCACGGCACGGCACGGCACGGCACGACACGACACGGCACGGCACGGCACGGCACGGCACGACACGACACGGCACGACAAGTCAAGTCAAGTCAAGACGCTATTGAAGCTAATTAATTGAAAAAAGATACAGTTATCCAAAATTCTATTCTCAAAGCTGGTATGGCGCATAAACAGTCATTTTACATAAAAATAAAGAAAGTAAAAATGGTAAACATTAATGTAGGTACCAGAGTAATATAACAAAAATAAGGTGAAAAATGTTAGAGTACCTACATAAAAAAGAATGCATAAATTATATAAAAAAAAAACAAGATATGAAATAAGGAATAATTATTGTATTACAGTATAAAAATTAAACTTATGTACGATCGTAAATTAACAACACATAAAAATGACAACAACAATAACAATAATAACAAAAAATAATAATACTAATAAAAAATATATGTATTATTATTATATCTCATCATTGCAGGTATTTCTAATAAAAACGGTTTGAAAATAGATTGATTTAGTCTTAGTAAACTACAAAGCAGGTTTTAAAATTGTAAATAAATTATTCCGCAATCGTATTTAGTTCTGGAACACCGAGCGTACTGAAACATGGAGGTAGGATTAAAAGTATATATTTACATACACATATATACACAAACATTTATACACATACATGCATAAAGTAATCAATTAATGAAACAATAAATATTTACGTAGTCTGTAAAATAATTAGAAATGATTTCAATTTAATTTTAAAAGTTTTAATATTTTTAAGGTAACGCAAGAGCGGTGGAATGTAGTTCCAGCAACTAGTTACAGAATATTTAAAGCTGCCACGGAATGCGGCTGTACGAAACAATGGCAAACTTAGCTTCCGCAAAGAAACTCTGCTTTTGTTGCATGTAGAACGACACGACCGGATACGACACGACTGGACACGACACGACACGACACGACACGACACGACACGACACGACACGACACGACACGACACGACACGACACGACACGACACGACACGACACGACACGACACGACACGACACGACACGACACGACACGACACGACACGACACGACACCACACGACACCACACCACACCACACGACACGACACGACACGACACGAACCGACACGACACGACACGACACGACACGACACGACACGACACGACACGACACGACACGACACGACACGACACGGCACGACACGGCAGGACACGGCACGACAAGTCAAGTCAAGTCAAGACGCTATTGAAGCTAATTAATTGAAAAAAGATACAGTTATCCAAAATTCTATTCTCAAAGCTGGTATGGCGCATAAACAGTCATTTTACATAAAAATAAAGAAAGTAAAAATGGTAAACATTAATGTAGGTACCATAGTAATATAACAAAAATAAGGTGAAAAATGTTAGAGTACCTACATAAAAAAGAATGCATAAATTATATAAAAAAAAAACAAGATATGAAATAAGGAATAATTATTGTATTACAGTATAAAAATTAAACTTATGTACGATCGTAAATTAACAACTCATAAAAATGACAACAACAATAACAATAATAACAAAAAATAATAATACTAATAAAAAATATATGTATTATTATTATATCTCATCATTGCAGGTATTTCTAATAAAAACGGTTTGAAAATAGATTGATTTAGTCTTAGTAAACTACAAAGCAGGTTTTAAAATTGTAAATAAATTATTCCGCAATCGTATTTAGTTCTGGAACACCGAGCGTACTGAAACATGGAGGTAGGATTAAAAGTATATATTTACATACACATATATACACAAACATTTATACACATACATGCATAAAGTAATCAATTAATGAAACAATAAATATTTACGTAGTCTGTAAAATAATTAGAAATGATTTCAATTTAATTTTAAAAGTTTTAATATTTTTAAGGTAACGCAAGAGCGGTGGAATGTAGTTCCAGCAACTAGTTACAGAATATTTAAAGCTGCCACGGAATGCGGCTGTACGAAACAATGGCAAACTTAGCTTCCGCAAAGAAACTCTGCTTTCGTTGCATGTAGAACGACACGACCGGACACGACACGACTGGACACGACACGACACGACACGACACGACACGACACGACACGACACGACACGACACGACACGACACGACACGACACGACACGACACGACACGACACGACACGACACCACACCACACCACACGACACGACACGACACGACACGACACGACACGACACGACACGACACGACACGACACGACACGACACGACACGACACGACACGGCACGGCACGGCACGGCACGGCACGGCACGGCACGGCACGACACGACACGACACGACACGACACGACACGACACGACACGACACGACACGACACGACACGACACGACACGACACGACACGGCACGACAAGTCAAGTCAAGTCAAGACGCTATTGAAGCTAATTAATTGAAAAAAGATACAGTTATCCAAAATTCTATTCTCAAAGCTGGTATGGCGCATAAACAGTCATTTTACATAAAAATAAAGAAAGTAAAAATGGTAAACATTAATGTAGGTACCATAGTAATATAACAAAAATAAGGTGAAAAATGTTAGAGTACCTACATAAAAAAGAATGCATAAATTATATAAAAAAAAAACAAGATATGAAATAAGGAATAATTATTGTATTACAGTATAAAAATTAAACTTATGTACGATCGTAAATTAACAACACATAAAAATGACAACAACAATAACAATAATAACAAAAAATAATAATACTAATAAAAAATATATGTATTATTATTATATCTCATCATTGCAGGTATTTCTAATAAAAACGGTTTGAAAATAGATTGATTTAGTCTTAGTAAACTACAAAGCAGGTTTTAAAATTGTAAATAAATTATTCCGCAATCGTATTTAGTTCTGGAACACCGAGCGTACTGAAACATGGAGGTAGGATTAAAAGTATATATTTACATACACATATATACACAAACATTTATACACATACATGCATAAAGTAATCAATTAATGAAACAATAAATATTTACGTAGTCTGTAAAATAATTAGAAATGATTTCAATTTAATTTTAAAAGTTTTAATATTTTTAAGGTAACGCAAGAGCGGTGGAATGTAGTTCCAGCAACTAGTTACAGAATATTTAAAGCTGCCACGGAATGCGGCTGTACGAAACAATGGCAAACTTAGCTTCCGCAAAGAAACTCTGCTTTCGTTGCATGTAGAACGACACGACACGACACGACACGACCGGACACGACACGACACGACACGACACGACACGACACGACACGACACGACACGACACGACACGACACGACACGACACGACACGACACGACACGACACGACACGACACGACACGACACGACACGACACGACACGACACGACACGACACGACACGACAAGTCAAGTCAAGTCAAGACGCTATTGAAGCTAATTAATTGAAAAAAGATACAGTTATCCAAAATTCTATTCTCAAAGCTGGTATGGCGCATAAACAGTCATTTTACATAAAAATAAAGAAAGTAAAAATGGTAAACATTAATGTAGGTACCATAGTAATATAACAAAAATAAGGTGAAAAATGTTAGAGTACCTACATAAAAAAGAATGCATAAATTATATAAAAAAAAAACAAGATATGAAATAAGGAATAATTATTGTATTACAGTATAAAAATTAAACTTATGTACGATCGTAAATTAACAACACATAAAAATGACAACAACAATAACAATAATAACAAAAAATAATAATACTAATAAAAAATATATGTATTATTATTATATCTCATCATTGCAGGTATTTCTAATAAAAACGGTTTGAAAATAGATTGATTTAGTCTTAGTAAACTACAAAGCAGGTTTTAAAATTGTAAATAAATTATTCCGCAATCGTATTTAGTTCTGGAACATCGAGCGTACTGAAACATGGAGGTAGGATTAAAAGTATATATTTACATACGCATATATACACAAACATTTATACACATACATGCATAAAGTAATCAATTAATGAAACAATAAATATTTACGTAGTCTGTAAAATAATTAGAAATGATTTCAATTTAATTTTAAAAGTTTTAATATTTTTAAGGTAACGCAAGAGCGGTGGAATGTAGTTCCAGCAACTAGTTACAGAATATTTAAAGCTGAAACGGAATGCGGCTGTACGAAACAATGGCACACTTAGCTTCCGCAAAGAAACTCTGCTTTCGTAGATATGTAGAACGATCGTCACCAATCCATTTTAATTTGTGATATAAATAAGGAGGCATTTTATATTTAATGACACCAAATGTTAATGTGGCGAGGTGGAGCTGTCTGCGATAGTCCATTTTTAATAAACGTTCATTATTTAAACATGGTGTAACGTGGGATCGTAGTGGGATAGCGAAGCAGTACCTCGCGCACGCATTTTGTACTTTTTGAATAAGGAGCTTGGTACGTTCCAGTAGTCTGGGACCTATTACTTCGTCAGCATAGTTTTATTTTGATGAAACAAGCGATTCACATAGATTAATTCTAACCTTTGTAGATAGGTATGGCCTTATGCGATACATTAGATTGAGTCGATAAAAACAAGAACTGATAGTATTTTTAACGTGGTTTTCGAATCTTATGTGTTCATCCATAAGCACGCCTAAGTTAAAGGATTTTATTTTAAATTAAACCTACTTCTTATTTTTTTTTTGAGAAATAACTACTGCAAAATACATTTGATATATTTATTGTTATAAACTATAGACTTATTCGTTAAAATTCATAGATTTTCTGTCGGTATGGTACAGGCATTCTTAAAATATATCTGTAATGAAGGTTTTTTGTATGGTGGCGGTTGAACGCTGAGTTGAAGAAATGAGCAAACACCTTATGAAAATATTACACTGTAATGTAATATATTATCAATATAATTGTGATATAAATTCAATTATGCAAATTATCCGATACATATGAACGATCGGTAATGCTTCTGCAAAATATTATGAGCAGATTAGAGGTCTATAGAAAAACTTCGTAATCAAAGAGGCATTAGGTACAAATTGCAAAGTAACAACCTGGAAAAATAATGTTTGTTTGTCGTAACTATAGGCTTGAGGTATTCCCGCAGCAGTAGCTGTTAATGACTTATGATGCAAAACGGTTACCTAATTAACTCCGTCTACTTACATTTGCTTGCATTTATTTTTATATAATTTATTTTACGCAGTTTTTCAATTAAATTATGATAAATGAAAAATAATAATTAAATAAAATTTTAAAACCTTTTATTGATCTTTTTTTTTCCGTTGGAAAAACTTTATGGGTACCCCGTCGGCCCATGGGGGTGACGGCCGGGGGGTGATGTGGGACTACCCGGCAGCATAGAAGATGCTGCCATTTTTAAGGCTACCCACTAAAAAACCAACGGTTGCCCTCTGCGCCGTAATGGGACGTTACAGGATCGCGTGACGCCCTGGCGAGACCCCCCGAATGAGGGTGCCCCGAGAAACATAGAGAATCCTCCCATCGTAGGCCTATGTTAGGTAACGGGAGTCACCCTCCCCCCTCACCAGGCATAGTCACATTTGCCTTGGCAGTTTGATTATCAAGCTATATAATGACAGACAGACACTATTTAAGAACATTCTTTTATTAATAATCAGACTGAAAATAATCTGTACTCAGGATCATTATGAATCTAAACATCTATCAGTTCTACTTCTCTTACTACTCTTTTTCTTTCTTCTTTTACTGCTAATTCAACTTTTCTGTTACTTCTACTGTATTAAATTTAATAACTAACTGTACCACACAAATCCAACCATAAATAAAGAATAAAGAACATAGTTTTAGTGCTAAAATATAACTACGAAAATATTCGATAGTTGAAAATAACTTATTTTTTTTGTACTAACATTAATTTAATTTCGCGTCTACTAAATGTAACTGTAGCTTTTATTTCAAATTTATATTGTCTTATGATAAAACAAAAATAAACTTGATTGGATTGAATTGGATTGAAGAAAATTTTCATTGAATTTATAAAACAAATTTCCTTCTTTATAAAATAGACGAAATGTCTTTGACAATCTTTTTTGTAATTGTACATTATTCAGGGATCACAAATATTCAGTAGTCTCTGGTGTGATAGCATGTTATGAATCTGGAATTACGTCTGAGTTCTTTAACGATAAAATGATACCATAATTTTTATTGTGTAGCTTACTGCAGAGGTTTATGTTGTGTTTTTTTGTTCGAAGGATAACGGTGTGGACTGATTACTTTTGTTCTATCTATAATGGTTATCAATTATGCTTAAATGATAATTTTTTTTTTTTTTTTTTGCATCTACAAAGAGACAATATTTTTTAATGAATTGTGATGTACATGTTTCGCTTACATAAATATTTTATCTGTAGATATAGAAACTTACTTATAAAAATACAATCACTTTAAAAAGTCATTTTTTTTTTCTAGTTGAATAATTCAAAAATAAAACGATGATTTTTAGAAATGTATTATTCATATCAATAAATCATTACATTTTGATTTAATTATATGATTTCACTGTAAATGTATTGAATATTAATGGATATGTCATTTGAGTAATTAATTAAATCAAACAATGACGTATTTTGCGGTAGAGAAAATTATAACTTTAATCAAAATATTATTGAGATTTGTAAAATTTTTGTAAAGTTTTTAGTATATTATTGTAGATAGATCTAAATAAACCTGAAAAACTGGAGATTATTTCAATCTAGATTTCATGGAATTCATCACTATAATTATGATGTTTTATATTCTACGAAACGTTCTCCCAACTAACCCCTTTATTTATTTTCAGAATTACATACACGTTGTTGTAATATTACTAGGTCCACGCAAGCGGAGTTAGCCTTGCGACGCAGTCGACCGCATCAATGTCTAGAGTTAAATATTAATATTTATTTATAGATAAAAATTATGATTTGATGTCAATACTTGTTTTGAGCAAATTTATAGTTGCAAATAATATTAATCAAAAAGGATAGAGAGAAATGGGCGAATAAGCAGAAAGATATAATTATAAAAAATCGAGCGAAGTTGTTTACTGGTTAACGTCTCACACACGACTGAGGTGAAAGCACGTGAGACGCCTCTGAAGTAGTGTAGTAGGAATGGTCGCGTGCGCGAAACAAAAACGTTCTATATGTTAACTACACACAACACATTTTATGAATTATCTCGAAAATACAATTACGATTCGGCTGATTTTCAATCCAGAACGAGTTTTGCTCATTATGCGCATGTGTGCAAAATTTCGTACGTGTAGCTCGTAAATTGAAGGAGGAATTGAAAAGGTAACAAAGAGTTGAAAATTTGAGTAGTAAAGAGCTTCGCTTCGCTCAGCTCAATAACATTTAATAAAAATTTAATAAACAAGTTGTGGCCAAGTTAAGAATAAAAACTTAACGCCAATTGAACGACATCGAAGTTCATCGAAGACATTTATAGAAATTACACGAAATGTATGACTTGATAATGACAAAATCAATCGATAAAATAAAAACGATGGACTTTGTTTTAAAAAATATAATTTTCTTAGACATTTCTTATAAGATTTTATCATAACAGTGTTTAACAAATACATTTTTTTCTTTGTAAGCTGCGAGGAATAAGAATCTCGATTTAAAAAGTTTTTGTTATCTTACTATAATCATACTCGTTTAGATTTAATGTTAGATTAATAAGATACGACAATATTCGAGAAAATTATGTTGTTAAAATTTCTAACCAATAAATCGAATGTATAGAATAATATGCTTGAAATTTTTTTTTTGAGAAATATAAACGTCACTGTGCGCAATAATTAATTACCAGTGAAATTCCTATTTTTTTTGTTTGTTTAGATATGGTTAAAAATAACAAAAACAGCAAAAAATACTAATCAATAGTAACGATAACATCATGACACTATCAATTACCAAGAATTTTATTTATACTTCTAGCAACTTTGTTATTTGCTTTAAACTGTTCAAGTTGTCTTTAACACTTCGCGAGTTACTGACACTCATTAATTTCTAAAAGTTTTGACTCGGACCAGGGACTTTGAAGCTCTGCTCAGTCAATAATATAAAAATACTTTCTATTTAAGTTTGTATACATCCGATACGGCCGTTGCCTTTTAAATTATTGATCTTTGCTTTATCTGGTAAAATCACTTATCATAAATAATACTAGTTTTAAAAATAACTTTTTATGCTTTTTTCAAGTACAATATATAATAGCAGTGTGTTTATGCAGTTTTAATGTCGTTTAACAAAATCGTATATTCAAAAATGCACATCTTTGTGAATCTACTTCAAAGTTCCCTCACTTAACTTAAATATTATTAGGTTTCTAGATATAGAAACTATTAACAAATATAAACGAGAGAACGATTCAAGTTCAAAATGCGGCGCATACATGAGTGGGAGGCGTTTGCTGCAATGTGAAATAAAGTTTTAATCGCGTCAGCAAGAGTTTCCAATGAAGTCAACATAAGTACTATACCGCAACTGCTTACGAACTCTAAAACTAACTCATAAATTGAGGCTTAACATTTTGGTAAACTTGCAAAGGGCTCTTCGTAAAATATCTAAAATGTCTTTTGACATATTTTACTAAGATACAATACGAAATTGTTGCATTGTAGTTGTAAGTATGTATAGTATAGTTTCTAACACTAGTTTAATCCTTAAAATTAAGACATTAAATAAAAAACCTTGTAGTATTTTCTTATCTTTATTAATACTATTAGCTTTTAATGTTGTTTATCTTTACAATTTAATAATCAATAATAAAAAATATACATAGGTGTAGAATTAATTTATATTTATGACAATGATTCATAAAACATTAAAACTAACATCTTAACAAATAAACAAAATTAAATGAATAACATTACAAAGTTTCTAAACTTCTTCCAATGTTCTTTTAACATGTTTAACAAAATGAAGCTTATCTTAAATTAAAGAATTTCTAGTTTTGTGTTGTATCTGCTCCGTAAATTTGAGCAATAAAGTTAATTGAGAGATAGCTTAGAATCACTTTGCGGTGCGCTTGTAACCTGCGTGATATGCCTTGAAGCCATTACGTGCTCTTTGTTTATCAACAACATATTATCTTAACTGCTGGAGAAAAACAGTTTTTACAAAGTGTTTTTCTTATGTTTGTGTCATTTTACTGCTGCTTATGAAATTACATTATCTGTATTTATGAATTATGTTTACTTTATTTATAAAGTTAGTAACTATTTTTATCAGGATTATTTCATTACTTACTAGTTTTCAAAATGATTACACAAAGTGTAGACCTGAAGCACGATTTAAAACGACATAAATATATTCTTTAATATAAAAATATCAACATAATTCAATAATTTTTATAAGTGAAGTGTCGGAATGTTGGGTTTATATGTATAAAATTGAGAAGAAGAAAAAATAAAAATATATTTCAACGTATAAATATATACAGCACCATGGATGTTCGTAAACATAATGGAGACAGAGTAAGGCGAATCTCCGGACGACGTAAAATTGTAGCGTCCCCGATATTTGAGGTAAGTAGACTAGGGACCAATGTCTCCAGTGTGTCCAGTGTGAATTGAAACGTATACGTACAGAGATTATTGTAAAATTAGGTATAGTGAATAAAATATAGGACTTTTAGATTTAAAATAAGAGAAATGTTAATATTTTAGCAGTTTTGTATTTCAATTTGGTAATAAATTAATATCACAAACAATGACAAGGACCACAGCAACATAAAAACGTTATATAAATTTAAATGTTTAAAGCTAAATAGAAAACGTGGACAAAATTAAATTAAACCGATTAGAGTTTAGATAAAAAAAAAATAAAAAAAAAATAATAAATTAAATGAATACAATTTATTTATTTATTGTATTAATAACAGTATTTCAGATCACTAACTTTTATTTATTATCTATAGATTATTCTTGAATTTTAAATAATATTAACGAAGAATTCTTATTTATAAGGGAAAAAAAAAGTTTTTCCGCCAAAACCTTTTATTAAGTAGATTTTTAAAAAATATATAACCCAATTTAGACGACACACTGAATGATGCATTAAAATTTAAAAATTCTGAAGAAACCTGTAAATTAAATTGTATATCCATTGTGGTGACTTGATGCAAATAGTTTTATATAAAATTATAGTTTTTTTTCTGTTAAATATCTGTTTATTTTTTAATTTAAATTAAGATATTAATTGTATACTTTAGTTATTGTTACTATTTTTGTGACAATCTGTCTAGGTATTCGACCAAATCATTAACGCATTTATTTTAATATAGAGAGAAGTTTAAATAAATGTGTCCCTGTGGCTCTTAATTAGTCAATATTTATATATGGGACGGGCGGGATGGTCTTTGAGACTCTCCGTAAAGTGTGTACACGGAAATCTCAATATTATATGATGACGAGCAGGTTACGTGACGTTATAAAGTCAACATCCAATACTATTCAATCATTACTTCTTATTTATTTATTATTCCTATTACGAAAATGAGAAGAAAAAGATGACGTTCGTTTAGTAGCAAGTGTGTTTTTATTTCGCATAATATATGGTTGTATAGAGTGAGTGCACACTAATGACAAACAAACAGTGTTCTTATGTTAGTGTTTGCTAGGACATTTACTATACCACTTTGATTGAATTTCTGTGATGTTAAAGAATATGTAAAATACTTAAAAAATGTAGTAACTTAAAGTAGAAAAAATCTTATTCCGTAAATTAATAAAGAGTAATATGTTATACTAAAGTAACTAAGACTGAATGCATAAATTTATTAATGTTTAGTTATTTCTTCTAAATATTATCACAATGCTTATAAATAGTATCGATAATTTTTCAATCTATATGTATTTAAAAAACTACAACTGAGTTTTAAAATTCAAAAGTAGGTTAACTTATTGTTAACAAGAATAATTAGATACCTGCACAGTTGTACGTTAGCACAATACGAAGGAAAATTTGGAAATAATTTTCATAACTTATAATGATTGAAGCTTTGGGCCTTAAGAAACTTTAAAAGAGGCGCGATACAATATGTAGAGAGGTTCTTTTGCGGTAGCACTAGCTAGTTATAGGAAAAAAAATAAAATTAATTTCAGAATAAACTACTTTTAATATTGTTAATCTTGCTGCTCAGTCTTTATTTAAGTTAGAAAAAAAATATATAAAAAATAAAACTGAAATTTCTTATTACCCTTCTGACAGACTTACATTATATTATATTAAATAGCTGAGTCAAAATTTTCTAATTACGCCTTATTGTAAATAGTCATAAATTGTAAATAAAATGTGTAAATTATACAGAAGACATATACTGAAACTTTCCCATCTGATCTGAACACTTCACGAGTTGCGAAACAAATTGCTGTCTTGAAATGTAGATTGAGAAGATATTTTGTTACTGTATAATTTATATTAAAATCTACGAAATAATTTTAATATCTAGGAACCGATAAATCGGTTGATATGATTCAAATAAAACTATTTTTACGGATTAAAACTCGCGTATAATTTGTTTACATTTTTGATTTTAACCCGACGTTTCGAATACTTAGCAGTAATCGTGTGCACGGGTGTGTTTTTTGTATTTATATGCTTCTGTGGCACTACTTATGAATTAGATTTACTTTAAAACTTGTGTTTTAGATTTAATTTTGAATTGCCCAAATTTCAGTATATGTCAAATATACGCCTTCCCTAAATGTGCATATATTCTCCACACTTCAGTCAATTTTGATATGACATTCATAGACAGATATTCGAAGTTTCGTATAAAAAAAACTGTTTACCTGCATAGTGAAGGCAAAAGTTAGGTAAACGAATAAATCTATTTACAAGAAACAAGAAATAAAAAAAAATAACCAAAAACAAAAAAAATAAATAATAACCAAATCATACTTTTTTTTTTTTTTTTAACAGAAATAAAGTTAAAAAGGTTATACAAACTACACTTGAGCGTTAAAATTATTACCTCACACTATGATCTTAAATCACTTGGCTTACTGCGTCGATTACAGACAAAGGTTCGGCAAAACCCACATTATGACGGTCGCTGAATAAATATACTGATAAGAAGAACTTATGCCTTGGCTTCTCTAAATTTTTCAACAATGTCCAAAGAAAAAAATCCTTTTTTAGGAGCTGGAGTTTGAAGATTTTAGGACAAAAATTGAATATTAAACCATATAATGGCATTAATGTCCAACCCTCCGGGAAAGTAACGCTACCAAAGTGAGTATTATTCATAGACATCATAACCTGAGCCCAAAGACTTTAATCAATACTGGCTCTCTTAAATTTGAGATTTTTCGAAATAATTGGTAAAAGCTAAAAAATTATTATTTATAGTAAATGTAGTATACATTACTCCCCGTGAAATAGTGGTAAGGTTGAGGTTGTATTAATTTTAACTAAACTAGCAACAAAGAAAACAAATAGATATACAGAGTCGTCTTCTTGTAAATAAAGTGGTTTGTCTATTAACTAAAAATAAAAAAATATATATGTGATGTATAATGTAAATGGAAAATTTTAACTTTTCATGTAAATGTTAGCATAATTACTGTAAGTCTTCAAAGAACTTCATGATGTCGATGATTGAGGTATCGTGGCAGTACAATAACATCTTAGCAACTGATGTCAATAGATATCTTGCTAGCCAGTGAGATGTCTGTAAATACATTTCTACTAATTATTTTGGAATCAATATTAAGATTCATAAAATTAATATGTATTCAATTTCCCTTGTCCAATTCATATACATAGAAGAAATTGTTTAACAAAATAAATAGAGTATAAAATGAAATACTAATATATAAAATTATAATGAATCCATGTGTATAACATTATATAAGTTAATATTCTATGTTGCATTAGGCGATTTTTTAATAGTAAAGACTAATAGACCAAACGTCTTTAGGAATAAAAAACATTTATTTAAATAAATAAAAATAAATAAAAAAAATAAATTAAATTATTTATTTTATTGATATTTTAACTTTTCTTCCGGCATCTTCTTTGTTACATATAACTTCAATACAAATGTATATTCATAGTCATTTTTAATGTATGTACAAATTTTATATATTTTTTTAATACGTAAGCTGTATAAACAAATTTAATTAATTAATTTATTATATATTATCAAATCATTATAATTAATAGATACAAAAAAAATACAATTAATAATAAATGTATTTTGTATTTTCAATTGGTATTACAAGGTCATTTCGTATTTTTTAATTCTAAAATATTTTTACACATAAAACCCCTTAACACTTCTTCAATGTACTCAGTCAAGTCACGTATCTATTACTTACTAAACAGTTTTACGCTTAACTTTACACGAGTTTAACAAATTAAGGACTGTCTTAGCATGATAGTTCCCTTATATGAGACGATGACGGTATTTACATAAGAAATATAAAATCAATATTAGTTGAAACTAAACAAAAAATTTGTAAAAGATAAAAAGCTATTTCATTGAAATTGTTGCTCAGAAACTTTCTAAAATTTTATTATACTACCATTATGAAAGTTTTAGTTAATTTCTCAAATATTGCAAATTATATTTAAATCATTAGATGTTCATAGAATACCTAGAAAGGTTCTTAGGATATCAGATAGATATATATGTTCTAGTACTACGATATAACTATCTAGCACAATAGAGTGCAGATCTGTCTGATTGTAACTTATCACAGTAAGACTCTCAAAATCGTTCTCATTTAGTTTTTGTTTTGCCGCCGAGGACGCCGCAGATGTTACTTTGAAAGCGACGGATTAGTATCCGTTACGTTTTCGTATTCTGTTGTTATATTACAAATAACCATTTTCTTATATCTCTCGTATCTGGGATTTATATGTTCATATATCTATTTATGTTTGGATAATATACGAATTAAATAATATAAACATTTTTCATGTATTTGTTTATCTTTATATCATAAAAGAAGGTAACATTCCACTATATATAAGGTTTTAAAATACTTTATGCGACATTATCAAAAAGAATAATTTTAAAATAATAAATTTCGAAGTTCCATAAAGTTCTTTTCAAGTCTAATATTATTAAAATTTTAGTGAACACTTATGGAAAACCAATAGAAAATTTTATAGTTCTTTTCGTTGATACAATTTTTTATCGAGAAAAAAATGGTATGGTATTATAGCTTAAATACATAAGCATGGTTTTAATACTAGGAACGCGAACCAGTTCTCAATTTTGACTTGCTTCACTCACAAAATCTCGGTATATGTTAGCATATTGAGCGAAGCGAGGTGCAAGCGGCCCTGAATTTACAAAACGGCGACGCATTCTTTCTTCAACTATTTTTCAAGATGAAACACATTATTACATTTTTTGTATTTTTGTTTTTGGAAAATTTTTATTTTAAAACCACTAACAGAGTAATGTCTATCAGTGTGTAAAATTGCGAAATTGCGAAAACTCTCTCATTGAAAGCTTCGCTCAATTACAAAAATACCAAAACCATACTGTTGTTTCTAAGTTGTCTTTTTAAAAACATGTATTGTCTTTCTCACTAAGAAATATGGACGAATAATTTCAGTTATTTCGATAAGATTGGAATGAATTAAGCACTATTAAGCCGGCAAGGAGTGAAACAGAGGTAAAGATATGGTGAAACTTGCGATTTGATATTTTTCGTCATTTCTATGAAGAATAAAAGTGCTGGTTTCAATTATATATACAAGTGCTCCATTTAAATTATTAATTTACCATGCAACAGCTTAATTTAGACATTGTGCTATTTCAATTAAATTTGAAAAACTGTTATGAAGTTTACACAACTCTGGTAAGCATTAGCAAAGCGCCGCTTGAATTAAAAGTCTGTCTAGTGCAGGAGGAAATTACGCTAAAATTTACATAATAGAAATACCGCGGTTTTGGTTGTCCTTTGAAAGTTTGAACGAGACCTCGTTGAGAGACACTATCGGACATTAAATTATCTTTCACTTCGTTTGAAGCACGTCAAATGATTTAAAGGCGAAATTGGTTTCCGTCAAGTAAGAATAGGGTTTTTGTTTTGTGTCACATATATATTATCATATAACATAACGAAGAACGTTTAAAATTTTTTTAAACAGATCTATTAAACGGTATTTTTTAAGCGTAATTACTGATATTTAAATAGATTATATTGAGAAAAAAGTGTGAACAAACCAATTCTCCATAAACGATATTGTTTTCGTTTGAAGTTTTTATTAAATTTATATATTTCATAAATTTTATCAAGGGTTTTAATGTCTCAAAATAAATTAGATTTCATTATTGCTATTGAACCAACAAATGTAATATTACTGGGGTAGAAACTAAAATTGAGTATAATATTAATATAATATTAATACGAAATTATTTTTCTCAGTTTTATTCATTTTATGCACTTGGTTAAATTATAATCCTTGGCAACCAGCTTTACTGGTGGAATTAGGCATAATTGGATGCAGCAAAAAGAAAATTAAACCTCCTACACTTCCTTATGTAAGTTCTGTTCGTCCTTGTTATACTACCGCTGATGGAAACAAGCTCTTCTACGTCTTATTACTTGTAAGATCGTCATCTTACATAAAAGTTTAATAAATGTTTTAAGGTGAACTGACTCCTACAAACTAACGAGAACAGCATATTTACATGTTCTGGAACAATATAACTTTTACCACAGTGCGTTTTTTATCATCATTTCAATAAGTTTTTAAATATTTTACGTATACTTCTAAATTTACTGTTTAAGCTCAAAAATGTATGTTATAAACGTATGATATACCTCTATATAGTTGTTTATGTTTTACAAATATTATATGAATTTATTTATAAAATATTATATATAATAAAATAATAATAATAATATTGATATTATGTTCATTTAAAACATTAGGCTTGCACATATAAATATTTTCAATGTCTTTTTACAAAAACTCATGCTAGTAAGACTAACATTGTATTTGGTTCATATTTAGCAAAGACAACTTACTTTTGATGAAAAATATATTACTATAAACCAAATTGGTTTAAGCATTTTACTAACATTACTTGATACTTATTACCAAAACTGATTTTAGTACAAAACGTATTTGTCATTTAACTGAACGAAAACCTGACTAAAATAAATTTACATCTCATTCTAAAATACTTAATACCCGTAGTTACTTTGGTCTTAACAAGCTTCAACGGTTAAGCACCAATTAGTTTAAATATAAAAGTGCCCTTGTGAATAACCAATTAGAATTAATACTTCTGATGCTTATATTTGACGCCAGCTTTGGCATTGCGTTACGATATAGATACTCTATTTATTCAAATATGAGAAATACTAAAATTGTCGAGCAAAATTAAAATAAAGATTTACGTATTATTTACTCATTACACGTTATGCGGCATGATTTATTTATTTTTATTTTATTTTATTTATTTATTTATTTATTTTATTTTATTTTTTATAAGGCATAACTACAGGATTAAAATTAAAATTTAAGATTACATAATTATGAATATAGGTACATGTTAAATTTCAACCCCGATGACAGCTACGCACAGCATGCAATAATTATATAAAAATAATGTGCCAGAGGTTTAATACCGACTGAAATGACAGAAAGTGCACACTTATACATTAGAAACATTAATAATCTAATATATCTGTACTATAAGTCAATTAATAATAAAAGGAAAACAATAATAGTAATAATAAAACAAAAAAAATCGACTAAAAAATAAAATCAAATTTACAGAATACGGAAGTATCTATGCTTTAAGTCGCATTACATTCAGTTAAATAAATAGGCAGACTTTGTGCGTTGATGTCCAAATTTTTACATATTTCTATTATAACTTTATTGTGATATTAAGAAAGTATTAAATAGAACAACAAATTTTCAAACAATTCCATCTTTATAAATTATAACAATAATCTGGTTAATAACTACCTGATACTAAATTGTGAATTACTATGTTCCAAAAAGTAAGTCGGCTGATATACATTTTTGATTATTCCTTTCATTCAATATCTTTATGATAAAATACTTATATACTTATAACTAAAATCCTATAAAAATGTTGTTCTTCAGTACTTAATACAACAATTTATCAATTGTTAATATTAAATGCTGGTGTAGTCTCAACATCAAAATTTGTTTTAGAATTTATATTCCGGGAATAACAGTTTTCAAATAACTCTTATTACAATAATATTTCAATCATAAAAATTAAGATTTTCATAGTTAAAAATTGTCAGTTTTTGCTTTAATTTTTTTTTAAATAATCTAACATTAAATAAAAACACGTCTTTTGAAAATCCGCATACTTGGTTTTTTTCAATATTGAACTGCATATTTAATGTTTCCTAAACTAGTAATTTTCTGGTATTTATTAAGAAATTAGTAAATTTAGTTTCCGTTCCAACCAAGTCTATGTATATGTAAGTTATACAAAGACCCTGAGTAAAGAGAAAACTAAAAGCATAATCAATATTTACCTTAAACGTAAAGTTACGTCGGTAAGTTTAAAATGTTGAACATACTCGTATCTTTTATTAGTAAAGAACAGCTGGACATTGATACGCCTCATCTTGTATTAATTTTTTTTTTTTTTTGTTAAATGTATATTTTCATACTGATAAATAAAAATAACACTGATATAAGAACTACAAAATATAAATACATACGTGCTCTGTCGGGTGTGACCTGCAGTTTTTAAAGTGAAGTATAAATACTGACAACACTCAAGTCATTCAACGAAACATTTGGAAAATATAATAATTTTTCCTAATAGCACAATTAACCAAGTGGTTGCCAAATGCTGTCACTGTGTTGTCTGCCTATTTAAAAGAAGATGTATTCTCATTTTTACTTTTACCTTTGTTTTTATTTATTCTTTTTAGTATTACTTATTTATTTTATTTTATTTATTTTTTAACTATGACATGCAAAACTAGTATAGAGACCCGTAATTGAATTGTCTTGATTATAATTGCAGGTTATTTAAATTAAACCATAAATATATATTTTATAAAATGTCTATTTATTACAGTAATATATAATTTATATATTAAAATATAATTAGTACAATATGTATGCCTTTTATAATGATTTTTCACATATATTAATATAATAATACTACAAATAATGAATGCTTTTCCATCTTTATTTTATCAAAATTTTTACTAGAAAAAGGTTGCCTAGAATAAATTACTGTTTAAGGCGATAAAGCGGCATTATTACTCTATATAAATTATATTCAGGGTATCTTTAATATGAATGAAGTAAAAACCTTTTAATAAATTATTGTTTCCATTATATTTATTATAATTTATTAGTCACAGCATGATAGATCCCATTTTTTATCAAGAATTTATTAATATATCTACACATTATGATTTTGAATTATATTCTATCAAAGACGTTCATAACGGAAAATATCATAAATTTATTAACTAGGTTCACTTTTTTTTTTGTTTGCTTCAAATGGGGTTATATAAATTCAAATTGACCGCAATGATATCATTTCAGTTTTTTTTTTATGGTAAAACTAATAATTAATATTGCTTTGTCATTTTATCAGCGGGTGCTATACAGATATAATTACAGATAAAAGCCCATTTACCAAAAAGAGATTATTGAAATGATATTTTTTTAAAAGTATTGAAGTAAGGATGCTTATATTTATTGTTATTTAAAAACGGAAATCTTGTATATTTCTTTGTTTAAATGCCCTTTGAAACCACCAGATGGATTCTATTTTTTTTATGATTTTGATAGGCTATCAAACATAAGCTAGACATTACAACTCTTAGTCATCCTGATAGTAAGTAAAACCGTTCATGTGCTGGTGAACCTGCAAGTAACAGCGAGTAGTAGTCAAACAATAAAAAATATCTTGTTCAGTATAAATAGCATAAAAATATATATGGAACAGCATTATAGTATTGTTTCGTATTATGTAATTGATTTTGTATTAATGAAGTTTAAACGTTAAAGCTCGTAGTAAGCGTGAAGTGTTTAATTGATAACAGAGATATTCAGAGATATTCAGAGACATTTAGATTCATTATCGAAACTAGAATATGATTGATTAGAAATATGATTATTAAGATTGATGTATAATAAAATTACGTTAGGAAGGTAATTTTACTTAGTTCGATGATACATTTTAATGTAGTATCGAAGTAGCATTATTGTTAAAATGTATAAATAGCATACGTCTATTTTCCAACTTTCCAAGAGTGTCATTCTAGTGGGAATTGACTTTTTAGTCGGTTATTTGCATTTTCTTCAAGTGTTTAGTCGGAATTGTCGTATCTTGTTAACAAATAGGTATCTAAATAGTCCAACAACTTTGTGCAGTTTACAAAGATATATGTTACGATTGTTAGACATCGTCGAGTGGCATTAAGACACATGAACACTTCACTATATTTTACTCGTAATAAGCACTTCTTCTTCGTTTGAATACAATAGATTAACTGTCCAATAACTCCTGAAAATGATGTTTATATACCCTCACTAACTCCCCTTCTCAAATAATTAACAATCTTAGTCAAATCATCAAATTTAAACACAAAATACAAAATACGGATTACTTTAAGGATTGAAGAATCTGAAATATTAATATTAAAATGATAATAAATAATATTAAATAAAAAGTATACCTTACACGATCTACTTCCCGATTTTTTTTAAAGTGCTCTATTACCAATACCTACTGTAGATATTAAGTGTTGCTTAAATAATAGAAAAATAATACTTTATAATATAGAAAAAGTATGGACTTAAATTAGTAAAGTAAGTATTACGATATTTCCTATAATGAGTGACTGAAATTTTTGAACATTATTAAAATGAACTTGATTTAAAATACTTCTTGCTATTATAATATAATTATTATTATTATTATTTTCGATTTATTTTACACAGACATTACATCACTGTAATGTTTTAAGATTATTATTTATGAAAACGTTATGTGTATTTTTTCTACATATTTTATATTTAATAAAATATAAAGTAACTCAGGAGTAATATAGCTTTCCACATTAAAAGAAATTTAAAATCGAATCAGTAGAATCACAGTTCACTCCGAACAACTAAACTCACAATCTTTATCTAGATTATATACAATTGTTTAATAAAAAGATTTAAGATATTTGTTGTTTATTCGTTTTATAAAGTTAATCTGATAAACTCACTAAAATGTCAAGACCAAATCAATTTATTAGGAATAGTGTAAAGTTGCTAAGACCAAAATAATAATCGTTAATGTAAACAATTAAAAATATGAGAGATGTTTATTCATTACATTAAGTAATTCATTGCAAAGTAATATTTAATAGTGTATTCTTAAAGTTAATTAATTAAAAAATTTGTAAATTAATATATTTTCGCATAAGTCCTCACTTTTCGCGCATACCGCTAAGTTGTAACTAAAAGTTAAATATTTTTTTATTTAATATAATATGTTTAATTATATATTGTTAAGCGGATTGATTGTTAAGCGGATTGATGACAAACACAATTGATGACAATTGTAATATATGAATATTCAAAGTATTGAAAATAACAACACATTCCTACGATTTTCGTAAAAGGAAAATATGAGAGAAAGAAAATGGGAGAAAAAATTATTGTATCGGTAGTAGATCGCATACTAATTTATTGGTTGTATTGGAGCGTGTTGAAATAATCTTCTTCATCTCTTAACGATATATATAGTTGTATAACGAGCGAGGTTCCTATAAAGTACTACTGTTATTATTGTCGGAGAGAATAAGAAAACAATTTAAATATACATTTAAATTTATCATTTTCAATTTTGCATTTTTATAACTATATTTAGATATTACATGAAAGCATAATTTAAAGATTTAAATTTAAAAAAGTTTTTCTTTACCAAACCTAGCAAAAACCCCACAGTGAAACAATATTTAAAATAAAATCTAAGTTTAAAAGAAGATGACCTTATTTATAAATTATGGTACAATAAAAAAATTAAATATAACTTTTACGACTTTCCTGACTTCTCTAAGGAATATAAGAGAACTATATTTTCATATTACATTTAAATATCAATCTTCAAGCACAAATCAAAAGGTATATTTTTTTTATAACATCTGCCACCGGCTTCGTAAAAAATGAAAGATAAATTGTTCTAATGATGACAGTCGAAATGAACGTTCTAAAGATTTAAGAATCTTCAATTAATTAAAAATTAAATAGTAGTTTGATTTTGGATCTACCTGAAAAGAACAACAGTTATTGAGTCGATATTTTACAATTAAAAATCTTGGTAAACATTTGCGATAATGATAAATTTTACATTTTCAGTAGGTTTTACTTAAAAGCATTCATAACATATATGACGAATATCTAAAATAGAAGTACATCAATGTAGTAATATGGTCTACCAATCTTTTGAAACAAAAGATCGGTCGATCCATCACACCTCAATTGATTATATAAAATATATTTTATAATGAACAATTTAAAGATTTTGTTCTAATATAATATAAAAATATTTATTTGCATTGTAAAAACTTTGTCGTATTAAGTTTAAAGAACCATCTGAGAGAACGGAAATTGCAAGCAGCAAATGTGAAAACTTTAATATACAACATCAGTCAGGGATAACTTCAGAAGGAAATATAACTTCATAATATATATTTCTACGATTTAAGTCACAATAAACAGAAGAATAGTACAATAATAGTAATCCATTATTGTGAACTTGGGAATAAAATATGTATTATAAATTAAAAAATTGGTATATTTATGTGACATGTTTTATACAGTTCCAGAGGTTATATTGTTACATAATATAAATTTTAATACTCCAGGTAGTAGAACGATAGTAGCCAATATCTTCCTTTAATTGATCCTAACAGATAGACAAATGTGTTTCTGGACGTGTTCCAAATAGTTTCTTTTAACGGCAGAAATTAAGTACTCAAATATATCTTAAACTTCGCCAGTCAAGAACTGCTAAATACTATGACAATTTTATATATAAGAAAATATGTTGTATATATTTTTTCGTAGTGATATATTTGTAAGCTTGTTAGCTTTATAAATATTTATAAGCTTGTTAGCTTTATAAATATATTTGTAAGCTTGTTAGCTTTATAAATTTATTGTTATAAATAGCTTAAATTTAATATTTTATATGTATAGAAAGAATGTCTCGATGATGTAATGAGCTGCATTATACTGTGTTGTAAGTCAACACAAAAATGTATATTTTTTTAATAAAATTTACTTAAAAAGAAATTGGAATTTAAATAATAATAATTTTAAAACAAATAAAAACAATTAATAAGCAGCTAGTAATAGATTTAAAATAAAATGTAACTGTATTCCTATTCTATATACTTCTAAAAAACACGTTTAATACATTTTTAGTTAAATACAGTTTTAAAGAGAACTAATGATAAACCTTATGTTCTTGTATATAATATCTCAATTTGAAATGAAGTTTAATTCATTTTCTAATATACTAAGAAACGAGACCTTGCAAACATTTTGACTGTTTAAATTTCGTGACTGGTTTCCAAAATTCAATGATTACTATTTCTTTAATACTAGGAGCGCGAACCAGACCTCAATTTGGACTCGTTGCGCTCGCAAAATCTCGGTATATGTTAGCTTATTCAACGAAGCGAGGTGCAAACAGCACCGAAGTTACATTTACAAAATGTTGATGCATTCTGACTTCAACTATTTTTCGAGATGAGACACATTATTACATTATTACATTTTTAGATTTTTATTTTTAACTTTTTGAATTTTTTTAAACCTCCACCAGATTTATCTATATCGGTGTGCAAAATTTGGAAATTTTCGGATATACTGTTTTATTTATTTATTTATATTTTCCACTTTCAATCAATACCAATGAATGCTTGTGTACGTCAAATGGAAGTGCCAGGAGGGCCTATTTTGATGCCTTACATATCGAAATAAGCCCTTCTGTAGAGTCACTGTCCAACTTATAACTCAAGCAAAGAGGGTTCCAAGCGCGCCCTGGTCTGACAAGAACCACACAACAAACTCAGCCAGGTTTTTTTTTATTGTGATCACTGTTTCACAAGCGTCTATATATAGTAAACAATTTACGAACAACTAGAACCATCGCAACCAATTATTCAAATAAAATTAAACTATAATTATGAAACTGAGTCAGCAAGACGACCAGTCACCGCAAGCAGCACCCATTCACGAGTATAACGCAGTTTTTGCTGGAAGCTTGCACAAAGGATGCAGAAAAGTCTCTCATAGAGAGCTTTGCTCAAAGAATATCTTTACGTCAAACGTCTTTTACACCGTACCGCATTGTCGCCTTTTAGCTCACATATTTAATTGATAATGAGTATTGTGTATATTTCTATCACTTTATGACATTTTATAATATATATAACATTTATTAAAACATTTGATAAAATATTTTCCAGCCTAAGAGTTTCTATAATCTTTGACCTTCTTGCGACTATGTTGTGAATCTATATGAGTCAGAAAACTTGATAAAATTGGTTTGTTAATTTTAATCAAATATGTTTGGTCATCACCATGCTTTATTTTATTATTATAAAATTTATAATAATTAACTATAAATTATAACAATATACTTGTATTCTAGTCTTAAACATATATTTGAAAATATGATAATGATATAATGATAAGTTATAAATTTTACTATAAATATAAAAGCTAGAACTTCACTGCACTTAAAGACTGAAAAGAAATAGATTGAAATATTATTAAAAACTTTTAAAAATTCCGTAATAGACTGAAACCCTACTAGTGACTTAGTTCACTAGTAGGGTTTGCATTTAGAAGACTGACTAGATAAAAAGACCCACTATAAAGACAAAATTAATTAATTAATAAATATATAGGTTAAAATAAAATTTTAAAATACGAAAACAAAAATTTAAAAAAACCAGTGTTATTATATGCACCCTTTAAAACTAAGTCAATGTTTAGGTATAACCAGAAGAACCCAATGTTTTGTTAATTTAAATTAAATACATATTAATTTTTAAGGTCCACAGGCTTCACAAATATCCTCAACAAGTTATATAACTATATTATAAGTGGTTGAACTCTTATTAAACTAAACGATCGTGTGTTTTTTGTGTTGTAAGAAAAGCTTAATGTTGCATTTTAAATGTCCTGATGTCTCAGCAAAATTTTACCAGACGTGTACACTGGATTACAAGTTGGAGAAATAAGAAGTATTGAACCTTTAAGTTATAAAATAGATTCAATGTTTTAGTTTAAAATGAGAACAAGTCATTATTTCTCAGATACTTATTGATGTACTCTTATTGGTAAGCAAGTTTCTAAAGACATTACATATATAAATATGTTTAAAATTTCTTACACTGATTAAAAGTTTATGAGGAAAAATAGAGAGTATAATATATATTTTTTTCAAATTTCCGAAGCTACTTTTTTAATGACAAAAAATATCATATTGTACATGTATTAAAATAATGTAAAGGTTTATAAGCAATGGATGTTTTAAACGCAAATGGTATCTTAATATATACAAATTCTTAGTAAAAGAAATGTATATTTTATTATTCATAATGGACGGAAATCATACGACTGGGCACCGTCGTTAAAGTAAAAAAGATCAAAGATCACTTGAATGTTTTCGGTATGAACATACTTCGATAAAAGCGAATAAAACGTCATGTTGAATTTTATCGTAATATCAGAAGAAATATAATATAATATGGTTCGTATAAATATAAGGACTATTTTATTTTCTTACACCATATTTTTTTATTATTTAATATTATTATTTAAATTAAGTTACATTGAACAATAATCCATTTTCATTTTTCTTGTTTGTTTGTTGTTTACTACTATTAAGTTTGTTTGATTGTTTTGAAATAAGTGTTTTTTCTTACTTTTTATTTCGTGATTGTATGCTGTAATATCGTCATTTTAATATTATTTTAAAATAATTTTTATGCTACAAACTAAGTTACAATTCAATCCAATATACGGTTGAAATTTAAAATATAATTCAGTATTTGCTGCGTAGATAAAATTATTACTATGGCAATTCAGTGAATGTAACAAAGAGACATTGTTAATAAAGCAACGCATTGACAAGTGATTAATGAAGCCGAAGCTATACTCGCTGAAACTCCTGGGACATGTTACCTTATCTACCAAACAGAATAGATTTAAAAAATAAAAAGTTTATTAATTCATAATTTCTTAGATTTTCACGAATACACATTTGAAATAAAACCTTTTTTCTACGAATTAAAACCTTTGACGTGGCCTTGCTAGAGAAATGTAATATCGGTTAGATATTCCATACCTGGGGTAGTGCTACTGTCGTCATTCGAACAAGTGCAACTAAACCACCGAATCTTGGCTCACTAATTTTACTTCACTATTTATATATAGAAGCTCTAAGCTGGATATTCTAACGGTGTTTAGTACATTGTAAATTAAGTTACGAGTACTCTATTGTCAGTTGAATCAACTGGTAATTTGAACTTGTTTGGTTAAATAAGATTAAATTATCGTTATTTAGTTGCATCCATTTTCCATTGAATATAGACTGGGTCTTAGTATATATGTATGCTCAAAGTTAACAAAACATGTTTTCTGATTCTCACGTTCATATTTGAATATTTAACGAGAACGAGTTTTCCGATTTTTAACATCGACTTTATACAACAAAAAACAAAGTGAATAAATATTTTATTATTAGGTACTGTCGTATAAAATTTATGTGACACGATTTATGTAATGCGCTAATCAATTATGAAACATTAACGTTATCAGTAATGAGCAAATAAAGAGATTTCAAGCTTTCATTTACACTGGCTTTTATAGATTTTTGAAGCTGAAGCTGTGGATAATGGACGCATATATGCAAAATCAGTTTCTACACTGCATCGTAAGCTAAGGTGAGATTAAAAAATAAAATAAAATGAATCATAATATATAATTTTTATGCCAGTCCAGCTGACTTTTTTACATATAGATTTCTTTAGAATAAAAACTGATTCATAATGAAACAATCACATATTAGAGTTTATTTAATTATTATAATTAAGACAGGCTTATAATAAATAAAAAGACAAATATAATAAAAATATAACAAAATGTCTTTAAATAATAATAAGATAATATAACCTACATTAATAAAATATTTGCCATACTATATATTTCTCGTTTAACAAGTGTCTATAGCACCCAAATGCTTTTTAAAAATTATTACTGATTCCGTTATAAAGATTTTTTTCCATAACATAACATAACACAAAAATGTAAACACTAATCACCAAATTCATTTAAATTTATTTACTATATAAGAAAAGTAACATATTTAAAAACCTTACAACATTTAAATGGTGAGCATTACCTTAAATAAGCATTGGGTGTCAGCGAAGTCACTTGTGTGCGAATGTACTCGTATAGCCACTGCGGCAGACAATAGATCAACTGCCAAAACCAACGCCACGAGTTGTGGATATGTGAGACGAGTTGTGGATATGTGAGACGATTTGTGGATATGTGAGACGCCGTGAAACGTTTAATTTTCTACGTGAAAGGATGAGACAAGTAGAATTTCCCCGAGCATCTTCCAACTCAAATTGTGTTACGCCTCGCCTTAAATAGAAGTTCGACCAGAGAGCGTCGTGACTTGCAGTAAGAGACGGGATTATAAGAGAACATTACATTTCTTAATGATGTTTGAATATTTGAAACAAATGTAAAGAGTGGTTTTTTGTAAACGGTATTTTGTATTCATAAATGGCTTCATGTCATATCGTATAAATATACAAACCCTCCATAAATTATTATGTTTTCTAGGATGTTTAAAATAAAAAGATATTTTATCAAGGATTTTTTGCAATTATATAAATTACCGGCTTAAAAACTTTTACTCTTAGTTTTTTTATTTTTATGCGTTTGGTTTATGCAATCTGTAGCTATCAGCTTGACTGGTGGAGTTAAGCATTTAAAGCGGATGCAGCAAATATCAGATTAAATCTACTACACTTCCGCATTGAAATTGTGTACGACCTCGTTAAACTCATCCCGCTAAAATCAAGCCATTCCAACACTTATTACATTTACTATAGAGAACATAGTTTTATTAACTTGCTAAAAATAAAATATCTTTTAACACATCAACAACTTGTTACTCACATGTTTGGGGGACATACAATTTTTAAATGACTGTGTTATGGTCATCATTAAAACTTTTTTTTCGATTTTTTCTTTTGAATCGATATTAGATAAATAAACTTCGCGTCACTGAAATCCTGTACATGAAGTTCCTGCCGTAGGATCTCTAAAAGCGCTTTATCTACATTCCAATATATACACAGAAGTAATTTGCATTATCCCTAGTAAGATGATCAAAGACTGTGTAATAGAATAAAATATAGGTATATTATTGCTTAATCGGTTCTTGCACGAAGTTACTCAGTATATATATATATATATATATATATATATATATATATATATATATATATATATATATGTATTTCAAGCAATTTACGCTTCTTTTGTAGGCTTAATGTGCAATATTGGTTAAAGAAAAACATAATTCTTTAACTGTTTTTAAGCATAGTGTTTAAGAATCGCAGCTTCGTTTACTCTAAATTTCGTGATAGAAATACATTAACTTCCGAAGCTTCAAATACATAGTAAATAGTGTTGTAGAACTGTTTTAAAAGGAAAAACAAATGAAAGCTTTAAAGAGTTTAATTTAAAGGTATTTGGTCGCTTAAAGCGTTGGTGAATTAATAATACTACATTTAATCAGATCTCCAATATAAAATTCGTATCTAGACCTTATTATTAATTCTACTGATCCTCTCCATTCGTTACAAAATAACAAGTATATAAAATTGTCAATTGTAACTACTCATAAATTAGTAAAGTCATACAATATCAGAGTTTATCGTTTTAAATTTATGTTATACATCTAATATGTATGACATAGATGTAAGACGGTATATGACGTACACTTTATAAAAGTAACACAAGTTTCTAGATCAGAAAATAGACCATTATAAGTTTTACGGAAATTTGTAATATGTCCGAAACTGTTGATATCCTTTCCGGGAAAAGAAATTACGTGGACGCTTAGGTACTGTATGCATAATAATTATATTGCTCAAAAAATATAAAAGTAAACAATGATAATGTACACAAACTTGGATACTAAATTTTACGGTTTCTATGAAAATATATATATATAATAGGCGTATTATATACCGTGATACCATTTTAATAATTCCCTTTAATAAATATCTGTATATATTATATAATATGTCCATTTAAAAAATTTGGTTCCTGCTACTCCAAACCAAAATTTCTGATTGATTGCTGATAAAAAAATCTGATAGAGGTAGTAGAGGATATTGTCTTCTACTTCTATTAGAATTATTGAATGTTTGCTTCCTTGACGCAATAGAGGAAGCTCTATTTACGTAAAACGGAACAGTTGCAAAACTTATGCATAAGTTTCATTTACGGACTCCATAAATATGATTAAGTTTCAGAGTGTTAAATACAGTTGAAGTGGCTTCTATTCGAGAACGCCGAGATTCATATATTCTTTCATAGTCATATCATATTCCCAAAAGCCCCACCTAGCCACCTTTGTGAAGGTTTTTAATTTCTCGTTCAGAGAGGTAATTCTTGCTGAACATCTTTCGCACACTTCTAGGCGATATGGGGGCTCGTTTACAGTATAGGCTGTCTGCCTGTGGAACTCTCATGAAAGGAATTAAGTCGCTTTCCCGCTTATTAATATAAGTGTATTTATTTAAATAAAGATATATATTTTATATTTAAATATTTAAATATATGTTTAATAAAAATATGTATAAATACGAATGTATTCGAATAGGAGAATAAAATATTCGAATAGGAGAACTAGAAATAACCCTTATATAAAATTACAGTTTCTTTTATTAAACTTCATATATAATAAACCTTATATATTTGTAACTTCATTTGTAAATTTAATTAACATAATAAACTTCTGTGTATCACAAACGCGTCAAAGGAGTTGGTACATAAATAAGCAATTTATAAAATTAGTTTGCATTTTAACTAATTAAAAGTAAATATACGTAAGTTATACAAGAACTTTAAGTGATGTGAGACTAAAGGTAAAATCAATATTAGTAGATAAAACAAATAAGACTAAAATGTTTAACTCGTAATAGATAACTATAACTAAATTTAAAATTAGTGTAAAAAAATATTTTAAAATAGGAAACGATCATTGGCTAACCTCTAAAACAAAAATACTTATAATAATGGTATACTTAAACTGTACTTAATGCTATCGAATTAATTATTTTCACTGCACTGAGATAGAGAACTTGGTGTTAGGAATAATGCGTAGCATTTTCAGTTAAAAGCTAATTTTACTTAAACGCGTGCTTGAAATGCAGATTCGTTCTATGCTAAAGTAACTTCATTCATGTAAAGTTTAAATGGAATAACTTATATGGTGTTTCCGATCGAGTTTTGACACGTTATGAACTATTTTACATTAAATAAATTGTATTTTTAACTAATACAGTTATTAATAATTATATGTTGTATTATAAAATATCTAGAAGACTCCAAATTTTAAAACATACTCGTTTCTATCATATTATTACATTTATTATTTTAGAGCGTTTGACTACACATTTTATATTATTTTGGACATAAATAAAGAGAGGGAGGCTTTGGTCGAACTTAGAACTTTCTCTGGCGATTAAGTTAATCAAACTTAATAACTGTGTTAATTCTGAACAATACCTATCTGAAGCCCAGGGGTTTAGTTTCCGTGCATCGAAATCAAATTCGGTGTTTGATGCTCGTGGACTGAATTTTAATCACTAAACTTACATCGTTTGCAAACAAATATCGTCATTGAAAATGTAATTAAATCTCACACACGTCATTACATAACATTAATTAATTTAGAAAATAAAAAAGAATACCGACCACCAATACTATAGCAAATACAATGTTGTGGTTTGAAATATGATTTTTACAAGTTATTCAATTATGGTTACAGATAAACTCGTAGATAGTAAATGCTATACATATGTGGCTATCTTATATTTTACTTACACAAGAAGGAATACAACATATACTTTGATCTTATGTATACGCTTTAACCACAGCGTCTTAACATATAATAATAAATTACACGGATTTTTTTCTGTTTCTATAACTTTGGGTACATTTGTGAAGAATAAAACTTGGCATTTTGGTCATAGAAACGAGCAATTTTATCAAAATATGATAATTACAACACTTAAGTATTGTAACATTCCAATACACTTACTTTTGGTGATAAAGAAATTGTGAGACTTCCTAATTTGCATTTTCTCTCGTATGAACAACCCTTTAGACTACCAATATAACATCTTGTGAATTATTTGTATTAAATTGTATACATGAGACGATAAAAAATAAATATTATTATAAAACTAAAAAAAATATTTATAGCATAAATAAATATCCATATATAAATATTCATAAATATCCGGCTTAATTATTATATTAATTGATTAAAACGGTATAAAAGGTAAAATGTCCCTTAATGTTAGTTTTTAATAACAATTAATCAAATTCGCTCGTTTACATTCGCGTATGATAGTAAATAAGCATTTTGCGTCCACAAAAGACAAGGAGTCTTTCCTTTTTTAAAATTCCTACATTCGCAAATAGTCGTAGGTATGATACGAGCTACAAATTGTAATATATTTATAAATTAATACATAGTATTCATTATCATATTATAAATAAACCATTAATTATAAACTCATATTTCATAATAGCGATATTTCTGTCATTATCTCTCAGGAAGGAACCGAGTATTTCCTATAGCTGAGAGAAATTAGACCTCGCTGTGGGTTTCTGTTCCTAACAGCTAAGCATGACATCATGAACGGAGAGTACTGTGGCTTTTCACAACGCTTTGTGTCAATATTACTGATTTAATATATTGTTTAAAGTTAAAAAATCCATTAAGAAGATATATTATAGTTTTAATTAATTAAATATTTTACAATGCGTGTTTCTCATGGTATATATCTATGCTGATATTATAGAAAACAATATTTCGATTTTTGATCCAAATTTTTGTTTCGTTACGTTTTGTTATAAAAACAAAAATAAACCTTTTTTTAGGATGCAATAATTACAATTATTTTACTAGGAGCATGAACCAGACCTCAATTTTGACTCGCTCCGATCCAAAAATCTAGGTATGTGTTAGCATATTGAGCGAAGCGAGATGCAAACAGCACTGAAGTTGCATTTACAAACCGTCGTCGAATTTTAAAAAAAAATTAACTGCTATATTAAATGATTAAAACTACCTTTGGCGTGGCCGTGCTAGAGAAATGTAATATCGGTTAGATATTCCATACCTGGGGTAGTGCTACTGTCGTCATTCGAACAAGTGCAACTAAACCACCGAATCTTGGCTCACTAATTTTACTTCACTATTTATATATAGAAGCTCTAAGCTGGATATTCTAACGGTGTTTAGTACATTGTAAATTAAGTTACAAGTACTCTATTGTCAGTTGAATCAACTGGTAATTTGAACTTGTTTGGTTAAATAAGATTAAATTATCGTTGTTTAGTTGCATCCATTTTCCATTGAATATAGACTAGGTCTTAGTGTATATGTATGCTCAAAGTTAACAAAACATGTTTTCTCAATCTCACTTTCATATTTGAATATTTAACGAGAACGAGTTTTCCGATTTTTAACATCGACTTTATACAACAAAAAACAAAGTGAATAAATATTTTATTATTAGGTACTGTCGTATAAAATTTATGTGACACGATTTATGTAATGCGCTAATCAATTATGAAACATTAACGTTATCAGTAATGAGCAAATAAAGAGATTTCAAGCTTTCATTTACACTGGCTTTTATAGATTTTTGAAGCTGAAGCTGTGGATAATGGACGCATATATGCAAAATCAGTTTCTACACTGCATCGTAAGCTAAGGTGAGATTAAAAAATAAAATAAAATGAATCATAATATATAATTTTTATGCCAGTCCAGCTGACTTTTTTACATATAGATTTCTTTAGAATAAAAACTGATTCATAATGAAACAATCACATATTAGAGTTTATTTAATTATTATAATTAAGACAGGCTTATAATAAATAAAAAGACAAATATAATAAAAATATAACAAAATGTCTTTAAATAATAATAAGATAATATAACCTACATTAATAAAATATTTGCCATACTATATATTTCTCGTTTAACAAGTGTCTATAGCACCCAAATGCTTTTTAAAAATTATTACTGATTCCGTTATAAAGATTTTTTTCCATAACATAACATAACACAAAAATGTAAACACTAATGACCAAATTCATTTAAATTTATTTACTATATAAGAAAAGTAACATATTTAAAAAACCTTACTACATTTAAATGGTGAGCATTACCTTAAATAAGCATTGGGTGTCAGCGAAGTCACTTGTGTGCGAATGTACTTGTATAGCCACTGCGGCAGACAATAGATCTACTGCCAAAACCACCGCTACGAGTTGTGGATATTACCGTGATACGTTTAATTTTCTACGTGAAAGGATGAGGCAAGTAGAATTTCCCCGAGCATCTTCCAACTCAAATTGTGTTACGCCTCGCCTTAAATAGAAGTTCGACCAGAGCATCGTGACTTGCAGTAAGAGACGGGATTATAAGAGAACATTACATTTCTTAATGATGTTTGAATATTTGAAACAAATGTAAAGAGTGGTTTTTTGTAAACGGTATTTTGTATTCATAAATGGCTTCATGTCATATCGTATAAATATACAAACCCTCCATAAATTATTATGTTTTCTAGGATGTTTTAAATAAAAAGATATTTTATCAAGGATTTTTTGCAATTATATAAATTACCGGTGTCTAATATATAAGCTGTATTTACATGGTTACAATATTAAAACCGGAATACATTAAAGATTAAATTAACACTTGTCATAACAGATTTACTTTGTTTTGTATTACATGTTACGTATAAGTCTATATGTTTATTAGTTTAATCAGAAGATGGCGTTAGTAAATTCTTAAATCACGGTAGCGAGTTCACTAAAAAATATTACATGTATTAAAATATTATCATTAATAAATTTTCCATACGTTCCGGAAGTTTGGTTTTATTCACTGGATTTCCTGGCTCAGTATACCTTTGGCCAACCGGCTTAAAAAACTTTTACTCTTAGTTTTATTATTTTTATGCGTTTGGTTTATGCAATCTGTAGCTATCAGCTTGACTGGTGGAGTTAAGCATTTAAAGCGGATGCAGCAAATATCAGATTAAATCTACTACACTTCCGCATTGAAATTGTGTAAACCCTCGTTAAACTCATCCCGCTAAAATCAAGCCATTCCAACACTTATTACATTTACTATAGGGAACATCGTTTTATTAACTTGCTAAAAATAAAATATCTTTTAACACATCAACAACTTGATACTTACATGTTTGGGGGACATACAATTTTTAAATGACTGTGTTATGGTCATCATTCAAATTTTTTTTCAATTTTTTCTTTTGTAACTACTCATAAATTAGTAAAGTCATACAATATCAGAGTTTATCGTTTTAAATTTATGTTATACATCTAATATGTATGACATAGATGTAAGACGGTATATGACGTACACTTTATAAAAGTAATACAAGTTTCTTGTTCAGAAAATAGACCATTATAAGTTTTACGGGAATTTGTAATATGTCCGTGTCCGAAACTGTTGATATCCTTTCCGGGAAAAGAAATTACGTGGACGCTTAGGTGCTGTATGCACGAAACGTCCTTTAATTGCGTTGTGTTCAATTGTGATAAAGAATAATTATATTGCTCGAAAAATATAAAACTAAACAATGATAATGTACATATAAACTTGGTTACTAAAATTTACGGTTTCTATGAAAATATATATATATAATAGGCGTATTATATACCGTGATACTATTTTAATAATTCCCTTTAATAAATATCTGTATATATTATATAATATGTCCATTTAAAAAATTTGGTTCCTGCTACTCCAAACCAAAATTTCTGATTGATTGCTGATAAAAAAATCTGATAGAGGTAGAAGAAGAGATTGTCGTCTACTTCTATTAGAATTATTGAATGTTTGCTTCCTTGACGCAATAGAGGAAGCTCTATTTACGTAAAACGGAACAGTTGCAAAACTTATGCATAAGTTTCATTTACGGACTCCATAAATACGATTAAGTTTCAGAGTGTTAAATACAGTTGAAGTGGCTTCTATTCGAGAATATATTCTTTCATAGTCATATCGTATTCCCAAAAGCCCCACCTATCTTTGTGAAAGCTTTTAATTTCTCGTTCAGAGAGGTAATTCTTGCTGAACATCTTTCCCGCACTTCTAGGCGATATGGGGGCTCGTTTACAGTATAGGCTGTCTGCCTGTGGAACTCTCATGAAAGGAATTAAGTCGCTTTCCCGCTTATTATTATAAGTGTATTTATTTAAATAAAGATATATATTTTATATTTAAATATTTAAATATATGTTTAATAAAAATATGTATAAATACGAATGTATTCGAATAGGAGAATAAAATATTCGAATAGGAGAACTAGAAATAACCCTTATATAAAATTACAGTTTCTTTTATTAAACTTCATATATAATAAACCATATATATTTTTAAATTCATTTGTAAATTTAATTAACATTATAAACTTCTGTGTATCACAAACGCGTCAAAGGAGTTGGTACATAAATAAGCAATTTATAAAATTAGTTTGAATTTTAACTGATTAAAAGTAAATATACGTAAGTTATACAAGAACTTTAAGTGATGTGAGGACTAAAGGTAAAATCAATATTAGTAGGTAAAACAAATAAGACTAAAATGTTTAACATACTCGTAATAGATAACTATAACTAAATTTAAAATTAGTGTAAAAAAAATATTTTAAAATAGAAAACGATCATTGGCTAACCTCTAAAACAAAAATACTTATAATAATGGTATACTTAAACTGTACTTAATGTTATCGCATTAATTATTTTCACTGCACTGAGATAGAGAACTTGGTGTCAGGAATAATGCGTAGATTTTCAGTTAAAAGCTAATTTTACTTAAACGCGTGCTTGAAATGCAGATTCGCTCTATGCTAAAGTAACTTCATTCATGTAAAGTTTAAATGGAGTAACTTATATGGTGTTTCCGATCGAGTTTTGACACGTTATGAACTATTTTACATTAAATAAATTGCATTTTTGACTAATACAGTTATTAAGAATTATATGTTGTATTATAAAATATCTAGAAGACTCCAAATTTTAAAACATACTCGTTTCTATCATATTATTACATTTATTATTTTAGAGCGTTTGACTACACATTTTATGTTATTTTGGACATAAATATGGAGCTTTGGTCGAACTTAGAACTTCTTCTGGCGATTAAGTTAATCAAACTTAATAACTGTGTTAATTCTGAACCATACCTATCTGAAGCCCAGGGGTTTAGTTTCCGTGCATCGAAATCAAATTCGGTGTTTGATGCTCGTGGACTGAATCTTAATCACTAAACTTACATCATTTGCAAACAAATATCGTCATTGAAAATGTAATTAAATCTCACACACGTCATTACATTCAGAGAACGTTAATTAATTAATTTAGAAAATAAAAAAGAATACCGACCACCAATACTATAGCAAATACAATTTTGTTGTTTGAAATATGATTTTTACAAGTTATTCAATTATGGTTACAGATAAACTCGTAGATAGTAAATGCTATACATATGTGGCTATCTTATATTTTACTTACACAAGAAGGAATACAACATATACTTTGATCATATGTATACGCTTTAACCACAGCGTCTTAACATATAAAAATAAATTACACGGATTTTTTTCTGTTTCTATAACTTTGGGTACATTTGTGAAGAATAAAACTTGGCATTTTGGTCATAGAAACGAGCAATTTTATCAAAATATGATAATTACAACACTTAAATAGTGTAACATCCCAATACATTTACTTCTGGTGATAAAGTAATTGTGAGAATTCCTTATTTGCATTTCCTCTCGTAAGAACAACCCTTTAGACTACCAATATAACATCTTGTGAATTATTAATATTTACATAAATTGTATACATGAGACGATCAAAAATAAATATTATTATAAAACTAAAAAAAATATTTATAGCATAAATAAATATCCATATATAAATATTCATAAATATCCGACTTAATTATTATATTAATTGATTAAAACGGTATAAAAGGTAAAATGTCCGTTAATATTAGTTTTTAATAACAATTAATAAAATTCTCGTTTACATTCGCGTATGATAGTAAATAAGCATTTTGCGTCCACAAAAGACAAGGAGTCCTTTTTCTTTTCTTTTCTTTTCTTTTCCTTTTCCTTTTTTAAAATTCCTACATTCGCAAATAGTCGTAGGTATGATACGAGTTACAAATTGTAATATATTTATAAATTATTACATAGTATTCATTATCATATTATAAATAAACCATTAATTATAAACTCATATTTCACAATAGCGATATTTCTGTCATTATCTCTCAGGAAGGAACCGAGTATTTCCTATAGCTGAGAGAAATTAGACCTCGTTGTGGGTTTCTGTTCCTAACAGCTAAGCATGACATCATGAACGGAGAGTACTGTGGCTTTTCACAACGCTTTGTGTCAATATTACTGATTTAATATATTGTTTAAAGTAAAAAAATCCATTAAGAAGATATATTATAGTTTTAATTAATTAAATATTTTATAATGCGTGTTTATCATGGTATATATATATGCCGATAAAACAATATTTCGATTTTTGATCCAAATTTTTGTTTTTGCAAAATTTTATCCCTTCTCCGTGATTGTCTGTATGAGATACCTTTAACAATAAGACCTGCCCTGCACCGTTGTTGTATATTTTATCTTGGGCATCAGAAAATATCTCATAACATTTGTATAATTATTGAAAGCAAGAAGTACGAACGCTATCTTTTTGTGAAACTACATAGCGCTGTATTACCCTCCGTTACGTTTGATTATAAAAACAAAAATAAACCTTTTTTAAGGATGCAATAATTACAATTATTTGAATAGGAGCACGAACCTGACCTCAATTTTGACTCGCTCCGATCCAAAAATCTCGGTATGTGTTAGCATATTGAGGGAAGCGAGGTGCAAATAGCACCGAAGTTGCATTTACAAACCGTCGTCGAATTTAAAAAAAAAATTAACTGCTATATAAAATTTAATTTGAGAAATACCAGAATCCTTAAATAAGCATGTTATAACTAAAAGCTTTTAAATGGTTCACATTAGAAGTTATGGAAAACTTTAGTTTTGCATAATATGATGCAATTATGCCGCTAATAGTATGAAAACAAATAGAAATATTATTTTATTGTTAAATGCGCCATCTAGTAAAGTATAGTGTAAATAGTACCAAATATTCATACTATGTAGTTTTCTAAGTTAAGCATCTGCCAATGCAGTATTTTAAACAATCAATAGATGGCAGTGTATATAAAATTTACAAGTGGTTAAATGTGTTAGTTAACAAAGTAAATATACCCAAATAAAATATGTAAATATAGTTTTTTACGTCGTGTGCTAATTGCAGGACGAATAGTAAAAACGTTTATTAAATATAGGCACTATTGTCATACTTTTTATCTTAAATCGCAATTTGGGAATCGGAGGGGGGCATTTCGATTATTTTTCAGTTAAAATTACCCCTCTAGTTAAGGGCATTTCATATCTTTGCATGGATTAAAGGGGGCATTTTCATATTTTTGCATTGGTTAGGGGGGCATTTTCATATTTTAAAATCTCGAAAGTGGGGCGCGTACCTAAAAAGGTTGGGAACCACTGATCTAACGAAATCACACACAAAATGATATGGATATTCCATTCTTTCTAAGGTATGTAACTAACCTTCATTCAATTCATAAGTTACAAGTAAGTATATTTACAAATAATAAAGAAATCAAATAAAAATACTATCAAAACTTTATTTCTTATCTATTACTTCTTTCAGATGTTTAAGAGCTTCATCCAGAGCCATATATACTTCTTGAGTGTTCGCTGGACGAAGTTCTAATGAAACTGTATTACTTCTATCAGGTAATCTATGAAGAAAGCTTTGAGTGAGAGGACAAAAGACGTCTGGGTTCATGGAGTCAGCTTTTGATTTTCCTGTCAAATAACTCATGGGTATGCCAATGAGGAGGACTGCGATGGCTCCAGCAAATGGACAGTATGTGAAGGAAATGCGGAATAAAGACTGCAGCGGTTTCTTTGGCATTAATCTAAAAAGAAGTTAATATCATTATCGATTATAAATATTCTATTATTATATTGCCTTTTAGTCTTTTACACTGGTAAGCATAGATGTAATTTTTTTTTTTCTATAAGAGAGCACTTCGTGTACTTATACGATGTTTTAGTGTATGTAATAATCACAACGTGTTCGTACACGTAATAGGTACTACTTTATAGTATTAAATGAAGCTTAACACAGACAGAATACTAACAAAAATATGTATATACTTATTTACGAGTAATTTAGGTTTATTATAATACTTACGTTACTGGAATAATAGTTGTGACATTCAGAATATGTGTAAAGTTAGTTTTGCCGCATCCTGAAGTTACTAGCGGTTTACCCTGAAAGGTTAATGCTCCCGTGGCTAGAGCGTTTTCAGCCCCAACGAGAAGCCAGCCACAGAGTAAAAGGCTTAAGAGGCAGCCGCTTAACGCCCCCTGAAAGTATACGGGAATTATTTATACTGTGCAAACAATGTTGGTATGATTGATCCGGGGATTAAGTACGTATTATATTTAGTCTACAAAATGTGCATGGAATTGTTTTGGTTTAGAAATTTACATTTCAATATTCTCTTAATACATTTTAATTAGTAGTTTTGTTTTAATAATAACAACTGTAAGAATTATAAGACCAGTAAAGTTGAATTGGTAATATTTGATTATACTAGTAATAAATAAATTGACCGATTTAAAGGAATATATAATATATAAATATAATTTATATATAATAGAAACCATGTCTTTTAATCGGTTTCAAAATTTCAAGTATAATTAATGCCAACATAAATTTATTTTTTAAAGAACACGACATCTGTTGTCTAAAAGCAAAATGAATTAACGTAAATAGTTTATCAAGTTAATCAGAGATGGCGCTATTTAAATCATACATTTATATTATTTATATCATATTTTCATCTTAAGTTGTCGAACAGATCGAAATTTCCGAAACTGCTACATACAGTAGTAGTAAAATATTAAAGTTACTCAATATTTATTGTAAAATGCAACAAAATACATAAACCCTTGAATATTAAATATAGTCCATTCTACATGGATAATATAGCATTCTAATGATAAAAGCTTATAAAATGGGTCTAGTAATTTGTAATTTTTTTATTATTTATTAATTATTGTAAAGTATAAAAAACACATAAACAAGGAAAATTAAAAAAATATAGGATAAGATGCGACCTTATCGCATAAGAATGTTTTCTTACAAGCAATCATACAAAACACAACATAATTATTAAAGTTTGGTGATGCAGTATTTTGAATATAGCAATATAAAAATAATTACACACTAATAAGCGTACATATACATATGTACCTAATATAATAAATATATCTAAAAAATATTTTATGTTACTTACAGAACAATTTGCTCTTGAGAAGACGATGCCTAAGGTAAAGAGTCCAAGCAAGGTGCCAGCAGTGACTCCTGTTACTCCAGAAGCCACGTGTTGAAGACGATCCAATTCTCGCACCACCCATATTATACCACCACAATAGAGACCAACAGCTATACAAAGAAACTATAAAAAATAGCTATTATTCAATGTAATCCATTAGTATCAAGGAATATTATTTTTAAATAATTTGGGTTTGAATCGACACATCAATTATATAATTTCATACAAATCCATTCAATTATTTTAAATACTGTTGTGTTGTTGGTTGGTTAGTTAGTGGGCCTTTCCTGCTAAAGCAAGACTCGTGGATTTAGTTCCCACAGTTTATTAGTGTAACATCGCAAAACACAGATTACATTTTTTGTTTTTTCTTGTTAAAAAAATATCATGTATTTAATAAAAATATTGTATTTTCTTAGATTTTCACGAGTACACATCTGAAATAAAACTATTTTTACGGATTCAAACTCGCGTATAATTTGGTTACATTTTGATTTTAACCTGACGTTTCGAATACTTTACAGTAATCGTGTTCACGGGTAGACGAGATGTAAGTGTCTGTCCGTCTCGTCTACCCGTGAACACGGCTACTACGAGTTTCAATCCGTAAAAATAGTCTTATTTCTAATAAAAATATTATATAATTATTGCAAAGAGAATACATACATTTTAAATGAACTAGTAAATTTACATAAAAGTCAGATACCTTCATAATTCTGCAGCAAGCTAATTCATTTGTATTTTCAGGCATCCACGGTCTAATAAATTCTTCAAACACAACCCCAGATACTGAATTTATGATAGACGCAATACAACTGTAACAACATCATTATCTTTAGCAAATAGTAAGTCATTAAACTGTACATCTTAAGATTATTACGTACCATGTGGTTGCACTAAATATAGATATAATAAAAATACCACAGATTCCAGGAAACATTGTTGATAAGTTATTCAGAAAATGTGGTACTAACTGCAAAAAAAAAAATATTTATAGTGCGAGATCCAAACATATAACTTACGATTACTTATTCTTTCTATTGATAAGTAAATAATTATTTGGCTTACCTGTTCATGCTTCTTTATTTGTCCCGTGAGTAATGGATCACAGCCAGCAAAAAAAGCGTACAAAACGAGCCCCAGAAAACACGATAGCAGCTTCATCAATATTATACCAATACATGATATCGCCAAACATATTCTGGCTTTGCCGATGGTGGGAACTGCTAAAAGTTTTTGCAATGAAGACTGGCTCAGGGCTATCTTCCACAACCAGTTTGTACTGAGAGCTATTGTAACAACGAAGAATGAGGTATGGTGGGCTACTTCAGGATCAGGACTGCGAAAAAAAAACTTTTTTATCGACTATTGAGTTTAAAATAATGTGCTAAAAAAATATTTATAATATTTTTATTACTCACTCGTAAAGAACAAGCCTACTACCATGGCTAGCGATTTCCCACATTTTCTTAAATCCCATAGGCAGTAATGCCAGCCCACTAGGTAAAGCTGTGCCAGCAAATGCTAGGAAGGTTGTAATAATTCCTATGCTGATTATTGCTCGCAAACCTCCTACTGCTATCAGTGTTGAAAACGCAACGCATAAAGCTGCGGTTATTCGACTGGCATCAGGGTTTGTTACTAAATAATAAATATAAATGTGTTAAGTATAATTACTGCTATGAACAGAAGTACTGTAAGGAATAATGATATACAGAATATTTATATGAAAGCATTTCTATAAGATAAGGAAATTTTTAAATCAAAGAATTTGATAAACTGTCAGGACAAAATTATACGATAATAGAAATTATTACCCAATCGAAATGCCAAAAGTGGTACATATGGGACAATCGGCAGTAACATCAGCTTACTGATGACAAAGAGAACTGCTGCTATAGTCCGTATGTGAGTTGAGAATCTAATTTCTAGATACTCGAAACTTGATGACAATTGCAATCTATGAAATACTGAAAATAAAAAAAAAATATCCAGTTTTTTTTTTTACTTTTATAACGTAAAATTTCGTACAAACTATTTGTATTTACAAGACAGAAAGTTGTCCTTATTTAGATATATATATATTCTATGCAATATCTTATATGTTGCACGCTTTTCTATTATACATAATGTCAGTGCTTCTTGACCAAATAACTTGATTAACTATTAATTTTCCACACAGTCCCTCCCTTTTACAATAATCCATATAATATATATATATAAAAGAGCGTCAGAAGGGGCCTCATAGCGGTCTTGGTTATTATCATTCATATTGAGCGTTGTAACGGCAGGAATTATAAAATAGAAACACAAGTGTATCGTCCAAAAAGTTATTAATTAAATGTTCATCAGTTTAACACAATATCACAAACAATAATTACGATTAAACTAGATTATGAGCCAATAGGTTAGCACATGTGCACCTCTGTGGCAGCTTTCCACACAACTCACAGCCGCCATTCCCAGTGGCGACACCTACCACCCTATTCGGAATTACCCGCTCATATTTTATAAGTACTTCATAACAATCCGTTACAGAATCAAATAAAACTAAAACAATATTAACAAATCGAATTATGATTAATAATAAATTGTAATGTAATCATTGAGTAACTTATAATTAAAACTCAGTTACAATCAACGCGCCGTCATATATATATATATATGTTTTTATTCATACGCCCACACACACATACACAAACATTACGTACACACACAATCGCGTACGCAAGTCATACATTCATATTTGCAGAAACATGCATTTGACTTTTATCATCATAATAATATCATAAAGGTATTACGGTTTATAATGAGCAGTCAATACCGAGGCAAATATACATACAAAGACTTGTCACGATATAAACAAATATGAAGCATCATTAATATAATATTTACCTGGTAAATATATGATTGCTGTTAAGAAAGTGACAATGATAAGAGATAGTGCAGACGCCCAGTACTGAGTTCCTCGTAGATATATTTCTACCGGCACTCCGAGCAGTGTTATGCTCGTAAGGTGACTGAAAGAGGTCAATGTATTTTTATTCTTGTACTCTTTGCACATTTACCGGCTAAGTCATTAAAGTCACAATGTTAAATTAAAATGAATATAGTATTTACAGTATTTAAGAATTATTTTTAAAACTATTGTTGTATTATTATAGCTTATTTCTCATAATAAAGTTGAGAGTAAAGAAACTAATTTAATACTTTTTCTAAAAAGATAGAGATAGTACAGTTTATATATAAATGGATCTGGGACCTTATCACTGTCTCTTAAAGTAATATTACAATAATCTTACATTGCCTTATGTAACGAAATAGCTATAAAATAATATAATTTTACTTAAATTTTAGCGGTTCACTATCTCTTTGAGGTTTTAATAAATGATTGCTCTTTTAAAAGTTAGTTCTTGAAAAATATAATTGCAATATTGAAACAAAACTTTTTTAAACTATATTTGTTTTGAGAGTTCGTGAGTCAATGCCTATTAATTTAAGAACGAGATAGAAGCCATATAAATACATACCATACATATGGTTGTATGACATATATTAAATGGTATCTGTAGTATGTAATCCCATATAATAGTTTTCAAAAAATTCCAGTTCCAATTTTATGTTTTTAGTTCCGTCATATTACACTTTGAATTTAGTTGGATTTAGACTTTGTATTTTTATAATTTTCAAAACACGCTTTACAGTTATTCTTGTACATATTACATTGTTATTCTGTCCATCTTTCTTAGTATTCTTTATTTATACCTTTAGCTTTCTTTAATTTAATTTTATAGTTAGGTGGATTTTCCGTTATTTTGCTAATTTGTCTGTAATGAACCTTTAAATATTATAATTTAATTTATTACAAAAACTGTTGTTCTGTAATACTCGAGCTCGCACTAACTCCTTAAGGGCATTTATACTTCGATAAATCAGTTCAACTATCTTTTTGGATAGGTATAGATGTCTGTCTATCAAAAAAGATAGTAGATAAAATAAAAACAACAAAAATAACGTTTTATATATAATACAGGTTGTATTTAATGTTATAACAAAATATAACAGAATTTATACTTATAAATTTATAATCCGTAATTTATTTTTTTGTGTTCGTTAAGTTCGCCACAAATATGATTATAGTTAGGAGTGGGCCCAGCGCGTTAGTTGCCCATATCTGTGGACTAATAATATGCATGGTGGTTACTGGGGCCCCCAATATTAATACGCTTTAGATACGAGTTTAGAAAGTTATATTTTTTGACAATAAGCCATCTATCCCACGACATCTATCCCGATTTTACCCTATCCTCTTGCATTTTTTTTTTATCTAACAGGCAACTAACCAAATACTTAGAGGAAAAAAATATTAATAACATACTACTGCTATCATTGTTTATTTGTGTGACAGGATTAGTTAATCAAAGTTATTATTTAAACAATAAAAATATTTTGAATAACAAAACAATGTATCAAACTAAAAATATAACTTATACAATGGTAACAGAACTGTATTTGGAATAAAGATTATTTATTTTCAAGTCGAATTTTTTTTTTTAATTTATTAAGCTCTAATTAGCTTTTATTTTTTATTTACTAAGTTCAGATTCAAAATATATTTATATATTTTGTTTTAACTTTCTTTATGATTGTAAAAAGGAATAATGTATATAATTAAGTATATTAATAAATCTAGAACACATTTTTGTAATGTATATCTATCTGGTGCCAGTGATTTTGCTTCCCTTAATACAGGTGTTACAAATGACTAAACTAAATTAACAGTATATGTATATTTAGTTGCTTCTGCACTTTCAAAAAGATAAAAGAAAAAGACAAAGGCAGATAGAAAAATAAATATGTAAATGCAATTATCTTAAAAATATTTCTAATAAATAACATAATCCATTAAATATTCTTGCAGTAATTTCAAGTAAATATAAAAATAATTTTAATATATAAATTTATTATCACAGTTGTCATAGACATAAAAATATAAATCAAACCTTGCTGTGAGGGCCAATGAGATTGATATTATCGACATATTTTTCCCGCCAAATAGAAATCCTGACACAGTGTTATATTTATGATTCACGAACAGATAATAAACTATTATTCCTATAATAACACCCACAATAATGCCAAATAAACAATATTCAGCCACATTAAAATATATTGGTAAAACTGTAACACTAGAATTTTTCATTTTAATATAAATAATAAATCTAAATAAATGAATGCGCCGTGCTTCTACCGTGATACTCTTGTAAATAATTTTACATCACTTCTAAACTAAAACAATAAGAGATATGAAGATAAAAGCAAATTTCTTCCAGTGTGCCGTGTGCGAGTTTTCTCAACTACACGTTCGCTTTAGCGTAAACTTCGATTTGTATAAAGTAAGAGTAGTTTATCGTTACTTCCGCTAGATGCCGCTGCCCGTAGTTCAAAGAAATCAACGTTTACGTTTACCTTTACGCGATCGAATATTCAACTGTTGGCTAAGAGCTTTAAAAAATTCATATTTAATATTAAAATAACTATGTTATCCTTACATGTCATAAAAAAAGTAATTATATATAATGTATAAGTACCTACTTTGAATAAACATAAGGTAATTGCTTCGTGTTGAGCATATTATGCTGAGACAATAATTTTTATAATTGTCGTTCTACGTTCCCGCAAACCAGATGGTAATCGTTTTTAATATATATTTTTTTATTTGCAATTTAAAATTGTTTTGAATTTGAACATGGGGCTTTGAATTGTAACTAATAAAATATATTGTCTCGATACATCAACACAAGTGTAATGGGGGTTGTCATGAAAATGTTGAATATATTAGTATTATTAAATATTCAAATAAAATAAAATAACTATATAAATATTTTATTTATTGTAATGTAATAACTTCTACTGCAATATAAATGTTTCTCGATATAAAAAAAATTTTTAGATATGATTATAGTTCACAGTGCCATCTATTGTTTATTAAGAATACTAAATAGGTAAGTTTTTTGCTATGTAAAGGCGTAGGTCGGCTAGTGTTGTCATACTTTTTCTCTATTTTACTAGATGGCGCACAACATAATAAATTAAAATATTTTCATTTTCATTTTTACCAGTGGCACCTGAACAATTTAAAATAAAAAACCATAATAATATGAACAAAAATTTATCGGCAAAAACTTGTAATAAAGCAAGAAAAAAAAATATTCCGTCAGTGTCTTAATTTATAGTAATTCTAAAAAAGTACAACTAGTGACCTAAAGGATTTTCTATTTTAAAGACAGATTTAAAACTAAATTAATTTTTAATAACTATTTACGTAGGTTTGTTTGTTATTAATTCTAAGAAATTTATTAATTTAGGACCGATTTCTGAAATGTTAAAAAATAATTATATACTAAAATGGACTTAACTTAATTATTTTATGATATTCTTGAAGATGAAGACTACAAACAACTTGCAGTTTTGTACAGAACAGTGAGATATGTATTCAGAAAATCTATTAGGGGTATCTAGGGGTTATTTATGGGGGGACCGTTACCAACATTAAAATATTTGGTCGCACCTGCCCTTCACGACTCCCCTTCATACAGTTTTCTTTGCTTTTTCTTCACAGTAAAAATTTTATTCAACTTTATTGTATACATCATAACTTAAAATTTATACCAATCCATATATATTTAGTATTTTTTTAATTATATCTAAAATATTTTGTGTATTTTCTAGTGAAAAGTAAATAATTTTCCAAAATATTCTGGAAAATTCTTTTCTTTTAACGAGGCAATAGACTACAATTATATTGAAATTTCATTAACATTTTTTTTTTAGTTCTCCGTGATGAGTGCACAGACTAACCGACAAATATTTTAAAACCTCTTGTTTTCATGATATAGAGTGTACTACAACAGCATTCAGTATTTAAACAGTAATATTGTATAAAAACTAAGAAAATGCAACACTTCCATTATTATTTGATTAATTAAAATGAATTAGTCCCATTTTTAATTAAAGTATACTTAAATATTGATATAAAATCAGAATTTAATTTGAAGATGTTAAGTTTTTATTTCGTATTTTGGTAAAAAGAATCGGAATTCAACCACAGACACAAATAATCGAACAGACAACAATAATATTTATTATCGAATATTTAAAGGACATAATTCAATGAACTATAACACAAAGTGTTCGAACGTTACACAAATCATCTAAAACACAATATCACAAATATTTCTTGTCCAGAAAACTGGGTGACAGAGAACCACCCAAACAAATGGAACGTTCTCGAAGGAGGAGGCGGGAGCATCAGTTAAACGCGAGACAAGGACAGATGATATTACCCTTAAGAGGAAAAGGGATGCTGTTTGAGAAAAATTAAATTATATTTCCCAATGGTGTCAGCCAGTTATTAAGTGGCCAGACGCCATTTTGAATTATTATATTTTTTATTTCCTTTTCCCAGGTTTCCCTTTTGTACTAGGAATTCCTTTTATTTGTAGTTGTGGGACCAAATTGCAAATGGATTTGGGCTTATAAATCAATTGAACTCTTTATACCGTCTAGAGAGTCTTTATTTCACATTAGAGAACTTTTGAACTTTAGTATATTTTTATGATATAAGCCTACATGACTTACATTTAGGACGACTTCTGAACGTTTAGGAAAATATTTCTCATATTCGAAATAACTTTTAAATTGTATTCAGGAATGTTTTGTAAAACATGATTGTTAGTTAATGTTTTTTATGTTTTATTTGTTTTTTTCTATAAACGAAATTTTCCATTTGTATATTTATTTTATTTTGTGCTCAAATTCATTTTCGGTACTCAATTAAAGTAAAATATTCTGTAAATATATTACAACTACGGCATAAGCTGAAAATAAAGGTTTGAGGGATGTTACAATTACAAGGTTATTCTGAATAATTTATTCAGTATGGTCTTCCGTTCTCTCTAGTATTTTATAGACCAGGTTCTGATGATGGATACATTATAAGTAAAAGCTATACAAAAACCAATACAATTTTGGATTATATTTCTTTATGCGTATTTTGATTGATTGCTTGATTGATTGGTGAGAAAATACTTCTTATATAAATAGTGTTTTGTCACCTAAGTTAATTGTGTATTATATACTAAAGAAATTTAAACTTTTTTATATTGTAATAAATATTATTTTCGATTTGAATATATAAATTATTAAATTATTAACATAACGTATAACTAACTAAATCACTGAAGCTATTTTAGTGCTATATATTTTTTAAAGATATTAATAGCAAAGTTATTCACATGTATCTTAAAAGGGGGCTATCTTTTATTTCTTTATATTTTAACGCCGCAGCCTCGGGGTGAAAGAAAATTATAAAGAAGGCCCTTTTTAGGGATTAGGGGACAGAGGCGTCCCGATGATTGCCTGCGTTCAATGGTTTTGAAAAACGTAATTATAATATAATAAATTGTATGTATAGATATTGTATAGAAAGTCATTGTATGAGTTCTTATCAAAAAACATTTTTCATACTAACTTTTTATTAGTTTTTTTTTATTATATAAGTATATATTTTTTATATACATATATATGTGTAGAGTTGAAGCATATAAATAGCAAAGCTTGTCAGTCAATATTTAACCTATATCTATTCATAGTCAATAGTCAATAAGGTTGAATTTTGAATGCACTTCAATCATTTTTGTAAGAGAAAGTGTTCGCAAAAAATGTCATCAATTTAATCAACTTTAAGGGTTAAAGCTTAAAATAATCTCAGTGTAACTGCGGCCGCGGGCGTGTGATAAACTGGTGATAACCGGATATAACAAGAAATGTATCGGCTACTTCAAACGACGCTATGGGGGTCTATTTTAAATTATGCCGGTATATTATTAGATATGTTATGGAAATTATTATTACGATTGTATTTATGTTTAATACATATATATATTTTAGAGATAAATTTATTTTTTATAACGGTCAATTTTTGTACCTCATACTCCAGCACGGTTCCAAAAGGCAGGTTCATAAAAAAGAAACTTGTAGTAACTTCATCATTACTCTTTTTAAACAATGAAGAATGAAGTCAACAAGAATCGATCTCGCGACCTCTGAAGTACTGTCCTCATTGCTCTAACAACTGAGCTAACGTGTCGCTATACGAATAAATGATTAATTCATTAATGCTTAAGTATACATATATACTTTTTTATTTAAAAGAATGTCTAAATAGTTTATCGATAATTTTAACAGTTATTTCACATACGAGAAATGTATTTTACTAATAAAAATGATATTCGAAACAAACAAACTATCGATATCAATAATTTGGTTAACATCACTAAAACGCCTTTCCATCGATCACATAGAAAAATAGAGCCTCACGACACGGAATATATTAGGCAATCGTACTCTGTATGTATGTGCGTGTGTTTGTACGAATGTGTTGGGTTTGAACCCTGATAAATAAGATGAATATGGTAGGAATTGGTAAATAAATTGAACTCTATTCCAGTATTTTTTTTTTCAAATCGCTAGCCTTGGTGTTTATTAATAAAAATAATCAAAGATATATATAGATATTATAGATTTTGAGATATTTAGATATATAGATTTATATTATTAAATGATTTTAAATTATTATATGTTCTTTATTGTTATTTTTTGTAACAATTTTAAAGGATTTTCGTTTTTAATTTCTCATAATTTGTTAGATATATTTTTTATGCTATTAAATATAAAGTATAAAAAAAATATTTTTGTTGACTAAAAATACTAAGATTTTTGCAAAATTTACATAGTTTTTATATATAAATATAACTCAGTATATCTAGTATTTCAACTGTGAAAATTGTATCTACACTTATATTATTATTCGGAAAAGTTTGTTCATACGCTTTAATCTTATAAACCATATGGATTTAAAAATTTCTGTTTGTGATTGGCAGGTTCATAAGGCTATAGTAGGATTATAAGTGAAACCGCAGGGCATAGCTAGTATATATAGTTGGCATGTGTGGTAATGCGTAAAAAACACATCTCCCCCACCCGCCCGGGGCAAATGAAATATGATGTTATCCTGCCCCTGGACGCGATTAGAAACCGTCACTAGATATCATATATATTTATTTGAGTTTATCTGAGTTTTAGTGAGTTAATTGTTATGAGTTTGAGTATATTTATTTTTGAAAATGTCTTAATCAGAATCAAAAAAAAAAATTTTTTTCTCATTAAACATAATTTTTTTATAAAAGACACCTAGAATATTAAAAAAAAATACTAAAGATATATATTTTTTTTATGCTTCCTCGATTTCAATGATATGCCTATATTAATGTAGGTGAGTTATGTCTTCGGCAGTCGTAATATTTTTTGATAATTTAAATATTTAAATTAAAACGATCAAAATTTATCAGGCTAATGTTTTTACGATATGTTAAACACACTTACATGATATTGGTTAAACGAGTTCTGGAAAAAAGTAATAATTTGCTTATAAAAATAATTAATTATGTATTTTAATAATTAATTATTTTTATAAGCAAATTATTAAATTAAATTATGTATATTTCTTAATATATTAAAAAAGCATTAAAAATTTTATGAAAATTTTATTGTTTCGATGGGAATTGTAAGTAAACTTATTCTCCACTCATAGGTTTGACAAAAAGGGTTTCATATTATTTTTCCATTAGGTACTATGTTCAAACAGAACCAATAGTGACTGCTAACAAAGCATTACCCGTTCCACCTTTTAGTGTCAAAAGTGTGAGAGGAATGGGTAAACAAATCCTCCAATTTCCATTACATTTATTCCCGTGACGTCATCCCCACCCCCATATAATTTCTTAACACACGCCCTATTGCGGATATGTGATAAAGAAATTATATTAATATTGGCGTATATTTAAATATATATTTTTTTTCTGCTTGATGGTTCTAAGTTTGTTGGTTTCTCGAAGTTTTATTATAGATTTTCTTTACTATGCTGATCCATTCCTATTAATCAGAGCATGAAGTTCTTTAGCCTATATACTCAATAAATAGATTATTCAACTCAAAAATATTTTTTCAATTCGAACCAGTAGTTCCTGAGATTAGCGAGTTCAACAAACAAACAACTCTTTAACTTTTATTAATTCATTTTATTTTATTTTCTTTCTTTATTTATAATATTAGTATAGATTTTTGCTGATTTACGAAGACATTAAAATAAGAAAACTAACTTAAAGATACATATATTTTCACACAGTTCACGCCGCGATTCCGCCGCGACCTCATGAATAAGGACCCCGAATGGATTCGAAACTAGCCGGGCTAAATTGCGATAGTAATGACTCAATAATAGTAAATTCCGATAGTAATAACTCAATAATAGTAAATTCCGATAGTAATAACTCACGTACAGCCGGAAAATTATATATAATAGTAATCATATATCATTTACATACAAAAATTTAAGATATATTTTTATATATATTTGTAATTTAAATGATTTTTTTTTAAATAATGAAATAACCGATAAATGATAGGAAAGGTTAACAAACAAATTGAATATAGTCTAGAAGATATAATACCCGAGTTCATTTCTCAGGCACGAGCCGCTGATCGAACGACAACATTGCGCTATCACACTTTATATGAAATTGTACTTTAAAATATTATATATTGTAAAAATATAGCTCCTGTGTATTAAGGAATCTCCTTTTAAAATTACAAAATAATAAGAGGGAAATAGTTATTAATTAATAGTAGGGTTAAATCTCTATTCTATAATAATTATTTAATAATTTAATAAAATAAAATTATGAAAAACCTTATCTTGTAAATTTACTAAGTTAGTGATAGTTTTTGACTTTTTAAAGCTAAGAACAAACCATAAAACTACTACATATTTTAGGTAATATATTGGTATTTTTCTATATAAAAATATATGCAGTTTTATGAAATTCTCTATAAGAAATAAAAATATAATTTATAAGGATTATTGTTAAAGATTAACTTTTGCAGAGAGTGACGTAACTACAACTTGCTTGTGTTTGCAAATGTACGTGCGAAATATATGATGTAGTTTCAGAAGCACTGTCTTCTATACCGGTACGAAAATGTAGTTGTAAAAACACAATCATTTTTAATTATAGATATCTATTTCTTATACACATCATGTACTTTAAGACCAAAAATGGGCTTCGGGACACATCGGAAAACATCGGATACATTCGTATAAGTATTGAAAGCAAGATGTAAGTTTATAATGACTTATCACACTTCTCTTAATAATATAAAACTATTCTTAAGTTACAATTTATCTACTATATTTAATGATTTTAAATATATATTAACGACTGTTTAAAGAAATAAACGTTAACCACAAGATTTAACTGTGTTATTAATAATAAATATATTCAAAAGTTTAAAAATATATCTATTTCTTTTGGGTTTCATAGACTCTACCCTATTGAACCGTGTCAGAGTATAAAGTTACATAAGCAGTCTATGAAATATGAAAAAAATATTTTTTGAATTTTAATTTAAATATTTGCACAATAATTCAATAACCATTAAATGAGTATTATTATATGATTAAATTAGCTGTTATTCACGGTTGCAATTGCCAAGAGATGTCGCTTCGCTGGCAGTCTTCTACCGGCACTACCACGATGAGTGCACTGAGGAGCTCTTTGACCTGATTCCACCCTCTTCTTTCCTATCCCGAACAACACGTGCAGGGCTAAGGCGTCACCCCTTCACCGTTGACATCAAAGGAACAAGAACCAAACAGTTCGGCACCGCGTTCATAAACCGAACGGCTAAAGCCTGGAATTTTGTACTAGCACATGTGTTCCCTTCTTCATACCACCTTGGATCCTTTAAGCAGGGCGTGAAAGGGCATCTTATGAAGCCGCCATAGTGAGAGTCAACATGTTGACCTCCACCTTTGGACACCACTGACTCCTTAACATCAGGCACAGTGGAGTCATTATGGTAGGCTATCTATAAAAAAAAACCCCGGACGAACCATTTTATTTTACTATAAAATAACTAAGGGTAGCGTAACGCTATATAGCTTGTAGGTTTCCTCATGAACCTGTTCATAACAATAAGAAAAAAAATCTATTCAGTAGTTTCGAAGATTAGCGCGTTTAGACAAACAAACTTTTCCGCTTTATAATATTAACAATAATTTAATTCAAAGGTAACATTAATTAATTCATTTATATGACTCGTGTCTAATATTAATATAAATAATAACATGTTATGTAATGTTAATGGCGGGGTGTATCTATCACAGTGTTAATTCTTGTAACAAGCTCTTTTACGTATGCAAAGCTGTGTCCAAACTTCTGAGCATTAGTCATTGACGTGACGGGAGAATGTATGGAGGTGGACTCTGATAATCATTTATCATTTTTTTTATGTTATTCGAATAAAATGTTTCTGTATTTTTTTATTATTTATATTAAACTTGACATTGTATAGGCAAGTTTTAAGTGTTTTTGAACAAAATCAGTTGAAAAATAAAGTCTCCGGTTTCACAAACAGAAAAAGATTCAGACTCAAAAAAGAGATGTATGGATCTCACAAACAAAGAAACCAACTGAGTATCGAACACTGAACTTTGGGCTCAGTAGTCAGGGCGACTAACAAGGAATATGAAGACATACTTTAAAAGTAGATTAAAATATGTATATGATTATATAGATAACGATACGCTATGTTTAGAAATAATGAAGAATCAATATTACTAAGACATTTCGTTGAAGACGATAGAATGAAAAAATTATCTAAGTAAGTATAGATACGTTAGCTCAATTGGCAGAGCGACGCAATGGTTTCCTAGAGGTAACTGTTTCGAATCTTGCTTGTATCGATAAATTTTTCGTTCTATATTTATTTAAAATTATTCTTAAGAATCACTTAGATTTACAACCAAATCGATGTTTATCTAACTTATTATTAATAATAATATCGAAAAGAAACCACAAATATGATGTATAATATCCAAAATAAACGAAACATCAGAAGTATCTCATTGAAAATATTGTAAAATATTCCTAATATAAATATAAATTATTAAAATGATCTCCATAGTTATGAGCCGAGGGTCCGTATTAGGGCCAGTGTCCACTAGACGTTGATGTATCATGGTGGATCAAGCGCGTCTGTCCGCTTCCTAATCTCCATACATTATTACTCGGATATTGTTCAAATAAATGGTGCTCCAGCTTTAGTTCCGGATAGGGTTGTTTGAAATACCAAGTGTATTTGGATTACTTTTTGACGCTTGGTTTTGAGCTGATCTGACTCCAGTTTAGTTAGTGTTTTTATAGTCAAAAGAAGAACATTTTTTTTATATTTTATAATATACAACATTACACATATATTTAAAATAATTAATATTATAATTAATTATTATAATATCGGAGTTTGCCGAACTAGTTCACGCCGCGATTCCACCATATTCCTAGCTCATGAATAAGAAGTCGAATGGGCTTGAAACTATTCGTGAAAATTTAGACTAGGTCCACGCTAGCGGGGTTAGCCTCGCGACGCAGTGCGCGAAAAAAAAAGGTTCTATATTTTAACTCTATGGGACACATTTTAACAATTATCTCGAAAACTACAATTACGATTCGGCTGATTTTTAATCCAGACCGAGTTTTACTCAATTTACGCATGTGTGCAAAATTTCGTGCATGTAGCTCGTAAATTGAAGGAGGAGAAGTGTAACAAAAAGTTGAAAATTTGGGTAGTAAAGAGCTTCGCTTCGCTCACCTCAATAATATTGACGGCAATACAACCGGTACAACAAATTATATATAATAATAATTATAAATCATAATAGTTTGAATGCATAAATAAATTAGTTGATAATTTTTCAATTATTTGTTAAAATATTTTATTATTAATTAAAATGAAAATTATTGATTAAAATTTGTTTATAATTAATATATTTTTATCAATACTTAATACAAATTAAACATAAAACGTTAAGTTAAAGAGATAACGAGGTAAATATTTTCTCTTGTTATATCTACATCTAGTTACAGTGCTTAACGAGTAACCCCTTCTCCCTACCCTTGAGCCCCCGTATATAAGGTAACATAGTTGGATTGATGACTCTTGAACTATTATTATATATTAATATTTTTTTAATAAAATATGGTTACCCATGATCTTGAACAACGATATTTTAATTGAATTTACTTGTGGAGTATGGAGTGTGTACGAAATTCCATATTAATTAAAAAGATCTAGATTGTGTTATAAAAAAAAAATGTGATTTTTGCTTTCTATCTCGATCCTTACGACTGATACTCTCGTGTCTGATCTGACTGAAAGTCAGTAAGGGATCTCTAAATAAATATTAGATAGCTATTACTGTAATATTTGTAGGGATACTAGCAAAATCAAAATTATTTTATAGCATGCAGCATTATTTTGATTAAAAATATGCCCCAGTTATTTTAGAACAAGCTCATCTAAAGATCTCATTTAAAATATTTATAATTCATAAAATGCTGCTTCCACAGTAATTAACATTTTAAGTGAATAGATTCATTTGTTTCCATATGTGATATTTGTATTTGAGTACGTATTTGTTTTTTTCTACACTTTATTTACATATAAAAAAACTATTTAAATAAAATTCTTGATCCACAATTACTATTATAAGTATTAACCAGTACTTCGACTTATTTCGAACCCATTAAGGGCACTTATCACTTATTCAGGAGCTTTGATATTTTTTTCTAATAAAAAAATATATATTAGATATTTAAATGATATAATAATGATAAAATATTAATTAATGAGTGATTCCAATTTATAGGAGCCTTCGGGCTGCGAACGGCTTGATACTTTAATAATGCTAAAATATAATTTTGTCATTAAATGATCTCATTTCGTCTTTTACAAATACACACCATTTTGATTTGATTATTTTGAAAAATATTTTATTTAATTCCTTCTGAAATGTATTATCGATTACCTAAAAAAATATGGAAGGGACTTCTTTCAAGGGATGGAAATGCTGTAACTAGTCTGTCGTTGTCCATCTGCAGAGGTTAACACTTGCCAGGTGATTTTTTGCACATTTACTGTCCTAAATTAGAAATAAATATAAATTTGCTATATATAAAATATATAATAAATAGATACCATAGCATAAGCATTATTTTCTCCACCTTTTTACAAGTTTATAAAAATATATATTTTTTTAAGCTTATAAAATTTAATTTCAAGTATAAAATTAGTGTTTATTAGACACATACATAATAAGTTTAAATTCAATATATAAAAATAAGAAAATAAATAAAAAATTAAAATGATTAAAGTATCAAGACTATTGTCGTCCGCTATCAGTCTGAGTGTCGAAGATAAGGCCAAGCGGCGAACTATTAACAAGTACGTCTTGTGAATATAAACTCGGTTACCAAAGAGCGGCCATTTAATGAATATTTGATATTTTGCAATTTCTGAGACACATTCGAATCAATTGTATCTATATTGAACTAAAATATTTATTATTTGAACAAAAATAACAATATATATTAATAATGTTACGCACTTCATCATAATTAATATTTATTTGCAATTTACAAACAAAATATATATTTTTAGATGTTATTTACGAATATTGTAAATAACATCTTAAAAATATTAAAAATATTATGGAATTTATATAAATAATAAAATTAATTATAATTAAAATTAATTTGCAATTTACAAACAAAATAAATTCATAAAATATTAAATATTTTAATAAAAATATGCGTAATATTCAAAGCGTAATCCAATGAAGCCCCAATTAGATGTATTCTAAGAGAAAAACAAGATTGGTAAGTCGTAACTCTATTAGGTAGGGCTGTCGCAGGTCTGTGAGGAGCATGCGCGGTGACCTTAGGTCGATAATGACACACATACATTAGGGATACGTATTTACATACCACATATGCATATGCCCTTTGACGTATGTGTAATATAGAGTAGATTAAACATAGAGGCATGTGAGCTTTGTATATACTAATGTTATTGAGTGGACAAGCTTGTTTGCTTAAACGCGCTAAACCTGATAATAAATGGTAGGTTCATGAGTAAGGCTATAACGCTATCTAGCATTATGCAACTGCTTTGAGTTATTCTAATTGTAAGTAAACTCTTTCGTCCGTGGCTGAAACCGCGATCAAAAGCTAGTTGATATATAGAATTAAAATATACAAGTAATTACTAATAAATTTATAACAAAAACTAATTTTTATTATTATTTTTTTTAATTAGATTTTATGCATGTTTTTTTAACAACACAAGACATGATTGTTCTATAGTCAGCATTACTCTGTACAATAGAACACACACGTACATGCAAGTGTACTTAGACAAACACATATGAATGTATCTGTAGTGAGGATTCAGAATTTGTTTAATGGCGTTCTTACATTGACATTAGTTTGTCGAAAGATATTTATGTGAGTTGTATGTAGTTGAATAAGGGGTTGAGTTTATAGAAGAGCATTGTTGTAGTTTTGGAAGCTTATCTTAAAGATTCAGCGATTTCAATATTCATGAGATTTATATGTTATTTATATGTTATTTTTGTGTTGCGGAATCCTAAATCATCGGATTTATTTTATGATAAAGTTTTAAAAATAAATATTTTTCTTAAGAAATATTTCTTTACAAATTATATCTAATAAATAATAATAGTTAAACAATATAAAATTCTAAATAATTCTCTAAACCTGTAACTCTACAAAACCATTTCTCTTACGTCGCAATATAATTAAAATCACGACTGTCCCGTCCATCCTCCCTGAGGGAGAGTGGGGTGGGGGGGAAGTTACATTAATATTCCCCACTTTTATCTCTATATGCAAACTGGCAGAAGTTCTCATTGTGGTTCTGATTCTTGAGAAGTTTCTCTGAATGATTGTGATGTTACAATAGAAGTTTTTGTTGAACTGAACTACATTTCTTAAGATGAGATATAGATTTAATGTTTTATTTTGATGTATTGTTGAAATTGAAATCACGGTGACTATTATTTTGATTATATCTACAAAAAAATATATATTATTGACATTTTATTATTTTTTTAAAGAACCGTACATAGTGTATGAATGTATGTATGAGGGTTGTTTTTCATGCAATGATAATGTGGTTGTAGTTCATAATTTACAAAAGTGATAAATTTGTAGTAGGTTAATATTTTAACGCTCTCTAGAAAAATTAAGACACCATAACTACAGACTACCAATATAAAAATCATAAACTAATTACCAACTTAATAAAAAAATCACCTTAACTAAATTACCTAGTACATAAGCAATAAAACTTAAAAACCTTTTAAAAACTCCTCTCCCTACCGCCCATACAAATTAATTGCACAGCAAATGGGGTTTCAACAAAGTTTCTTATATAATTAAAACGAATTTTCTTTCAGAAACTAAAGATGTGACGCTGAATTCTAAATCCCATTGGTCATCTCCCTCGGAGGAAAGGCTCTGCGTTCTAATTATAAATAATCAAGCCTTCTGATTGGTGGAAATCGTTCCCCCCATCTATTTGTTCTCTGCTGTAGGCGTGGCCTCTCTCGCTCGCTCTTTTAATTAGTGCAAGGAGTAAATTGCCCGAGCGAGAGCAGTACTAGTTTCACTCAACGCCATCTCTTATTGGATGGCGGAACTATCAGGGGGGTAAAGGGGGATATAGTTAGTATAAGGAAAACACGTACGCTTTGTAAGGGAAATGGCTCGGTTGACATTCCTATAGTTGATAGCTCTAGTAACCTAATCTGCCTGTATGTGGCCTGTATAATAATACATCGACTTGGAATATTTAGACAATGACAGAAAAAAATATTTTTCTATTAGATAAAAAATATATTACTGCCAGGATGTCATCAGAAATTAATTAATTAACAACCTCTCATACAATAATACAATTAATCTCAAAAAACATCAATTAATAAACAAAATAACACATAAACAAACAAATGTAATTTAAATCTTCTTATACCGTCTTTTTATTGCACCATGTAGCCCCCGCCTCCCCACGCATTTCCAAGCCATTTAATATTAATGTGCATTTTCGTGGAGATTCGTATAAAGCGTCTGCGATACGAAGGGGGGTTGGGGGTGATTGGACAAGGTTTAAATTTTAAAAAAGCTGTTACATATATTGCTCTTCTCATTTTAATTATTGCATTAATTATTCTATAGCAGTATCTACAATTTATATAAAATTTCACTTTATTTAGTTTCATTTTTATTTCTAAAAACTAATAAAACAACGACAATGTACATATAATAAGCACATACAATATCTAAAATTTCTACTAATAATTTTATTTATATATACATACATACATACAAACATACATACAAACACAAATCGTATAGTAACTATTTACACCATTACACCAACCTCCCCACATGCAGTAGATATCTACCGGATTTATACCATAGTTAAAAGTTGGCCCAATGTTTGTTCCAAACAGCAATTTCCAATAGCAAGACAGATTTGAGATTCCAAATACATTAGAAGGGGTGAAACTATTAAAAATTCCAAAGCCAAGATGTGGTTTATTTTTCGTACACGAGTCGTGAGTGGAGTGCATGATACGTTTATTAGAAAATTTCGAGGCTTCCAAACCTTAGATACCTGAGATCGGATTCTTTCTATTCAAAGACACATAAATATTGTCTAGAATCTTTAATTTATTCTTTAATTTATCACTTAAATGTTGAAATAATTTTCTAATAATTTATTCTTTAATTTATCACTTAGTTTGAAATAATTTATTCTTTAATTTATCACTTAGATGGTGAAATAATTTTCGTAAAAGAAACGAAATCTTCGTTAACTTTACGTATATCAAAATTTCATATATTTGGGTTATTAAATTTAGTTTGATGTTATGAATTTCTCGAAACCAAATCAAAATAAATAAACTTGAGAAATATATAACTACCGTAGAATTAATATATTATATTATATTATTGAAATGAGCTTAAAAGCCGAGAAACCAAAAGCCGAGATACATTTTACATATAAATTGTTTCAATCATATTTAAAAGAAATTAAATTAACATAAATAATTTTACATACAATCATACAAAATAAATATTTTTATATGCACATAATATATTCAATACGTACAAGTATATTATCGGGCCCGGACTATAGATAGAGCGGGGGGTGACAACGGCCGGAACGTAATTCCTATTTTACAAATGGTCCAGGATTTATGCGCCACCTCCGTGATTATTCGCTCCTCCACCATAAATTACACGAACTAGCCGAAAGAGGATTTTGTTTTTGGATTTATATGGCTGATTTTGTAATTCGTGTGTTTGTTTTGATATTTTATTATACTTTTAAATTTAATCGTTTCTATTTATAGGTGTTTTATATTATTTAAATATTAATTATGTTTTTTTTTGTCGTGCATTAATTTAAAATATTTTTTCACTAATATGCATTTAATTTTAAAAATATGTTAAAAATAATAGTAATAATTCACTTAGATATCACGAAATTTTAATTTTGATGACTGACATATATAGTAAGGAGAAGATTTTTTAGAGCTTTAAAAAAAAAGACTAATCACCATTTTTAGCGATTTTACAAGGAGATTAGTATTTTGTTATAAAATATATACTGAGTACAACCCAATAGTTATATATAACAGAAATGCATACTTGTATATTTGGGCTATTCTATTATAAACGTAACCCCTTACCCATAGCTATATTAAATAATTTAAAACAAACTTCATACAAACTGTATGAAAAATTAATTAGCCATCAAATTATCATAGATAGCATCGTGACGTCACACAAGAGCGCACGCAATTTATATCACAATGTGTTAAAAGAAGATATTATCATATTTACTTATATGTTGAATATATCATATATACTTATTTTCATCATTTAAATCTGTTTGGCATTATTCATTTATAAAATGAGCTACTAATTTATTTATTAATTTATGCAATAATTAAAAAAAATTCTTAAAATAAACAATTAGTATATTAATAGCTTAACTCTTCAAAAAGAGTTATTCTGGATATCCTTGGTTAAAAAAAAAATACAATTTATGAAAAAAAACAAATAATTAAAAATATTTATTAAACAAGAGGAATGTAAACAAATATCTAGTGGTACCAATTATATAATGAGAATTTATGACCATCCTAAATGATCAATAGTAAAAAAAAAATATTTACTGATAGACAGATATCACTAAACGGCCATTAAATGATAATTAATTGTGTGATCCAACCCGCCCCTATATAACCAGCCAGTGTGTAATTTTATTCATTTGTTTATAATTTACTACCAGTTTTTTGGAAGAATTTTTTACCTATTACTTAAAAACGACCTAACAAATGTTCTATTGTCATATGTCATCTACGTCATGACTTCCATCATACGTCATCTACACAACATATCTGTCAACTTAGTAATTGCTTCATTATCATATTCCTCACTCTTCCTACATGTTTTCTTCGTTCACCTTCTCTTGTAATCATTCATTCATCACATTAATTCTTAATTCTTTTATAGGTACTTGTTAAAATAAAATATATATGTTTTATAATCCAAGGTGATGAATTTTATTAGAAATAATATAACGGGAATGGGAATTGGAATTACAGTAATCTTTGTATATTTACTTTAAAGTTTCTCAGTAATTCATCTAGTCTTTGTTTTAATTGAAGCTAATGAGTATTAAATAAAATTAATTATAAGTTTTCTTTATCAGGAGTAATTATTAAGAAAATTGTAATATTCATAAATTATAATATAATTGTTATTTATTTTAAAAAGTGTTATACACAACGTATTAAAATAATTAATTTATTATAATATATAATAAAAGCTGCACTTTTACTTTTGAAGTTTGAAGTTTTAAATACGGTAATTTATTTTACAAAGTATTTTTTATTTTTTTTTTAAATTTTTAGACTTTTTATAGAAGTTATTTCCAGAGGAACTATATCAGTAATCTTGACAAAACGGTGAGTATTTTTTTAAAATAAAGGATTAATCGTTGACAGAAAACTCAGTTCGCATAAATATCTCATTAGGTTAAGATTTATTGTTCCAAAACAGTCACGATACAAAAAAAAAAGTTGAAAAGAAATCGTTGGATAATTAGTTGTCAACATGCAATCGTCTATTTTGAGCTTCCAGTTGGTTAATTTTGATTTTTATTTGCCGTAATATATCATTTTGTTAATGACACCTAAATGAAGAGCTATCACGAACACAATTCACAAAATATTCTCTTAGAAAGTCGTAAAAGAAATCGTAATAAAGTTATTCAACGTTGCGATTTAGCGATCCGGAAATATAGACGTTGGTTTTTTGTTTTAACGGTTTTTATATATTCTTAATTATAATTACTTTTGTAATTATTTTACAGAATGACATTATATGTGTATAGTAAAATATATTCAATTAGTTATTAATGTCGCAAAGAATGATATATTGCAAAATTATTATAAATTACGTAGTGTGTCATTCTTGATAAAAAATATGGAAATATAAATGAAATGAAAAATATGAAAATAGAAAAAAAATATATGAAAACAATAATGATACACTAATTAATGAGACAGATAAAGTTTTATAAATAATTTATAATAATTAAATATATATTAAAAAGTGAATATGAACTCAAACGCGTATGAATGAGACAGCTGTGCTCGCGGGACTCAATAAAAAACATATTAAAATTTCGATCCAAGATCAAAATGATAAGCGCATACTCGCACAGGAAAGGTGACATTCGGTGAACATAAAAGTCTAAAGAATCGCTAAATGTTCCAATAATTTATCGACGACTTGACCTCGCTTCATTTACTTTAAACAAATTGTTAATTTTTTGATAAGTATCATCCGGAACAGATGGCAGATCCATGACATATTAGACAAATTCGATTCTAGGTTCTAAAACCAGTAACATAGAGTTTAATTTTAATTGTAAAGTGATTGTAATTTATGTATTTTTTTATTTAAGTAGAAATTGTGGAAGGCAGGCATGGCATGTGCCAGGTTATGGGACAGGTTGACCACATGTGGCGCAATCTGTTGGGTATTTTATCGAATTTCTCAAATTATAATTTGACGGGTTAATCGCTTCTTTCAGATTAATTTAATAAATTATGAGTTCAACACTTAATATAAATAACATATAAGTTGTGCTTATTGTGGTTTTTGTTTTGATAGCAAATAGCCGCTCAAACTAGTGAGCTGAATTGACATTTATACACACCATTACCAAATACTGCGAGTGCCATTAACATAAAGGAAGAAAAGAAACTAGTTTCAAACTCAATATCAGAATCTTTTGTGTGGCAAATCTACTCTCAAAGCCCTTGGCGGCCATCCGTTAACACATTGATTATACATCAAGGAAAATGAAATGGGAAATAACGCTTCGAAAAAAGCCGCCCGTAACGAAACTATTTCAATCAGACAAATCGTTTTGCGTTTTTATTGAGGCCCGCATCGCGAGTCGCGACTATCTTGTTCCGGAACAGATTATTTCTCATTTGATTTATGGCCGCTGAATCTTCCAACGATATTATGTTTTGGTCATCCGTTCGATTCCTATTTGAATGCTGAACGCTGAATGGGGTGGTATGAGACGGGGGTGGCACTCGTACTATATTAATCTCAAATCCATTTGTTATAATCTGCATTCGATATTGGAGGTTTAAATCTTTGAAGTAAGGTTGAGTTTTCTTTTATTGCGAGAACAGTTAGGACGCTTCAGAGATCGCCGGCCGATAGAGGTGAGAGATGAAACAGTAGCATCGTATTCATTCCGGCGATGTATAGCTCCATCCCTCTCGCACGCCCTGCGGAAGATTGCGGCCCTAGTATGTATCAGATTTGGGTTTTATCGTTTTATTGCTTATTCTTTTTAGATTTTCAGCGGCGAAGGCATATCATTTTGTTTTTAATGTATGGCATAAATAACGTCGCAACGGGCCAGTGACTGTAATGGTGCGTTTAGGGAAATATGCGGAAGTGAACTATTTATTATGGTAAAAAGACAAAATTCACATTCTAAAAACACCACAGCTCCTAATTAAGGGGGCGGGCGCCTTGCCAATACTCTGAAGTAATATAATTTCCCCGATGAAGAAATATATACCTGTCATAACCATAAAAAACTTCCGCCTGTAATTCCAATAAAGTTTCGTCGTTTAATTTTGGCGAAACTTTGAAGGAATTGCCGCTCAATTTCTCAAAAGTGATTTTAAAGAGCGGAGGGGTGATTTACTTGAGTAAGTATTTTGCTGCGAAATATTTTGTCGTCGGTTTGCCGCATCTGGCGTAGGTCCAGTCGCTTGATGACAGCTTATGAATATTTTTGGCAAAATTCGTCGCTTTTCTATTGGAAGGATGTTCTTTATTTAACTTAATATAGTTTTCGATTATCTGCAATGCTTGGCTAAAACAAAACCTGATTAATGTGTCTAACTTTGTCAAAATGTTGATTAAGATTTGGAATATATGTTGTGTTTAAGACAATAACAAACATGGACAATTCTAATAAAAGAAATTTAGTTTCCCTATTTGACAATAGATGTCACTATACTGCCCATCAAATGTATAGCTTAGTTCACGTCTTTCACCACATGGGGCGCCACGATCGCCCATTGTTTCTTCGAAGCATCAGTCCACCTTCGATAACGCATAAATTCAACGGCTTCGAATCTTTTGTTTTATCTCTATAACGTATGGACACTGCGAAGTGAGTCGGTATGATACCTCGTTGTTTGTTTTGTCTTTATTAATGAAATATGTCGCTACAGAGCCACGGTTTATTTTATTATTTTAGTTACCATTTGTTATCACGACTTTATCTGTAGAAGAGGGATGCATCGAAAAATAAATTATGAAGGCATTGTTCGAGTTATTTCGATGGAACAATAGGAATAAGTTAGGCTTATGGTAATAAATTTTGTATTAACAAGACTTGACACTAAATACAAGACGGTTTTTAATATTCAAATAACTTGGACTTTAATACCGTCTTTAATTTGAGAGGAATCATTAATCCTTAAATATTAGAAATACTGCAAACATCTACCCATGATTTCCTTCTTTGACTGAGGGGAGAAAACTAATGAACTGGGAAAAATTTATGAAAATATTTTTAACTTCACCTCCGAAGATTCTATGGATTGGAAATATCATGGAAAAAATTAAGCATAAACTTTAAGAGAGAATTTTTTTTTCTGTAATTTGTAATTATTATACAAAAAATATTATAACTTAAGGCAAAGATTTAAAAATTAAAATTCATTTTATAAACGCAGCAAAATACATTCAAGATATGAAACATATTAATTATTATCCTAATTTTCTATGAGAGTGGACAATTCGTTACACAACCCTTCTGAAGTTAGGGGACAGTTGTGTTAAATCCAAATGAACGTAATAATTGTCACTGCCCGCTCCCAGTCGCCTTTGGGCGTGATTATACTTGATTTTATAATGAAAGTTTATAGTGGATCTGAGATAAATAACTTTAAAATAGACATTTCAATAATATCATTAAGAATAAAGTTCGTAAGCTGCAATTTAAAAAAAAAAATCAGTATATTAACACTAATATACAATATTTGATTCACAGAAGAATCTATTTCGATAAATAAGAAGAAGAAATACGAACCTATATTGAAAATTAAAATTCAATCAAGATTCAAAACAATACAATACAAAATATATAAAAATCGATATTGGCATACATTTGACGTACACAATATTAATTTACAGTAGAATATATTAATAAGTAAACAAAAAATAATAAATACAATTTCTAATTGAGATAAAAATCATAATTAACATCGAAAAATATTAAAACTTATCCACAGAATCCACCCCTTAAAAGAGGGTGACATAATCGGAGAAACAAATCTGCTACCAGCGTTGCATGTAAATGATGATGATTAATTTGTTCTTCAATCACAAGAAGGGTTAAAGAGCGAGGGTAATTCAGCCACTTGTTCCCGAAATTCCGGCTTGAGTTTGAACAGTTTAATTTCAGCCATTTCAGATTTGATTCCCTTTGATGGAGTGAAGATATTTCCGTTTGAGTTGTACTTATTAATTGGAAATGTTTTATCGGAATTTTGAGCTTAATTTATTACTCTTTTTCTAATTACCTATTTCATATTGTATATGTTTGATATATAATTACTAATTATCAATTGATATTTTATATTTTTCAGATATATTCTCTAGTTATCAACTTCATATTACATTTATTTAGAATACAACAACTAATTAGTTATTAACATAAAATTTTAAATTTTTCAATATATAAAATTATCAACTTAATTTTATATTTTTTCACAAATAATTGAAAATTTTCAATTTTATAATTGAATATGTCTCGGATACTATCACTAGTTATTAAGTTTCTATTATGTATGTTTCATAAAAATTTACAAATTATCAACTTAATGTTCCATATTTTCGTAAATATTTCAAGTATTATATTTAATTATCAACTTGAAATTTTAAATATTTGATGCAAAATCACTAATTATTATGTCATATTTTTCGTATCTAATCACTACTTATCAAGTTTGTATTATATATGTTTTTTTATAAAAAAAAATAATAATTTTAATTGACAACATTATTATTTATCACTGTATAATTGATAAACTGAAATATATATATCACTCTATATTTGATAAATTGAAATAATTGATAAATTCTGAAAACGAAACAAAGATTCTTGAACATCGATCTATTCAAGTCGCGGGTGTTACTTGCAATATTCTTAAAACATTTGGGGGAGAGGTTTATATGTCGTTTCCGACAGACAGCTATTATAATATTGACATATACAACATATAGAGTACATGTTTAGCTAGAAATAATATATATGATACATCCATGATAGCGTTTTGTTTCTTTTATTATAGATTTAATGGAATGATATTTAAGTATGTTTTTTAATGAATAAAATAGAAAATGTATTAATTATTATGTAATATTATCACATTGTTTTTTGTTATACTATACGAAGATCCTGATTGTGTTTTAATAAAAGCAAAAAAACGAATGCATTTCTTTAATTCTTTATTTATTTAATTAATTTGTTTATATATTAATTTGTTTATTTATTTATTATATGTTTATTGTTTTTTTCTTTATTTCTTCATTTCTTATTTCTTTATTTTATTATATACTTACATTTACAAAATACAAAACTGTTATAATAAGCATCTAGTGATATGTACATTGACAGTAAATGGAGTCGAATCAGTGTATGCAAATCAAGGAGCGTCTGATACTTCGCCTACATTACCAGTATGTACCAACTCCAAAACGTGATAATGTTCAATAGACTTTTGGTTTTATAACTTATTGTTTTATAATGATGGTTTATTTGATTTCATTGGGATTTTTGACATATATATAATCTAGAGCTTGGTTTAGATATTAACTAGCTTCTGTTCGCAGCTTCGACTGCATATGCAGTAATCGTGATATATTTTATTATATTTAGTGAATAATATCTATATTATTTATTTAGGCAGAATTTGTGTGACCTCTTCAACAATATTCTTTATATTTTCAGTCAATTTACATAGAAGCACAACATAGTATACATGTATTCTTTCTTCAGTATCTTTATTATCAATTTGTGAAAATCCATATGCGTTCGGTAGTTTTTATTGCGTTATACATTGAGACAAACTTAATTTTATAATATGTATAAATATAAAAGATATAAAATTAGATGTATCATATGATATATAAGAAGGGCAAGCCCTTAAACTAAAGGAAGACACGTCTACGAGTGAGATGTACGTTTTGAGATAATATTATTACTTAGAAATTGTTAGACATCACATGTGTAATTAGGATTATACATAAATTATTTTCTAAGAAAATTAATCTAATAAATAAAAAAAACTATTCCGGAAATTATTCAATTAAATTTGAATAATATTTTTTAGTAATAATAATAAATAGAAATCGAAGATTTAATAATTTTCAATTTGTATTAATTAAATATAAAATAATTTTCTAATACATGTTTTTGGGAACAAACTGTTTTTGGGAACAAAAAAACAAATACCTCGTTAAACTAGTGCACGTGCGACGAAGAACACGAATTACACATGATAAAAATCTCTTTAATTTTACAAGAAACATACCTTTGTTAAGCCGTTCCTTAACAACGTTTTTAATATTAGCCTCACGCCCGCTACTGAATTTTGTTATTTAATTGTTACGACTCCACTATCTGAGCATCTATGACTTCATGGGAATTGTTGTTCCGCCATTTTGTTACGGCAATTTGGCTGAAGCGACAATTCATGTTTTCTTAGTAATGATAATGTTAATAGCGTGATTGTGTGACGAGGGCCGTTTTTTGTGGTATTATAACCCTTTTTAATGTTTTCATCGTAGTAACTGCGTTCTTAATATTCTCTTATATTGTTATTGTTTAAATGTTTTGTTTTTTTTCGTATGTTGAACTTAAGTTAGTAATAAGAAGTAAATAATTAGTCCAATATAATGATGAAGAACCTTTTATATTAGATATGTTATTCAATTCTTTATAATATAGCTTTCTTAGATGTCTTATAGGATACTTGTAAACTCTGCCTTGAACCACTTATTAACGATGTAGTACTTATTTATATCCTTTTTATTGTATATAATTTTGCAAATATATATTATACATATATAATTGTTCATAATTTACACTAATAATATGTTTTATAATCTTCAAGTTAGTTGACAAAATATTGTTAAAAAAAGATAAAATCTTGCAGACGATTTGATTAAAAAAAAAATATTTCTCCATTAATATGTATCTAAGAATCCTACTTTATATAATTTATATTTATATAAAAAACAATTAATAAGTTGAAGAATTTTTTTTTACAAATTTAAAGTATTGATAAATGAAATTAAAAATAAACATAATTATTTGATCAATGCTCAACAAAGTTATTTGAAATCATTTCATACATTGTATGTCAAATAAACTGTAGATAATAGGACTGTTCGTTACAATAATGAGAACAGCCGTATTCATATTCATTAGCCGGGAAGGGGTCGCCTGATTGCACAAAGAGATCACTAATTCACTCCCATGACTCTGTCTGCTATTAATGTACTTAGATACAAGTTATGAACAATTGTGGTGAATTTTAGATTGGCTAATATTTTGAAATTTTGTTCATAGTTATCAAAGTCATATTAATAAATATAAATCTTAAATATTTTATACATTATTAAGTTATATTTATTTATTATAATATATATAAATGTTCGATTTTCCCATAGACTTCATGAATGCAGGTTGGAACAGATAATACCGAGACATACAATTGTATCGAATCAATAGCTCGCGTTACGGACGGTTCGGCTTAATTATTGAATTAGCATTTAAATGATTTCGGTATCCATTCATTTGTAACTAATATAAATGGTATGAATAATATTAGAGCACGGCAACGTGCCGCCTCGCTGACGCGAATATTAAGTGCTTTTTGTTTGAAAGGGTGTGCTATGGTAACGTTAAATTTTCAGTTTAGTTTTAAAACAAAACTATAAAGTTTCTTATGTTGATGGTATATACAAGTTGATTATTGTTTAACTTAAAAATAAAAAAATAAATTTAATTATAGTACTATATATTAAATGTTCAATTAAATTAAGTTTATTCATAATAAAATGTAATTAGAAAATTATTCTTTCAACATTATTTACTGTTGTATGTTTATCTATATAGTAAAGATGACTATTTAGTTTCATATAGTTTCATTATATATTATTTTATTATAATTATATAATTAATAGAAACTAAATTTAATATAAAACTATATAAAGCAATGAAGTAGCGCTAGGTAAGAAAAAATTATGAACCAATATTTACTTGAATTTAAAACCCTTTTTTACGAAATTCACACAATGGGGTAGTAATTTAGATGGAAATGTGTAGTTTATGGGATATTTTGTATTCGTTATAATACTTCTATATCAAGCCAGTGTCGTGAGAAAACAGACGTGTGAATGATTACAAATAGAAAAATATCTACATATAAATGATAGCCAGTAGCTTGAAAATATCATAAACGTACGCTTTTACATATTCAACTTGTTCGGCTTCTGTTTTATTTTTTAAATTTACATCTACATATGGCTTTAGTTTTGTTTTTAAAATTGGAATTAGATTGTTTGTTTTTAAATTGTTCCTAATTTAATTCAATTATTGTTTGAGCAAATAAGGTAAGAGTTTATATAAATTTAACTTATATATATTTATAATATTTATATTTTTTAACTGTAAATAATCATAAACCATTGTTGTATAGAAATGATACTATATTGCCAGTTATAAGAATATATTTATTTAAAAATACTTTTCTTAAACAATCTGACCTAAAAATGATGTAAAAATATAAATTTTTAATCTAATTACCGAATTATTCTAAGACAAAAAGTTAATATCTACAGATATCGGTTTCACTTAATACAAATATTATTTTGTATATTATAGTTTTCTCAGCACGCAATAAAAGTACAAAATACATTCACTCACTCACTAACTTACATAACACTCCTTTGAATAAGTTTCTTTTATTTTACATTAAACAACGCATATTTTAAATAATATTATCTGTTTATTATTTCTTTATTTTAGAGTAAATCTTTTAAACGTAAATACTCAGATTTTTTATAAATATTACTATATATTGCTTAAAACTGGCTTTTGACAATTGAAACAATGATAAACTAATTTAATTTAAATAATTTCAAATTAACAACATTAACGGGACTTGAATCTGCCATCTCTGGTATAGTGTTCCGTGGTTCACAAATGATCAGCGTTAGATGTACTGACTGAACGACTGGCGAACTGATAAAGAAAATATAATTATACTTTTTTTATGTATTTGTTTCACTTACTAACTAATAAATAGTATAAATCTAGCTTAAAGAATCAATTTACTAAGTATTAACATATTATTTTTTGTTTATATATATAAAATATATACATATAGCTTCCTACTATGTTAAAAATACAAATAACAAGCAGCCTATTTAAATTCCTCATCCTAAACTTTTTAGCCCTTTCCCCACCTCGCATACTAAGTCCACCACATGAGATGTAATCACCAATTAAACTGTTAAATTTTCAATAAAGGGCAACTTCAAACGATCCTTCACACTCGCTCTGAACCCATTAAAACTATGAACGGAGTTTAAAACCAAGAACGTTACAACAAGGAACCCCTTTGTTTTACGCATGACTAAATAAAATTATTCTAAACTTAATCATTCTTATTTTAAATTAATATATTATAATATGAATAATATAAAAGTACTTATTTTTAATAACATTTTAAAATAATTGTAAATAACTTTTATATTGTAACAATGTTGTAATTGTAAATTGTAAAGAATAAACAATATTTTTGTTTTTTGTTAAACATTTGCGTAATTGTAAATAATAAGTAATTATTGCTTATTGAATACATGTTTTTACAAAACATTATAAATTCAAAAATACCTGTAGTTTAAATAAAGAGACATTTTTTATTTTTTTTCTAGACATTGATGTTTTGTTATATAATAAACAATTTTGTTCAATTTCTTTGACGTTGTTATTGCGTGGTAACTAATACAGTATTCCACTAGTAAATTTTAACTGTTAATATGTATTTTTAATAAAAAAAAGTGTAAATTTATAATTACATCCACACATCTACACTTATAGAATGCAAGTAGTAATTATAATTGAATAAAATTTTATTTTATTTTGATCTTGTTATAGTAATAGTTGGGTATTATATATTAGATAAATTAAAGGTATATTATATCCATATCCTTTTGATAATCAATTAATTTTAATTATTTATTTTAAACAACATATAATCTAGGTATATACATATTAATGTATATTTTTGTCTGATATTTAAGTTAAGACCAGAATATTATAATTAGAGATTTATTAAAGATACGTATTAAATATATTTACATACATTACATTTTTTTTAAATATATCACACCTTCCTAAAGCCATTTCTTTTAATATATTACTTCCAACAAAATATAATATATAATACACATATATTATAAAAATTCAATTTGAATACAGAAAGATCTTATATTATATTACAATATTGATAATATTACATAAAATGGATACATACGTGTAACTCTAAGCCTGTTTTGTAGATAAAAACTTGATCCTAGGAATGATACTTTACTTTTAGTAACCACTTGTAGTTCTCGTAACACACTTACGCCTCTCGCCGCTAGATGGCGTTGAACAGCTCAAACCAATGTGACATCTTAGCAATGTTACCTACAGCAATTACTTAAAGAGACCATAATAATTCCCGTGCGAAAGAAGGCATGCAGCTATATTTTTAATGCATTCTCGGAGACAGGCGAGGCGTGGGTCGCATCACAATTAGGTATTATATGTTTTGTAACATGAGAAATACTACGAAAATTAAAAACCTTGAGGGAGTTAAATAACCAAATAAGACAGCATTGTCTGTGATGAAGCACCTCAATTTTTATTCAGTTAAGGATTATGCGTCGTAAAAGTAGGACCTTCGTTTAATTAACAGTCAGGACGTACAAGGAAACAATGTAACGTACTTAAATAAATTTTAAATGTCAGACAGACAGACTTTTATACTATAGAATATTAATACTATTAAGTTGTATTAGTCTCTGAAGTCTATAAACATGATGGCTTATTATTGCTTTATAACAAATAAATAATTAATAAACACAAGGAGACATTTAAAAATGTCATAATTTATTTTTTGTTGGTATCACAAAGATTGCAGGTTCGAATACAGTTATGATTAATTTTAGATAATATAAGAGTATAATTAGCTTTAAAAATTAGTATTGTCTTAAAAATTTTGGATCTTTTTTTATTATTATTTCTTGTTTTTATTGTAGTTTTCTTCGTTGTTCTGTTTCTATGTTAATGTGTCAAATGACGAAACACACAAACACATACACTTACAAATCGCCCTAAAATAAATTTAAAAAATGAACCAAATTTTTATTTCAATATTTCCAATGCGACAAAAAAAATATTTTCTCTTTCTTGACATTTGTGTTCGGTCTCTAATGATTCTAATCTAAAAAAAGTAGTCGTAGAAACATGTCTTGTGACCTCTTCGACAATATTCGTTATATATTGAAATTTACGTAAAACCATAATTAATTATTTACCTAAACCTTCATCAGAAAGCACAGTACCTATTAATGAAAACCGTACAAAAATCTGCTCAGTAGTTTTTGAATTTTTTGCGTTCATACAGACAGATGCATCCGGGAGAATACGAATAGATTTACTAAAAATAATGTAACAAAGACAGGGTGCAAGTATCGTGTTACAAAAAAAAACATCTTATGAAGCGCAATATCACGTAGGTTCACTGCTTCATAAATAAAATTGTATTAAGAATTATAATCAGTTATATAAAATATATTTATTTATTTTACAATAATTTGCAAGTACATAAGTATAGTATAATCAATATAATTTGCAGTATTATTAAATAACAAATGACGGTAAGAGAAGATAAGATCATGTGTACCAACTTAATTCGCATATTTGTAATGAAATAATATACTAATATACTGCGGTTAAGAAAGAAATTTAGTTCCAGTAGACGCGAAATGATTATCTATATTAATAATATGATGAATAGTTAGTTTATTGAAACACGCTAATCTTCTAAACTATCTGATGGATTTGAATAATTTATTCTTACTAAGAGATAGGCAGGTCCATGAGGAAAGCTATATAAGCTATTACGCTTAGTTATTTCAATGTTAATTAATATCATTATTCAGCGTGTAGAAACGTGAGTGATATCTAGTATTAAAATAATAATTCGTAATTCTGTTTGTATAATTTCAATTCATTTATTTCATTATAACATGTACAATTTAATTTAACAATCCTTACAATAAAACCATTTAAAAATAACAAAAAAAACTCATTCAGATATGAAGAGGAAACCGTAATTCCTACACGTATTTAATGAATGAGGGAGACTGCGTAGGATTCATCTTAATAAAATTGTCATAAAAGATAAAAAAAACACGTGTGACATCTTAAAATGGAAAATTTGAGTCAATGTACTTCATTGTTAGAACTTAGGTAGGAAGATGAAGTGAATCCTGTGGGCGTTATATTTGGATTTAGATAATTATCAGCTTTATTTATATTGTATTAAGGTCTTAAAAATCTAAACAAACTCATAAATAATCATGTTCAAACCATTCATAAAAGGTTAGGTAAATATTTAAATAATAAATTTTACACGCAAAGGCATAAAAATGACAGTTACGTGTTGGAAATATGCAACGGAAGTAAATTATGAGAAGATACTGAAAGAGATCTTTATATTATTAAAAATAACTGAGGTTATGTTTAAAAACTCACTAACATAGATCGATCTCAAATTTAATAACAAATTTTAATGTTAACTTCGTAAATAATATTATTTAATATCAAATATACAATAATATATCATAAAACAAGAATTCAATATATTTAAGATAAAGCGCTAATAAAAATCGACTTCATCTCAATTTTATCTTATCTTTTTTTAATATCATCTCAATTTTATCTTATCTTAAAATTATTTCTTAGATTGTTTTCTTAACATGATCCAAATATCTAATGGCATCAATGCTATATTTTTATTGGTTACAATTACAAAGCAATTTGATCTTAACTAAATTACAGAAACTCAATAATAGATTGTTCAAGCAATAATCTTTAAAATCACAAATCAAGTTGTAAGCAGAATGTTTTCAAGATCACCGTAGGCGGGTACTGAGTCGCTTCCAGCCATTACTTACTACACACGGACACTTTAAATGATCAACATAACACAAAATATTAACACGAAGTAGTTATTACAATAATGTTGTAATATTTTTTTTGATTAAACACTTATTAAAAAAAAATAATAATTATAAAATAACTGAATAATTAAATGAATTGTTACAATTTTAATGTAATACCTACTTACCACTGATATTTTAAATCTTGTATTTAAAATAAAAAATTCTAGAATTAGAGAAATCTGGGGGTTCACAAATATAGAAATAACGATTATAATAACACAAACTCGAAACAGCAATCTCTCGATCTGTCCCGCTTGGGAATCAAATCCACTGTCTTTAACTCAGCAGGTATACCAACTAACCATTAGACGGCCGTCTGAATCGGCCATCGACTGTATTCAATTATGGGTTAATTTTTTATCACTTAAAGTTAGCAAAGTACCTCGAATTTGTAAATAAAATGCATACTTAGTTTAGTCTAAGTTTCGAACTACTTTGTGAGAAATAACAAAAAAATAAAAATTTAAAATTAAAATTGTTTATATATTTCAAAGTTACTCGTTAAACGTGGTAATAGTGTGTCCAAGATGTTACGAATAGCTTCAAACTGTCAAAATAGCTAAAATATATGCCGTTTTATTAACACCGGACACAACAATTGCGGTGTGGGATTCCTTACCCCATGTTTATGGGACACCACGAAGCGTGGGTTGGCTCGGTGGTCCCTGGAACTAATTATTCCTTACCTCATTGGACCTCATTGGTATGGAAGGCAGTGAAGGTAATAAAAACCTTGATAAATTATATTACTTGAGCGTGATACGTAAAAAGTAACAGAATAGTCATAGATAGTCATTTTAAACTTTTGCTATTAGGTTGTTTGTAACTAGATGGTTAATACTATAGCACTACTACTATAGTAGAATAGTACAGTAATCGCGAGTCAAAATAATAAATTGAATAATAAAAACACTAGATACCTCCCGTAGCTTCGCCCACGTGGCTTCCAGTAACCGTGAGTATTTTTAGTCATTACAAAATTATTATTACTGGCTTCCCGCACAAAGATTCGATCTTATTAAGACAAGATTCGTTGATATCCAGTCCAATGGTGTATATTTGAACCAATATTGGAACAATATTGGAACAAACTTTGGCAGCAACTGCACACATACAGACAAAAGGGAAGTTTTCCCCATCCGACTACTATATGTAATAAAGATACTATTTTAAAATAAATACAGCATTGACCTATGATCTAAGTCTTCGTTTGCACAATTTTTAACCTCTTATTGTGGATCCAATTACAAAACCTGGGTGATCGGATAGCTCAGACGAGGTTCCAGGTGACTGTACTTTGTAATCCCCTAGATGTGAAGGACAGATCTTCACGTATCTTCGAACAACATGGTTAAATGTGCCAGCAGTTCCGTTTCGTCACACTATGACGGCTGCGGTAAATGTGTGGTTTATTATATATATTTTGAATATTTTGTAAACTTAATATTAGGGTATTTAACATACTTTATATATACACTAATAAAGATATCTCAAATATCCCAAAATGGATTGACCAAATAAAGTTACCATCATAAATATTTTTATAGAAGTCATTAGTAGGTCTATGATAACAAAAACTGATTGAGTTTTTTGGGCATTCAATTCATTGGTCTTCTATCCACTATAACTAGAACGCATTGTATAAATATCGCTTAGAATTATCTCACCTTCTGTACACGGAATCTTAATAAAGCTTATATAATATGAACGCAAAGTCTTAAGAAACATATACATATACCTTAACAGTTATCATAGTATGAGTGAACAAACTAACAGACACATAGATATAGAGATTATAACTGTGACTTACAAGATGCTTTATGTCATATATAATCCGTGGTTTGATTTTTTTATGTAAATAATGTCTTACATTTAATCGTTAACATTTATTTGATTATATATTACATACTAGTAAACCCCCCGTTAATTCTTGACGGTCTTTATAAGAAATTCCATTTTAAAGACATATGTTGTAGTATATTAGGGCTTAAACTACAACATAGGAATTTTCTATAACATCTTAAACTACAAAATATGCCAAAACTGCAAGGAATAAAAGTTACAGATATATAAACCTATAAACCTACTTTTTCATATAAGATTTAATATTTATTTGATTATATATTTCATATTTCGTACTTCGATTAATAAATATCAATAAAAACAAACCACAGATTAAACATGACACAGATTCCTCAATCAAAACATCTGATATGAGAGACGTTTTTAATTATTCCAATTATCTGTGGCACTTACAATCGGCTCCAATTGCAGCATCCTTGGCTAGTCATTAGCCTGCCAATAGATTATTGATTGGTGCTGATTGTCTCTCTGAAATGCGTACAGCGATGGGTCATTTGCATGAATCTGTGACGATTTTAATGGGCAATTTAGACTAATTGTACAGAGTAATGAAGTATTATAATTAATTATTTTTTATATAAAAACTGACAGGACTATTGTACATCCTCTGATAAAGAAATCGTAGGCGGAAGTGCCTATAATTCATCATAACCAGTTTGCTCGTTTGCCCAACTTTTGATTTTAAAAAATCATCTGATTGGTATAGTCGTTAATGATTGGTAGTCTATTGCGCCAAAGGTAGTGGGTTCGATTCCCACACAGGCTAGTAATTTGATCTTAAGATTCCTATTTTGAGTTTGGGTGTTATTCATGTTCTTTATTTCTGTTAGTAAAACCTCAGACACAAAGATTTCCGCGACACGGATGATTTCTCTAGTTGGGGAGTTGTGTTAAAAAAAAAATTCTTATACAAACTCATCTAGAAATTATAGTATCTATTTTTGAATTATTATTAAGTTTTTTTATTTATTTTAAAAACACTAAAATATATTATCACCTGAACAGTTAAAGAGTAATGCGGTCATGTTTAAAATTAAATTAATTATATACTATGTGATAAGTGCTGTCTCTGTGAAAGTAGTCCTCTATACAATTAGTGTTAACGTACAAATTGTTTGTAGTCATGTTATCTCCGAGTGCTTCAAATTGTGTTTAATTGATAGCCAATGTACGCACGTGTCTTCGTGTCATATAATTATATTATATTATTTTTTATTATTATCATTTTTATCTTCTTATTGTTTTTTGTTATAAACAACATATATAAAATATATTTTTATTAGAGATATTTCGGCGATTGTCTGTGTCTTTGTGTGTTCTGTGTGTGCGTGTGTGGTTTTTAACAGTATAGTAACATACACAAAGAACATTTGATGTCAAAACAGCAATCTCAGGAATACATAAACGAATGTTTCCGGAATCGAATCCACGACCTTTCGTTTAGAAAGCAGGGACAATATCTCTCGTGTCTCGTGCCTGCCTTCTTGACACAGAGATTGTTTTTCAAATATTTCTGTGTGTTTTTGGGTTAAATAAACAGAAATAACAGACACATAAAACACCCAGACTCGTAACAGTAATCTCAGGATTTCTTCATAAACATCTGTCTCCTATGGGAATCGAATTCACGACTTTTGTTTTAGCAGGCAGGGACACTAATAACTAGACTAAACGACCATCCAAATATATTCTTTTTTGGATAATGGACTAATATTATATGCTTTATGATATTTTCTAATTACTTTTAGTCAAATTGTATTGATTATATTAATTTTGACTGATGAAAGATTACTATAGAATTTCAAAAATTTAAAAGTTCCAACAAAGTTCAAATACTAAAGATGAATAAATAATAATTTTAAATACTTTTAATTAACATAAATTATTTTATTTCATCCTTAAAATTGTAAACGTATTTTAATAAAAAAATAATAAGTGATATACTTAAATAAAAAAGGCCTATCCAATATTATAAAAAAACAACACAGGATCGAACCTACGACTGTTGAAACCAGTTTCAATAAAAACGTAAAAAATCAACACAGACAGGTTGAACCTACGACCTTTGGGAACGACAATAAAAATACTATTCATAAAGATTGTATAAAATTAATTAATTAAAATTAATATTGCTACAAATAATATTCGACTTAATATACTCAGATTAAAACATTATCTTAATCACTAATAACTTTGAAGACTAAGTAATGAATAGCTTAACTTATTACATTATTTTACGCGGTAAAGTAAGTAATGTAAGCTAAAACGCACGGCTTCGAACGCCCCATCAATTTATATTAGACCGGTAATAGCCTGAATACTTAGCTGAAGCCACCCCCTAAGAAATATTTTGATATGTTGAAGTTAATATAAGAAAATTTGGGACTCATGACTTACCAGTATACACTGGACTTGAATAGATTTGATAATTTATATATAATATTTAAAAATAATATTTTATTTTAAATACCCGCTGTTATTGTTGTTCACACACAGACATTAATTTATTAATTCCTTCCTTCCTTCCTCATTAAAATGCCTATCATAATCAGAAAGAATTTTTCAAATCCATGCGGTAGTTTAGAAAATTAGTGCGTTGAAACAAACAAACAATATAAGTATACTTGGTCTACGTTTGTGTCATTAGTACTTTTATTATATAGTATTGTTTATTTTTCAATTCTTAGTATCAAGATCATCTCAACGCAGTATATTTCATAGGTAGTTATAGATAATTTCAGAGTTAGCTGATCGCTCTTAATAAATTAGTAGACAACCCATACTTAACTTTACTTTTTAATTTATTAATGCTAATGTAATTAATAAAAAAACGTTATTCTTATATTTAAGAAACAAGAATTATTTCTCTAACATAAAATAAATACTTGCAATAATACTCAGTAATAAATATTATAATCAATAAAAAATATATACAGTTGAATACAGTAAGAGAAACCGTCGCGTGCTCCAAAATCATTACCTTGTTGTCATAAGGGTTAATAGGTCCTAGAATCATACAATATGATAATAAAAGCGACCTTAAGTCTTTAAATTGTCATTACCTTACGATTTTCATGACTTGAGTCTAATCAACGTCGTATTAAGAATTATTTGTAAGTCGTTTGTGAATATCTAACAGCATCATTACGTCGTTTTGTAATTATTTACAACAATTTTTTTCTTAGACTATTGTTTACTTCTACAATGATTGTTAATTTGATTATTATTGTCTATTATGGGACGTTTAAGTAAATTATGTAAAAAAGTTATTTAAAATGTAGTAAAATTACGTAAAATCATTATATTTTATTATGTTATTATCTATTTGTTTGTTTAGAAATATTAATATGGTAATATATTAATGTAACTGGTAATTTTGTACGGTATTGAGATCTCATTATGTTGATTAAAATATACGAATTTTAGTAAAACAATATAGTAAATAAATGTCTATACTAATAATGTTAAAGTTTGTTAAATCAATTGAGATATTAATTGATGTATAATCAGGTAAATTTATTATTTTATTGGAGATAAAATAGTTTAAATTAATAGTATACCTTTTATATTTTTCAACTATAAAAAACTAAAAGACACTAGAAGTAAAGTAATTTAACGCATACAACTTCTTCTATATATAACTGTACTAAAAATTTAAACTATTTTTCAAAAAGCTTTCAAATATCTTTCCATATACTATCCCATTCTTTAATTAACCCCAGATTATTACTTTGTTTTTTATATATTATATTATGTTACTTCTGTATATATGTGACGTCTGAATAATGTTTTTTTTGATTTTGAATTGGATTATCAACTTCTTCAAATTCCCTCGAATTCTTCCTAAAATTTTCTCTAAGGGTTGAAGAAAAAACCTAAACATCAGGCAATAAAAAAAAATCATTACAAAATCATTAAAAAAAATAATAAAACTACAAAACTGTAACATTACGTAAAATCGTAACAAACGGAGCCTAGAAGAAATTTATTGTTTATAGCGAGCAGTCAACTTTTAATTTGACTGAGTTTTGGATGCGTGATAGAGCGTCGTTATTTTTATTACTACTTTTCTTTGATATCATGTCTTTGTTTTAATGTCGTCTATTAGATATGGTACGATAGTTTCGTCACGTGTGACACATTGATAGAGTTCCTCGAGCCCCTCTGAAGTATAAATTTTGTTAATATTATTATACATGTGGCGTCACTGGTGACCAAGCGCGATGTAAAATGATTTTCTTCTTCGTTGTTCATAATTAATTTTAGTTTTAGGGAAGGTAGTAACAAAAAAACAGTTTCACAACAGTACAGCGGTTACAGACAAGTTCTCAAGGAACGTATCACCAACAAATTCAAGAATTAACTGCCCCTAATCGTTAAGAACGTTCGAGATCATGTCCAGGCGAATTGATTTGGATTAACCAATTATAATCACCTGCGTTTCCACGCCCTTTAGAAAATTTTATTTTAGAGTCAAATCACATACTAACTGGTCAAATTAGATACTAATTAGACATTAAGAGCTTATAGTGTATTTCCCATGTGCATGCGTTAGTATTTTTTTCTTTTGGTCATGCTGCCACGAGACGCTGTTGGTCTTATGTATACAGCTGGATGTGTATATATTTATGTGTGCGTATGTTTATATATATATGAACAAACACACACACATACATATATATATATATATATGTATGTTGTAATTTCTTGTTTTACAAATAATCATTTTTTTATATATAATTCTGTTCATTGGCAAAAGTACGTTGTATATTGTTTTCTTTTTGTTTTTGGTTATTTTTTGCATCCGTAGTGTCGATTAAAGGATTCATATAAGGTCAATTTCGTCTTATACGAATGCTGAGTTGTGCCCTTTTCTTGACATCATACAATATTGGCAATATATATATTTTTTTATTAAATATAAATACATATCTTAACGTTTTTAAATGTTTTATTTTGTCTTCATTTAGTATTATATATTTTTTTCTCTTTATAATAATGTTATGTTGTCAATGTTGTGTGTTGTTCTTGAATAAATATTATTTCTTTCTTTCTAAATGAATGTCTTGATATTGATTGCATTAGAGAGCAGCGCCATCTATGTCCGAGATATATAATTTGGATGTACTCATCTAACTAGTATTGAAACTTGGCTGACTGGATTCGAACTACGGGTCTTTATTCACGAGCTCTGAGCATGGAGGAATCGCGGCGTGAAGAAAGACAGTATGTCTAGTTGTTGTTAACCTACTGAGCCAAAGGTCGTTGGTTCGATTCCCATACGGGACAGTTGTTTGTGTGATGTACATCTGTAAATGTTGTTGTTTTGTGTTTGGGTGGGTAACCCTTACGATAGATTATTTCTCGAATGAGTTGTATGTAAATATATATATGTATAATCATGAATGTCGTACACTCCATTTCACGCATATTAACTGAGATAAACATATACATAATATATTTAATATATTCTATTCTTACATCTATTTCTATATAACTGTTCCCACAATAGATATTAATGTCTTGAGTTCTTTCATTATGTTAATTTTGTTTAATTAAGGCTAGTGTCAAAGGCTAAGTAAAACGATTCCGGTTTTATCTATAGATATGGTCAGAATATAAATATTATATATAATTTTAATTATATATAATATTTAATTATTTTAATGATTTATTATTTATTTTGTGTTGAATTATCTTACAAACAAGTTTATATAACTTTTTAACAACTTAATCAGAAAAAAAAAATTAAAATCAAAAATATGTTACTTCACCGACAAAGTAACTTATAAATAATCAATTTAATACAAGAACTAGCAAAATATTTAAATATTTAGAAACCTTTAACCAATAACATATATAAAAGTAAGTCTGTAATAATATTGCGAATTACAAGTAATCTGTGTCTAATCTGAAGATACTTAAAATGGCGTCGATATTAGATTGGTTCCTATTGCATGTATTATGTATTTCATTTATACAACGATTTTGTAAGCGATTGAAAATGAACTAACTGTTTTATTATTAAAATCATAATGACTGCGTTATTTTTATTATATTGATTTTAATTTATTATATTATATATAATATTATATATATAATGGTAAAATATAATATATTATATAATATTTAATAATTAGAGCAATATTATATATAGTTGTTTTATAAAACGGATTAGTTTGTTTGTTTAAATCTTCGATACAACTTGATGAATTTGAAAATTTTTTGATTATGATAGACAGGTTAATGAAGAAGGCTATGTTATTATGTCAGAGTAAAACCGCGGGGCTTAGCAAGTTATTAAAAAAAAATAGTATGAATTTTCCTAAATGTAATATTGGTAATGTCGGAGACACTAGATGTTTATTAATATTAAATATAATGTCTATAATCTTAACCACAGTTATAACAAAATAGTAATATGCTGAAGTCTATTATGTGAAATTGTTTGCTATTTCCTTCGCATAAGTTAAGTTAGAAATGCCGATTCCAAATACGTCATAATTCTTTAACACACAACGAAATTGCATCGCTTTAACGTTTTCAAATTGCATTATGAATTCATTCATTCTTTATTGAGTTTGTTTAAAAGTTATTTGATGTACGTTTAGGTTTTCTTTGTATAATTTGAGGTTTTTTTTATTGCATTATTTATGGGATAAAAGTCATATAAAAATGAAGAGAAAAAAAAGTATTTTTCAATATATTTTTTTGGTTTTTAAGTAATATAAATTTGTGATTCAATGGCTGATATTGAAACGAATTTATTAGATATTTTGATAAACATGTGTAGTTTTTGGTCATTTGCTGTATTTGTAACTGAAGTAACTTCGTTTTTTTCGTTTCTTATTTTTTTCGTTTTTTCGCTTTTTATTTTGTATTTACACTGAATTTTTTTATGCATTGGTCTGAATTTTATAATTTTTTTGGCATTAATTTTCATTTCTTTGTGGGTGTATTTTGTAAGAATTTAATATTTTAAGTTTCTAATTTTAATTAAAATGTTGTTGCTATCTGTTCTTTGTTATAATTTACGATTTAATGTCAGTAGTTCGTTTCAAATATTATAATATTTAATTGATATGTTAATACAATAGTCATTATGGGTATTACGTGTTATTTGGTCGAAGCTTTGAACATTATGTTTATATGAATATAAATAACCAGAAACGACGGTTGCAAGCTGTCTGGCCGCTTTTTAATTATATATTAAAAGTAAATTATAATAATTTAAATATATAAAATGATATTGTAATAACTTATTTTTTTTATTATTTATTTTTTTATTTGATTTTTAATTATTTATTTAATATTTATTTATTTATAAAATTTTTACTGTACAAAGGATTTATATAATAATACTGTATATAAGTGCACTTTCTAAGAATCAACTGACATGATGAAAAAAATATAGGGTAGTAATAGAAAGAAAAAATATATAAATACTAGTCAATATCAAAAAAAAAAAAAAATTAATTAAATGTAACTTACCATATTTTTTATATTTATATTTTTTTAAAAAAAACGAAATTCATTTTAAGTTTAATATATAAATCTTTTAAAGATTAAATCATATCTTCTTACAGATACACTGAAATATAATTTCAGACGACACGAGTCTGGACATTTCTGCTAATAATTTCAATTTCATCGCTGATTATATAAAACTTATTTTACTAGTTTTTTTAAAATAACATGTATATATAAATAGTATATACATGTTATATTAAAGAACTATTACATTTTATATATAATAGTTTAAATATTATTTGCTTTGTGAATGTTATATTTTTTCTACAGCAATATTATAAAGATAGAAGAGAAATGCTTTTAAACAATAAAGTAAAAAATAAACTACTGGATCGGTTTTTAAAATGCTTTCACCACTCTACATTATCCCTGACAAAATATGTTATATTAATTTATATATAAATATGTTATATTAATTTATATATAAATTAATATAACATATGATGTACAATACTAGTATTGTATTGTACTAACAATACTAGTATTGTATTATTCATAGTATATTATATTATTATTGTCGTAAAACAACTTAAAAATGCTTAAAAAATCTTATTAAAAGTCTATTAGTTCCACATACGGTGTAACAATTTTATTTACTTTTAACTTGACTAAGATTAGAATAATGATAAATAGACTGCAGCCTCCCTCCCTCCCTCCCTACAGACTTTCATAATCAGAAAGAGGTTTTTAATTCCTTCCAATAGTTGCGAAGATTAGGTTTAAACAAACAAACTTTTAAGCTATATAATATTGGAATATATAGTCTTATTAAAAATATAACAGTTTTTTATTTTCAAGACAATAAATATATCCATGTTGTAGTTTCGAAGATTATCTTTTTAAACAACCAAACTTTTTCGTTTTATAATATTAGTATATATAAATATCTTATTAAAAATAAAACTATTTTTCATTATTTTTCCAGACTATAATTTCAAATTGTCAGTACGGTTTACTCACATTTACATTGCCCTAAATAGCCAGCGATATAAAATATTTTAGTATCCCTTGATCAACGTGTCGACCTTTGAAATTACCAGCCGATTGGGTTCGAAATATGAATGGTAAATTGGATGGCAAACCTCCCACCCACCCTCTGAACAGCGCTTAAGAAAATTCTATGAATGCAAAATAAGCCACTAACAACAGAACGTATTGTGTTCGTGTTTTGCCTGATTAGAACTTACTGTTGATAGTATTGGCCACTTTCGTGCTTATTTACGATACATGAAATGTCATTTCTGTGATGTTAGTGTCATTTTGATTTAATATATTAATAACAGACTAAATTTTCGTATAAGTTTAGACATAAAATTATATTGTTTTGTGTAAGTTCATGCGATTATATAACTTTTTGAAGTATCGAATGAAGTCGCTTACAAAGTGTCATATAATATCATAAAGCGATTAGGAAATAAAAAGTTATAAAACAACAATAATTGTAACGAATATTAAAGCACTCAAAAGAAAAAACGCGACTCAGTAACTTTTAAAACGTTATATGGACGCAATAAACCTTCGTGCTATACACAATACTTGCAGAAATATTTTTGAATACAGAATTAGGTTTGCCAAAGCGCGGGGAGCAGATAAGGCAGAAAAAAAAACAAATTTGTAACGGGTAAAGTTTTTGGAGGCCGAATGTCTCCCTTGGGTGCTGAATCTTCGTCGCCGTGGCTCGTAAAACGCGGGACGTGGGCTAGCGGGCAATTTTGTCCTCGACGCGACCTATGACGTTTTGATGGAACGCTCCCCGACCGATTCTAGCGAAAGATTCATATTCATAACCAAAACTCGCTTACTGGTGACATTTGCTTTTTAATATAGTTTGATCACTATATTATACAAAAAAATAGGTTTAGTCGAATTAATTATAACAAATAGGCTACTTTGGTCGTTAAAAATAAAATCTCATACCGTGCGAACTTGAAGAAATAACAGAGCACGAAAGTCCTTGCATGAAGCTCGCCTCTTCAAAAGAATGGCACCCGTGTCTAAGCTATCTTGTAGGAATTTTAAATTGGACGAATCGCTCAAATGTAAATGGTTTTCCTTTATACCCCATCCTCTTGGGCAGCCCACCCCCGTCTATTGCGCGCCTAGAGGCGACTGGCATACCAACACACACGCACACATGTTCGCCAGAGCCTACGTTGCAAATCACCAATGGAATAAGATCTCTATGCTTACATACGTCATCTGTACTCTTTCCTCGTTTGCATAGAATCGCGGGAGGTTTAAAGGTGCAAGCTATATTGGTATCGTTAGGCTGACGCATACATACAAACATCACACAGGCTCGCATCTCATCCCGAACATACTACTAGGAGTAATGCGAGTGTGAATACGTAAATACGCGTCGAGATCGTGAGTTCAAAAACGCGAAAAGCAATATGTCTTCATAGCGGTGCAGGAAATCTTTTTGGAGACTCCTAACAAAGGAGTGCGAGTTATCAAGAAAGGAAATCACGTGTTTTTGATGCGTTATCACATTCGAGTTTTGGTTATTTATATACGTTATAATATAAAAATATATATGCTTTGGATCAAAAATGTTTGCATTATTAGTTTAAAGTATTAAAACTAGTTAAACATTCTCCACACACACACACAGAAACATTTTTTCATATAAAACAAATATTTTAAATAATTTATGGTAACAACAAAGTCTTCGAATACTCCTCACGTCATGGTCATAAAGATTTAATGTGTGGGTGAGGCTGATTAATTAGAGAAGCTATCGGTTATCGGGCCGATAGCTTTTAGATAGTAGTAGGGTTTGGCGTTATTTACCCAATACATCCAATTAAACCATAATATTGATATAAAACATAATATTACATGGCACAAATAATTTACCATACTTATATTGTGTATAAACATTAAATAAAAATTTGTACAATAATGTTTTGTGCTATTCACCACAAGATGGCGCAACAAGTCCATAAAATATTAGACCGTTATAATGAAGCTCTAACGGTACGAATCTGTTAGATTTTATTTTCACTGAGATAAAACATTTAGATACTTTCCTCGTTATATTAAAATAACTTTTATTTCCTCAACGCTCTGAAACTTTTCAGTTTTAATGAATGAACTCGACTGCCAATACTTTTTCCATTTACAAGTTAAGATTCAGCTTCTTAACTTTTATATTAATTTATCTGTGAAACATCCAGGAACTGATAAAAATTTGAAGAAGGTTACTATAAAATTAAAAATATTTTTTAAACTTGGAACAGTTATATTTTAATTAATATTATAATAATTGAACATTAATACAACACTATTATTTTTATGTTAAAGGAAAAAGAATGCCTAACTCCGGTAACGATCTAAAGAAAGTGGTGAAGGAACATTAATTTAATAGTTTTGTGTTTTTGTGTCTGTCACATTGCGAATTTACCATAGATTTGTTGTCCATATTGGATAGGGATGGCAAAAGAATATTAAATACAATTTAATAACATAAGTTACAGCATACTTATGTTATGTATTGATATCTTTTAATTAAACTCAAAAAAATATTTTTTTGTGTTAGTTTTCACGATATGCCGCTAGATGGCATTACTTGTTTGTCAAAATACACTACACTAAATACACAAGTTTATACTATAAGACAAAAGCGATATTATTATACAGTCCAGCACTAGTGCAATGACGTCTCTAGTTTTAGGATTGCAATTTTAGGGATGTCACCATCAAAGCTATCGATAAAATTTTTAAATTACTTGTATTAAAAAGGCAATGTATTGAAATAATCGACCAATGACAGCCCTATCCGTTAAGGTTACAAAAACGTTTATTATAGGAAATTTTAATTTATCATTCATAACAAAGCTATCGTGATTCCAGGCACTGAATCACAGCCAACATTCCTACACAAGTCCTCAAGCATCTCCTTCGCACCTCTTGTTTCTTCTACACCCATTTATCACCATTTGAATAAATTCAATATGTACATTGAATTGCGTGTAATTAATGGTTTTATTCGTTTAGCACTTAAAACGCTTTAAGGGCGACGTGTCCAAACATCTTCTATCCTATTCATTTGAATGGTCATGAGAAAGACAGTTGATCCCACAAGAACACCCGCTGGGTTAGATCATTAATATTGATTTGTGGTCAATCAGAACTCTGGATTTTACTTTTAATATTATTTTTTTTCAACTCGAAGGGAATGGTTTTAAGGAGCTCTTTATTAGGGCCTATGATATTCAGTACAATGACATCGATTATATTTTATGTGTATTTACGTAAGCCAGATATGTGGTTATTATCCAAATTTTATGATCTTAAAAATAAGACTTCTTTACGAGATTTTTTTTTTGATGAGAAAATATCAAGTTTTATATATGAATGAAATTATTTAAAACATAAAAATAATACACAAAATTAATGTTTTGCATATCGTGTTACATATATACATGTTTAATATATAATATTATCATTATTAAACACTAAGAAGGGCATACAAAACAATTGATGATGGTAGAACAAAAGTCATACATGAGCAATGATCTGGTCCACGGGTCATTAAGAATGCAGTGTCTTATCTAACTTGGAATAATTAATGAAAGTGTGGATGGAATTGCGTCTTGCTGTGAAGGTACAGTCGGCTTGTGGGATATTGGCACTTGTAATTTATATTATTATTGATTTTTAGGGTTCCGTAACTTAAAGAAAACGGAAATCTTATAAGATGATTTTGTTGTCTGTCTGTCTGTCGAGAGCATTATTAACTTTGGAATAAACCCATACGGTTAGCAACCCCATGGGTTTTATGATGATATTTTTTAAGGAAAGGAAATATAAAAAATATATTTTGAAAAATGTGAAATAAGTTTTGAGAAAATGAAATATAATTTTGAAAATTATGAAAGATAATTTTGAAAAATATGAAATTTAAGTTGGAAAAATGTGAAATTTATATTTTATATTATAATTATTTTAAAGTTATCTTTGAAAAATATAAAAATACCTTTGAAAAACATAAAATATAACATCGCAAAATATGAAATATAACTTGGAAAAATTTGAAATTAGTTTTGAAAAAATCAGAAAAATATTATCACTATTAAAATAGAATATATATACTCTATACAAAATTAAATTATTTTTCTTGATTAAATAAACAAATAATTATTAATGGCAACACTACAGCTCGTTTGATTCAATGCGTATATGATTTAAATCCGTGGCTAGCTATGGGGTGCAAACTATTATTTGAAGATGAGTAATGACAAGAAATCATTGCGCTCGTGATTCTGCACATTCCTTCGACCTTCACTTCGCATGCCCTTTATATTTGCTTTCCTTTGATTGATAGGTTATTGCATTATAATATTGCAAGTTTATAGAATTTATTTATTTATGAATCATATTTTTATATTGTCATCATATAATGTAATTAAATACATGATGTATTGAAAACTATAAATGTATTACAAATTATTTTATATTCTTTGCAAATATATAACGTAGCAATACGATATATTTGACTTAATAAGATTTAAAAAGAATTAATGCGAAATAATCTCTAATTAAAATGATTTAAATTTCTATAATTGTTTGATACTAGATTCCGCCCGCAGCTTCGCCCGCGTGGCTTTCAGTAACAGTAAGTCTTTTGGGACATTATAAAAAGTGAGATATTATTTTTAATTGCCTCACATCCAAAGATTGGACCTTATTAATTTAAGAATCGTTGGTATCCTATCCAATCCTATCCAATGGTGTATATTTGAACGAATTTTGGAACCAACTTTGGTACCAACTGTACACAGACAGACAAAAAGGTAGCTCCTACTATTATATGTAGTATAATAAAGAGTAATTAATATATTTTACTGAAAATAAATATTACACTTTTTAAAACTCTTTATTCCTGCGAAATAATTTTTTGATATTAATTGTTACATATTTAGAAATAAATGAAATTATAATTAATAATAAATCGATTATCAATACATTTGTAATAATAAAAAGTTCATTGAATATGACTTGCCTCGTATATGTCTTAATAAACAGTCATTTGTTCTGATATTTTAGTATTATTAGTTATTACTGGCATGTCATTTAAATTAATCTTTGTTTAACTGAACTTGATAATGTTCTACTTATAAAAATATTTATATATTTTCTGTTTTGTTACTTTCAGACCTTTGGCATGAATCGTTAATGAGAAAGTGACAAAATAGAATAAGTTCTACTCGGTATAAATATTTTTATTATTATTATCTTTTAAATAAAATACATTTCTTTATTAATAGTTCCTCAGAAAGCGATTTCAACTATAAACCACAGTGTGTAACGAAACAATAGTGAAATCCAATTTTACTGTTTTTAAGTAATCTAATTTTACCCTTTCGTCAACACAATTTATACTTTTTCAGACTATATACATATTTAATAGTATATGATTTTTTTTTTGTTGTAACATTAATATTAAAAAGTCTTCTTACGATATTCTTAAATTAAGTACTATGTTATTATTATTGCCTCTTGAAAGTACCCTTCAACAATCGTTATCTCTCAATCATTTTATATTAAACCATATTAATTTATTTATCTGAACCTTTCTTAGGATGCTCACTATCTATTAGTAAGAACCTTATAAAAATCCATTCAGTGCTTTTTTAGTTTATCACGTTCATATAGACAGACAGACGCGGCAGGAGGAATTCATTTTATGTGAATTTAATATTTTAGTTAAACTTTGTATTTTATTTATGTTTGAATATTTTTTTACGTTTATAGCAATAAATAATTTAATTTTTTTTAGTAATTTGTGTTAATTATTACATATAATTGAACATTTTTTTTATATATACAGAAATATTTACTATAAAAACAAGTAAATAAATAAAGAAACTAACAAACAAATAAATAAATATATTTTTTACAAGAAATAAGTTAAACACATAACATATTTAATTATACTCAAAATATCTACAATTAAACACGAGCTTATTCAATGTTCATATCACATTTAATTGAGGTTTGACAAATACACAGCGGCTATCTCTCAGATAACAACATCACACCCGTATTAATCATTCACTAAGTTTTGTTTGACTGCAGTTGACAGCGAAAATTAATTAAAATACCTTTTGAAAATAAAAAAAAAATCAATCAAATGTCTTCGTGCGAGTAGTTTTTTATTTGCGGATTGTCAAAGATTAGTAATGTTAAAAATATTCAGTATGAACTTTTGATGGTATTAAAAGGTTGAGTATCCATGTGGTTTTTTGTGGTTCTTTTCCATTGACTGAAATTGAAACTGGAGTAGAACTTTTCATATGGTCAATTTAAGCCCATTTTAAATATAAAAAATGAGTTTATTTTTTCATTCTACCTCAAAAGAAATAAATAATCTATTCCAAAAATATTTTATTCTATATAATATTTACATTATTTACTCATAGATATGGATTTCCGTGACTGTTTTCATGTTTATTACTTTAATTTTACATTAAAAAAAAACTTTTGTTTGTAGAACCAAATAAACTCTCTTTAATATGAAAAGCAATGACTGTTTACATTTTATTACTTTCATACAAAAAAAAATATTTTTTTATAACACCAAATAATATTTTTGTAATATGAACAGCTATGAAATTTTACTTTACTTTCATATAAAAAAAAAAACATCTTTTGTAACACCAAACAACCTCTCTGTGATATGAACTTCTATGAAGCTGCACTAATCTATGCTTCTTATCTATAACACGTTCAGTAGCCGCTCGCTCGCTCTTCCGTTAGTAATTTGACAGTTCAAATGACAGATTAGGACTCCACTCGGACCACCAAGAAAATTATCAGTCGTTGTCAACCGATACATTTTTGTTTATAAGGCCTTATCGGTTAATTGGAGCTTCTGTGTGATTTGAATCCACCTACATATATTTTAAAGAATTACAGGTAATAATTAAAATGTTTCATTTGAAATACGTTTATATTAAACTAGCGATGTAGCAATTTAAAATATTTGCTTTATATAAAAAAAAAATCCATTCTTGCTTGAATAATGATTTAAAACTTTGAATTGAAATCCCATTCATGTAAAAAAAAAATATAAAATGTAATCCATTTTTATTTTAAGGAATTACAAATAATGAAATAGTTCCATTGATTTAAAATATGTTTATATTGAACTGATTTAGCATTTTAAAATATTAGTTTAATATAACAAAATTCCAAATCCATTCTTGCTTCAATAATGAAATAAAACTTTATAGAGAATTCAAATCTACTATAATCTAAGGAGGTACTTTGTTAGCGGGGGGTCTATTTAATACAATAAATAGTTATATAATTTCACAATACATTTCTCGTAAACGAGTGATATTTAAATATAAATCGAAAGAGCGGAACACAATAGTGTAATCGATAATTGAATTCAGCATTGATGAACTTTACACCGCGCGGCCTCTTAGACGTGACAGATTAGAATGGCATCCATCTTGGAATTACTGAGAGTTGTTACACTTTAGTAATTCAAATTCAAGTAATCTTTATTTAGAAATCACACAAAGCAACCTAAAGAATACGAATATACTAAAGAATTAACAAACAATAAAAACTAAAAGAATTATGACATCTGAAACGGTAAACTCAGCTGTTGCTCTAGTACATGACTCCAGCGCTGATTTTCAGTGGCTCAATTCATATTTAATATGAAAAAGTATTAAACAACATCGTTATCCAAAACACTTATCCAAATTATTTAGGATTGGTTCAATATTTCAATACCTTAAGATATTGCAAGATATTTAGCAATATTTTGAAATCAGAAACAAACATCGTCCAAATAAAAATACTTGATTTAAATAATTAACAAACAAAATAAAAATAATTGGACCTATAATGATACAATATTTTTTTGATTTGTTTATTAAACATGTACTATATTTTTGTTATTTGAATAGACTTAAGGGCCTCTTGGCAGTCACTAACGCAATGAAATAAAAACAAAACCGAATCAAAGGTTCGTTAATTTCTAATTTCATTAATATCCAATGTTCCGCTAAGATCTTATGTTTATTAAATATAATTATTCAGTTGTATTCACGTTAATTATATCGCAACTAGCCCGACTAATTCCGTGACTGAGTCAACAGAGTTCACGCCGCGATTTTCCCATACTCTGAGCTCACGAAAACGGGCTCCAGCGTGATTATATATAATAGTAATCATGATCACGAAACCCTTGTTTTTGTATGTAGATAAATGTTTTTGTATGAAGAACAAAATTTGTATGAGGTTGTAGCACCTCTATAGATATATCATTACAAAGTAGTTTAGGCAAGTCACTGCCTGTCGTCATACTTAATGCCAATTAAAAGATTTTGGATTGTGGATCTTAGTTTGCGTCTAAAGAGAACCAATATCACAAGATTTATCGTGTTCTTCTAAGATACTATATGTACTAATTTGCCTTATCTGTATTATAAATGAAGTAGTATAAAAACTATAACTCATTAATTCAGGAATTAATTCTATTAACACTAATAAGACGATTGTACTTTAAGTAAATTAATTTCTTATTATTTATTTGTTTTTATTATAAAAGGAAAATTTAATATAAAGGTTTTAAAGGTTATTGGGGAATATTCGAATTTTGCAGGATTAATCCACCAAAATATTAAAATTTGTGTTGGCTTGTATTTGCTAATGGTTAATCTTCTTTTTTAATTCTTCTTTAGCAGCCAACCGCAACAAATATAAGTAATTATTATAATTTATTGCGTTCGAACACCAAACCTAGGACTTGTCCATCCAGACACAAAAATTGCTACCGCTGTGCCATAATAGTTAATATTCAATAATAAAATTATCCTAATTATGTATAGAATACCAAGAAACAAATACACTTTCGAATGCTGTAATGCATAAGGATACAATATTGGTTTTACACACAATTAACCTTTAAACGATCACGGAGGTACTATATCATAGTATATGTTCGTCACGAGCATACAAACAACTAATTAATATGAACACAAAACACACTTACACAAAACACACACAAACACACGAACGAAACTCAATATCTATGACACGAAAAATATGACACGGACTGTGCAAGGTGCTTCTTATACAGCAAATATTAATACTTGTGTTATTCTAAGATTAATTATATCTTTTGTTAAATGAAACCTAAACCTAATAAGGACAAATATACACTATATTAAAGTGTATATGTTATAAAGGTGCCTTGTGTTCGTAATTAGTATATCGTGATCATGAACCAGCTGATTTCTAAGAACATTCCACTGTTCTAATAGCACTAGGTTTTGCATAATTGTAATTGTTTAATATACCTATGAATATGTATGTGAGTTATTAATTTTATTTTTTCCTTATATTGATTTTTAATTGTATATTTAAATGAATTATTATTTAAATATAAAATAAATGAATATATAAGAAAAGAAATAGAGAAATGAAAAATAAAAATAAATAAAAACGTATAAATAAGTAGTCAATTCTTTTTTGTATTTGGAATCCCGGTGAAAAACATATTTACTTTATAATTCAGTTCTAAATTATAAACTAAATATGGTTTAAAATATTATATAAATAATATAATATTGTCATACTTATAAAAATAGTCAAAGTCAATGAAATCAAATATATTTAACGTTCACTCAAAACGGTCATTCATTTATGAGTCACAGAAAACTTTTTAAATTACTCAACTCATTAATATCAGACCACGAGCTTTTCTCACGGCCCCAAAGGGCATTAGACAATATTTGAATGACTTAGGTATTTAAGTTGTTAATTTAATAACAATAGACAGTTTTACTTTCGAAACGTGAAGTTTATATATATGATAACATCTGTCGATTAGTCTGTCTGTCTATTATATATTATTATTTTACTATTAAGAACAACTACTTTGGACCCGGGTGTTGCTTGCTTGAATAGGTGATATTTAACTTTATAGTATCAAATATTAACGCATATTTTTTTTTTTGATTTCGTAATCGGTTAAATGGCATAACATCAATAACGAATAAGCAAGCACTTGTATAAAGAATATTGATAATCTTTCGTGTTTGAATCTTGTTTCAATAAGTCTTACTTCAATAAGTCTTGCTTCAATAAGTCTTGCTTGCATGTTTGTGTGGACATGTAAACAAGACACGGCGACAACACACAATACCGTAAGTAAGTAATTAGAGAAATTAAGGTTAAATAACGATTAGCAACTTCCTTTATTTACCGACAGTCCCGTTTTGTACTTAAACATCTAAGTGGCCGTTTCATAATTGTAACAGTATAATTCCTTACTATTATTAAAACTAGCAACCAACAAATTATATAGATTTTTTTTATTCTACAAATGAACATATGACACCCAATAAAACTAAAATTTATTTTCGTTATTGTTAAAAATTCCAAAGTCATATATCAAATTGTTAATAATGAGCTTGGTACCTGACGGTTCGAGATCGCGCTAAGACTTCGATCTAAAGAGGCTGCATTTGCATAAAATCATTAGTAAGCACAATGGTCCGCGGGGAGGGACATGGAGCGAGTGGCATCTTACAATATCACCTGTAAATATTTCACCTGCAACTAAAATACACACCATGCATACTCCATTGATAATTTAGCTGATTAAAGTTGTGAAGGTTCCATACAAAACCAGTAGTGTAAAGTGAATAAACGAAATAGACGTGTTTATGCATAGATCAAGAAATACACGTAGGAGCCAGCGAGCCGCCTCTCGATTATGATTTATCATTGTTCATTAGGCGAGTTTGTCCGCAGCGACAACAGATGGAGCTGATAGCACTTGGCAGGGTGGCCCTCGTGTTATTATTTTTATTACCACTTTTCAAAGAATAATACTTGAGGAATGTATCCTTTAATGAACTTCCCTTTTCGGTGCAACATGATTGATAGAAATTAATGTCGTTTTCTATTGTCGATTGGTGACATCCAAAGATTATGAATTGTGTTGATAAAACCCCACGCATTATATTTAGATTCGTGGAAATACTTGGAACTGTTATTGTTAATGTACAAGAAGATTATTCTATTCAAGATGGAAGTGAGAATAAAATTTATGGACGCGACAACCCTAGTTGTAGTAAGTAATAAACATTTCCATAGTCATTCTCAAAGCGAGCACTAAATCCGCTTACCACTTAAATCTCGTATGCGCTGAGCAAACACTGACGATTCTTAAAACTGTATCTTTAACGCCGTCGTTGGTCGTGTTTGGAACGTAATTAAAGCCCGTCGGGAATTTGCATTCGTTTCTGAGAGCTCGTAGCGCAAATCAAAAAAAAGTCTCATGTTAATTAGCATATTGAATTTTGAAATGTGACGGTTGGCGTGTGGAGCTCATACGGCACAGCGGTGGCCTGATGTTAAGATTTTTATGAGCTCTAATACATGGATATGCGTGTAATGTTTCAACGATAGTTCTTACAGGTGTTTATTGGAAAATTATGTAGATAATACATCATTAATATTCATTGATTTTACCAGTTTCTTTAATACCCTAGAATAACGCTTGGAAGAGTTTTGAGAATTTGAAGTTTTTGGATTAAATTATAGGATACAATATGAACTCTTAATAGAGATAATGACCAAGCCACATCCATGTTATCCTAAACATTAAAAGTAATCGTGGTGGCTACATTTGTGTCTCCGTTTTAATTAATTTGGAGCACGATGTCGTCTTCGTCTGTCACGACATGATGCACGAAGGCTGACTGACACACTTAAAAATGTCAAAAATACTATTCGAGGTTATCGGATGTCTTCAATTGTATAACTTGAAACAACTTGACGTATTAGTTGCGGTCGTGTTACAAAAAGTGGTACCACCATTATTGCAATACATGATTAGTTGGAGAATTTTTTTTTGTTGATTTATTCTGACTAGTTTATCTTTTGGGTTTTTTTTTAAATAGTAAAGATGTATTAACAGGTTTTACCAAGATATTTTTACTTTCATTACTTTTACATAAATATTCAATGTAATAAATGTATATATACCACCAATGTTTGTTTTCGCGTAATTTTTAAATGTAATCTTTGAATAAGATTCTTAATATTAATATCTACTAATAAGGAAAACAATAAGGAAACCTATTTTGCTTGGAAATTTTATTAGCATGTGGATTTAATTAGTCTTTTGCGTGATTTACGAAGCAACAATCACTGTTTTAATTTACCTGTAATCATTCACAGATCATTATCAATGCTGTCTCTTGGAAAATCACGCCGCTTTGAGGAAAACATACAACTTAAAATAACTTCTAATATTATATTCGCAATTATTTAGCGTATTAGCTTCTTAATCAATTTTTTTATGGTTTCATCAATCTCGTCTTCATTATATATATATAGAAAACAACTCCGCACTAGAGAGATAATTTGTGTGTAGTGAAACAATAATCTGTGGAACTGTCCGGTATGGCAATCGAACCCAGGTCTCTTGGTAACCACAAGACCAATCGGCTGATTAACTCAGAATTTTGATAAAAATAGACTCCCACACTATGGTACGGTTTTAGGACATGTGATGTCGCAATGTTCCAATTAGTTGCTCATTTGTGTCAGGCGTGCATTGTAAATCTATTCATTGAACGTGAACAATTGCCTCATTGTACTTGCCGCTCGTGCTTTAGTTTTGGACGTTAACCAAGTATAGGCTTATGACATTTTACTAATCATTGAATCAATTTGTAATTTGATTTAACTATATTTATGTATTTGACATGATTACTGATTATGTAATTATCCGGCTGTACTGACTATAACATGTGAATTTACTATGCTCCGAGCTGATTAATAAGGATCAAGAATTTGTTCAAACTATTCAGAATTCGGATAGTATTGATGTGAGTAAAGGTAAAATTTTGAAACAAAAATGAACTCTATTTATTAGTGCTGTTAGTATTTCTGACACAAACTAAAATTAATGATAACACATAGGTAGCTTAAATATTTTTATTTAAGATAAAATTGAAACAATGGTATATTTTAATTCCTTACTATCAATTCAATCACCTCAGTTAGCTTCGAGCACACCCATCAAACTATACCACAATGGGCACCATGCTACAGCTAAACAATTTCAAAATCAGATCTTATGCATAACGAATGGAGTTGATAAATAGTTTGAATTAACCAATTTAATGCGGGTCACCCATAACATGATGACTTGACTATATTCTGGTAATGATAATTGAACTGGCAAACACCCAGACGTATCTCCAGATCTCACTGCGTCGAACTATGACTTGCTGAATGTTATTTATGATTGTTTTTTTTTTATATCTTCCAACACAATCTTTACTGTTCTGATTAGCTTAGAGCTTTACCGCTGTGAATTGTTTTAAACAGCCTTCGATTTTAATTTAAAAACGAATATTAATAGTAATACTTGTTTAAATTTATCATTATATTTGTTATGAATGTTATGTTTCCTTTAACTTTAGGATATTGTGAATAATTTTTCTTCTTATCTTATATGATAATATAAGCATTTCATATAAAACTTTTTTCATTCTATCAAAGGTTATTTATCATACATAAATATGTAATACTAGTTGTTACCCGCGGTTTTACCAGCGGACGAACAGTTATTCAATATTAAGATTACTAAGACCAATAACATTATCCTTCCTTATGAACCTGTAATAAACAAAATATATATATCAAATTCGTCAAAAATGTTCGAAAATTAACGCATTTAAACAAACAAACTTTTCCACTTTATAATAATAATATAGAAATTTATCCACATACAGTATAATATAAATTGAAATTTAAAATTACGAATGTATGACTTGTCACCCTGATCTCAAAACAGAACAACTCCTGAGAGGGTGTTTCTTCAGCCGCTTCTTTAGGATTATCCCACTCGCAAGAAATTTCAACCTTATTCCAACAAAATAAGATTTATGTAAATAGACTATAAAGAATATCAATTCTCACATTTTATAGATGTATGCATTGGAATTATTTGGAATATATTAATATGTATTAGTGTCTCATATATTGGTTATTGGATTTGTTCATTGTTAGGATATGTAAATTAAGTTATAAATTTGTTTTTCTAAGACATGTGTATCGCTGCGATAGAATCTTTAAATCTCTTATTATTTGGTTTATATTATGTACAGTGTTATATCAAAATCTGTTGAGTGTTTTTTGGTTATTTTTTTTTACTCTCTGTTCATTTAAATATGTGCTAAGTACATTATAATATATAAGTGACATTATTTTAACTTGTATCAAATATTATATATAATTTTTTTATATGTGTTAATATTGAATTATATTTAATACGTTATTAAATATCTAATAAATTCCAAAACGATCTCAATCAGGTAAAAGGCGTATGTTTAAAATAGTCGCGCAAAATGAAATAAATTGAATCACTTATTATTAAATATATAACTAAAATGTTATCCAATAAACACATGCTTTATATGTGACAGAAACTTTCAAAGCTTTCGAAAATCATCAGCCAAAAGACTTAAAGGTTGATCGTAAAATCCGAAACAACGCTAACAATGACCCAAAGATATTTATTGGACGATTTTATTGGTTGAGAAATTAAATGCGAACGTATATCACAATGACTTACTGACAATTTGTGGCGAATTAGCCACAAACAAAAAACATCAAAACATGCAAATACACAAATAGAAAAAGAATAAAGTCGATTATATGAAGTGCAAATTAATGTAAATTATATATATTATTTTAATATTTAAATATTTAAATATTATATTCTCATATAACAATAATAAAAACGGTTATTAGCTTCGAAATTATGAACAAAACATTTTAGTATAGAAAGGAGTTACAACCGATGACAAAGAGAAGGTTATTCACCCAACAAGTGTCAGGAATGCGGATCTGAGTTGAGATCGATTGTTTTAATTGATTCAAACTATGTTCTCAAATGTCAATGTATCAATAAATTAATTAAATATATTATAATACTATCATTTACAAATATAATTATCTTAAAATATATATAAAATATATTTAATTAAATAATAAAATTAATAATTTAATAATGTTACTGAAACGGGAAAGTGAGAAAATAAATTATACTATCTAAATTAGTTAACATTTCGTGAAGTTTTCGTATTTCCATTAAAATAAATATTTATTTAATCACCACAAACAGAATTTCTTATAAAAATACACGTACATTTATTAAGTACTTTTAAGTGTTGTTAATAAAACAAATTGTTGTCGCACTGCAGGTAGGGAATAAAAATAACATCGTTAGTCCCGTTCAGGTTTGGATGTCGTTAGCGACGCCTACGAGACGTTTTATTCACTTGAGGTGTTAGGAACTATCCGGATAATTAAAGTTATCGAATTGTAGTTTTTATTTTCTTGAGATACATGAAAAGGATTATTATAATTTGCAAGTAATACATTAAAAATATGGAGCAAAAAGTTTTACTCAATCGTGATATGTTAAGTTACTCCAAGATAGGTTTTGAGTTAACGGTAGTCTGAAAAATAAACATCCATCACGTAATTATTATCGAAATTTGCCCGACTAGTTTCGAATCCATTCGGGATCCTTATTCATAAGCACTGAGTTCGCATCGCGATTCCGCCATGCTCAGAGTGTATGAATAAGGATCCCGATGGATTCGAAACTAGTCAGGCAAATTCCGATAGAAATGATGTGAGTAGAGCTTGATAATTATAATAATCATTTATCACGAAAGTTTAAATAGAAAAATCATCAATTTCCTAAGATCATGACTATTCACAGTTCCTTGGTAGAAAATGGATCATGAGGATCTGTGATGACAAGACTTTTTTATTTCCCATGTTATTTTTAGATTTTTTTTGTCGTAAATCATACAAATTTCCACGGTCTTCCTTGATGGCTGCTATCCTCAGACTTCAGATGCACTACCTTTTTATGTTCAATTGAGAACGTTAAATAGTTTTTGATAATTACTTCTTCTTATATACGCTTCAAAATAATGGTATGCTTAATTTATAATATTATGCTTATTTAATTATTAACAACTAAGGCTATTTATTGCGTATCAACATTAAATAAAATAACATTTGCGTTCTTTGAAAATTATAACTTTAATCAAATTCCTATCTTTTTAATTTAAAAAATCAGCATTAATTACTTCCTTATATTAAAACTTCGTTTATATCTATTCGTAAATTCCCCTCTAACTTATTAATTTAATAAAATATCAAAATCATTTCTTTAAGGCCTTAGTAATTCCAGCTTTACATTTTAATATACATTAAAATATTTGTAATTTGATATTTTCATGAACATTTATGGTAATTATATAACTCTCTAGAGTCTAGGTAATAGGCAACACTATACAGCAAATGCCAAGCATATAGATAGGTAATAAATTTCAACTAATTACCTATGTGATTCTAGTCTTCTAGTCGGTTATTTTGCATACAATGTTTGATGCCTGTACCTTAGACCACCCACGGTGAGACAGAGTTCATATACATAATACATTTAATAAACTAATACTTACTTTTAGCGATAATGGAATTTGAACTGTAAATGACATTACCATTTAAAATTTAATAATTTCTTGGCAGTATACTGTACTAGCTGTGACTCGCGGTTGTACTCGCGGACGAACAATTTAATTTACTATTATCGTAGCTTAGAGTAGTAGCCTTATTCTAGATATATAACCTTCCCCATGGACCTGCCCATAATAACCAGAAATATTTCTTTCAAATTCTTTCGAGGTTTTCTCATTTTAGCGCATTTTAACACACAGACTTTTCGCTTTATAATAGTAGTATGTGTATATTGATGTATAAGTAAAAATAATTGACTATAATATTAAATTTAAACGTAGATAAGAAAGAGAGAAAGAGACATAAAATGGTAAAATCCAACCAAATAAAACTCACACATATGCAATAAAATCCTCTAAGTCATTTAAATCTCTCTAAACGACAGAGTTATCGTTTAATTTTACTGCAGAAAGCATTTCCATTACAATTGGATGTGACTTCTTGTCATTTATTTTAAAGTGTTTGTACGTTCGTTCCGTGCGTTATCATAAATCTTTTTAAGATCGAACCATAAAGGGAGATAAGGTCGCACCCAATCCGCTAAAGATTGCCCTTTACCGAATTCCCCGGCGGTGATGACGAATTGTCAGACAGTTTCCAATGATGAGTTTAAAATGCAGATATGACAAAAATAGACCTAAAAATATATTATTATATTTGTCCCTTTATATTTTCAAGAAAGCTTATTACAGAACAAACAAACTCTATAACTTTTTTAATAGCAATAGTAAAGTAAAAATTCGATATTTTTAATCTATAAACTAAGTTTAGTGATGTGCAGTATCTTCTTTCTCATCTAGGGTCGTAAATATGATGGAGCGATCCGTCTGTGATCTTTGCAAATTGATTAAGTGTCTGGTATTCAAATATATTATAATAATATATAATATTTAGCGGATCACGTTGAATGTTCAATTAAATTGATCGACATTTCGATTGACTCGCAAATAAAAGACATCACTAAGTGATCTTTATTATTTGCAGAGCTCGTATTGTTATCGATTTTTATTGAAGTTACACTTCTTTAGGATTCTTATTATTTGAAACTCGATGAAACGCAAATTGAGAACGATAAAGAAATAAACACATGGCTTTGAAGAACTATTAATAAAGTCTAAAACACCTATTGATATTAAAACTAACGTAGACTAAATAAATACAATTTTATTGACGTAATTGAAATAATCTGTAATTCTTCGCAAAAAAAAAACTTACAAACCAATATTTTTATATAGATAATATCATAACATTTAAATTATATTGGAGATACAAAGAATAAATTAACAATAGAAACAAAATGTAACCAAAACCAATGTTTAAGAATACGTTTCAAACTCAACATATTTATGTACTACAAAAGAGCTAATTGAAGAGAAAAATATTTAAATGATGCTTGTTCATTTGATTGATGTATTGACAGGTCAGCTATTTAACAGTATAGACAAAATGGTGTAAGACGTAGGGTGCCTTACTAGTTGTTTTGTCTGGACATTGGCATACATTGATGTGTTCTGTGGTTCTCAAAGTTTACGAATGTTTTAAAAATTGAAAAAATTTAAATCAGATAAATACGAATAGTTTGATAATGTTAACTATTTATATGTTTTGAATTTATTACTTATACAGTTGATTTATTATACGATAATTGAGACGACATGTTAATCCAAAAATGTTATGGAACTAGCCAATTAAAAAAATGAGTATAGATTATTTTTATAAGCAACTAATTTATATAACATAAGTAACTATTAGTAACCTGCGCACACGCAGTGAAGTAGCACGATAACAAGACAAACCTCCGAGAAGAACATGTACAGGGTGATACTATTAAAGTATACTAAATATGGATAAATTATATACTTTAATTTGTCCGATAATTTTTATGTATTATATTTGGTTAATAAAATAAATTAGTTTATTTGAATGATTAAATGTTTAGAAGCTTTGACAAATACAAGCGTGTGCGTGTGATCACAATCAGGTTATTTCACTGGTAATTATGATCGGGCGAGTCGACCCGGGGTCAAACTCGAAGTGGCACACGTTTTAAACACGGATTCTTTATTTACGATACCTTATCAATTAGTAAAATTATTCTTTTGGATTTTTGGAATTTGATTCTGCGCTAACATATACTTGTACGAATAAAATAAAATAAAATAAAATTGTTTTAATTCATTAAAAAAGCCTGTTATACCAATGTTTTTTTTACCATTTTCACGACTTCTCAACATTTAAATTACTAATATTAATATTTTACTTATATAATTCGCGTTTATATGTACATTTTTAATTATAACGCGATGTTTAAATGTTTTACAGCAATCGTGTCTGTAAAATGATGATTGCGATTAAAAATATATAATAAATTTGAGTTAAAGCGGTTTTAAAATAATTAAACAAATCTATGACTAATTTAATTTAATTTAATTTTCTATACTTTTAGAGTTAAATTTGCCTAAAATTATATTTAGTCATCAACAAGTATGTTGTACATATTTTCGTAACTATATAAATATAGTATATCGTAATATAATATTGTATAAAAATTATATATCAAACACACACACACAAAGACATCACACTTAACAAAAAAAAAGCTAAAGTATCATTTGTTAATCCCAACTTAAAAATATCTTGATTTTCAACCTTTCAAAATAATATGCTTCATTTTTGAATATTCATTAACAATGATATTAAAAGATTGAATTTAATCCGAGCCCTGCTCCGTGGGTGGCGGACCACGGTTTAAATTAAATCTTAGATAAAGAATCACACATCAATGACATACGGGACTGTCAAATATCTAACAATATTAACATTTACGAGTGATTACGATGACTTGTTACTAACCAATTTGACTTTAAGATGACTTGTTACACAAACTTGACTTACTCGTTACATCAAATTATATTTTTTAATATGTTATATAAAATAACATTGTTTTTGTTAATATTGGATAAATTTTAATGTCAATATTAGGTTTATTGGATAGTTTAAAAAATAGATAGATACTATTGTACTAGAAGCCCACGTGGTCGCTCCTGCGCATATATTGTTCAGTCCTTAGATTTTGCACTTCGCGCTTAACAGATATGGATTCTAATTATTATAATAATAAATAATCCACTTAAAATTACAAATTTTGTTTTATACGAGGGACGTAAGAAACTGAATAGAAATAATTTAGAAGTAAAATTAGTTAACAAATAAAAGAAAAAGTAGAAAAGGAAAAGAAAACTTACTTGTACAAACTGAAGTAGAATTAGAGAGGACCCAATATCTAATGAGGCTGAGTAAGACTCAAAGAAACGGAAGAAGACCACATAGAAAATGAAGTGATGATATTAAAGAAGGTGAAGAAGATCAATAACATGTTATAGCAAGGCTTTTTCTTTTTATATGTTATTATAGTCTTTATCAGTTTCTTTTATTTATAATAGTAGTCGTTGTAAAGCAAGTTTCTTGAAACTGGTCAGTCGTTGAAATACACAAGTATGAGATGACGAATATTTTTATAGTAAGTAAATAAAAATGGAGGTTAGTACGATCATATTTACAAACCTTAAATGGGTATAATTACATTAAATTGTAAAGCAATTTGAATTCAAAAACAATTTTTTGTCTTGATGGGATAATGCAATTTTATGATTTAAAAAATTTGTTAGATCTAATTTACAAAAAAAAAGTTTTATGAAATTAATGAATTTGCAATAAAATTTTCAAAATTAAATTCTAATTGAACAACTATTCGTACAGAGTGGAATGAGTACCAAGTCAATAAAATTATTCTCGTTAGATTCAATATATTTATTTAATGAAATATAGTAAATCCGTCCCTGTACAATGTTACACTTCGGCCAAGAATTACAATCTTCGCCCTGCGTGTTCACCGCCGGCCCACACTCAATACAATGATCTATATATTTGGTCCCACCATCTCATACGATTGATAGACTTTGTATTTATTTAAATATACTAAATAATAAATAAAAAACAAAACGAGCAGTATTCGAACCCGGGAACTTTTGAAAACCGTTTCGTTTCAGGACGGGACTGACCGTATTAATAAAATCAAACCATTATTTACATACATTTTTAGTTACTTATTTAACTACCTGTTAATCATTTATATGTTTACTAATATAATAATTATATTATTACATCTGATAAGATATGTAGAAATCTCTTATATTAATATGTAATATGTAATATATTTTTATATAATATATATTTGTTATATAATAAAACTACTTAGACTATATAAGTATCGTATATTAACGAAAAAATATATATTTTCTTAAAACTTATAATTTTTTTATACCTACTTCACGACTATATGCAGAATACTTTATTATTATTGAGTCCAAATATACGAACCATGACACAGTTATTAAAGGGACACCGATATAAACAATCAGATATAAATGACTGGTTCATCTTAGCTTAAAGGCGAAAATATTCTCGTACAATAAAAAATTTTATGAAGCGGACATGCTCCTAAAACCCAAAAAAGAATTATATAAAAAAAACAAGTATTATTATTTAATCCTAAGTGAAGTGTCGTCTTCATTTTATCAAGCTTCAAGTGTCTATATATTGTTATAACGGTCTGGTCGGGCATAAAGAGTGCAGAGCGAGACCCACGATGTACCCCCTTGTTAACGACCTCACAACCAAATAAATTTGTAACCAAATTAGTCCCAAGCGATAAAATTTATTCGATATACACTAAGAAAAGTAAAAATAACACATTCTCTGTCGGATTTAATAAGAGATACGAGGGAGATACGGCCCTCGAGCGCCTCTTCCGCCCGTTTTTAACACTTCCAATTAATAAAATTGATTTTGTTTTTTAATTAAGCCCCTAACGAAGACCATGGCTTGTTTAGGACCGAATCAGGTATACGAGAAGATTTATATTAGTGCGCAAAGCACAGTTTGAATCTTAAATTCTCATCGCGTGCACGAATACCAAAACATCGATGGATAATGTCTGTAGCGCCATCGATAAAAAATAACATATGTTTTTAAACATATATTTGGAAAATTGTTGTTTAAAACGTATCGTGTTTAAATATAATATATGAACTCCATATTCGAATAGTATTTTTTAAAGATTTGGAATATATTTTGAATATGCTTACAATATTTTTATGGTACTTATTTATAATACTCGATCACGGAATGAGTCATTAATAAAATTTCAATTCAAACAACTTTCACATTAAGCTATTATAAAAAATGTAGAATTCGAAAATAAATTTTAAAGTCAGACACATTTTCCATCGTTTAAAAGCTGGTAATTTCTCACAAAAAGTTCCATTCATATAACAGCTAATTATAGTACCGAGGAGTACAGTCAACCACAAGGTTTGTCAATCACATGCAACCCTTAAGCTAATATAAATAAAGTTTATTATTCTACAGAATTATTTACTTATTTGCTAAGGTGTACTCAAGCACGCATGAACGCATATTTGCTGGTAAAATGTATGAACGAATCTTTGCAGCATTTTATAAATTTGCATATGAAAGTGTAATTAAACAGGGACTGTGTGAGTTCTGAATAATGCATTTTATTTAAAATTTTAAGTCTATTACTGGCCTTAGATTTGTAAGTTCATATATTTCATAACATAAAAAAAGTTATGATTATTAAAATAACGTTTGCTTTTCTAAATATATAATCTAAGGGCTACAATTTTTATTTAATATTACAATAATTTTACTTTCTCGTTTCGTACCAAAACATCTATAAAACAATATTGTTTTAATAAAGTTTCTGTGATTCACTTTCTTTTTAAAATGTCACTAGTTGATTGCAATTCCACTTTAAAAGTGAAAAGTGCAAAAAATTACGTTATTTTAATATAAAAACCAAACTTTTTTAAACTATGACGGTTTTAAGAGTTCATGATATGTTAGGACTTATAAACACACTAGAAAAACAATGTCCAATTCAATTAAATAAAAGGCTAAAATGGTTTTCATACATCAAACTGCAACAAAGAACTACACTCAAACTTCCATACTCCATGCATAATACGGTCAAAGGCAAAACAATAGCAGAGAGGTCCTTGATTCAACAATTAGGAGAATCACAGTAATTACGAATTGAAAACGATACCATCATTCAAGTTTTTTATAAAAGCGAAGAAACAAAAGCAACCCTTTGACACGTGGCATTCAATATGTTAGAGGGACCGTAGGGTGTAAACATCCTACATACCAGTAAATTGTTTTGTGTATACTAAATCGCAGTTATGTGTGTTTGTGTTCTTTTGAGTAGGTGTTTTTTATTTTATTTATCGGAGAAATTAACTAGTTAATATATATTTATAAAAAAGTAGCATATTTAATTTTTTCTAAGATTTTTACGAGTATTATTAGACTATAACTATTGTACTGTTTAAGGTGAAACCAATTTTTTTTATTTTTTTACCAAAACGCCAATGTTGCCAAAGTATCCTAAACGTTGAATTATAATTAAAAGCGCGTGTTTTTGACATAATTTCTATATTAATTTTCACTATAAAGACACTTTATATCATGATAAACAATTCATACGAGAAGCTTTAACAGATGTCAATACAGATTAATAAAAACTTATCCCAGCAAACAATGAACACGGTTTTAAATCCAGTAATTACAGCAGAATAATTATCACTGTAATCTGCAAGGGTGAACAGATGTGCTCTACACCGGGCCACTCGGCGGCCACTGTAACGTTAATAATAGTTTTTTTTTACTCTTTTGACTATCAAAGCCCCTCTTTGTAATTAGCCATAGCTCTGACGTTGATTCTCTTAATAATTATGCGAACCAGTTGGATGGCGGACGCTGAGAGTGCTCTGGAATTGTTACTAGATTGTGAGCTTCAAATATCATTGGTCTGTAACAATATGGTTCTTGTGTTGAAGTGAAATGTCAAAGTTTTGTAGATCAAATAGAATTTATGCATTTTTTTGTCCTTCGTTGTGTTTTTTTTTAAGTAACAGATTATACCATGTTACTTTTATTTTTATTAATTAATTTATTTATTTGTTATTTAATGCATATATAAAATAATAAATAAAATTTGATCTTGATGCCATAAAGCCATTCTCTATTAGCCAACCTTAAAATTTTCAGGAGAGGACGTTAACAAGCGTGCAAAAAAAGAGGAAAAAAAAGATATATTCTGTTATTTTATGAAAATAGTTGCACTATTGAGAAAGTAAAATTAAATATCACATCTGCGGAACCACACTTTACAAAGACTTAACAATTAACCCTTCACAAATTATACGTAATATTTAAATATTTTGACCCCAGGCGATGGAGAATAGTCCACGATGTAGTACATTCATATTTATTACATCGCGCGTGTAAGCGACTGTAATAGAATAAAGCCATTGTGCCAGAAGGGCTGATTTAACCCTTTCATAGCTGCTAAGAGAAAGGACTGCTAATAGTCTTATTCCGGCTAATGATGCCCTCCCAAAGGGTTGTTACTGTTGCGAGATGAAGTGATAAGTCAGTTTATGATTTTCTCTCATCTGTTCTTGGGGGTAGCTTTGTTAATTAATACGTTGCTATTATGAATATATTTTCATGTTTCAATAATTGTTTTATGTATATTATATTAAGCTAATATACATTTAAAAAGTTTTTTTTATTTGGTAGGTTTAAGGCTTCTAAGTAATGAAGTAAATAAATAAAATTTAAACCATTAATAATAATAAAGTCTAATCAGTATTCGTTTGTTCAGCTGCGGATTTGAATAATGATTTTTTAGCTTTTTTTAGGTAAAAAAAGTAATTGCATAATATTATCGCCCCTAACCTAATAACAAACAAGCACCCCTTTGTTTATCTGAAAAAATTGCTTAAGGGCTGAAGTATGATAATGATCATTTTTTTCTTCAAGCCTGATTGCGTATAAATGATCGAGAGAAAAAATATTATAGGGATTAATCTTGTATCCCAATCAAAGCTATGCAAATAAAGCAGATGCGAACGTGCTTTATCGGTAACGATTTTATTATAAACAGCTATAATATATTGTTATTTATGACTTCATTTTAGGTTTTATATAACAACCTTTATTTCTAACGTATATTTTATTATAAAAGTGAGCGAAGCGAAGATCTTACTGGTCAATAGTGTGTATCCTTGCTAATATTACTCCTCCTAGGCGAATAATGGTAGTATGTCGAAAATTGTCAGAGTTGTCGAGGACGGTTCTTTATAAGTCCCGAAGATTTTTTTGACATTTGTGATTGTAGTTTCTTATTAAATGGTCAAAGTTTCCCATAGAGTTAACATATGGAACCTTTTAAAATTGCACGCACAGATTCTTAGTAGGCTTAAGATGATAGCCACTATTTACTCTGCTATCACCTTTAGAATTCTCTTTCAGCAAAAACGCTTCGCTCAGCTCCACCCGCCGTGCACAGTGGCGAACTAGTATATATTTGTGTTCAATTATAATGATATAATTTGATAAATCAACTTAAAGAAAATTTTTAGACTAAAAGAACAGTTAAATTATAATTAATTACTAATTAACCTTGTCATCTATGACATAATATTTGAGATTTTAAAAAAGATCTGAAGTTAATTTCAATTTAAATTTATTCTCGATAAAATATAAAGAATGATGTCTAAGTTAAATAATCAAAACAAAAATATTTTATATATGTAACATAATTAATATATAAAACTAGTTAATGTCCGCAGATTCTCCTTATTAAATTTCAATATTCTATGTTATACATTCTAAATAGATAAGTGCATGTTAAGCAAGATTTTTTGCAATATTTTTAACAACATATATTATATTTCAGTTAATAACCATATTAATCTTTTGAATCTTCCTTAGAAATCACATTATCGGTGAAGTCCGTAAAAAAATATTTTTGGTAGTTATTGAGTTTATAGCGTTTTTACATACAGATAGACGGAGGCTTCATTTCTAATGTAGAAAAATATATTTAATTACTGTTTTAAAATACTAAAGTAGCGGTTTCTTGGAATGACATCTATTATGTTATAGGCAGTTATACCGTTATGGATAGATTAATTATTTATGTCATAACAATAATATTTATGTGTATAACTTATCGTTTTTTAACATGAAGTAGTGATAGAAAAAAAACATTGTATTTAAGTTATTTTTTTTTTTTCGTTTTAGTATGTTGTGTATTTATTATTCATGTATATGTTTTATTTATATTAGTATTAATTATAAATGTATTTTTTTTTTGTCTTTTGTACACTTATGATATTATTAGTATTATTTATAATATCCGTTTATTTGTTTGTTTGTTGCCTTGCATGTATATATTTTTTATACAGAAAAGGTTTAATAAATAACTTTTTAATTAATAAATGAAAACTTTTCTATAATATTAATCCACCAATAACTGGAATGATGTACAAATTATATATGTTAAATATCTATAGTCGAATATGAAATACACTTAAAAGCATAAATTGCAACTATGACGTCACTAGACACATGTTATCACTGACATGAGTTAATTTGAACAATACATAAAAAGACAGTCACAATAATAATATTCTTGGATTTCTTAACTATTTATTTATTTCTAAGAAAATCCTATGGTTGAAGGTTTTCTTTTTAAAGTTTTATACTATTTTCTTTCATAAATTTTACTTAGAAATTTAATCCATCCAGCCAATAAAGTGCTTAACAATAAATAACAGTAATCTAACACCGATGTTGTTACCTGATGTGCTACAAACTAACATAATTTATTATTGAATACAAAACTACGATAGTAAAACTAATCAATATCGTAACGCTATTTTTAATTGGTGTCTTCTTGACTAATGAAAATCTATGATTATTAAAAATGTTTTACGAGACGAAAGGCTAAAATTAATTGAACAAAGTTGTGTTGTTTTATTTACGGCCATTATTTTTGACGTTTAACCAAAAACTATGTAGTACCTAAAAAAAAATAAACATTGTGATTAAAATTAAAAAAAAAATAATTTAAATAAAAACAAACACAAATTGTATTGTAATAAGAACTTAATACAACTGTCTAAAGCATTTGTCTTTCCAATTTCAAAAAAACAAATTAAAACAAATTAAAACAAACAAAAATATAATAATAGTAACTCTCAATAAGTTTGTCTAAATATGTGATTCCATATTCAAAAAATATTAACACAAATTAAAAAAACATAATTATTGTAGTATTTAATGAACCTGTCTAAAGCATTTGAATTCAAATTAAAACAAACGAAAATGTAATTATAGTAAGTACTCAACATATCTGTCAAAATGTGATTCCAAATTGAAAAAATATCATTACAAATTCAATCACACAAAAATATAATTATTGTAGTCAGTATTTAATAAATCTGTCTAAACTCTAAAGCATTTAGTATTCGAAATTCAAATACAAATTCTAATTAAGAAAATACGATGAAACATAATTGAAAATACATAATTCAAGATATAAGCCTATCACACAAATCACATATCACAATCACATCACAATCAAACCGGTTAAAAAACACACAATATCACACAATGACATTCCAGAGTTGGATTAATGATGGTCGAGTATACCCCAGTGACTTACACCTACTTAGTTGACATTATGTAAATACAACTCCACTCTACGGTGTACTCATTATGCTAGAAGATTCGTTAGGTGAAGAAACACATGTTGTTTTATCGGTTATTGGGAGGTGGGGGATAAGTTTTGGGAAGAATTTTTTTTTATATCTATTTTTGGTTTATTATACTTCAACATTGAAGTATTTATAAAAAAAAAGTTTTACTCATCTGAATATTAAATAAATTCAGATGTGTTAAACATTTTATAAATTTATATTAATTATATTTTGTATAAATCATTCAGTACTTTTTTTTAAACAAATTTTATAATTATATTCTATATACAATCTTTTTGTACGGTAGATAATACCGTACCGTCTAAAAAAGTACTAGATAATACCGTATTTTTTTTTATTAAAGTTAAAAAAATATATTTTTAAATTTAGAACTCCTTACAAAACTTTCTATCAACCTCACCTCAATCACAATAACATCTCAGCTCACACAATGAGATGATTACAATCCGTACCTATCTATACTATACAATATAATATAAAAAATAACAACGAGATGGGTATTTATTCGTGGGCGAGAGAAAACAATAGACGTTCCCTCCTGCTCTAATTTTAAGATACTCTTAGATAACAATCTGTAGGATGATTTGATTAATTCGAACTAGACTGTACAAAGAATAGGTAGGGTTAAGTATTTTTATTGCTGACGCGTGTCGATATTAATCTGTGTTTGCTTGTTATTAATCATTCCTAATGATTTTTTAATGGATAGATTTAAATTAATAATTGCATAGTTCACGGACGAAAATGTTTATCAAAATTTACATAAATAAGTTTGCCCGAATAGTTTTGAACATTCGGGATCCTTACTCATAAACTAAAACGGAACACAGCGGAATCCCGCCGCGATTCCGTCATACACAATATTGACCTGAGTGCAGTCGCATAATTACAAATAATAGCAATTACAGATCACAAAAGACTAATTATAATAATAAAATATTGATTGTAATATTTTATTTTATTTTATTTTTTTTGTTATTGCACACATATATTGCCTCATTCACAGGTCTGCTGGAAGAGATTGGAATATAAAATGGCAGTGCCTTTGTACGAGGTACTCTTTATACTTTTTTTCCTCATTTATATTCCGTGTGTACATAAATTGATAAATAAATAAAATAGTTTAGTTAAGTTTCTGTTACTATTTGACTATATAGTTATTAAAATGAAGATAAACAATGACATTACAGTAAATGGATTTGGTTATACTGTCATATTCTATCTATATTTTAAAAAATGTCAGTATAACAAAAAAAAAGTGTTTTTCTTCTTGTCTTCTTAAATTAAATTAATTATTTTGATTAGATTAATTATTTAGATTAAAGCATTTGAAAAAATCTTTACGTAATAATTATAAATCTGAACTCTCTCTATAAAGTTCATAATGAAAGTCTAAGACAGTTTCAGTAAATTCTCCCTCAAAGGTGTTATAAAGGCGATCAGTTTTCTGCACCAATTCACTTGAACCGTATCAATTATGGTAATTCCACGTTTAATTTCCTGGCCAAGATTAACTAAACCCCCCTTTAGTAATAAATTTGATTTATCTGAAGAACTTTTAAAATCTCAAATCCCCAAAACGTATTAATGACTCTTTATATTATTTTTATATCGCTTATTCTGATTCATATCTTATATTTTTGCAATCGGTACATTTTTAAATTTATCTTATTATTACATTCAGAGATGGTTAGTACTTTAAAGCTTAGCTAATGCTTTAAGGCTCTATTATGATATAATATAAGTTCTAGATCAAATATGGTAGTAATAACGTATTTTAAAAAGGCTTGTATCTCATTGTCGTATATTAAACTATTATATATAATTATCCAGCTACGCTCACGTAAATAATATAGGAACCAGACTAGTTCGAACCTACTCGTGAGCTTTCAGCATGGAGGAATCGCGGTTAAAACTAGTTTTAAACTCACTATTTTTGGAGGTCAAGTAGAGTTTAATTAATTGGATAGTATTAAAGCTACATTAGAGATCTTTGAGATACCACTAAACACTAAATCAATTAAATTTTACAAGTCTATGACTGTCAAATTCAAGCAGATATTTGTCATATCAAGACATTTTGAAATTTGTATTATATACTTCTGGGAAGGCATACATGGCTATATACATACACGGCTTACTAAATAACTTAGTTGAACGATTTTTGTAGACGGTATTGTAATGCTATGTATAAATACATAGCAGTGCTCTAGAAAGCAACCAGCATGCGCTCGAATTAAACGCTTCTAAACAATTGAATTACTTGAATTTTCTCGTCGTCTCTTCGAACAAAAGCGTTATTAAATACGTAATTATTTACATTTACTTGGCGTGCAAGGTTTTAATTCAAAGTTTCGAGGGAACGTCCAATTTAATTCTAGTCGAACTAATTGTTGGCGTGGGTTGAATAATTTTGTTTACTGTTTTTTAAACGACCCAACCCACTTTTCTCATTATTTTTGTATGTAATTATTGTTTTTTTATGTATAGGTGTGGTCATTTTATATCATTACAAATTAAACTAACACGTGCAAGATATATAGATCTAATGTAAATTAATTACCTCAAGTCAAGTGTGTTCTTATTTAAATTGTTTTTAATTGTTTCTTAAAAATAACTTTATAACTGTATACTTTTAAAACTATCTTTTCACACTTGTTCTTAACCTAAGAAAATACTTTAAATAATTGTTTATACTACTATTAAATTATTGTTTACATGTTAAGCATCATGCAATCACTAAACTACATTATTTTCATATTAATATAATTTTAATTTTATATATTTGTACTACACGTACAGATTAATTCATTTAACTACTTAAGTAATACAGTCACAAGAACAGGACGTACTGTAAATTTTATTGCCAAATAAATGTTGTTAAAATGACTCACATTTTAATAGCATGGAAAAAATTCTTGAGCTGACTAGAATAACAATATTAAGGAAAGCCATTTGTTACTTCGTTAAGCCATCTGTTTTATTACGTTTATGTGAATCTTAATCTAAAAGTAGCACATAAATATGTATTATTTGGTTTTGTTAAGTATAAAAATTTATAATATGCGATTACAGGTTTGGAAATACTAACAGTCTTTCTGACCGTAGTCTATATGTTTATATCTGTATATATCAAGCTTCTGCTTTAAGCCTATTTCTCTTTTTCAGATATTACCGGAGGAGCCATCTTGATCTGTGCTGTTTGCTGATGATATAGTTTTTAACCTCTCAGAGGTATCAGAATACACAATACAGAATGAAAACTAAACAAAAATTCTTCGGTGTTGTGTCGGATACTTCTCAAAAGGAGATTGGAGGGAATTTAAATATAAAATTACATAACTGATTATATATGTTATTTTTTATATATTTTATATTTCTGAAGTAAAGCCTGGTTCGTCAATATTGACAGCAGTATAATCAATGCAAAGAAGCAATTATTGCTTTAACTCGCAATGAGGACATGCAGATATTACGTGGCAGCGCTGGCACGGATTGTCCTAATTGCGGAGCAATTATACGTAATCGTTCTTAATGTAGACCCTTTAGCGAAAAGCGCTTTAAAGAACTAACTGAGAAAGGTTAAGTAAAAATAAAATTTAAATTTCGATGACCATTATCTGAATATTAATGATGTTATCAATATAAACAAACAATTAAAGTATTATTTTTGTGAGATCTTTATCAGTCACGTCGATTGATTTACATTGTATTTTCGTGAAGCTGTTGAAGTTGAAGATTTAAGAAGCTTAAAGCGCTGTATGACTTTAAGCCAAAGGGTGTGGGAACAAGCTTTAGCGAATGTAACGCGAAGACTTAATTAATCAATTTAACCTTTACTAAGAGTATTGCGGCATTAAGTCAATTAAATGTGAAATAATTATCAACACGTTTACATTTTATCGTACATTAAATTATTATATTAATATGATAAATGTTAATTGAATATCGTTAAAACTTGTATGAAAGATGTGTATTTTGTGTATAGTTAAAAGATTACAATTTTTTCTTGTGGTTTATAGCACACCCAAGTATTTGATGGTCAAACCATGTTTAATTATGCAAATTACTTTGAAATTGTTATGTTATTATAGAATTACGTTCATCCACACCAGGAGGGCTCGAACCTGTGGCCTTTGGGAGGACACGTCGAAGGTATTTTTTGGTTTCCTTACAAGTTAATTCAAAGTCTAAAGTAGATAACTTGAAAACGAAATTTTAAGTAGATCTCGAGTTAAATTGTTGAATGAATTGTTATTTTCTAATTGTTATTTTTTAAGATTTCGTGACTAATACTTATCGACTTATATCGGCCATCTTGACTCAACACTCTCAAAAATGTTTAAGTGTATGTGACAGTAACAACTCATTTAGGGTTTAGTATTCCAGACACGAGCTAATTAAATACTTCGAACGGTTCCGGTAAAACCCCTATAACATTTTTGAGGAAACTACTTAAAAACTATTTTTCCCCATTGTAATCTATTATTATAATATTTTATGGATAACTAGAGTTTGATAGATACTTAAACCTTAGTTAGATAATGTCAATTTTAAATTATAAACCGTTAACCCTTTCAAGCTATAATTATTATATTCGTCAGTTTCAAACGAATGTTTGCGTCCCGAATGCGTAATGAGTGAGGCTTTCCGAGTATCGGGTTAGAAGTTATCGGGCGTGCCATCTAACTATTATATTACCAAAATACCACTTTAAATGCAACCCGCTGTAATCCTATAATTAAGTTAAATATTACGTGAACAATGTGCGGAAAATGCATTTTCGAGTTCATATGAACAAAGGAACTCCCTACGAATTGTAGGTTTGTGATTTATTCACACTACACTGCGGTTAGACAGATGTTTGAATACAGGGTGCTTATTATACTTTAATGTATCTTTGTTAAGTTTTTTTATGATATTAATATGAATTTTAATATTTAAAATATGTGGTATATAGTTTTAAGGCATTTTATTAAATGATGAACTGATACTTGCGGCTCTACTCACGGACAAAAGATTTGATTTATTATAAAGATATACAAATAGTAGCGTAATACTAGATATGAAGTTCTTCCTCATAAACCTGCCTGTATATTCAGAAATTATTTTTCATATCCAGAAGATTAGATAATTATTTACACAAACAATCAAACTTCTCTTTATAATTGTACTATTTTTATATATACACAGTAGTTTATAATTCTTTGTCATATCTATTCTGTACTTCTCCTTAGCTATTGTTAATTATGTTTGCACGTACACTATAGCAAGGCACCGCTAACGTGCAATATATTATAACATTAGCATACGTATATCGGACACCCACATCGTTATATCGCGAAGTAGCCGGATCGAAATGTTATTAAATCGTCAATACACGAACTCTATTTGAATGGCGTACCAATGTTACCAACGATATTTAATCCTATGATAGGACAAGATAATTAAAAAGTTTTTCAACTTCTTTAATAAATGAAATAAAATTATTATTTCCTAACATCTAATTTTTCGAAATTTACTTTTTTTTTTTTTTTTGCAACAGTATTAAGTTTATTATAAGCCATTATTTCTACTTAATGCCAATTCCATTAGCTTTATACCATCCTGTGCTATGTAGCTCAGCGGTTTTGCCAAAGCAGACCGCGGTGAAACTACTAATGTATGGTGTAAGCCTTCCAAGTAACGGTTGGTGATGCGCATAACATCAGCGCGCTATGAATTATTGATATCCGCTAACGAATGTGATAAAACACTTGTCTCGATACGTATAAGGATGTCTTTAATTATTCACAGCTTACCAAGAGGTAAGCTCATTTTGGCAATATTCCACAACTTTCTTGCCAATTTCTTCCTCATACAAATTTCTATCCAGCTTATTTTTGGTTTGAATATAGCTAACTCGACTTATAATATACCGTCTTATAGTTTGGACTATAATATATACTGTAATTTAAACAAAGGCCATTTATATTATAATCAGAACAAAGTGCTTTTGACCGTGACTTGAAGTCATAAGACATAAGATTTCGGTAGAATATTAGATCTTTAATTATAATAACTTAGTCATACCTTAATTACTATGATCAACATTGGTCTTTTGTTATATAAATTCAGATATTTTGACTGTCTTGAATGGGGTAAAAACTTCCCCATACAGAGAACCGTAGTGAAATATATGTTATAGCTAACTTTTAAACATTGATATCAGGCTAGAAGCTCACCTCTAGCCTGAAATCCTTTTTTCTCCAGGTGTCAATTTCAAACAATTTAACTTGTCCTTAAACGCTTAAAGAATTTGGATCTTCCCATACTTGCAGTTGTCTATAAGCACCACGGCCAATTTGCAATCAGGTCCTTTTTACCTCCCAATCATATAAAATGGTAATTCTAACCCAGGTAAGGAGTTTGATGAAATGTTATAAAAATTGTTGTCTGGGACACCTTAGTTGTATTTATTTCTTGGACATAAAAGTTCGCTAATTCAATAAGTATTTTATGAGAAAAAGAATTTAATCACTCGAATAAATAATATCAACGGCTCATAAAGTTTTGGTAACGATGCAATAAACTCTCTTTTTTGACATTTTATTCACCATACCATTTACGATCAATGTAATTATTAAGTTAAAAATTTTTTAAATAAAACTATTTTTAGGTTTAAAATATACTGTAATACATGCTTTTTTCGCATACATATTTTTTAAATTCACTAGAAGTTCTTCAGATTTAAGATTATGTACTAATCTTCTCTTGCATTCATAGAAACTAGTTGGTAAAATACTTGTTTTTAACACAATAAAAATTATAAGATCCTGCGATATTCGTATTTTAATGTTTGACAAAAGCAGGATGTGTAACGAGTGGAGAACGTGAACAAACGTAGCGATTAGACAAAAGCTTTGACGGCACACACTCGTTTTGGAGACAATCATTATGAGAAAATCTTACAAATGACTAAAACACAGTAATAAAGACATTCATAGATATATGCGGTGTAGTTATGAACAACACTCACGTTTAAGATAAATATCTTAGACAGAATAAAAGTACCGCTTCATATCAAAACGCGGCGACTCCCTGTTGTTATTAACGAGCGAATTTTCAAAACTTCTCGTTATTAAGCAAGACTATGTAAGATCAAAAATCACACAAAACGCTCTAGATGTTTAACACAATTACGACTACAACGTCCAAAAGTTCTTGTGTGTTATATTAAGTACATTATGCTTAAAAAACGTCAATGTTTAGTATACTGTACCAAATATAAGAGTAACAAATCAATGAATATATTAACAAATAGCATTCACTTTAATGTGATATATAAAACAAAGCACAAGTATTAAATACATAAGCTTATTATTTTTATATTCGCGCATCACATATGTAACGATTTAGATAACCATATACGGGAGGTTTAGAATTAGAGAAAGATAACTGTAGTCTTTTTGCTTCGCTCGGTGCTGCTTTATAATCCGTTTAAGGAAAGTAAATAGTTACGGAGCGCATATTTGGCACCGTGTAGTTCTTTAACTGTACCGCTAAGCACATGTTTAGCTCCTATGTAGTTGTGACTTGAATTATAAATATTTTGTATTGATATATATCATTTAATAAAGCCTGTAAGCATGGATAAAGTTGCTTAATTACGTAAACAATTTTATTTCAAATATGTATACTTTAAATTTATTGCTTTGAAGAGACTTCAGACTCTAAATGTGTACGATAAAACCTCAGGATAGGTATATTTAAAAGATGACAGAGCCGGAAAGATACTAAGCGAACTCTGTACAAACTTTTTTCTTGATCAATTTTGGAGTTACAGTTAAAATTATTAATACTCGTTAAAATTATTAATATATAAAAATAAATTTTAATTAACCAACTAACAAGCTATATCATTACCAGTTCTATGATGTTCATATATTCACAAAAGCCTAGAGTTAGAGCTTTAAACGTTAAAAATAATATTAATTATATATATAATATATATTTTCTGTGAATGGTTTATTTATATGCAATTCTTCATACATCTAAATATAACTTTCCTGTAGTTACGTGTAACAAGAAGTGTCCAAGCACCTGTTTCTAGATCGCGACCGAGAAATCTTGATCGTAGCGTTATTTGACCGTCTCTCCCGCATTTTAAATGCGCCGTGCATTGTTCGCAGGCCATTCGCGCTATCGAACCAATGAGAGCTGATATTCGATGTATGCCGCTATATAATTATAAAATATGCCTCGTCCTGTGCGCCACGATTGACAGATGGCCCAAACAATATATACAAAATAAAACGTATAATACTAAAGTCATTGTTTTTATCAACATTTACTAAATCCTATATGTCTTATTAAAAATTCTAACTGCGTTTATTATTTTATTTGCAATGTTAGGTACATACAGAATACTTGGAATGATTATTTTACGCATTACTCATTCGTATAACATAATACTATAATTTGATAACCATCTAAAGGTCATTGAACTTAAGTTATATTTATGCAAGATGCGAACAAAGCTTTTTTTAAAACACCTGCATTTAGAATTTCGAATTGATCTCGTTTTATGACTGCAATAAAATAAATACATGAAGCGCATTGAAAAAAAATTATGTTGACCCTTTTAGCTTTTAAATTCATAACATTATTTTGTATGTCAGAGCTGTTAAACAAATTATTTTGATTATATAGTATGTGACACACATCATATAACTTCATGATGTATTCTTGGTGAAATCAAACTATATAAGTTACATTTTAATAACTAAACTTCGAGATCTATGATTACTATTTTATATATTCTCGAATTGTATTTTGCAACACGTTTCTATTTACATTTAATTTTTTATCAAAATAAGGTTGTTTGGAAGATATCGCTATTTAGCGATAAGACCGCCTTATTGTTTACCTCTAATGTCTCCATACTTCTTTTGACTGTATTTCTATTTATGTGGTGTGCAATACAGAATATTATTATTATTATTACTATTATATATAATTTTCCGGCTGTACTCATGTCTATACTAATAGAATTGGCTCCACTAGTTTCAAACTCGTTCACAGTCTTTCACGCCGCGATTTGGCGATGCCAGGAGCTTATGTGTAAGAGCTCGAATGGTTTCGAAACTAGTCAAAAAAATTTATATAGTATTGACGTATTTACAGCCGGATAAAACTATATATAATATTAAGAAAATATAATTTAACATTTTGCTAAAAGTTTTTTAAAATAATTATTGTTTATTTTCATAATCGTATGTTATTCTGCTCTGTATTTGTATTAAAGCCTCCGTCCGGTAAATTTATTCCGCATAAATATTATTAAGTTGGCACTACACCAACATCTCTAAAGAAAGAAAGATAATGAGGCGAGAAACTTGCAAATGTTAACGTACGTTAATTTATCACACTAGCTATTTAAGGTCATTGGACCCTTTAAGGGTCTTAACATACTATTTTATATAAAGAAAATTATTAAATTTATTAGAGAATTTATGTGCTTGAACACAATATTAATGTTTGAACCTTCGTGATCTATAATTATCATCATATATAACTTACAACTTATATAAATACTATCGGAATTTGCCTTACCAGCTTCACGTGTCTCGCAAACCGTTCACGTCACGATATCGCTATGATTCCAGTATTTTTGAAACGAATCGTCCAAAATTCGATAGCATTGACGTGAGTGCGTTTAATAAATATATAATTTTAACACAATATTTTTTATTATATCCATCGATATATTTTTTATTTCTAATAATAAATAATTGTATGTATTAATGCTATGTGAAAAATTGCAAATAACGTACAACTTCAGTTGTCTATCAATCTCAAGTTGCTGGTGCGAGCTTTGTCTTAAGCAATGTTTCTTGTGACAGCAACAGTGACTCACGCAATACGTATATTAACTGACTCATGAAATGTGATGACAATTAGAAATTGAAATATATATATATATATATATATATATATATATATATATATATATATATATATATATATATATATAATGATAGAGTTATATTGTTACAAATTTATATCAGAATAGCACCTAATTATCAAAATTTAAACCGAGATTTCATTTAAGCTATTTTCTAACTAGATAAAGGAATTAAAGCTTTAATATATGTGCTTGAACTCAATAATAGGAGTATTTGGTTAAAATTTTACTGAAAAAATCTATTGCTATTTTCAATTCACATCGTTTCCAATAAATATTAACATATTAATAATCAATAAAAATACAATCACGGAGTTATAAATTATGTAGTCACAATAACTTCAATACAACACCATATAAGACATAACTTAGCTCCCACAGTAAAACATTAATATAATATTCTGCATCCGACCCTAACAGTTAGCCATACAACAAATACCATTTCGCGCATCCGGCTATGCGCTTGCGCATTCATACCGCGATCACAATTTGTGACAAGAAAGCACATAACCTCATTAGAAACCTAACACAAATTGAGAGCTCTTTATCTAATAATTTTATTATACATATTCAAAAGGGTACCACTGGTAATGGTTGAAATGACCCGCATTCGGCTTTTAATCGTCCAATTAACATTTAGAGTCACGTTTTTGAAAGACAATAGCCATCTTTGTGGGGGCAGCGTCGCTGGCACATCGGCAGAGGTAAGCTACACATATTAATGTTTGTTTGTTAGCGGTAAAACACCTATGTTTATTGAGGTGATGTAATAATAGAAATATTTTGCAATTTATTTAAATAAATTCATATATGAGCGTTTTAGTATTTATCATATTAGTCATCTAAGTTTAGATTTCGGTTTAGATGTCTGTAAAAAACGTGACGATACTTCGCAATATATCTCTCAGAGTGTATTAAGTGTCAATTCAGACACGAGATTAAACTGCCAGTACTTGAGCTAGTAAATCTATTGTCGCGGTCGAATGTTACCGGTAGCAATAATCTGACAAGTAATTTAATTAATCTTAAATCGATGTACTAATGATGATAACAGACTTCATTTATATAATGTGTTTAATTTCATTCTTTATCGGTTAAATCGCCAAAGTTTTTGACAATCTGTTTTTTGGCGAGGTTAAATGTCAACTCTCAAGAAATTTGATTGGTTGCCACGAAATCAACCAATCAGATAGCTTAATCAGAGATTTGACATAAAATGTGTTAATTTTATCCAATCAGCTTTCATAGAACCAAATATTACTCAACTCTATGGACTAATCTATTAATTAAGAACCGTAATACAGATTTGGTTAATAAAATAAAGATTGATTTCTTACGATTTTACCGTTCTAACCGGTGACACATCCTGATTCATTAGTAGTGCCCAATTGTATTGTTCTCAGAAATCAAGACCGTTGTTTACAGCAATGGGCCATTCAAATCAGTCGGTTAACGACACTTCAGAATAATTAATAAGGCCTGATTCAAACCGGGGCATTATTAGCTTTCTAATCTTTATAACTGGGCCTCATTTTCTATGTTGGCTGCATTGTTTTATAGAAACTGCAAACTTGTTTAAGTGTTTTTTTGTAATATTTAAATGTTTTCTTTAATATATTACTGTCACATTTATTAAACTTGTAGGCTGATTACTGGACGTTTAACACAAAATGTTGTAACCTTTTTAATATATTTATAAATAAGAAATCTTATCAATATTATACAGGGAAAAAGTTAATGTGTTTGTTGGTTTGATCGCGTTAAACTACCGGATGGATTTGATAAATTCTGTCAGATAATGTTAAGGGAGTCTATCAGAAAAGCTAAATAGGCTATCTAGCATTACGCTTCAGTTTTAAGTTATCCTAAAAGAATAACTAAATAAAGTTGTTCCTCCACGAGTGAAACCGCGAAAAACAGTTAGTTTCGTTATAAATGTAAACGGTTATATAACATTATACACACCGGTACTTAAAATTAATTCTTATAATTAATAAAAACTCCAACATTCGGTAAATTTGACAACGAACATCAGAATAGCAATGAAGACCCACGCGTGGGCAGATGACAATTTATATTACCTTAAATGAATCAAAATGTCTAAACATATTAAATATGTAAATCACGTAAATTTATACACGCAATAAAAGATCTAAATTCAGTTTGTACATTAAATATGTTTAAAACATTTAATTATGTAAATACAGAAGCTAAAGTAATCACTGAACTTTTGGTAACATATTAAGATAATGAGTAATTTAATGACAATATTTAACCTTAGTAATGATTTAGTTTAATTTAAGGTAATTTATTATGTCTTTTTTTAAAATCTAATTAAATAATAAATAAATATTAAATGAAGTATAGTATATCATAGTATAGTAAATATGTAAATAATTAAATTCAATTTAAATGAAACTTACAACTCTTAATAAAAATAAACTAGATGTACTTAGTTGCTAACAGGTTCTATCAGTTCTTGAGATTGCGTCTTCTAGCTTCAAGTACATTGGTTAGTGGATTAAGCTTAACTTTGGAGATGTTTTGTAACCAATAAAAAATAAATTTAATTATATTACTTCAGATTAAAGTTATTTAAGCTGAAGTCCATTTTTTCACATTAATAATTTAGTTTTTTTTAATAATTTGTCTAGTTTCACATATTTTATTACAAACAACCCAATTTTTTGTTTAAACACAGCCAATAAAGACGCAGGCTGCGGATTATAAAAAAACTGAATGGGAATCGAACTCACGATCTTTGGCTCAAAAGGGTTAAAAACCACTTACCATCATACCAAATAGCCGTCAAAATAGGATCCAGTAATAGTGGAAAATTTTTACATAACAAATTTAATATGTTATTTAAGTGCTAATAAGTATAATTTAAGAATGATATTATTGTGAGATATAGTTCTAAATCATGTTCCAATTAAAACAATATTATTACCAAATCATTTAACATAAAATCCCCCCAATTTTCAGTACAGAAGGCGACGGCGCGACTTCGTACAGTGTAATGAATTCAGGATAGCATCAAGAAGCATCATTGTTGTTATTTATCTTGATTTATGTTTTAATATTTCAGTCGCGTGACAAACATAAGCTTATTATCTTGTTACTGAGCTTTTTAAAGGTATTTGTTAGTTTTAGATTTCCATGTTATTCTGATTGTTAATGATATACACAATCTGCCACTAATAATAACAGTAATTATTTTCTGATTTGTCACTTTCTCATTGACGTTTACGTCAATGGTGTGAAAATGACAAATCAGTGAATAGGTTGTACTGGCAGTAAATATTTTTATCAGTAAGGGGAATATCTATACTAATATTACAACAGGTAAAAAATTTTTTGTTTGTTTAAATGCACTAACCTTTGAATGTATAGGATTTATAAAAATATATATCGGGACTTTATCGCGTAAATAGTTTTTAAGATACGATACCTTTTTATTTATCCGAAGTTTTGAACGAATTGCACCGATCGTGGTCACGGGTCGACTCCTATGGGATTTGTAAAAACTCTCTGATTATAATAGCCAGGTTCATAAGAAAAGCTGTAGGCTATATAGTATTACTCTACTACTAGTAAATAAAATCTAGTATATTATTTTTCTATTGTTAATTTTTATGTTGTATATAACTTGTTGTTTTAGTGCTCAGTTATCTGACTGTCGATTCCCTTACGAGACAATTTTTTGTATGTTGTCGTTGACATTAAATCATATCATAATATTTATAATTTATTATTATTCTAATATGCGAATTGTTTATTCAAACTTTCTCTAATCTAAATAGTATATATAATTTTAAAAGGTTTTATTATAGACTGTTCATCTTATCTTCTATATCATGAACATCTTTATTAATCATTCTTATTGGGTACATTTGAATTTAGTATAATGTGACCGCTGCTTTAACCATAAGATTACACACTTCAAATAAATGTAAATGACTCATAATTCTTTATATTAAAAATAATTTCATCTTGTAAATAAAGAAATGTTGTAATCAAAATATCGATTTTGATATGATTTTAAATTTATTATTTTATTCCTTTTTTTAAAGTATCTAATAAAATGTATTATTTAAAATATATTTGAGTAATTAAGAACATCATTAATATTAATAATTACAAAGCTAAATTAAAATCATTACGATGGTTTGTATACTGATTCTAATGCGAAAACTACATACATATATAGTTAAGACACTGGCTATATATGTCGCTCTTTTTTCTTTTGTTAGTAACAAGCAGTTTTATTAATAACAAAACCGTCAACTGGATTACGTTCCTCGCATACTGAATATATTTTTAATTGTTATGTGTGTCCGGTGGAATAATGATAACTTTTGTCATTCTAGGAATCTGTGCTCAGTAAAATTGATGTTTTATTACTAGTATTTATATATCGAGTAGAAAACACTTTATAACCATCTATAAATTTAATCTCATATCAAACTTCTGTACAATTTTATTGGGTAGTGCAATAAAAATAATCCTAAGTTATTACAATTAAATAAAACTGATATAAAGCTATTTTATTTTAATAATGTAATTAAATCTAAACAAAAAATAATCATGAGTAAAGAAAAATTAATGAGGATATAACAAGACACCGAGTTCTTTCGTCATAAACTAAACCAAAGTCATTACTTCTTGGATTTCCCTTTCATACTGCACTTGGATCGGATAGCATTTAATTGATCCGGATTTTCTTAAACACAAACATCGACACTAAACGTATATATGTATACATTACGAGTTTAAAACCAAATAAAACTCACTTGTTCTATAAGAACTAGCAATGGTATTGCAACACGAGTATTCCTTAGAATGTAGAGATGTTTGATAATTTCAAATAACTCTATAGGTAGAGATATCTCGTTTACTTTAATTTATTTTCCTCGGGGAGGTGTCTAATGACCTGCTGCGTGTGGCCTGACATTCTTATCGAGTAGAGGCGCATTGATAATATTTTTTGAATATTAAAGTCAATATCGACAATCAATATCATTTTATGTGTATAACTCTAGACATTATTTAATATAAAGATAAATTTAAGATAAATTTAAGATTGTTTAATTTTTATTGTTAAAATGATATGCGAGTTGATCAATAACTCAAAGCACTTTTATTTATATAATAACTCAAAGATCGTCAGAGATAAATACCGCATTAAAATAACACGTTCATATAAAATTTGTAAGATAAGCATCTCAGGCAACTTGATGAGTCACTTTACATTAATTAATTGCCATTAAAAATAAAATAATATTTTTAAAGTAATTAAATATTTATAAACTGAACGAAAATAGTTTAGCTATTCAAAAACTATTAGCAGTTAATTCCAAGAAATATGTTGGTTACATTTCATCTAAGAAGGCGCTAAAAGCAATGTTGCTTGGTCTGCGCAGACACACGACTAGACAGATGACAAAAAATATATAAAAACATATCGTAACACTTGTAATAATACACTCTACAACACAACACAAAACAAAGCTTTACTACATTTAGATTATTACCAATTATATATCTAATAACTAAAAAAAAAGTGTACCTATATATAAATATGAATGTATTTTGTCTGTGACAGTACATTCTGAGTGGACCCAATATAAAAAATAAAAAGCTCCATGTCCCATCCGAGGTGTAAAATAAACAGTCGGAGCCGCCATTAAGAGCCGGTCCTTCGCTTGTATTAATTTGTATTTAAGTGTATTGAACAAGATAAAGTAAATATATGAGTACGAGCTGGGGTCAGGACGTGGTTTCTTTTTATGCCGTTGCTCTCTAAGAATTAAATATACACCAAAAATTGCAATATTTAATAAAACTTTTATATAAAAACTCTTTTGATCCATAATTATTATTATATATTATTCGGCTGTACTCACGTCCATAGTATCGGATGAATGTGTTCGTAACTAGAAGAGTAAATTTTATCTAGTTACGAACACATTCATCAGCTCTGAGTATAACGTAATTGCAGCGTGAATAGTTTATAGTATATATAATTATCCGGCTGTACTGACGTCAAAATTACCAAATTTTTTTCGTGCACTTCTAAACGCATTCGGTCTCCTTATTCAGAATCGCGGCGTGAAACGTTCATGCCGCGATCTTGCCATTACCCGAGCTCATGAATGGTTTCGAAATTAATTTCGGGTACCTGTGTTATTGCAGTCAGTACAGCCGAATATTTATATATAATAATTTCAATATAGTATATAATTAATAAATTAAAACTATAAATAAAGATAATTTATATAATTCTTTATCTAAATGAACTATGTGCACTATTTTCGTTCATTTATTTCGTTGCCAAAAACTCAGTAATTGACATTAATTTATTGACTTCGTGATTTGTAAGAGCGAATTAAAAAATATGAAGCTCTAAATAACTTTTTACGCAAGTAATTTTGTTTTTATAGTAGATTTAGTTATACAATTAATGATTTTGAAAGATTTATATAATGGAGAAATGTTTTTAGAAGCAAATGCTTTTTATTATGCGATTTTCAAAGTAAAAATGAGTTTTAATATCCATTAGATGAGTTATAAATCGTCAGTCTTGTTAGATATTTGTATAACCTTACGACAATAACTTCAAGTTTCCTTAAATATAATAAAAATAAAAAACCAAACCAATATATATTCCAATTTGTCAATAATTAAGGTTTATTTTACACATTTATCTTTATTAGTATATTTATTTCCAAAACGATAACAGAGTATGGGCACTTTGGAATCAAAACACGTAAGTATAACTAAATAAAATCGTAAAATGTCACTTTGTCCACACACATTAAAAGTAATGACACGAAATCAAACACCGTTGTTTTTTTTTACCCAAGACCCGATAAAATATTTATTACAATTTAAATTTTATATTATCATATTGGATTTAATATTTAATTTTAAATGATTGATTATAGATTAAAAATCAAAAGTATAACAGTATTTAATAATTATTATAAAGCTTGCGATTGGTTTAGTGGGTATTGGGTAGTGGCTGCTGTTGTGCCAAAGGTAGTGGATTCGATTCCCATATAATTGATTCTATGATCCACAAATAGCTGGAGTCTTGGTGTTATTTATGTTTTTATTTCTATGTTTGTTAAACCCTCCATGACACAGATTATTTCTCTATTTCGTTAGTTGTTTTGTCCATAAAAAATAAATAAACAAAGATAACCAGCCAAAATTTATGAACTATCAAGTAAAAAACATAAAATTTCTTATAATGACAAAGAATTAGTGAGGAATATCGAGGATCAAGTTAAAATTAACTCCGTCTTATTCGAGGCGAGAAATTAAAACACTTTATCCTTCTTTATGTGTCATTTACGATGATCGTAAAATTGAGGTTGTACCCTTTTTTACATTACAGGAAGATTTTTTATATATTTAGAAAAAAAAATCTCTAACTTATTATATAGCCGATGTTTTTCAATATATTTATATGTTATTAATTTACATTCAATGATCTTAGGTGGTTTATATTGAATTGAGTTTTGGTTTCAAATAAGTTTAGTGTTTACAAAAATTAGGCTTTTTAACTTTTTCAATGGAATAAACTAGTAATTTCATGGATAATCTATTGTATGAATAAGAGGTTACATTTTGAACAAGTTTAAAAAATGCTGAATATTAACATCAAACTAGTGAAGAATTATGTGGTTTGTATCTGGAAGGATTGACGGAGCAATGATACGACACAACAGACAAAGATACAATAAAAAGTTATGGAATCTGTCAGATTCTTTAATTATTATAAGCTTTAAAAGCCGTTAAATTCCAAACAATACAGTAAAAAATATGTAGTTCAGTTATCTATATTAATATTATACAGTGAAGTTTGTTTGTTCAAATGCCTTATCTTCAAATACTTTCTAAATATACTAGCATTAGGTCATATATATCTTAGTTATCCTAACATCCAATAAAATCGTATGCAAGTGGAACCGCGTGTAACACCTAGTAGACAAAGAAACATCATGATACAAATAAAAAAAATCACAGAACAAAAAAAACTGAACCATAACAAAACAATGAAAAGCATTCTCAATTAGGCTCTGAGATGCCAAGCGATGTTTCGTATTGATTAAGTTTGTATAAACATTTCTTTAGAGATATTATAAATCAAATACACGCGGGTAGAAGTCATTTATCAAGACCGCCGCTTTCCACTCCATTGTACCATTAAAGATTCTTTAATTGTTATTTTATCAATACAGATACGTATAATTAGTTCGTACACAGTTGGAATACTGGTACTATAATAAATAACTGTTTTAGTTGGAGACACATATAATTTATTGTAGGTTTTATATCTTATATAAATGATAGTATACATACAAATTTAATTACTTAACACCAGTCTAGTTTATTCAATACTAACTGTTACAGGCGGTTTCGCCCGTTAAGACTTCGACTTTATAATATTTGTATACATTTGTAGAAAATTCTTATTAAAATAATAACAAGGATACTACATTAGATGCTATAAGGAATATAATAACTTTGATACAGGTATGATAAAAATATATATTAAGTAAAATTCAATATAATATTAAGTATAACATCTAGACAGTCGTTTAATTAAAACACAAAAGCGTATAAAAAATCATTGCTCGTAGAAACAAACAAACAAATTGTTTTTATCTATTTAATATTCGTAATTCAAACTAAAATTCATCATATACTAAAACCTATAGAGATCTCACAAAACACACGTGGTCTAATCGAAACTAAAGACCCAAACATTCCTTTGTTTAATTATATTATAATGTAAATGAGCCTTGAGATATCCAAATATTTCAATCTTTGGGTTCAAGCAAAGAATCTAAGGTTAAAAAAGCTGTTTGATTAATTCGTTATACACTATCTAAATTAAATTAGATTATTCAAATGATTTTAAAAGCTTCACACGACATTTTGTTTATTATAATAAGAATAGACGTTGGCCATTATTAAAAATTGCATTATAATATATTATTAAAACTAAATAATATACTAGGAAATATATCTTGTATCAAAGAAACGTGAATTGAAATTGTAATTCGATATACAAAATGTTATTTTATAAACATTAGTTTTATTGACGTACATGTCACTTGAGAGTTAAATATTTTAAGTTTACTCAAGTTACTTTATTTTACGAGGTGTTGGATATTACTGATAGTGTTTTATACAAAACACAATTTTATATATGTAATAATTTACTTTTAAATTACTCAAAACATGGTTTGAGATACTAATAATGTATCAATCTTTGAAGAAAATAAGATCTTAATAAGCAGCTTAAATAATCGTTCCAATTAAAAAAGTTATATTACTGTCAAAAATATTAAAATATTTGACAGATTATAAATAAGTCAAATTTAAATAAGATTAAAATAAATCTAATTTTATGTTTTTTTTGCGAGTTTTTTTTACGAAAAAAGTCACGTATATTATATCTTCATTACTAAATGTTTACGAGTTTTCTCGAAAGCTACACGTGACATAAATATAAAATTAATACAAGAGTGCTGTTAGCCATTTAAATATTAACTAATTTGAATAATGATTACTATTATTTTATGGAAATTACAGGATTAAGACCAAGTATAAAAATTTTATTGTTGTTTTGAAGATGTATCGACTCTTAAGAATATTAAAAAAATGGTCAGATTATACTATTTAAATTATACTAACGATTTCAGAACCAAATAAGATGAAGATATACTTGGCTTACATGCCACTACCATATAACTATAACTAAAAACTCAGAATTTGATTATAAAGAAATATATTTATATGATATTTTATTTCTATAAATATTGTTTTATATTTTATCTTTTTTTATTTTATAACAATGACATTTTACCAGGATACTATTTTGAATATTTTATATATTTATATATTTTTACAATGTCGTCAGCATGTAGCTCTGTTTAAGATTGATATATGACAATAAATGTCAGTGAAGACTTCAATATTAAAAATATTATACAATATATTTTTTATGGTGACTCATGAATTCCAATCTAACGGGTAATGGAATGTGACATTAATATGAATCTAATTAACGATTAATTCTAGTCAGCATTGACTAAGTATTCGCTGTTCAGTGCTCGAGTTAGACGAGAATACTAATGAAATATAAACGCGATGATAGTCAATTAATGTGAATTACGAGTCGAGTCATCGATGACAGCTTACTTAATCATGCATGAGCTTAAATAGCTTATTTTAGCTTATTTAAGCTGTTAAAGAACTTTAATAATTAGGTATACGAATTAACGTTTTAAAATTCGATAATGTATTGTACATTTTTTTTTAATTTTTAGATAATCTAGTTTTATTATCTAAAAATATACGACTCACATTAAATATATCGGAATTTGCCCAACTTTAAGCATAGCAAACCGCGTCACTGGTTTAAACAATAAACATATAGTATGTAAATATATATATTTACATACTTATTGGATCATAAATAAAAAATACATTAATTTAAGGCATACTATTCAGCTATAATAATTTCTAAATAGAGTCGTTGAGAACATTATAAATACAAGACGTTAATTATTTATTATCGAGAACAGGCCTCGTGTGTTCAAGCAAAGCTATTTTAGGGAACAGACAGAGTTAATTAGAAAGAATTGCTTTTATTTTGCGTTTTCACACTTTTAGTTCCTCGATATATTATTAAAGTCTCAAACTAAATAATGAAAACATTATGCGTTTATTATTACATTCCTATTTAAAAAAAGTTATTAAAATAATTTATGACGAGTCCAAGAATATTTTTTTTATATTAATAACAATAATTAATGACTTAAAGTCGGGAACTATCCGAGGTCGGTTTAAATGATAAATGTTCTCGAAAAATGTAACGATTGCTAAATGAGACACGGAATGAGGACGTACGACCTCTATCTTATTTATGAGATATTCGCCTTAAAGTATCTTAAAATATAGATAAAGATTCTTTTGATGTTCATTACGTGCATTCATTTATTTATGTATTTTTGTTACAATACTATAATAGTCAGGTCTTAATCAGGTGTTAGTTATAAATTTATCGTTAGTGCGTCATAGATTTTTTATTTTTCTACAATCTAACTTTTGTTTATGTCTTCATTTTATATATATATTTATTTTAAATAATGTTTTTTTTATCTAGAATCATGGTTCAATAATTGACCATGTTTTATTGAATTGACTTGATTTTATTCTGTTAACTTTTTTTTTGTTTTAAATTCATAGCAATGTTTTTCAATACGACACTGGACTCGTGAGTTGATCAGAGATCTTTTTGCAGTTTGTATCTCCACATTAGAAATTATGTTCGATAGACACTAAGAATTCTGAAAAATTACAATTAAAGATATTTTTATTGGTAGTTGATATTTGAACTACTAGACCATTTTTTTTTATGTACTTCGTAAAGATGAAGAGATATAGATTTTATATAGACTCCAAGTTTTTGTCTTTCACTTGTATTATACTAGCTATTACTTGCGGTTTCACGATTTTATTTATTTTATGATAATTAGAAAAAGAAGCGTAAAATAGCTTTCCTCGTGAACCTGCCTATCATTATAAAAAAAAGTGTCAAATCCATCCAGTATTTTCGAAGATTAGCGCTATCAACTAACCAAAACAACAAACAAACAGCATTATAATGAATGTATAGATAAAAATAATTTTAGGGAAAGCCGTGCCCATCCAAGCAATTAAATGCAAGTTGATTCAATGAGAGGAATTACAGCTCCAATCAGTGGATGAAGGCGACAATTGTATGAACACAATGGTGGTTTTAAATGGATGTAACAATTAATTCACAACAATTAGATAGCCCGCATTTACTGTTGTAGAGTGAGAATGATTTTATATTTTATTCAAAGAAAATTATTATTAATAATAACGGTGATGGAGATGAAAATTATTTTGATGTCTAAATTTAAATTAGTTCTTTTTTGATGAAGAAAATGATGATGGTGGTTAAATTACTTTGTTTTTTATGTTCCATGTGTTTTTTTTGTTTTGAAAATATAAATGTTAAACTATGTCACATTTAATTTTTGATTTAAAAAAAATGCTGTTAATTTGTTCTTTTACTGTTATATATTTACACAAGTAGAGTAGGTTATTTTTAATTTCATATTACATCAATTCATTACTAACAATATTTACATTTTATAATTATATTTTAGTGTATATCAGTATTTTTGTAATAAGGATAATAATTTTTTAAGGATAATAAATCTAATTCATAGTCAAAATTTGTATATATATGTTAATACCTATTACATGTCTGTATATTCACAGCTCTCTGGTGTATTGGGCCGCGACTGACAGTACTTAACACATTATATCGCACACCATTGTACTGATTAAAACTCTAATTGACCTCCACTAAATCACAATTTACTGTCTCTTGCCACATTTAATTTGTTTTTATAGCTACATAAATGTTTGTACAGTAATAAGCTTTACAATTATATTTATTATTTAATAAACTAATCAGATTCCTCTTAATACCACAAGCAAAGACAAGTGCAATAAAATAGTATAAATCTTAAATACAAATTCTCAATTTGATAATAGGTTCCTAAGAGAAAAAATTTTTGTAATATAAATATAAGTTTAAAATAAGCGAAGCGAATCTAGAAAAATATTTATTTAAAACGTCTTAAATTAATATTTATTTTTATTTATAAATTAATGTTAAGGAAAATAATATTATTAAAGTTATTCTTTTACATATTTAAATACAAAAATCTGTAATTAATATCATTGTTAATTTAAAGATAATAATAGAATGAATAATTCTTGGTGTATTTATTAAGCCGTTCCAATTTAAAAGAGTAAATATTATAAATGTATAATATTTCATTTAAAATACAGTAGCATTTAAAATACAGTAGTCTAAAGAGACTTGTCTAGACAATACAATACAGTGGTCTAAATAAATTACTACATACATTACAAAACAGTAGTACATTGCTATTGATGTAACGATAATGATAGAATAAATAGTTCTTAGTGTATTTATTAAGCAGTCTTAATTTAAAAGATTAAATATAATACAATTGTAATATTACATTTACAATACGATAGCCTAAATAGTCTTGTCTATATAATACAATACAGTGGTCTAAATAGATTAGTGTAAACAATACAGTACATTAGAATACAGTACTATATTGCGAGTAATGTCATAGTCAGATTTGGCGATGCAACAATTGTTATAATTAACGAGTGACCCGATGTCGCTGGTTTTAATTGGGTTAATTAGTACCATCCAGTTTTATTAACCAACGCTCTAATTAACTCTACCAATTATAGCTGTCTAATAAGTTAATGAACAATTTCTTTGTTAATTAATAAGCTTTTAATATCATTAACGAGTTTTTTCGTTAACTAGTTATGTTAGTAATTTTTCAATATGATTTTTTTTTATTAATATTTTGTTAATGTAATGTAATGTACATCAAAAATATATTGTTGAGAAATGCGTCAATATATGATTTATGGTTATAATAAAAAGTAAAATCCACTTTGAGCTGTAGTGTTCCTGTAACATCAAACCTATGTGTAAATTTCTAATAAATCAAAGAGCTATGTCAACACTTCCAATTAAACACCAAGGTCAAGAAGAAATAAAGCGGCCAATATCAAGAGTATTCTTAACCTAAGTGGAGTCCAAAATAGCGTGAATCTCATTATAACTGCTCTCCCGATAAAAAATAAGAATGGAGTCATCAGTTCCGATTGCGTGAAACTCAGACGCGAATCTTATATTTTTATGTTGGAAATGTTTTTGAATTTGTGACATTATTTTGAAGATAGTTTTGTGATTTCTTATGGTGAAAAATCTACGAAATTTATTTTTTTATGAGAACTTTAAAATGAAGGCATATTTTTTTATTAATTATTTGTTTTTTTTTTAATAATATTATGAAATTTTAGCAAAGTATTGTTGTGTTTTAGCTCTATACGTAATACTGAGTGCTATTTGAGTAATTACTGAAGTGCATATTAAAACAGACGTTTAAGTAAATCTCAATAGTTTTACACCCCTTTAAATCACAGTTATTCATTAAACGTGGAATGTTTTAACAGTAAAATGACTCGGTCCATTGACAGCGACGCTTATATCAGAAACACAAACTTTGCGTGTATTGAGACGCGAGATGCGACGCCAATACCGATCAGAAGCCGGCGTCTGCGCACGCCTCGACACCGCCCGCCCAACGAATACGATATGTCACATGTTGTTTTAATTGTGTAAATATATATCAGAACGGTGTTCTGTGTTGTGTAAATATGGTAGAGTGAGGGGCACTCACTTGTATGGGAACCAATATTTGAGCTGTCAATAAGTGAATCACGATTTTTTACAAGATTCAATAACACTGGAGCATCATTGAGATCAGGTACGTCACTTTAAAAGTTATGAGAAACAAATTCTTATTCAACTATATAAGTGTATTGTATGTTTGTATATATAACATACATCTGACTAGATACTGTTGGAATCAATAAGTTTTATGTTAAAACTCATCTCAATATTAAAATTATTATAATGCGTACTTTTACAAATTATTTAAAGTAACCCTTCCAAGAAGTTCTAACACAACGTTGAGTGATAACAAGGGAAAAAAAACAACATCGACATACTGGCATTATCTTTTTAAGTTCATTTCTCACTTCCAATTTTCCCAGAATCACGGTAATGAGATTCTACACGCCGCGCCGCTCACCTCAGGTCTCGCTGGACAAATAAGTTTGTGTACCGAGCGCAGTCCGGTAGCCGCTCTCTGTTTGCTGTCGACCTGTTAATTAATAACTCGCCGAGCACTGTATACACAACCTTATTACCAGTAAAATATCACAAGTCACGAGTCTTAACCGACCTAAACCAGTTCTCAGTTTTGACTCTTGATTTCTAATCACATAATGGGTTTCTATAGACGCTGCTAATGAACTGTGCTATGCGCACAGTCCTAGTCAATGTGCTGGGAAATTACTTAGTCATTAATATGGGCGCATTGCGACAGAAAATCCACACTTAAAACCTATTAGTAGCATTAATTTGAATACAAAATTCATGGCTGCCTCCGATACAATGTTATTTGTCACTACCCTGCCCATTTAGCCTCGCGCCCGTACTCTGTAATTACAAGCATGGAAAAAATGAAACTTGAAGAAACGCGATTGTGACTAATGGCCTGAAACTAAATTTTAATTAATGTCGTGTTATATGGAATAAAAGTGATTACAAAAGTAACACGACAGGTCAGTGTGACGCGAGCCTAACATCGGCCCTCGATGGTAAGCAATTTACGACACAGTAATTATGTGTACGTTTAGGCGCCTTCGACTTTAGGAAGGTAATTTTGGAAATTAAAAACAGTAAGCTTCAATCGCGTTGTAATATCTAAATGATGGATTAACCTCGCGTTTTGATGTGGATCGATTTATTTGGCCGGCAGCCAGTAATTATTCCTTATCGTATACGTGTGGGGAACACAATTAGTTATTGATCAGACTGCAATTAAGCCCAATCGATTTTGTTTGTTGAAGTTGAAGAAAATTGTTTTAGTTCGGCATTTAATCGCCGCAGTTTTTTCCGACTAATGGATTTTCCATCGTTTGAATTGGATCGTGTGCTAGATAATTATTGTTAGGACAATTGATTTCATAATTAGAAATACTCCCTACGTTTTTCATTGTAACAGTTCAGAAATTGTTATGTGGAATATTATTGGTCATTAAGTTTTGTAGTGAATTAAAAGTAATTTAGGGTATTTATCAATAACTGTTTTATTATTTTAATAGGAATATTGTTATTGAAACTAATATAAATATTTAAAGAGAGATAAGTATATTTTTAGCTATAGAAAAAGTGTTATATTTTATATACAACAAATCTGTAAGATATGCTATAAGTAAAACAGAATAGTTATAAAAATAATGTATTATATTTGGAAGTAGCAGAATACAAAAAAGCTACTAAAAGTCAAGTATCAAAGCATGGTAAAAGTCAAATAAGTACTGTAGAACGGTTGGAAGTAATTGGTGCAGACCCCGGGGCATCAGCAACACCTCTACGTATCAGAGCCTTTTAATAATGAGCGAGCTTGGGATCGTGAAACAATAAATTGCGAAGCTTCGAGGCTTCGTGCTTGAGACAGCTATCTGAAGCGAGCATTATGCATCTCGGCTATCGCAAAGCCGGCTATCATCTTCAAGATTGATAGGAGAATAGCCCCTTGGCTACGCGGGATTCGGATAGCATTGTGAAAGCGTGCCAGTTATGCAATTGCATTAAAAAATTTTATACAAACTGCAGACTATGCATACCGTTACATTTGATTTACAAAACCGGAAACTTATGTACTGGTTCTTTCTAAGCATCTTCTTCTTACAATAGCATTTAAAACATTAGAATTTACTTCAAAATAAGTTAAATCTGTTCAAAAAAAAATTCAGATTTAATAATTGTCTAATGTAACAATTTATCTTTTTAATCTGTAGTTAAAATTGTAAACTTGCAGTTAAAATTTCGCCAACCTGAAATATGAATACAACAAAGCAAACCAAGCAAGAAAGCAACATAATATTCTGAACTCATTAACTACGTTGCTTATCGTTCGATCGTCACAAATTAGCCAAGAACTTCCAAGTTTTCCTTAATTAAGAAAGTATGATTAACAAAGAGCAATCACGAAAACAAAACTCTTATCATTCGGGGGAGAGCGTACATTGATCATTGGGGAACAAACAAAGGAGAAGCGAAATTAATAAATTATCACTGATGGAGAGTTATCTGCAATACGTGGGGAAAATAAGGCGTTCGATACCACCGCGACAGTAATACCGTCACCTAACTTTTAGAGTTAGAGATCAAGCCTATTTAAGTTTCGTGATAAATTAAATATCATGAGATCATGTAACAATTAAAGAAATTTTAAAACAAAATATACATAATGTCTTAAGATAGATAGAATAAAATAGTATTGAAAAAAAAAATGAACAACAACAATAAATGACGACAGACAATCTTTTTCATATATACTTCCTTTGTTTTAAATTTACTTTTTCTTATAAAATATTCCAAGTTATAATAAAAATGTTAATAAATATATGCATTGATCTAACTAATTGATAAAAAAAAAAAAAAACAAAAAAAGGATGGTACAAGTATTTTATATACCACCCGCTTTAAAGGACTAATTTAGAGTAGATTAATGATTACCGATAGTGTATAAGTAGCCTTAGTAGACCAGTTCATGCCACTAATGAATGGTAGACTGCGTCTGTCTTGTCGGAAGTATGAATGATAAACGGATTGCAATTTATTCACGCGTTGTTTTCGTTTTAAGTGAAAACAATTATCACTCTATCTTCCATCTTGGTTTTGGTTTGATTTAATAGTCTTAACTACATTGTATATATATGTATTTGTGAGTCCTTAAAGAAGCAATGTTATTAAAAAAAAAAAATAAAAAAAAAAATAAAAAAAAAATAATAAAAATGCTACTATTTTTTTTTATTTAGTATTTGGATTGTTTTAGTATTAATTTATAATAAATAGCCTCTGTCTTCTCGGATATTTAAATGACGCTCGATTTGCTATTCTAATAAGAGAAATATGTAGTCAATTCATATTTGCTTTTATTGTAACAAGCTCTTTCCATCTTGCTTTTATGTTAAGTCAGTGCACACAATTATAATAATAAATATTGAAGATTGTTTTGATGAAGTACGTAATTCCTAAGCTTTTAGATTAATAATATATTAAGTATTACTAAATATTTAAAAGTAACCTTTTTATAATAATATAGTAAATATAACATTGAGGAAAAGGCTGCATGTGAATTTTTTTAAGTTAAAACATTTAGTAAAACTCGATCAAAATATAGAACATGTTTTCGGGTTGCTATAATAATTATTTTCATAAACCATAATGACCTGTATACTCATAATAGTAAGTGCCTTCATTGCGTTACTAAGACTCGTTAGGGAGTTACTAAAATTACCAAAAGTGTGACGAAATCTGATAATATTTTCCCGTGGCTAATGACGCGACCTCTGATTTTGTATTAAGTTGAAATAAACTTATAATTATTATTACTGTACTGCCGTTTTGATTTTAATCGTTATATTTAAACTTTCTTAATTCATAGTAACATTATATGCAATTTTCTGACTTCACTCACCTCAATACTGTCTGAATTTGCCTGACTAGTTTTGAAGCCATTCAGGGACCTTATGCATGAGCTTTAAGCACGGCGGAATCGCGGCGTGAACTATGTATAATAGTATAGTACTGACTCTAGTTCGGATAATTATATACAATTTATTTAAATTGTCATTCCAAAATCTTATTTTGGTTATATTTTTGTAACGATATTTTTTAATTTTATTCTTGTACAAAGCAAAGTGAACTTTATGGTTTTTGGAATATAATAACAATATATATTTTATTTTATTCTTTTTTAAGTTTATTAAGGAACCTATTATTAAATCTGTCCTCACTTTATTCATGACAAACTGTCATTTTTGATGTTATCAGCTGACTTAAAGTAAGTAATTACAAAAGCGATGCCTTGTTCGATAAAAATAAAGTTATAATAATATTTTAGTGTTAATTTAAATTATTATTATTATTTTATTAAAGATTTAATATTAATGTTTTTCTGTCTATCTTGTCTCAAATAAATAAAAATCCAATTTCACAGATTATATTATTATTTGGATTTTATTAAATAACTAGCTGCAAATCGTGGTTCCATCCGCTGACGCATAATTTTATTTAATGCTAGATAGCCTATAGCCTTCTTCATGAACCTGCCTGCCTATCACAATCAGAAATAGTTTTCAAATCCATCTAATTAACTTAGAAGAGTAGCATGTTCAAACAAACAAACACACATACTTTTTCGATCTATAATATTAGTACAGATATATATTACTAAGTAATACTTAATATAAAGTCAATAAATATTAAAAGATGTGTATGTTGTTATGTTGTTGTACTTTTAATAAGCTCTTAATGAATCAATATTCCGTCTCAATAGGCTAGTAACAATTTTAAATAATATATGATTTAAATTCTCATACAAACTCTTATTGGGTAAATATGAAATATAAATAATAAACACAAGAATCTATATAAAAGCTTAATTTCAGTAAAGAATATTAAAGAATACTTTTAAAACATTTCATATAAACATATTTTTTTAAAGAAAGAAAGAAGAAAGAAGGAAAGAAAGAAAGACAATTTTATACAGAGAATACACACATACGTACATACATACATACATACCCGGACATCAATGTTAATTTTAATAATGGACGGCTTGATTGCTTTTCTTATGCTTACTTTTCTATTTAATGATCCACATTAATGGTTTTGGATTAAAATGCGACCAACGTATCCTGACCTCAGAAAGTCAGAAAATATTAATACATTAACTAAAATACCATAACTGTGAAGACCGTACTAAATTGGTCGGTTGGACACGTTAATTTCAAATTTACCAATCTAGTTGTGCTTTCGTAAGCATTGTGTAGTGAAGTTCCGTAATATTATATCAAAATAATTAGTTTTTAATTTTAAAATGCCTTTCGTAATATTGAAATTTGTTACCTAACATTGTTATAAGTAACAACTTGAAGGTAGTAAAATATCCAATGATAAAACTATCGAAAAAATGATAGTAAAAAAATGAATAATATAAATAATATAGTTTTTTTTTATTACATAGCAAATCAACAGATTTGATAGTTTTATTCACACTCACTCCTCATAATGTTGACAATGAATCATATCATATCATAACCACAGCTAAAATTTATCGCAAGATTCATTTAAATATATTTCATAAAGAATCTTAATTCTGTCATCGGAAAGTTGTTATAAAACAGCTGTAAAAACGTTAGTTCGAAGTCGAAAAATAATCCGCAGATCGCAATTAAAAACATAAAACACTCTTAAAATAAACCTGGAACGAAATATCATATGGCAGAGGAGTAATAACATTAAAACTTATACAGTGGGGCAGATGTGCCAATAATCTATTATTACTGGCTTTTCAACACGAACCGCGCAAGCATTCCTGACTATTTCCACATCCCTAAGATGAATCATTAAATAATAAAATCTAAAGCATACTTAATGCTCAACAACACATACGCATGTTCATATCAACACTGCACTCACACGTTGGCACTCGCTAATCAGTACCAGATCCCTCGCGTTACTTCTCAATCGGACGCATTGCACACCGACGTACTAAAGCAACACCAATACATCAATGGATGATCTAATTGCGATCGCGTAAACAGACGTCAATGTGTTTGTTACTACTGCAACAATGTGCCTGATTTTATCTTATTATTAAAACTACTTCTAACAGAATTCGATCCAATTATAAAAGTTTTTGATTTTAAAATGTCGAGTTTAGTCTGACATGTGCAAGTTAAGATCTAAATAGAGCAGGTGTTAAGACATGAAGTTGCAAAACAAATGTCACTTTATTTGGCTATTCTTAGTTTGTTAATGGTCAAGAAGATTACTCGCAAGTGTAAATTCCAGGTGCATTTTAATGCATCCTGTAAGTGGTTGTGTACTAGTTCAATAATCTCCCACCAATGCTTAGACTATTACAGATGAATCATTCCTAATGTTCCATGCTATTGTTAGATTGCATATGGCACGTAGAAATTATGCAATGTCCACTTCATTGTTGACTATAAAATAAGCGGCTAATAATCAAAACTGTGCTAAAGTAACCTCTATTCCAAGTTTTATAACTAATAAAAATAATCTCCTTATTACGATTACTCTAAAAATCGAACGTATAAAAACGGATAGTACTTTAAGATGCTATTTCAGAATAACGCGTTAAATTTGATCGATCTGAGCTATATTTTTCCTGTTTACCAAATATTTAAGTAACAACCATAAGTCAGACAGTAAAATAATTCAAATGTGAAATTTCATGAACGCTCATAATGAACTTGGCAGGCGACCAAAAAACGTCTTATTTTCGATGTGGAATCTGGACCAATTTTTATTGTAACAATTTCGAAAAAGGTACCACCCTTTCGAACACTAGGGTGATACTAACAAATAGCATTTGAAAGAAAATTAGGCATATACTCTTACCATTCAGTTTTCGACAACTATCCTATTCATATTTGAAGGGTATATAATTTTTTCATGTTGCAAATAAAAAATATAAATACCTGGTATTCACTGTTAGATAATATCTATCTTTGAAATCTAGATAGAAAATCGCATTTACGGAGCAATTGCTTCATTTGTTGTCGAGAGTAATCTAACGCAATATTCTAAGCAAATTTATTCCCCACTAAATCTACTTAGTAATCTTCCTACCAACCTATTAAATGTCTGTTTATTTCTCCATCAGTTAGTATATTATCTATTGTAAATACCAAAAAAATTATTTCGATCTATTGCATAGTTAAAGATAATAATACAGTCCTCAATAATTTAATAACCGCGGCATTTAACTAAATTTTCATTTAATGGCATTCCTGAACGGCATTACGTCAACATACTATAATAAAAACGCCTGAATCTCCTCACCTATGCTTTCGTACACCCATAAGATTTATTTCTGTGACTTGAATCAGTTTTATTGCTACGTTCATCTGTACTCATTTATGAACGACTTAGATATTCTTTTTTACGATTCGAAGCGCTCTGTTTATTTTCGTTTTTAATTACTTCTTGCGTAGGCAGTCAGAAATGACAAAAAGCATTTGACCTAGAATAATATTAAAAATGTTTTAATGAAATCTATTTAAATTTGTTTTAGAATGGCGCCAGTGAGTATGACAAATTGACTAGACGAATTCAGTGCCAATAACACCTCATATAAATCCAATAAAGTGTTCATCATAAACTAATGTGTTAATAAAAGATATATAGAATGAAACATTAAAACATACTTGTGATGTTTTATTAAAAAAAAAAACAAAATAATTTTAATATTCCAGTTAGAATATATTAAACTATTGATTTGAAATCAGGTTAATTTATCTCTAATAAGTATTAATGTTCAAAATGAGTAACGGCATTGATTTGGAGCAAATGCGAGAATGCAACTTGCAATCAACGCTAATGAATGCATCTCATCCCAGCACGATCCAATCAAATCTCGACTGACTCACAGAATCAATGCGTTCGCGCATAACGACCGTCGGATGCGCCGAAGTGTTCCACACAGATTGTAAATATTTCTCTGTTTCAGAACAAGACTAAAATAGATTAGAACGCGTGTTTCTAAATCCCCTTTGAAGATTACACACGCCGGCATTAGCTCTGGCAAATTACCCTCTAACAAAGATTGTATTAATTACGCGCTCTCGATAGCCAATGTAAATACTATTTAAATTTAGAATTCGGCGAGTGGTGCGCACGAGCAGCTTTTCTACGCCTTTTATCTGTCATTTTTATTTGGAATCTATCAGGTTTTTGTTATTGTAATGCTGTATTAATCGTTACTGACATCCCGCAAACATTCAATGCCTACTTGATATAAAGTGCGAATGAGATGATTACACAATTCTGTAACAACAGTAAGAAATATAATCACTGAGTGACCTCATTTCAAAAAACGTCTTATTATTCTATGTGGTAATTTATCTAAAGCAGATTTTTTAATCTTAGGTAAGATAAAACTTGCTGTTTAATATGAAAGTAATAATAATTCGTCTATAGGATACCTGTCCAAACCTGATAGGATACCTGTCAAAATCCGGAAATTAAATGTATTTATTGTATTGTATATGAATTTTAAAATAGGTTAACTTATTTTCATTTCGTAAATTTAAGGCACTGCTGATATCCAAAATAACTATCGCTCACGACTCCAAAGTTTATTGGTCTAAGCCTAATAATCTTGGTTTAATCAAGTGCTAAACTGATTTGTTTTCTGGTTGACCAATAGAGAGAAATGTCAAGAAAGTATAGAACAGGATTTTGTGGTCTTCTTTCAGTGCATATCTTTTTGACAATAATTTGACGGAATGTGGTATCAAAATGCAGAATGTCAAGATATATACAATCAGTTCCGGAATTCCCAAAAATATAGAGACTTGAGTTACTACTACTACTACTACTACTACTACAACCTAAAGTTATATATCTTATCTAAAACAGTTTAGGGGTTAGGTTAGACTTTGATTTTAGGGCATCCTTGTTTGTCTATTTATATTTTCCTTAAAATTACCTAACCCAGTAAAATATAAACTACTAAGACAAAACAAGTTTCATATGAAGGATTGATAATAGCATACTATTAGAAAACAAAAACACCTGGCGAAGAAATATAAAGTGGTCAAATTAAGGAGTCCTTCATTATATTACGTTTTACTTAATACTTGCGTTATATGGACTTGGGGTTGGTAATCTTGATTTTCGATCTCGATCGCCAGGCTTGATTGTTTCGTTCTGGTACCTGCAGGATGTAGTGTAAAGGAAAATATTATAAAAATAAGTAATAGGTATTTTCATAATAATTATTGTTTAGTGCAACAAAAAGATCTAATTCGATCAACTATAGAAAAATTATCAACTAATAAATCCAAGTTATCTAGGAACTAATATAAAGAAACATATAAACAAACATATAAACATACAAACATAAAAATTAGACACGCTAAAATGAAAATAATTTAATTCTAAATAATTATTTCCGGCACATGATTATTAAAATTACTATGAACCTCTAAACAGGTCTGGAAATCGCGATACACTTCCGTATAACTTCAGTACCTTACAACAATTGCCCAAATCCAGATCACCAATCAGATGCACTGATAACCCGAAATTACGGTCCAAAACCCGGTATTAAGCACACAAAAAGCAATAAAACGGCGTGAAATGGTACGAGAGCATTAATTCGATTATCAGATCGAGGTGTGAAGCGAGTTTCGATGTTTATCTAGGTATAAAGAGCATAAGAAATAATTTTACAACTGTAAAATAATAAAAACTCTCATTAGCAGTCATTAAGGCCCCGCCTCCGCGATTGAGGGTTAGATATGAATGTTTATTTTGTTTAATGACAGGGTGCCAAAGAGGCTATGTATCTATTTAACGCCTGAAACATATATTCCATTCACTAGAGATAGATATAGAAAATAATATGTCTGTCTCTCATAAGACGTTAATAACAAGTTAAACAAGATGTATTGAAAATTTATTTTCATTTGTGTTATTTGAAATGTTTTATTTCTAATTGAATTTAAACAGATATAATTAAAATTTTAACAAGTAAATTCGAACCCATGACCTCTGGGAAAACGTCCCATCGCTCCACCAATTAAGCTACCGGTGTCACTGCTCACTTCTATGAATTTAGCATTAGTATATTTATTAGTTTGTATATTAATAATTAATAAATGCATTATTATTAATGTATCATTATTATAGCTATAACGTATAAATGTTGACAAAATATGCTGTATTTAAATAAACAAAGTACCTATAATCAGTAAATAAAGATTTTCTTAACCAAAGTATAAGTAAGAGTTTGGTTTTCTCTGCCAAATGGTGCTACTAATAAGAATCATGTTATTATATTTTAACAAAGGGATAGTCGCCACTCGTGTTTTTTAACCGCACATAATGACTCTAATTAAAGAATACAATACAATTATTACCGCAAAAGAAATATGTTTTATATTATAACAAAACAGAATTACTAATTGGAGATTAATTTGATACTTGTTAAAGAATATCTTATCTTCCTTATTTGTTGTGAGGAATCGTAAAAAGAGAAAAGAAATATTATAATTTTCACTAATCAAATGTAATAATAATTGCCAGTATAATTTTAGATTCAGATTTATATTTCAATATTTTTTTAATAAATACGTATTATGTAAATAGAAACATATAAGACTTGTTTATAATAAACTATAGCAATAGCTTTACCATACAAGCTAGCTAGCATACTATTAAAAAAATATTACTTTTATATGTCATTAATATATTTTTATTATTTAATTGTTATATATATTTTTTTACTTTTATCACAATAGTTTTAACTCTTCGTATTAACTTTATTTTTAAGGTGTATTTGACGCTTCTCACCCTACTACATCCATGTAGATACAATACACACTTGAAGCCACAATTAGTCGTTTTGTAGTCAATTTAAAGCCACAATTAAGCGTTCTTGCAGATTGTTACAATACTTGGCTTATGGCGGTAATAAGGGATTATTATTCATTCTTATCCCTAAATAGTGTTTATCTTTGTTTGTGTAAAATATATATATTGAGATACAAAACTCTCACTTAGTTCTATAATAACTACCGACTAAAATAGTGTACGTTTTTTTATTTTAATAATTTAATTCGAATATATGACCTCATTGTAATATTATATAAAATATTTTGTAATCATTGTCATAACCGGATTTTGATAAACGATATTTATTATCCGTAGTCACTTAAACAGTAATTTATTTTATTAAAATCCAAAATTGATGAGACTGTAGTATACAATAAATTTGTCAATAATTCTTTGTAGGGGGAATCACTCGAGTTTGAAATACTCTAATTAAATACAATAAAATGTAAATAAGATAATAAAACAAACAAATTATAAAAACATTATCAAATCGTTTAGAGCATTAAAATTCTATTGTAATTTATCTAGAACCTTCCCCTTTTTCGAATAATCTTAACAAAATTATTCATGCGGGTAGTAACTTTATTTTTAAACATTCTCAACTTTATTCACTTACAATAAATAACATAATCCTATAGCTTGTTTTGGGTAAAAGTAAAATATATTTTGTAATATTTAATTGGCGTTAAGTGTCTGTTAAGTTATAATGAAACATAAGTAGATAGCATCCGTACAAGTTTTATTGTATATGCAATTATCATTGTATGGATTATAATTTTACATCGGGTTCCGTCGCGTTCCTACAAAGTGCTCAATTAATATAATTACAAAATCGTAATTATAAAACGAAATGTAAAATTATTTTGCATATATTTTTGTACTCGTTTTAATAAAAATATAATAAGTATAATCGTTTTTATAAAGCTCAGTCCACAACTCTGAACACGTGCATACTAAAAGCAAAACAAGAGTAATTAAAGTCTTTGTAAATACAAGGACACACACGTGTTGTATAAATGGAATTACGTTTGGAACACTTTTGTATATTCCTTCCTATTCATATTAATTTCTACACAAAATAATATATAGTTACTGTTTCTACGCAGTTAGAAATCAAAGATTGACTACTCATTATTGATATATCACGTAATTAGGAATTTAGAAACTTAATGACGGTAATAAAAAATATCACACACATATACATATACATATACATATACATATACATATACATATACATATACATATACATATACATATACATATACATATACATATACATATACATATACATATACATATACATATACATATACATATACATATACATATACATATACATATACATATACATATACATATACATATACATATACATATACATATACATATACATATACATATACATATACATATACATATACATATACATATACATATACATATACATATACATATACATATACATATACATATACATATACATCCTAACTGTCAGAACCTCATCAAACGTATTACTTTATGAATAAAATATTTTGTATACTATTAAAGAATAATTCGAACTTTGTTTAAAATGATAAAATAATAATTATGAATCACCCGCCCGTGACAGCAGCATTTGTATTATATAAATGATTGATTTTGTTTTAAGATTTTATTTAGTTTTATATAACTTTAATTAAGTTCAAAGCTTTAATGCTTACATAAATAATTTAAAGTTCATTTATTATATATTTTTTTATATTATAAAATTGAAACTCACAATTTAAGTATGAAATTAAATTTAAATGATTTATGCCACATAATAATAAATTCTGTATCTCATTTGATACCGTTGCTTGGACATTTTTTTTCACACAAATTATCCATTCACGTTATTTGTGTTAATTCGCTTGTGAAATTTTTTGGTAAAGTTGTGTTTTGAACTATATACCGTTACGAGATAACTTTATAAAATACTTATATTGTATCTAAAAAAGCTTAATGTTGGCTATTATGAATAATATTATTATCATTATTATTAAATCAAATTATTGTGTAAGACTAACATGCAAAAGATTAAATATCTATGCTTTAAAGAAAACTTAAACTATTCTTGTAAAGTAATTTCATATTTGAATAATTTACTAAGCCTTTATTGATAGAAACTAGCTGTCCAGGCAAACGTTGTTTATCCTTATAAAAGAGTTAAAAAATATTAATGTACTTATATCTTTATTAAAAATTGGGTTTAGTTTTTAAGGTTATTTTTAGATAAGGTTTAAATTTAATTTTAAATGATATTTTACGAGCCTTAATTTTTATTCTATTACAAGTATAAATACACCAACAGCGTCATCTTGAAGTGATCATCGTTGTGTATAGTCTTAGAGCTAGCAGCCTCATCCACCGGCTCTCGTATTATTACTACACCGTTCTTTTGTTATTTTGACACAGGAAGTTATTAAAGCAATTAAATGGGGCACGGTTCAACCATTATCTTCACAAGTGACGTGTTGATGTCGAATAGTGATGTGTATATCGAATACTTATGCGATAAAAATATTATCTATAGTCAAACAATTGTATTGTATTAATATTTCATCAAATTTTTTTAAACATAATTTTTTTTAGTAAAAAATAACCAAATAAGCTTTTAAACTGTTTTATAATCATTAAAACTAACGCTTCATGCTTCAATGATTAAAAATAAAAAGCATCACAGTTGTATAAAAATATTTCATGCTGATTCATGATTTAGACAAATTAAAAATGATTTACAAATTGTTTTGATGCCTCCACGCTCTCACATCACTACCGATATCAAATTATATCAGTTCTTTAATTTTCAATCGCAATGACCGTACGAAAGCTACTGTTCAATCACAATGCAATCTCATACTCTATGGATATAATTGATAGTCATACAGCCTTAACAATAGTGAAATCATCAGATCTGATTAATAGAAAATAAACTTTATCATATTAATATAAGATTCAGTTTTGTTTGAAGGTAACTTTGAAGGTATTCAAAAAGTAACAACCAAACTTAAGTTGCGTGGCTCCTGTACTTACACCGGACTAATTTCTTAGACGTTATTATTGTTTCTCATGATTAAATTTCTTTTTTGCTGACAATAGGCACGGAGTGTACAGTTCGAGTTTTTTGATACAATGATTATCGAGATACTTGCGATATATTATTTCTGAATGTAAAGAAAAGTAAACGAGAAAATTACAGGCTACTTGGTTTATATTTAATTTATTATCATTTCCTTTATATATTATACAATCAATTTTATTATACACTAGAGTGAGTAATTGTCATTTAAATTATACATCAGAAAAAAACCAATACGACGATATTTTCTACTAAAATATATTTAATGAAATTAAATAATTAAATTTTTTCTTTTAATAATAATAGAAATAATCAAAATAATTGTCGGTCACGCAGCCTTATTTCGGAGGCCGTAATTTTTTCGAGTCCACATTAATTTTCAAGTCTTTTTAGTCGGTTTTTATCCCGACATAATTAAAGGAGCCTCGGTTAGGTGTAAAAACTGGCGAGGTAATGACATTTTAATTGTCTGTGTGATTACTCGTGGTTGGTACAGTCTGCTGCGCTTCCTTCGTAAACCGCAAGCTTATTACAACCCAATAAGGGCTAAAATCATAATTATATATCCACTGAATGCGTTGCTGACTGTACTGTCACATTCATCCTGTTATTACGAATAATTGCATTACGCTTCGTTACAGAGGAAAAAAAAGGTAAGTAGATTTAATTGACACGTTACTCTCTTTGTTCACGCCTAGCACGTGTTGGTTCACACGCCTTGCAATATTTTGTAATCATTCGCTATAGGTATAACGGCTGCAAACGTTATTCTAATATATATTTTTATTTTTTGATGAAAATTAACGTAAATAAATATTTATAATACAAATTATTCTATTACTTTTGTATTTTAACTTTCAGGATCCATGATTACTTATATATATATATAATTATCTGGCTGTGTTTACGTTAATACTATTGGAATATGAACAACTATTTTCCAATCTAGTCGAGTCTCTTATTCATGATCTCGAAGCATAGAAGGATCACGGCGTGAACTGTTCACGCTACAATTATACATTACACTATCTTATTTCTACCAATTAATTTTTATGTTTGAATATTTCCATTGCGTTGAAATACTATTTATTTGAATGGCTATGAAGACCAAAACCAAGCATTTGATGTGCTTAAATAATGACAGATCTTTTATAAAAAACGCCATGTTTTAAAGGTCCTTAATACGACATAATAAGCTAAAAATGATAGGGTTTGTGTAATCGTAAGACGTGTCACCCTTTAACGACATCTGTTGGGTAACGAGCTGTGGTGGGAAACAAAGTAACTTTCTAGAACACTTGGTTGATGACCAAATTAGAAATAAATAATTATATATAGTTTTTGGGGAATAAAAAAAAATTATCTTCAAAAAATATTTCGATATATCAATCAATGCGGAATTTTACACTGAATATAAAAAGCCAAAAGTCATGACGATCAAAAATTTTCCCAAGAAGTTATGAGGAAAAAACTAAAAATTAAAATATGAAAATTAGTGTTTAATTTTAGATCACATGTTGTATATCAATTTTATTTTTAATAGTTTTTTTATTAACATATCCTTGTTATCGTGGTAAGAGGGAATGTAATATGTTCTAGAATGTTCTCATAAATGTTTGTTAGCAAATTATTTATCTGTACACAAGTGATGGAGGGAGGACCGTTTACATAAGTAATTAGCCGATGTTATTGACATAATGCTACGATTTACTTTATTGGACGTTTATCTACGTGCTACGGAGCTACGGCGTAGCGGAAATATATAAATCAAATTTGTATATAAATAAAATCACTAATTTATAAATATCGTTTAATCACCTTTTTTTGACAAATATGAAAAAATATATATTTTTTCATAATACCAAAAGAACAAAATAAAATAATAAGCATAATTTTTTTTTAACATATTTTTATGTTTTTAAAATATATCTTGGTAATTAAGGTATATAAAATATAAAAATGGATTCTTTATTTTGTCCAGAACGAAATGATAGAATTAAAAATAATAATTATTAAAAGTAAATGACAAAATAATATGCGTTTAACGCTTGGAACAGCACGACCAAGTTAAATAAGCAACATTAACCAAGAAAACAAATTACAGAAAACCGGACTAATCTGCAAACTTTTTATATATTTTCCTCGACTCGCGGCCATTAATACGAAGCAGTGTTTAATATCTGACATCTGTTGCAAAAACTTTTATTATAAGACTAATCCATTGCACACATTACACACACAAGCGACTACACTCACACATATGTAGCGCCACTTAGTTTAGGAGCGGAGGTATGGTCGTAAGATGCAATAATTCTTATAATTAAAAAATATATTTTTCTTATAATAACTATAAGAAGAACTAAAATAACTGTTTTCAAACAACCAAACATATAATGTTATAATAAATATATATATTACATATAAAATAAATATAAAAATTCAACCCCAGTAGTTAAGACATATACCTACCACACGGCATTTCTCCTCCCGTCGGCGCCCATTCTCATCTGCTAGTTCTTAATTAAGTTAGGTTATGTAACAAAAGATGCTCTCATTTAGATAAAACCGTAACTTTCAGTCCGTATTCCAACTTTGGTTACTTAGCGTTTAATGCGTCTTAACTTTGTGAGAACAGACTTTAATGTTGATTGAATTAGTCTCAATTATTTTGCTCACAAATATTTAAAATAATCACGTTACAACCATAACAAAAGATTAAAAAATAACAAACAAATAAAATTAATTTAAAACAAATCAATATACCTAGATAACATAAAAATGTTAATAATAAGAAATAAAATCGTATTATTATATTTTTAATTTTTTAATTAATATGGTTTGAATATCAAAAGATTTTAATTCAAAAATCAATCTCGTAGATGTTAAGTCTACTAGATATAAATTCCTTAATAATAATAATGATATTGTTTTAAAAACAAGAATAAAAAGCAGGTTACTTTGCTCTCAGTTCTTATCCAAACCTAATTAGTAAAGTTGCTTCATTTTATGACGCGTTCTTGGAGGCAGGTGCTTACCATGAGACAGTAAAGTTTTAATTGAATTTTAAGTTTATACACCTAAAAGCATCTTCAAGTCGGTTTATTAATTAATGTTGTCAAGTTTATCTTAAGATTTGTAATAAGTTATTTGCCCAACCAGTTTCGACTCCATTTGGGGTCCTTATTCATGATCTCTGAGCGAGAATAATAATATTTAACAATCGTCCTTGATCACGAAGGCTTAAATTAAAAAAAGTATTATGTTTATAATTATTATTAATTAAAAATTAATAATAATATTAATAACACTTAAATTGTATATGATTTTTATCAAATATGTTTAAGTACAATGAATTTTATTTAAAAAATACGATTTATTTGGAACGCAGCAAGCGGGCAATGAACTGTCCTCATCCAATGGTCATCGTATCTCGGTCAAGGTTCTTGTTTGATTCTCTTGTTTCTTTTTCAACCAGCTATTCACTATATTTCATTCTTATATAAAGTATCAAAATTGTATTAATACTTAAGTATTGAATTATTTCTAAGCTTTTATATTTCAAGAAGTTTCTAAATAAATATTCATAATACACTTTCCTGGAATTATAAGATTAATATAGTCTAATCAAATTTAGTCTCATTAAGTACATTGGTTACCGAGCCCTCTTTATTACAGAGGAATAATACGGGGTAATATCATAGTTACTTAATCAATTCCTTTGTTGGTAGAATCGAGCCGCAGTGGGTGGGGTTGATTAAGAAGAATATTGCTTGATTACGGCCTTGAAGTATGACGTACGTAGTTACAAAGAAGTAGACCGCACGACTGTTTTAACTAGAAGGGCTTTGAATTTTTTTTACTGTTTAGATTAATAATAATTATATTTGTTTTATTTGTTATTAGACCCATAGTATAATTGTGTTGTTTTTGCTTGATTGAAATATATTTACAGTTTTTTTATAGTTTTTTTTTTTTTTTCAAGTAATTTTTTATTTTCTTCGTTTCCTTTTATATTTTTTTTAATATTAGTAAGTTAGATAAATTAACTAACCAACACTGAATTGAAGATAGTAAAAAATATTTTTTTATTAAGAGCGTTTTATAAAAACAATATTATTCTGGTCAAAAGAGTAATAGACTAATAATGGATTTTTTTGAAATTTGTGATTGTAGTTTTTAAAGAAAATTAGTCAAAATTAGTGTGTCCAAAAGAGTTAATATGTGTAAAAAAATACATCTGACTGAGTAAAATTTAATAAACCAATCATTTGCATAAAGATAGTTTTATTTTCTGTTGATCACATTTAGAATTCTCATTCAGCAACAATGCTTCGCTCAGCTCCACCCGCCGTGCACAGTGGCGGACTTAGTATCATAACAAATGTAACAAACCTATAGTGAACAACTAAAAGTAGTAAAAAAATAAAAATATAACAAGTTAGATTACCACTTCTATTTGTATTATGATCATTCGCATTGTCTCAGTCATAATATTTATCATAGCGACACTGTAGTAGTGTGCGTAATGTCTCCGACGAATGTCTGAAACTTATCAAGAGCTAATATTCGATTTAGACACAATTACAGAAAATATCCGATTAAGATATGTGTATATTGAGCCCCTGTATTGCATTCATTTGTTAAAGACTCAGTACTCCTTGAAACAATATTTATGTATATACTAATTTAATAAATATACTAATTTAATATATATATATATATATATATATATATATATATATATATATATATATATATATATATATATATAATAAAATATATAATAAAATACTCAAGCTATAATTACGGTTAACTTATAATTTTATTATTTTTTTACTGCTAATATAAATAACATTTAAAAATGATTGTGTAATTATAAAATCGTAAACATTAATAAGGAATTTCTTTTACAGCAATGGGTTAGCAAAATTTAAATTTAATTATCCTACTAAAATGTTTATAAAACCTGTAAACATACAACTTTATCGTAAGTACCAATAACAAAGATCACATATAGTTTATTGGTAACAATTAACTTGCCTCTATCTAGAGTAATGTCCAAAAATGACACCACACTGACACAAAAGCTGCTAAATGTAACCGCAAAGAGATTACACCGATCTTTTGTACCTTATCTCACTTGCGGAAATCTCACTAACGACCTCCACTCATCTCCAAGAGACACAATGGCTGGACGAATTGAAACTTGGCTTAGACAAAGCCAATCGTGGGGAATGAACGGTCAAAAGGTTCTTGTAAATCGAACCTAACGATAGGGTGCTCTGATAAATAATAATGATAACTTGAGGACACTTATTGATGTATTAATTTATTAATTTTCATATGACCTATTAGTCTTGTGGTTAATGATACCGATTGAAGATCCAAAAGTCGTAGGTTCAATTCCAGTATGTTTCTTTTTGTAATCTACGATTTATTTTGTACAGTTTGAGTATATTTATTGTATGCTTGTACAATCGCTTGACGCGCAGAAACCAGTCACTAGCACAAAGATTTTTTATGACATTTAAAATATATATTTATATTATAATAAAATACCACACATTCCAAAAATAAAAAAATACTTTTAACAAAAGAATATTCTTTTAAATTATATAATTCAAGGTGAGCAAGATACAAAAATATAGAGCAGTGACGTGACTGTATGACTATTATTACGTGGGAGTTAATGACTAAATCATGTATCAAATTCTTTGTCTAAACGTTGATTAATCATCATTCTACTCCAAATTTTATAATATTATATAATTTACATACATACGTTATAATATCAATAGTTTATATATAGTGAAACATTAATGTTCAAACAATCAAGATAGCCAATTAAAAACGATTTTTTATAATATATAACCCAGCACAATACGAGTGGCCTTAATGTGGTTTATAATTAAAGTGTTATTAGCGAAATTAAAATAATCGTCATAACATCGAGGTGGGCGACCGAAATCCGTAGAAGGCCACAGCACTAATGAGTAATAAATTGTCGCGGCAATCCACAGTAATTAGTGCAGTGTTTGCTCATTTGACGCAAGCGTGACCCTCGAAGTTCTTTGAAACTTATGTTAAGGTACGTTTCCTTGTCGTTTTATACATAATAATATTTTATATATTGGTCAATTGGTATAAAGATGTAAGAACACGTTCCGTTTCTCTATAAATTGATCCACTACATACAGCCCACTTGATGAATTTGGACTTCTATATCAAACTATTGTACATCGGGGGACATAAATTTTTCGTAGGTAGGTTTGAATCCTGCTCGTATTGGTAAATTTTTGAGTCTACATTTATCTCAGATTTAATAAGCTTAACATGGTTATACTTGTGTTCTAATTTTCATAACAAAACACTTTAGTTTGTAGCCATTAAAACAATTATACAGAATATTTTTTTACAAATAAGAATAAATAAATATTATTCATAACAACAAAAGGAAACAAAGCTTAAACACAGAAGTTATTAAAATGTTTAATTATAGGAACGGTAAGCGGACGTAATCACGGAGTGCGGTACAGTATCTAAAACATAGTTATTACGAGATGAAATTATACATAAGTATACCGATTAAAAGAGTAATTAACTGCCAAATATTAAATTTGAAGGTTGTACGGATCTGTTTTTACAGAGGTATTTATTTTAATAACATGTGAACTTTATGTTATTTTATTAGATATATTTTTGTTATGATTATATCTGTATGCAATATTAAAGTCTCGCATTAAGAAACAATCAGTTATTCAAATCATGAGATAAAGATAATTCTTTGTTTAAATTATTTTATACATGGTCTTTTAAATTATTTCCTGATACACAAAAAAATATGGAATGTGTCGCGGGGGCTTTCACAAGAAGAAATAACTGACACAAATATCAACCAGACTTGAAACAGTAACCTGCGGAACACATATATAACTGTCCTAGTGGAATCGAATCCATGACCTTTAGCTCAGAAGCAGAACCACCAACCACTTACTACCAATCGGCAATCAAAAATATCTTTTCATTTCTATATCTTGAGATAAAATTATTTGAATTAGGTTTTATTTTACATAATTTTTTATTTGGATTCTATTATGATAAGGGTATTTTTCAAAAATATATTCTTACAACATGGAATGAGAAAAAAATATATTTTAGAATGTAGTCGTTGTCAAGTTATACTTTAATGTATTAATAATTATATAGAGTTAAATAAATAAATAAAAAAATAAATTTATATGATTTCAATGAACATCCGTCATCGGTCATTTAGCAAGATACAAAGGACCTTGATAAAATTAATTGCCAACAATTTATATTATTGTCGCAAAAAAATAATTCTCATTCAAATATGACGCTTTTGATATTTGAACAATAGTTTGAATCAGAGCGGTATAATTATAGTGCAGTTAGTATTTACAATGTGAATAATTATTGCAGTTGCCCCCGTGACAGAAATAATAATAATTGCTGTACAAAATAGAGCGGATGAAAAATACTGACGCTGGTGTGACTTGTATATGACATACATGATTATATTATGGTATTTAAACATGATTTGAATGGATTATAATTTGACACTGGACATTTCGTTTTTTCAATGTTTAGATGATTTTATGTTGTTAATGTTAATGTTAAAATCCAAAGGGCAAAATTTATCGCCTAATCGGATATATAGAAGAGAAAAGTTAGCATTCCACAGAGATAACCCTAGCACCGTCTATATTTTAGTGGAGACGTCGTGTCGATGACACCGCATTGTGAAATATCGACCACTGTGCGAGGTGCAAACAACTCACTAGGCACGCCTACAGGCTACAATCTCGACAAAAAAGAAAACCACCTCTGTGCAACACACTGGGACGCAATATAGCACAATTTTTATCTTGCAGATTTATACGGACTGGGCACACATCGTAATGCAACCTGCATCCGCGCGTGTGTGCGGAGGCTGTGTGTGAATGTCGAGATGCGAGCGCGAAAGTTTTGCATATGTGTAATGTTTTGAGATACACAGGTGACAGAGGCGATACGCGGTAGGCGGGGCTAAGAGAGGGGTGAGACCTATCGGAAAGAGATGGCGGACGGGCTATGATAATGATGTTATAGGTTTCTTGATGTTCGCTCTCCTTAGTTTTATTATTTCTCGATCTACTTATAAGCGATATAAATGTTAAGTGTGAGCGCTTTTAAAATACGTTTATTGTGTCGTTACAGCCTCGGGCTAAGGAAGGCAAAAAGTTGAGTGTGATTTAAGATTTCATATTGTAAGATCTATTGTCACTTGTGACCACTCGATAAGGCTTTATAACATGCCTGTTGCCACCTACTCGTAATTGCATACAGGATCAAAGAGGAGCTTATTTTTATCCTCTATTTATTAGTATTTTCTGAAGCCCTATAAAACATATAACAGTCATAAAAAGTATTATTTGAAGTTCTTTCAATAATTGAACTATAGATGATTCTCACGTGCTCGTTGTAGAGTGCAGTACTGAAACCTCAGTTTAATTAAAGCAACCATTTCATCACCTCAAGCCATCACACATGTAAAGGCAATTTTAATTATGAAAACCCGTTGAGTATCACCGCGCGAATGAACTGAGGCGTTAAGTAACCGCAGGCTAAATGAATTGCAATACAATATCATGTATGTACAGACAGACAAACAGATGTGCAATTAACTGCAATATAAAAATAATTATTATAACTGAAAAAAACCAGTTTCATTTTATTTTATACGATCCATTTTTAAGTATAACAATTGCCTGCAATAATTAATTAATTCGCCACATAAAATTATTTTCCTAATAAACTTTGGTAGTAAATAATATATTTTTTGACGTAAAGACATCGTCAACAAAAAAGTACAATATTTTATCCATTATAAAGTTACCAATGAACATAAATAAATATCTTAAGAATGTGAAGTGGCAGAGAATTATTAGTCTGACCGTACAAATATTATATTATTACCTTTTGTTGTGAATCCTCATTCATTACGTGTCCATGTTGACGTAGCATTTTATTTTTTTGTTTGAAAAGAATCCACTCCTTAATTATCTCGATTTTTAAGTCTTATTCCTTTTCTGAATCAACAATGACACAGTTCGAACAATGTACATTATTTTAATAATAATTTAAATTGTATTTTAAATTAAATAAATATATACTTTTTGTTATATTTTAAACAAAGTGATCTTTCTTGGATGCTCTCTGGTCCAGATGGTTCTGTCATAAAATACACTTCAGAGAAGAAAATAAATAATAATGTTATCCTGTTATTAACTTAAAAATTTCCAACCAAAATTTCGAAATAAAATATATTTTTTTATAAAATTTTAAAAATTCAATTATCTTTACAATAAATCACATTGATGTTAGGTTTTTTTTTTTATTTTTTTGTTTTATCTTGTTTTTTTTCATTTTTCTTGATTGATTTCCACTTTTTATATTTATATATATATATATATATATATATATATATATATATATATATATATATATATATATATATATATATGTATTTATTTATTTATTTATTTAAAAGTCTTAAATTATCTAAAATTAAACTGATAATGGATTTTCTAAAAAAGATGTACTATAAGTACAGGAGATAATTTCGAAACGGATCTTAAAAATATATTTTTCCTTCAAATTTTTTTTTATATTTATTAAAATAGATAATTTCATAAAACAATGCAACAGTTGACTTTGAAATATCTAGAGTTCACTAAAGTGATATAAATTGAAATATATTTTTAAAGTCTAGTTTTCCATTTTTTATCTAACAAGGAATATTTATTTTTCTTATCAGCTCCATATGTTTCACATTTATTTTTTTACCTTTAAATTAAGATATTCTTATCAAAAGATCAAACATCATCTGAGTGCTGTCTAACATTTAATGAGACTGCGATTACAAAATGTCTCCGTGTAATTATCTCTTTTAATTGTCTATAATTGTCTTATAAAATATACATTAAAAGTTATTTAAAAAAAGACGAAAATAAACTCTCTATCAGAACTGAAGTTTAATAAAAAACATTAAAAAATTAGACAAAACAGACGTTAATTCGTCAATAACTTAAAGCTATTTAGCGAACCAATACCGTGTAAACTTTTAAACACGAACACAATGTCAATGCAAAAATCTTTTTATCGTCGTGAGTCTGAACAATACCAGAATGCTTGAACAACTGGACATTGTTATGTTTCTCTTATTCTTTTAAGAAAAAATGTTTAAAGTGGCCACCCCAGTGGCCCGCGCATCCCAACATTTCGACACTAAAACTTTGATTTACGACTTTCGCCCGCCGATTGCGTACTAAAACAGCGCTTACGTCACTTTCAATTTTAAAGGTGGGCTGCCTTCAGACCCATCTGTAATAAAATGTATTCACGCGACAAAATTAAATTGAAAGATATATAGCATTTAAAAATATTATTAATGTAATATATGTTTCAAGTAATATAATTAAATTTTACTAGCGTTTAGATATTTTCAACCTATCATAGAAATCAAATAATTATACTTAATAAATTAGATTTCGAAATCAGAAATTCTAATACTGATTTTACATAATCGACAAAATATTAATTTGAGATAAAAAAAATTACAAAGTTACTGAAAAATTAAACTTTATAGAATACCAATTCTAAGTAAGAAGTGGTCACGTAACGGCGGACCTCTTTAACCACTGTCATAAAACTCGACTGTCCGTGTTACGCACTAAAACGTCCCATTCTTACCAATAATATATTATTCATAATCTAATATGACTTTTAGTTATAGTAAATATTAGTGACATATTGCAAATGAACCAGATCTAGCTTCACGATTTATTAAATGCCATAACAGTTAACGAAGTCAATTTTATTATTGTAACTGTGTTAAAAATAAAAAAGATATTTCAATAAATGTTAGTTATGAAACCAATAATATATTTTGACAATTAAATATATACGAACAAATTCAACAAGAGCGGGACTAGAAACTGAGACGTCTGGGAAACTCCTAATACTCTGTCAAATAAGCTATAAGCTCTCCTTGTTAAATAAGCTTAACGTGTCTAAAAGACAATTTTAAAAAATTTTGGATGGTTAAATATAGAAAAAAAAAAAATCTTTTGTTCGAACCCTATATTTTAATATTTATTAGATTGTAAAAAAAGACGCAATATTCTCATGTAAAAGCTCAAGGTTCTAGAACTTGTACTTATAATTTAATTACAGGCTGCTTAAATAACCTAAAACAAGCATTTGCGTTATTAGAGCTTATTCTAGTACATTATATTAATATCATTCAACAAACCTGTTATTTGGTCCAGAGTGAATTAAAATATTTCCGGATGGAATGTGAAGCGTGTCCTTCATTGTCTTCTTTGTAATGGTCAAGAATATTATAATATTAAAGAGCTGACAGACGATACGTACTTCCGGTCCATATGGCGTTATTTTATTTTACTTGCGTTACTAGTGGACTTTGCTAAAGTATAGGGTTCAGTCTCGTTACTGTAATAAATATAAATAACCAGTTTCTTTTCTTTATTTTCTAACTATATATCTAAAGTTTTAGAATATACATATTTTTTAATATAAAGCTTTTATAATGTCAAAACTATTTTGTTTAAATCTTGAGTATTATTTAATTACGTCGATCATTTAAACTGGCCAAGAACACATTCATTCACTCATTCATTAGTTCGTTCACATACGTTAATAAACAAAAGGTCTTTTATCCGACTTAAAGTTTAAAGACAGGTTAAATGGCCGGTAGTACTTAAAACTGAATACTGGGCGGGGATCGGTGTTGTTAGTACAAAACTGAACGAATAATTAAATGAGCTAACTTATAATTACCAAGCATAATGCGTCATACGTGAATATTTTTTGTTTGAACGTTTAAAGCAATGATTATATGAAATTTAGTAGTTAAAATCTTGATGAGTGAATATTTTATAATGATACAGTAGTAATTTTTTTTATAATATTATCACAATATGTTTATCCACATGGATATATGAATCATATTAGTTAGTTATTGGTGGTGCTCTGCCTGGCAAGCTAAAGGTCATGAGTTCGATTCCTACTTGGGACAGTTGTTAGTGTGATCCATAGATATCTGTTTTAAGTCTGTATTATTTGTGTTCCATTAGGTCTGATTGTGAAAGCTCCGGTACACAGTTAAAAATAATAATAATAATATGCTAAAAGTATATGTCTGTGCGTGTGTGTGCGTTTGTAAAGTGAACACAAAGAAACAGATAAAGGAATTATAATCAAAAAATAAAAAGCCTATCCTGATAAAGAACTAGCAATTTTATTTGCAAGTAAAATCTACGACATTTATCAGTCGGAGTGTTTTCTCATATCTGTATCGAGAGAAGATGATGCGAAGTGAGATTTATGGTTCAGAAAAATCTCTTAATGGACCCGCGCATGCTCGTCCAAGATAAATGTCCAATTTCAACTTTGAGAACGCAACCTAACTTTTGACTTATGATATATGTATTTATAGTGATTACAATTGTTTTATTATCTTCATTACAATTAAAGTAAAAATTTTTATTTAATTATTTTTTAAATTTTAGATACAAAAAACTTTTTTATTTCTTTTTTTTAGTTTAAGCCATATATTTTTTTAAGCAATTTACTTACATAGAATGTTAATCATAACAATGTCACAGATATATTTATATTTTAATTACCGTAGTTTCTGATATAACGTCCGCAAGACAATGCAAGAGGACATTAACGTCCTCAGCAAATTGGGAGTCTTAAGTGCTTCACAATATGGGACCACGAACAATGCGCATCGCACTTTCAGGCAAAACATTGCTGGACGCTATAATTTTTCCACATTCATACAATAAGGGCCGCAGTCAATGAGTCTAGCCTCCTACTTCTACAAGTAAACTTTATACGCACACCGACGCACTCCCCACTCGTTTAAGCCTGAAGAGATCGCGTGCAGAAAGTTCACACACGCACACATCGCCGCGTGGCCGGCGCCCTAAGCTGTGGTCAGTACTAACGCAAACTGTGTGACGGACACACGAAAAACGAGCTGAAAACGGAACGCAAAACGTACAAAATCATAAAGGATTTTTCCGGAACGCACGATCATAACAATCCCGTTTGATACTTTCGAGCGCGAATGTAATTGTGACAGCGCCAGTGTTCGTTCTTTATCATCTGTCAAAACTCTGTTACATATGACGTTTATATTCTGGAATGTAAACAAAACAGTTTGAAATTTATTTAGACATTATTTACGACGTGCGATGCGGGAGTTACGTGAGTTATGAACTTGAATATGTAAAATTAATTGCCCCGCAAAGTGTCGCAGAACAACGTTTGTTTGGATTATTTTTAATGAGTAAGTAATGTGCTGTTGCTTCGTATAGAGCATATTAAGTTATGAGGTAGCTTTCATAAACGTCGTCATGAACGATTAAATATGTTCTCATGTTTCGACTTTATCGCGCAAATTTGTGTGCTGAGTAAAATATGAGTCATGCGTGTAACCGATCATCATTAATAGTACCACCACCATCACCATTTCTTAACTTAATGGCCGTTTTTTTAAACACTATATAATAAATAAAAACCAAAGTTACAAAAAAAAACAAGATATAATTATCTTAATTGCGAATGATCTTATGTAAGTAAAATTAGTTTTAATTATAGTATAATCAAGTAATATTTATTATTATATTGTATACATATATATAATCGGTAATTCTTGATTTCTGGCCAATGTGGTAATCCTATAGTCACGCCACTAATCCTTAGGGGTGATGTCCGGTAACACCAGAGTGCGCGATAGGGTTGACACCCTTACTCGCCAAGAAGGTTATTATAAGTACGTATCATATTCGTTCTTCTATTTGAATTTATATTTTTTTTGTATTAAGTTCCCAGATTATCAACATATAATTTTAAAATATAGTAACAGACATACATTTTTTACTAAGTATGTATTTAAAGAAGGTCTGCATTTATATTATTAAAAAAAATATTTTTTCAACTCTATTTAAGTGTATATACAAATATATAAATGTTTATAAAGACATGTGCTCCCCTATAGATGACCGACTGGGCGGGTTATAATTACATTCCAATGTACCCTAATATAAAAATCTTATGAAGTATATTTAATAATAATTAATAAAAACAGAAATATAAAACGAACCAGTTTTTAATTATTTAAAAGTAATAAGGAACATTGTTTTCATCGTAGGTGTAATAAATTTGAGCTAATGTTTGTTTAAGATGTCCGAATTTCCTCATCTAAAGTTTTATTAACACGCAAGATAGAAACATGTTACCGAGCTCATTAACAAACCTTAAGGGTTTTATTAGAACAAAAACTATCTACGAAGACAATACAAACGGCTTAAGTGGTTTGCAGACGTCGGCATTTTCTTAATTTCTTAAACGCCGCACTCACGCAGCGGGATGAAATTAAGAAAACATTCGCCGCATTAAGCGCTCTGTGTGTTGATATGTTGTGTGATATATCGTTGGACAATGTTTTTTTTATGTGTGGGTGTTGTGTATGTGTGTTTAGAATTTGAATCTAGTTGTATAATGTTGTTTTGTTTGTTTGTTTACTATTTTTTTTTGAGATTTGTTGGTACACATTTATATTTATCATTAATAGAACTGCTATACAAAATTTCTATTTTTATTAATTATTTTGGTATAAACATAAAATTTTATTAAAAATAATTTAACCTCATGGAGTAATCTGTTTGTTACTGATATCTTCGGAAAAACATAAAATATTCCATGGCTCTATTTCCTCGAAGGAAAAATCCTTAAGCGTAGACGTCTTAGCGTCCAGCCACGAAAGCAATAAAGAGCACAAGCTTCCACGTTCATTAATTAACCCCCAATATGTGCATCCCTATCGCACTTAGGGAAACTATTTGTAAATGAGCTCACCTCTCGCTTCCACCAGCTTTGCGCAAAAATTAACTACTACATGTTCCGCTTTCGTGCTCCCACACATCGTCTATGCAGTGCATATGCACAAACACGTACAAAGCTCCCAACTAAGTTCGGTATTCAGGGAAATTGGTGTTAATTGTTATAATAATAAGATACACTTTTGATTGTAATTTTTTTTTATATTTACTTTGTACGTTATCTCGGGTCACTTGTGGTTAGTTTCCTATCCTCATGTAATAAATCTTGTAGTCCTCGTAATTACAATGTTCTTGTCTGTTGTGTGTTTTCATTACCTTAGGATATTTTCTTATGAAAGTGACTATAATATTTTTTTTATTTCAAACAATACTCAAGTAGTGTTAGTTAATTATTGGATATTAACTTGTCATAACTCAGAAGTAGATTTAGCGCTTAGGGTGCATTTTCCTATAGTATTTATCGTAATAAGCTTTACTTACAAAAGCTGTATTATAACCTATTGCATATTAAAAGCAAAGCTATATTTATAATCTTAAGAATAATAAAACGATTTTTCACGATGAAATGCTTACTAAAATTACACCTTAGTGGTTAAATTAAATCATAATTAACTTCATTATAAAAATATCAATTACATACATTGATAAAATTATAACTGCGAAAAACAAACATATGTTGTATGTTACACATTTTCTGTGTTTCTATAGAAGTATAGGAAATATATATTTTTAATAAATATAATATGTATTATACAAACATAACTATAAAATGTAAATGTACTTGCACCACTAAAATTTCTTTCAGTTAACCTTGTTAAAATAACTGTATTCTTTAAAGAATATTTTTTTATATAATACCTTACAGTTAAATGAATTTAATTATATTTGGTTTTCACATTCGCTTGAAAAATAATATTTTATAAATTTGAACTTAAACATTTTAAATGGAAATTATTTTACATAGTAATTTCCCTATATATTAATATGTGTGTGTGTGTGTGTGTGTATAAAATCCCTCTCAACATACTTACGTCACAATCAATCACGCGAACTCCGTCATTACGGTCACATCTAAGCTCATTCATGCTCTCCACGCGAATTGTCTCCCAAACTTATCACGCGGTGTCGCTTCCTCGACGAGGGCGGTAAATTTATTTTCATCCTTTTCCATGCGCGGCGCATTCTTATTTGCATACATGAATAAATTAATAAACTTTAAATCATTATATACATACTATTTATAAACTTAGCACGCTTTTGAAGGGCTGTGCTGTACAATGCATTAAAAAATAAGTAGATTTGAATTTGGAATTCAATGTCAAAGCCGTCGGATCTGTATTCCGTCCCTGTCGCTCAGGCTGGGCGTCGGCGCGCGCCTGGGCGGGCGGTATGCAAATGCTGGCAACGGTGGTGAGGGCTGAGTCTGTGTGTGTACTTTGTACCATTGGCCGCACTAGAACGGCTAACTTCGCCACCAGTTACGGTTGTTTTTCGTTCCACTTCTAATTAACTTCCGTATATTCTTGAAGTAACTTTTCTCATCTCGTTCCCTTAGTTCTTGTTCTCTTGTTAACGCTAATAGCTGCTTATTATGTGAAATATCTCGCGTGTGATATGCAAAAATGCACTCTAGAAATTATTCGCGTGATCTAAATGTTTATTTTGGAACGCATTCGTGACGGGTTTCGTTTTAATATATGTAAATACACCTATTGCAGCGCTATCAACGTATTAAGCGCGGAGTTGACGTCAGTTCTTAGTGTCACAATGTTTACAAGTGATTTCTAAATGAAAAGGCTTTAAGTTAACGAACGCCATAATCGTGGCTCGTGTTGCTAACTTTGCTAAAATGTTACTTTTATTACTTAAAGAGTGAGATTTTACGAGCTTTAAAAATAAATTACGGGGCTCGGACGAACAATATCAGTTTCCAAGAGTTCGCGGGTGAATATTTTATTTCTGATTAGTGATGCGACGGTAAATAAATCGTATATATTTCTTCGATAAATAATCGTTAAAATTTTTGATATAATATTATATCAAAAATATCATTGAAGAAGGTCATTTGATAATTAATTTACGAAATTCCATCGCGCATACTTTAGGATATTTAAAACTGACAGATTTTAGGATTGAAATTGGAATTTTAAATTAAATTGTATTAACATCTAAAGCAATATTTTGTATAATATTCACCCGTCTTATTAAAGCTAAGTTCATTTGACGGCTTAAAAAACTCACGTCGGAGCGCACACGCGAGGTGCGAAAATGCAAATTCATACGAAGAAATTAATCCTTCCTTTTATTGCAACATCAAACAAATTTAATTGCTTCTTTGACAGACACTAAAGGTCTGGTAGAACCGAATTTTCGGGTGTGGTCACATTGACAGTTAGCAATATATTTTTATAGTTTGACTGAGGTGTTGTTTTTATTGTTGGACCGTTTTATATATTCTAAAAAGCCGAACTGCAAATTAGAAAGTTTATGTGAGAATGACCAGATATCGTAAATTAAGTTCGCTGTTTCGAAGGGATTTAATTAGCTGCATATGATTTATAAGTCATCAAATAACAAAATAAATCTTAATGTTGTGAACAAAATGGAGTGCGAACAATAAATAATTATATTTTATTAGTATTCCTTTGTTTTTATTATAAATGAGAAAGAGTAATAGTCTTACTTATTATTTGTAAGAAAAGTAATAAATTATGACGTAATTGAATTTATTCGATGATAAAATAATGAAAATATTTTTATCGTTTTGTTTTTGTGATTATGTTTAAAACAATATAGTACTTTTTTTAAGTAATTAAAGTTAAATAGTAAAAATGAATTCATATATTATAATAAATATAAACCAAAAGGTTTTAGACATTAACATCTAAAGAAGTCAATAGCCTACTTACACATTAAACTAACAGTTAGAGACTTTTGGCATCGAACATTTCTATTAATATTCCTTGAAAGTATTAAGATGTATGAACGTAAATATTTAAAACAATATATATACAATTTACAATCTATACTAATATTATAAAGTCAAAAGTTTGTTTGTTTAGACACGCTAATCTTCGAAACGACAGGATTTAATTGAAAAATTCTGTAACTAATGGACCGATTTGTAAGAAAAGCTATAGTCATTCTAACATTAGGCTACTTTTTGTAATTTTAATAGTAAATAAAATCGTTCGTCGACAGGTAGAAACGAGTGTGACACCTATATATATATATATATATATATAATATCGTGATAAACAAACACGACTTAAATATTTTAATAACTTACTATAGATTAAAAAGAATAGAATGCATTTCTGCATGCGCAGGATCTTAAAAAAGAAACTATTTCCTTATGACTTATATATTTTAAATGATTTATAATTCCTTACAAAATCGTGAGTTCGTGGGATTCCTGTTTGACGTTTTGTTTTTTTTTTACTTTTATTCATGATTTATTGTTTTGCAAACAGATTCAACTAAAGATTTTATAAACTTATTATTTAAGTGACATTTATTGCATTTGTAGCGCTTTAAAGCGCTTCAGTTAAAACTCTAATAAGTTAAAGTGGATTTATGAACATAGTGTCATATGACTTCAAAGTGACTTCAAAATGGCCGACTATGGATGTTCGAATGGGACTCCGTGTCAGGTAAGATGTCAATCTCCTTAGAAATAATGTATAAAAAATTGAGTTAATGAAAATATTGCGTTCCAGATATCTTTAAATAGTTATTTATTTTGAAATAATTACTATTTAAGTTAAGAATTTAAGATATTACCACGGTAATAAAGCAATTGGAAATAAGAACATTAAAAAAGTTAACCAATCACTTACGACCATTAGACGAAACACACGCGATACCATGTATCTCTTTCTTATTAGCCGATTGAATTACGAAAAATGCACTTATTTTAAGTTCTCCTGTTAGAAAAAAAAAAATTACATTGTAAATTCTAACAATAATATCCACAGAGTAAGAAATAATTAGAGGCGACAGTAATTATTATTAATAAATCGAACAGACACAATAATCGGTCGCGCCATCTTGCTAGCGGCGGTGGCCAAATGTTTCCGCTTTAATTTCTCCAGTAATTTGGAGTTTCCGGTCTCAGTCAATCCGTCAGACCGTAATTATATTATTTCGGCAATAAATTATCGAATTTTTGAATACAGTAGGTAGTTACGATATGCCCTTCATTTTGGTTAGAATTAATAGTAGCTTGGTCTTAGCGGTATTTAAAATATATAAATTATTATTAATAACAACACAAATACTTTGTTATATTATTAAGAGGAAATTAAAAAATTCTAACCTTTCATTTCTAACCTACTTTTATATTTAAATGCTTGTTTGTTACAAATTTTTAATTAAAAAAATACCAAGACACACTATATGTTTCTAACACTATAACATTATTTGTTGGTAGTGACGTGCCACAAATACTCCCGAATCGATAGAAATTGAATCGATTAATTCTGTTATAAATTAACGCTGGTAAGCAACGGGTATCGACACGGACGCCATCACCATGGCAACGCGCCCCATACTTACAACTCACTAATTATGCCACACTGATTGCTTTTCACTTTTTTTGCCCCACGAGAATCTGACGCCACCCTCTCCTTTATAGTTTGGCAGAATATCGATTTTAATTGTAGCTATTTTAACGCTTTCATTGAAATTTACACAGAATGAAGAAAACTAAATTAATGTTTACTTGGTAATATAATTAAAGATTATAGACTATAGACTATATAATATACTAGAATAGCCTTATTCGTTATACAGACGTCAGATTTTTATTATATTATTAACGTATTTATGATAATTCAATGCAATATATTATTGGACTTCCTTGTTGATATATAAACATATTTTTTTATAAATAAAAGATAAATTATTAATTTTAAATAAAAGTTATCATTTGATTTTTAATAAAAGATGACGTTGCAATTAATAATTGATGACGTCACGTTCGATAGGAAACTGATCATTATTCTGTTTTTATTCGTCACACTGATTAATCACGTGATTAATTATGCATTTTATATTGGATTACCCCATGAGTCTTTTTTATATTTTAACCACCCGTTGCTATTGTAAACAATGAAATAGAAACTTGGGTTATTATAAATTCAAACTATTTTTTGTGAGTATAAATTTATTTTTTCTTTACCCAACACTATTAACAAATTTTCTTATTAAATATCGATATAACATCGATATTTTGTTACAACTCTTAACCCAGCTCGTCAAATATAGAACGACTAGAATCGATTTGTGAACGGCCGTTTCGCGAATGAGGTTGACCATTGATCAGATAGCAGAACCCTGACCTTGCTCAAGGCACTCACACACGCGCGTTACGCACGCGATGGTGCACACTACGAGAATACGATACGGTGACGTCACAAATGTTTGTTTGTTTGTGTAAATTAAAAATTCTTTGATATTACCCTTTTAAACATTATTAAAATATAATCCATTAAGTACTTATCATTATAAGATTTCGTTATGTATATATTTTCAAATATATATTTAAAAAAAGTATATAGTATATCAAATAACGTATTAAATATTTCGAACTAAAAACCTAATTTGAATAATTCAAAACAAAAAAAAGTTAAAGTACTAACAATTTCGTACTAACCCAGAAACAAACCTCAACAATAATGATAATGAAGCACTAATAACTTTAGCTATAGAAAATCCACTCACGATTTTCGCACTAATCCACCTTCAGCAAACATTCCTTCAAATTCTAAGAATTTAAGTCACCCTTAATAAAATCTCCCGAACCGATTAACATTTCAGAAATCACAACAGCGGAGAAACACGCGATCCAATCACGAAACAAAGAAATGTAAATCCCTTTACTTCATATCTATTATTGATTATATTTTTCCATTTAATGCGGGTGTGCATTACGTGTATGTGTATGTGTGTGCATTCGCAACACAATTAGTGAAAAAGGGGGTCAATATTATTAATGAGGGGGTTGGGGGGGAATGTTATCTAGTTGAGCTTTTGTGTTTTCTGTATGATGCTATTGATTGTTTAGTCGATTCGTTGGTCGGTCTTTAATTATAGGGGCTAACAGGCTAACTGCTGCTAACACCTCGCTTGACACATTAATAGCGTCTATACGAGGACGGTTATAATTTTCTATAATTATTCATTTGAACACGAAGTTTCGACAGTTACGAGTCGTATTAAGTTTTAATTTACCATCGTGTTTGTTATTTCAAACACTATTAATATTTGTTTCCTTAATTGTAATGGTTGTTACGGAAACGGTAATATTTTTAATTTATACTGCAATAAAAAAATATATATATATAATAAGTCTAATTTGAAGTATCATATAAGATTTATTCGAATACGTCATCATTTTAGAAATTATCTTATTGGGAAACATTTCTTACTTTTCTTATAATAAATAAACCTTATAAAAATTAGTAACACAAATAGTATAGTATAGTTAGTATAGTATAGTAAAAGGACTTTTAGTATTAAAGTTATAAGAACAGGTATGACATGTTGTAATTACCTGCGACGGTCAGAGCCACATGTCTGATTTCAAACAAGACGTACGTTTTCGTACAGACATGTGAAGAGACCGCCCGTACTTCACTGATTAATAAGATGGGGTTGCAAAGGGTACCCGCCACCCTACGCGCCCTCCCTCGCGCCTTACCCACAAAACAAAAAAATGTGACTCATCAACTCACACTAAGAAACAACTAACACCGCCACCAGCAAACGCATAACGTATTAGACACCATTTACTTATTGAAATTATAAACCTTAATAGAACGGTAAAAGGTTCTAATTGAAACAACGCGGCAACATTCAAGCCATTCTTAAGTAAAGTTAGGTCTCCTATAATCGTTCATTATCGCACACAAGCAAAGATCACGTATTGTCCAGTACGCATACATGTATGCGTTAATTATATCGGAAAGTAGTAGGTTGGGGTTACTTGATTTGATTAATTCTAGCTGGAAGAAACGGCCTTGTTAGATATATTCATAAATGTGGTATGTTCCAATCTGATTAATGGCAAAATCGTCTTTGAAAGTATCCACAATACATAAGTCCTAATTATTTCAAAAGAATTCTCTGATTAAAAATTACATAAAGCATCTTACTAAATACATGGTTCTATTAAGAAATCAAAATGAAGCAATCAAAACAGCAATTTCCCCAAAATAGGGAAAGTATTTGTAGCATTCGTCTATCGGAAGTCGTTCGCGAGCTCTTGGCAAATCGCTTCAAATGGCGCACTCAAAGCCAATTCTATTCTAATACAAGATTACATTAAATATCTAGACGCTCAATTTAACTCCTTTGAAATCTTTTCTTTGTAATTATAATTAAAAAGAACTACACTTACTCTACAAAACATATTATTAAGAATAGCATAACCTTTTTTTAATCATATATCATTGCAGTAAAAATTCTATTGACATTTAAAGATAAATATTTAAATATCGAAATCACGATTCCCAAGTTTCTGAATTCTGTAATGATTTACTTCAAGTTTTTAAATTTAAATTATACATTTTCAAACAACAAGTTTGTTTATGTCTCGGCCATGTAATGAAATTCATACTATCATGCCTCCAGGCCTAGTCCACGAAGCTTCGCGTGCTTTATATTGCTCTAAAACGAGAAAAAAGTGCCTGAAAAATGTTATTATTGACTGAAATCTACGATATGGAACACTGACAAATTGCTACGGTTTCTTTTTTAATCTTCGAATTTAGAACGTTGCAGCGCAGTCGCGATAAATAAGTTTTTTTTTTTTGCGGATGCCGCCTAAATAGTGTTGACGTGTCAGGCGATTTGTAGCGGCAACTCGGTTTTTACTTACCATTTGCTACAATAACTTCCCTAAAATAGTCAAACCCATAATAAATTACACCCAACATTTCGGAAGCGAATTTACCGTTTGTTTCAGATCCAACAAAATTGGTGATATCATTAAATTATTCAAGCCCACCTTTTAATGTAAACCATATTCGTAGAAGTGTTATCTGCATATGCAAAAATATTAGCCTCGTGCTGGACTTATGCAAATCATGCAACTCATGACACGTCCTGGCATTAAATAAAGTATGAATTCGTGGCCCGTGCCATAGGGACATCTAATGTATGCTAATGTGGCGTCTTAGATGATAGCTGATTTCGACACGAGAAGTCACTATGCTAATTCGCACGTGGACTCTTCTTATGCAAATTTTCTGAGGGACTATCCCTTGATTCCATAGTTGATAGACTGAATAGATATAAACATCATTTGAACATTAAGATGCATATAGCTTATTAAAACAAATCTTCATCTTGGTAAGTTTAGATTTTCAATAAAACAATTCATTTCATTTAATTTTTGTTTCAATTTAAGTATGAAAAAAAAATACTCCAAAAGTAAACAATTTTTCAAATTATTTTAGTTATAGATTCTAATAGAAAAATATAAAAACATTAAAATGAAATAAAAAAGATATGTGTGCTATAAAATGTAGAAATACATCCTATTCCACCCGTCTCCCTGATTTTGGCACCCCGTAGGTACTTTTCTCGTCGCTCCGATATTCTCGAATTTCATATGTGTACATCTCTAATTTCAATAACACCCTCCTACCTGTGCTATCTCATTTACATATCAATATTCGAACCGTCTCCAAAATTTCTTTTCTTTCGCTAAAGTATGCAACGCCCGTGCTCCATATCATTACTCGCAAAATTCACTAAAATTGGATCACCCTCTAAAATTGACATACCCTTTAGTAATAGTAACGGTTTTTTTCGTAACGAATCTGTAATGCGATATTCACGTTGTTTCCGCGAAGGAAAGAATTTATTAGTGATCCAAATCTTTGACTTGGAAGTTTCTTATCGCAACGTTTTGTCTTTGACTTCAAAACTTTCAGTTAATATTTTTTATTCAAATATTTATTAGCAACTTAACATTATAAAGTAATCTCCAGATGTAATTCGTAACAATTATATGATAAGTATCATCGTTCCCCTTCTTCCCACACGAAGTGCCTTCAATAGTCATCTCGATACATCTCGACTATTATCACGAACTTCCTCTGAACCCTTCGATCTATCTACAATGCAATGCCTTAAATTTATGCATGCAGGTAACAAAAGTGCCATCGGTTGCATAATTTGATTACTTGAAACTTTTGTCGGCTAAGGGCAGGTATCGGATCGTAAAATTAAATTTAGACTTATAGTTGGTTAATTTTTGGGATTCTCCCAACCTCTCGATATCGAAGGGGTCCGACCGTGTATCATTCGCAACAATAGTTTTCAATCAATTATTATTCTGGTGCACCTTTGATGAAATTTTTAGCTGTTGCAGTAACGGTCGCTTCATTGTCGCACGACTACATTAATGTTTTTAAACGTATATTTGCATAAATCGAAATTGAAATAAAATTCAAATGTTTAAAATCGATCCGTTACGGTTCTCAATATTTGGGAGCAACAATAAAATTTATAATGCCAAATAATGATTTGAATGTTTTAATGTATTTAAATTCTATTAGTGTTGCAATTCTGTTAAAGTTTGACTTCGCTTTGTAGGCAAGTGTATGAAAACAGTTACAAAACTATACACGTCAGTGCAGAGAAACCTAATTGTGGCTTCACGTTGAAAACATTGCGTGAAAACACGTCATAGTTTCCCGACGGCGATATATCTGAAAGGCTTTTGTTCTTGCCAGTACAATACACATGATACAATTCAACTGATAATGTTTTATTTAGACCTCAGAAAAATACTATACGATTTATAATGTACTTAATATAATAGTCAACGTCAATATAAATGATATGCATTTATTACATACGTAATCTTTGAAGAGTTAAGATATGCGCGCGTGGCCATACCTCGTGCCATAGCCAACATCACCATTATAATACCAACATTAGCATATGAAGAAGAATTTACACCAACATCTTAGGGTCTAACTTTGCATTGGACGCGTGCGAGAACTAACCAAATTTACATTCCTTATATAATGTAATAAATAGTTCCATTACATAGAATTTAACCCCTCATATAATTTACCTAAATTTGCATAATCAAAGACTACAGTGTTATGATAATATTTTTGAGATATTTTTTTACCATGAAAATAACTCGTGCCATTGAATATATTATGCAAAACTATTTATATAGGATTGAATTCGTTACTAAAGTTATTGACAGTTTAATCCCTTCTTAAAATAATCATTACTCATTATTACTTTAGGTACACAATTAATCTTGAAAACGTACAAATTTTATATAATATACAGCACTTAAATACTGTTTTAATATCTCTATTAAATTTATAATTTATTTTATGGGATATACACATACATACACACATTACTTCTTTAAAGATATAAAAGACATAAAATATTTCTAATAAAAATATATTTAATATGAAAGTTATAAACAGAAGCTAAAATGTTTTTTCATGGCAGTACTTTTTCAAAGAAACTAATTAAATAACTACTGGTAGAAAATTTCGTGCAAAATGCAATCTACAAATTAACTGCTAAGAAATTAAATTATGCAAATTAGTTCATTATACAAATTAATATAGGATACTTTTTACCTAAAAAGTAAAAAAACGAATCTATTCAAACATTTCAATACACACACAGACATCAACTATATTCAAATACATGCTTTCTAAACAAGACATTAAACTTATTAGGCGTTTTTAAACATCAAAAATACAACTTTATATGATACTAGCTTTTACTCCCGGTTATACCCGTGGATAAGCAATTTTAATTTAATATTAAGATAACTAAGAACAGTAGCGTAATGTTCACCAATAGCCTTCCTCATGAACCTGCTCCAAGATTACGTTCAACCAATCATACAAACAAAATCTTCATCGTTACAAAATTATAGATGTTTTTAATTTTAAAACAGACAGAACCGCATACAACAACTTGTTCTTACTTAACTCTTCAAAGCACTATATATAATAATAAGTAAAATAAACGAGTTGCAAGTGTAAATGAGCGAGGTCTGGAAACCCTACCGCTGTTGCAGGCCTCTGTAGGGCTTCGCAAATTACCTAGCCCAGTAATTAAATACAGTATAATTACTTAATGCAATCAACATTGGATCCAACACTCAGTATAGAAGGTAGATCAACATTTTGCTTCACTTGAGATACAATAAATTCAGAAAATCTTGCGACTAAAGAAGCCCTAAGATTTAAACCGGTAATCATATTTATCACATTCTGTATTTAAAATTTTTAAGTATAATATACTAGCTGTTACTCGCGGTTGTACCCGCGGATAAACAATTTGATTTGCTATTAAAATAACTTAAACTAGTGGCGTATTGTAAACCTTTAGCTTTTCTAATGAACTATTGTATTTCTAAAGTACTATTAATAAGAGAAAGAATTTTTCACATTCTTCTGGTAGTTTCGGAGATTAGAGCATTTAACTAAGCAAACAAAAATCTTCAGCTTTATAATATCAGTATAGAAATAGATTAATACTGAATATAAAATTTATAATATATTATTTTATAGCGAACATGAAAAATTGGTACTAATTAATAAATATTCCAAAAATGAGAATAAAATCCAATTACTAAATGATTATAACGAAATCCATGTTCTACCCACATATAGAAAATTTCGTTCACTAATTAACATATAAATGATATACATAAATACTCATATAAATGATATCCGCTATTAACGTCAAGCGAGATTAAAAACAACATATATTGTGAATTAACTATATTAGATTTATTCTACGATTAATCTCTTTGTTTGTACTTGTCTCTACATATTTTAGTAATAAAACGTATATTTTTTTATTTAATAGTACATAATTATAAAAAAAATATATAATAAAAATAATTAAGTAAGTTATTTAACAGTTAATTAACTAAGATGCTATTGATCTTTGAATATTAGGGCTCCGGCGTCGCCCGTGTCAGCGCTCTTCCGCTTGTCCGACCCACGTCCACTCCTGTATCTATCATTGTTATTGCATTGAATTTTTGAATAATGGACTGAATACATATTGTTTATTAAAATCATATCAAACACTACAATTTTAATATAAAAAATAGCTTATTTCCATTAAAAAATTTTATATTTTGCATTTACAGGATTTTTTTGTTAGAAAACATTATCTAAATCTCAAGTTTAAAAAAGGTAAATAAATAAAAAAAAACAATGGAAAAAATATATAAATATAATAAAAAAATTGAAAAAGTATATAATAAATTTGGCTTAACTATGCAATAGAACTCACTAATATGATTTTTAAGACTTCTATTAATAAACTATTTTTTTACTGATTTTTTTTTTTTCAAAAAATCAAAACCTTACAAAGAGAACTAAGACGAACTGCACGGACGATACTAGTGTGATGTGTTAATTAAATATTAATACAATTACAAGCTCTGTTAGCACAGATTGATCTAGAACTTTTGTTATTAAAATAGAAATTGATCTGAAATCGAAGTTGCTATACTAAATTTATTATTGTCTTAAGCAACCCGATACTGTTGTTTAAAACAGTGCTGGTTTTAAAATATTGTCCACGTAAATCTCTGTGTGGGAGTGTGTACAAGGTAATATACAAAACAATTCATATTATTCTTCTATTTTACGATCAAAATATTTTATATCTATTTCTAATATCATTAATATTTAATATATTTAAATATTTTATTTTATTCTTTAACTATATACATATGTATGAAACAGTATAACTTTATTATTATAATATTTGTAAAACCTGATCATGGAGTTATTTTCATCTTTATAATAACCGAAGAAAGAATTTGGTTTTTAAACTAATTTAAAGCTAAATTTTTGCTTTATGTTGTAATGACGTCTAACTCAAGCGCTGTAAGCCCTTAAAACAACGTGCAATATATCGATTACGTAAAAACATATGACTTCTTAAGCCTTCACACCTCCACAAAGAAGCGCATTCTTTGCATTATATGTTACACTTCGTTTGACATTTACACACGGCCACTGCACCAATTAGATTAATAGGATATAGGTTTTATGTTTATAGTAAGTGGATAAATATATAAACGTTTCACACTCAACAAATCAATATAAAAATATATATTTTAGTATCATAAATATAATAAACAAATAAATAGTTTCAATTTAAGTACATTACGGCGGTCAGGTGGGGGGCTCTTATCTGCCATCTTGTTTCACGCGCTTTCTGACACTCGACCATAGATAAAGATCGACACATGTTTCTATTATAATGACTGCGTTATCTATGTAATTTTTATATTTCTGTAATTATGATAGATCACCTTTAAACGTCAAATATATTATTACAATATATTATGTTAATTGATTCTTACATTTTTTTGTAAAAAATACGTTTTACAAATGATTCGACACCAGTACTATTTTTGACGTATGGAATAATTATCATTTATACTATTAAAAATACATTTTATTATATGTAATAAGAAATTTAACAGTTGCTTCGTAAAACTTTAAAAATAGGTAAATATAAATGACGTCATTATAACTAATCGGTAATATAAAGTCATTTTTACATCAGATTAAAAAAAATATTCAATATATATAATATTTTGGTACATTGTAACTCAGAATCATAAATAAGTCCTGTGTCGTAAAATAAACTATATTTGACAATGACTCAAGGAATGAAATAAAGCATCTTGTACGAGCTGCTAATGTCTTATTTATGGGTTTTTGTGTGTTGAACACACAATTTTCACATGCTTATCCCGTTCCTACCTGGGATGCAACAGATTTGCGGTACTTTATAGATCAGGAAGAATTACAAATATACAGATAGTACAAAAATAATTTATCCAAATCTGATATAGTTTTTAAATGAATTGAAAGTTACTTTATAGTGTTATTATTTAAAATAATAGTAGTAATAAATGGTTTATACATTTCTAAATTACCCAAAAATATACTGCATTAAATAATATATAATATATATGTATCATAATGAAATATCATAGGTCAACTGTTTTAATTTTGATAAAAAGACAATGCGTACCGTCTGAAGAATTTTACACCTTGTCTAACGCATTCTTAACTCTATGACGCTGTATTTTTTACGGTTTCCACACGACTAGTTTGTATCGGTGTGATTTTAATACACATTTATAGATCCATTTAACCCGTACATCTATCAGATGTACCTTTTATAGGTCGTATAGAGAAGAAATAGTTATTTTACGATCTCTTAATAAAGGTTCAGATTCTGATGTCATAACATTTTGAAAACTCTATACAGAGTAAGTAATAAGATAACATTTACTTTAAGATAACATGTAAATGTTATTATCGTAACTGTTTAAATTTTTTTATGTTAAAAAACTGGGCTAGCTTTATTAAAATTAAAAAATATATTTCCGATACATTTTTAAAATGTTTAAGCTTGCTTATCTCTTGAAAAGATATATTGTAGTACTCTTATATTGAGAAACAATTTTATCTCAATACAATGTATACAAGTTTAAGAAAGTTCACTTAAATATTAAGAGTATATTTATTTTCGCCCTAAATATAACACGAAGGTTGATAAGGATTAAAAACTATTTCTTACTAGGGGACTATAAATATAATATAAATATATCAATTTACAATAAGTAAAGTTTGGGGTCCTTTGTGGTACCAATAAATGGCGTTTCTTGATTTGGCTACTGGTTTCCAAAGTGAAGTATATTATTTTAACATAATTAACAATATAAACGTCCATATTTATTTTAAACTCAATGTCTTGAGTTGCAGTAATAAATATACTTTTAAATGTTAATAATGTAAATAAATAATTGTTAATATTGTGAATTATTAAAACGTAAACAAACTGTTACTTTAATGTTTAATAAAGGAAATATATTATTTTTTGTACAGTTTGAGAAGCACATGCATATATTGAAAATTCCACGACATAATCCTCGCAAAATCTTTACGCTTAGTGAGCACCGTTCAAAACACTTTCAGTTTATTAAAACCACCTTGTATCCCAACAAAAATTGTTCGATATAAAAATATATGTATTGAATTATACGTCTTATTCCATATGACAAACGTCTTAAGATTCTTTGCAGTTTAGTTAATTTTATTGCATATGAAATGCGTCAATGTTTTGTTATTAATCCGTTATTCAAGATGATCCTTAACGGTATACCTCGGTCAATATTTGAACATTTGTTTTTATTATTATTACTTTGTACACAATCATAAAGATGCGAGTATTATTGTATTGATAAAAAATATCGCTCACAAAGCCTTTTTTGATATAATAAATAGAAACTTTATTACACTGTTGCTATATTATTATAAGAAATTTGTATATATCTACATAATAAATCATATTTATAGTTATATTATTTTATAATTAGGGCACCCCTAAGTTATTTATAAACTGCGTGAAACTTTCTAAGCACCGTGAAAGTTTAAAGAACACATTTAAAGCTGCGACACTGCAGCCGATAATTAAGGCGTATTCAAACTTCGATCGGAAACTATAAATAATAGAAATCCGGATCGGACCGGATCTTCTTTGTGCTCAATTATTATAAGTTCCTTGGTGAATGGAACCCTTTCCAATCGATCAGATTGGTTTAATAACATACTGTGGATTATTCACCTCATGTTCTGTCACAGGTGCGAGAAGTACTCGTTAAAATATAAACTGTCTTCACACGCAATTTTCTTGTAATTGTAAATAACTGACTCTAAAGGAAAATCAGGTCTGGTGGTATACCGTTAGCTATGAAAACTATCATAGTTAAAAAATATATTTCTATATCATTATATTAATTACTTTTGAGATTTTAGAAGAAGACCATCAATTAGTAACACCTCAAAGAAAAGTCAATAACTAAATTTGATTGAAACATTATTGTTTCATAAATGTTTTGTTATTAAAGGATAAAGTAAGGTTGTTATAATATTATGTTATAAGATGGCGGTAAGGCAACCTTAACATGTATTACTAAATCTAGAAATTAATGTTTGTTTCACATCTATAATGACAAAGAAGCATTGAACATTTATTACGTCAAGATGGAAAACATATTTATATTTTTGATAGTTTCGCAAATACTTAACCAAATTGCAAAAATGTTATTGTTACATTACATGTCAGTTGACATCCTAACAATAATCCATAGTCTCGAATGTCAATTCGTCTAACGGTTTATATTATACCTAAAAGGTTTTTGTATTTTTTTAAAACACAAAAGAAAAAAAATCAACCTTAAAATTGTAGAGCGAATAAAACTGTTACAATTAGACAGTTTTTGTTCGTAGTCTGATTTAAAGAAAAAAATCTTTGACAAAAATAAGTACAATGACTGACATGTCAACTTGGGGCTGCTTGAGCCCTTCGAAAGTGTTGGGTGTCATTTGAGAATGCGATTTTTGAAGCCTTTTGTACTTTCAAAGATTGTTGTATCGTCTTGCATAAATTAACAGATGTATTAGACGTCATGAATATTCCCATGTATATTTTTTTTATTACTTTCATTTTTATACTATTTTTCATGATAATTTAAACCGTATGCTTATTAAAATAAGAACTGGTTTACTCTACTTAACCTCCACTCCCTCATTGTTGACATATAGTTTATATATTCATCAGAAAGTAGATTTGTAAATCGTCTTATTTAAATATTAGTGAAGAAATTAATTGACACTGTAATAGAGATATCATACAGACAGACATACAAGAAAATAAATATACAAACATATATAATAAGCCTTTTATATTTCTGTCAAGAATTAAGGCACAAACGAAACCGAAAATAATACCAATATTATACGAAACGAAGCACGGACAATGTTGCCAATATTTATTGCTCCCCATAGTCTAAGTGGACAAATTTACGACGCCCCGTACATAATAAATCATTTTCCACGGCGACGTTTTAAATACATTTTTATAAGCGAGCTCATGTACACTCAGCAACACAGAACTACTACCTATGATCCTTATGTACTTTAATATAAAGGCTACTCTAATATCTCATTTTCGGCAATTTTACTCGCTGTACAAGTTCAAAATTTATAAGTAATTTGCGAATAAATCTTCCTAAGTAAGGGGGAGCTTTTTTGTAACTGAAGTCTTACACAATGTAAGTCGCTATTAACGTGTGTACTGATAATTGTCACACATATTTTAAAATGTCTCCCTCAAAGACAAACCTTTGTATCAAAGTGAAACATGGAATCCATTATATTCAAAAGATTTTATACATTTTTTGCGAGATAGAACTTTTCCTTGTTTAGTGAACATTTAGAAATATACAATTGTTTTGTTACAGACGGTGAGTTCACAATACTGCTTTTTAAAGAACTTATTGAATGCTGGTTCACATGTATAGATGTGTAAGTATGTTATTTTAAATATTTTAAACTCAATCAGTGATCAACGGATCACAAATTCTTATTGTGGAAAGAACGCTTTTAATTATAAAAAATATAAAAATATTTCAATATGTATAATATAAAGAGATTTTTTTAATTGTATTTATTTTCCTTTTTTATTGTATTCTATCAAATTGATCTTCTTTCAAGGCAATTTATATCAATTAATAGTAACAATTTTTTTAATAGTAAGTTTGTTTTTGTTAGCACATTCGTGTCACAGGAAACATTTCTTTGTTTGCCCCATGACAAACAAACACACAGCGCCAACCAATCAACCGTGCTCTATACATCCGTATCATTGTTATTTAAAACAATCGCTTGTTACACATAATGTAATACATTGATAGGCCAGAGAAATAAATTAATAAGGATCAGGTTGATTCTACGAAAATTCTTATAAATTATCCGCATTAGAGATAGAGAATACTGGAATCATAGTAATAAAACACGAGAAGCAGAAAAATGTTCTGATAAATTCTCCATAATAGAGAAAACTAGAATCTTAGTAATGAAACACCATAAGCAAAAAAAAATTCTGATAAGTTATATAGAGAATACTAGAATACTAGAATCTTATTAATGATACACCATAAACTTGTATTTGAAACAAGATGTTATTATTAAACAGAAATAAAGGTAGAATCACACTAACAAACTCGAACGTCAACACGGAAAACTTAAGATGCCCCGCCTCGCTTCCCTGTAAAATAGCATCTATTTGCGCAATCACAATGCGTAATGACGATCGTTAGTTACAACTTGTGCAGTAATTGACATTATTTTACAATTTCTTTGCGTTTTTTTCTTCCTGCATAATAAAATCGTGAAATCGTGCCCAGCCGCCTGTGCACTGATTGCTTATGTTAATTTAACGCAATGAGAACCAATTACTTGATTTTCCTCTTAGTAATTTTTATTTAATTCAATTATTTTTACTTCTGAATTGAGAAGGAAGACGCTATAAAGAATTTTTGGTACAATTAAGTTCCGCTAACGACTTAAGAACAGAGAAAAGGCAATATCCACTCCAATCTATCACCTACGAGGAGCAGTTAGTTCTCTCTACATATAATTTAAAGCCATTAAAGACATCTGCAGACCCCAATGAGTTCGCTTACTTGGGATGCGTAGCGTCCCTTGGTGCCCTTTTTTCTGTTACGTGCGGGGGTGACTTTTTCGAGCAAGGGGTGAACGTGTGGGGTGGTGTGTTTATGACTCCAATGTTCTTGACTCATATACCTCATTTTATGAAAAACTCCTTGTTAAACTGCCTCTTTGAGTCATTATTCGCATGTGAAGATTGCGTGGTCTAGAAACGAGTAGCTGTACATATTATAATATATCAACGCTTATATTGGTGTAGACACTTGTCTTGTTTATTTTTGATGATGATAAATCGTAGCTTTTAATGTAAATATTAGATAACTTGTGTTTTAAAATATATTATATGAAAATGTATGATTCATGTATATGTATTGGAATTATTTGCATGACACACTTGGGCGTAGATGTTAGGACACTGTTTAATCACACCGAACCCTGATTAAGGGACCCTCGGCCATAAAAACATTATCGTTTTATCCCTCCGTAAAAAACATAAAGAACAAATACAATGGCCGATCTGATGCATCAGATATTGGCAGTTAGTAGCATCCATGCGTCTTTGCTGATTACATCTGACGGTAATATTGAGGAATTCGGTAATAAATATAACAAAAACGAGAATACATTTGAATGGTACTTTTTATTAATAGTGAGCAAAAATGCCATAATTAAATATAAATATAAAACCTATTTCAGACGCAAAATAAACAAAATATTCACAATATGGTCTTCTCTACGATTAGTTTCAATTGTTAAGTCGTTAGAGTGTCGTCGTATGACTTAGGCTTTATGGCTCAATTTCATTTAAAGTTAATAGCTCTCACGTTGTGAAAATGTCAATTAAAGTTGGATTCGCTAAATATATTACTAAAATTGATTATTGAACGCGCTCTAGCTGACATTTATGATTCTGTAGTTAATAAGAAAATATCGTTTGAACATGTTTAATATATTTTTTATTACTTCCTTTAAGATTATCTTTCAAAATTAAATGATAATAATATATACACTTATTGTATTTATTTATTTTAAATTTACTTAAAAATATATATTTTTTATTATCTCTAAGATTTTCTCATTGATATTTTAAATATTTAGTAGATTAGGTATTAATAAAATTAATAATACACATAATGAAAATTCTTTAAATAGTATTTGTATATTATTTTTAGTATAAATAAATATGCAATTGTTTTACTTACTATAAGAAACATGTATGCACAGTTTTTTAGTGTACTTTTTACATATATATAGTTATGTACAATACGTATTGAGTTTTCTTTTCAATTACAAGATGGCCAGCAAACATGAATGGCCGCGAGGGTGAAATCTCAAAGCGTCGAGAAAAACATTCGGGCACATTTCTAGCGATATGCTTAATGCACCCCCACACAAATTATCGATTAGGCGCTTTTTTATGCAAGAGGGAGTGCTGGGGGTGAGGGCGAGTGGCTGAAACAAAAAACGTTAAGAGTGAAATAAAAAGTTTAAACAAGTAATGCAATGGTAGCCCCTAAGATGTAGGAAAATCAATAGTCAATGCCGCCGATGCAAATCTTCAGCAGATGCAGAGAGATTTGAATTTCAATTCGGTTCATTTGAAACGATGTATTGTTTGTGGCTATCTTTATTTCACAATAAAATTTCTATACCTATTTAAATTATACTTAATTTTATTAAAAGGCACTTATACAAAATTCAAACCTGCTAAGTGTTAATCTAAATGGAATACCCAATATTCGATAGTCTAAAAGTAGTTTAAGACTCTGGCGTTAGCCTGTATTGCAGTATTTTATATAAAAATGATAATATCGATAAATAAAAACTCTACAAACGCGTCCTCGATGCCCAGTAGGTTCTCGGCCCAATTAAAGGGCCCCCGGGCTCAGATGCGCACTCTTCTTGATCGCTCGAGCGTCATCTTTAAATTTCCTCTGTTAAGATTTAATTTTTATCAAGGCCCGGAGAGGGGGCAACCTGTCGCGCCAAATATTTTCCTCCGTAGTTTTTTCCCTTCGATGGCACTTACCCGCCTCCCCTCGTGCGCATTTTTTTATCATTAAAACTCGGAGTGGGGTCGCTGAACCCGCGTTGCCAACTCGCGCTGTCATAACAAAACATATTCTTACGTGGCAAATATTGCAATAACAATTATATCTCTTCTATTTTTCATCTGCAAAATTAACTCAATTTCTTTAAAAATATGGAATAATATAATTAATAATGATTAAAAACGATTTAAATAGATTAAAAAACTATGATATGAACCATTGCTATAAAAATATTTTATAGACCTTAAACAATAGTATAAACCTTTTGCGACAGCTCTGAGGGACAAGGTCAGACAGCGAGCCACTAGAAAGAAGGAATTTCGTAGATCGCGCACGTCTGTGATAAGCTCACAAATTTGCTCCACTTTGGTCCACTTATCACTCCCTACCAGTTCATCGAGCCCAACCACTAATTGCGTCCGTTAATTAGGAAACGTCATGAGTGTTTACCAAGGAACTGAGTGTGAAGTTCGGCCCCTAATACTGGCGTGAAATTACTTCCGACCAAGTTGAAACTTTTTGAGAAAATCAACTTGGCGGATTAATTAGCTGATGGGTAGGATTAGACGCTGCGTCTGCGGTCTAATAAGATTATGTGAGTTTTGTTTCTACGAGTTTCCAACTTTACTTACCTTAATTTGGCTGGCGCCTTTAATGTTACTTCGATATTGGGATCAAACAGGATTTATTATTACAATCATTAATTTTATCGCAAAAATAACTAACTTCTTAAAATATGCATTTTGTTAAGTATATATTATAAAGAAGACCACAAATTATTTCAATAATGAACACAAATAAAGACGCTTGAAGAAAATTTATCGTGAAGGTGTGTCGAGGTAATTAACACGTAGCGGCTTAATTACAGCTCGTATCGAGGCTAAGTGTAATGTGTCATCGGCACACTTTATTGACTCGTGCCCTTAAATTGACTTTACTGCTCTATTAGAAGATTTATAATTCAATTTACTAGTTATTTTACAAGAACATGGACTAGCTTTGCAATATCTCTTCAGGTCTTCAAATTTGTTCTTATTTATTTCTGATGTCCAAAGAAAAATTACTATGGAATAAAGTTTTATATTGAAGAAAATATAATGATCAGTATAATTTAAAATGCCTATCAAGTTGAACCTTCATTCCAGCATTCTTCATCTTAATTATGAATTCATGGGTGTCCATTGAGACTGCCAGAAAAACAGCTCATAGTCTTGTCTTATTAACATTCCTCCCCTGTGCGTTTTCGATGAGTAATTGCTTTGTTAATTCGCGTCATCCATCCTCAAAATAGGGCAATTTTTCATTCAGCTACACCAGTCTTACATGAAACATAATAGCTGAAAAAAGTACTTCGTACCTACAGTTTATATAATTTTTTTTATAACCCATTTCTCATACTCCTACTTAATTACTTTAACTGGCGAGGTATTTCGCAGTTCGTGTTAAAAATTGAAGTAAATTTTACAACTCATAATAATGGTTGTAAGGTTAGTGAAAGATGGAGCTTAACAACATGAAATCGTTAGTCGTTGTTTGCGGGCCGGTGGCTTTCTTTCCCTTCCTAGGCCTTAATTTATTCCCCAAAAATATAAAAGGATTCTGGGGAGACGACGAGCGTCGTTAGCGATATTGTAATTTTATTATTTGTATTTTTTTCGAATACTTTTAATCACTAGGGCTAAATTCAATGGGTGGGAGAGGGAGCAAATCAGATTTCAATTTCAATTAGCGAAGGTACCTCTTGAAATGATCCAAATCAAGAGAATTAGTATTGATGAGTATCATCGTTAATATAAATGAGTTATTCAACCAATTCAAGAAAATTGTTGCTAGAAAATGTTTCATTCCTATACGAAAGTCAATTATCCTTTTTGTTGTAAAATTGCTTTGAATTTTAGTTAATTTATGATGAATTATGCCAGTTATTTAAGATAAAATCACTTTACGTCACAATTCAAAATCTGCATCCGTCATAGAATACCAACGACAATTAAAGAGCGACTGCACGCAAACCACAAATAATTAATTTGTACAACGTCAGCCATTGTACAATCACTTTGACTGTCATGTGGAACGTTTAAACTTCAAGTAATTACTGAACTGAAGTAACTGAAAGGTTAGAAATAATTGGATAATGGACAGGTTATGCAGTTAAATGACATGTAGTTTTGTTTGATACTAAAGCGATAAAAAATGGAAAATGTTCCTGGTATTGTTTACAATTTCAGTTTTAATTTGATTTTTATGAAATTGAAACTGCTCCTTAAATAATAGAAAACGTTTTGTTTTTTAGAACATATTTTAAACTATCTATATATAAACCACTTGGTTATTTAATAAGATCTGAACTTTGATGGTAAATATAACGTTTTAATGGTAAATATAATATTTAATCCAAATTTAAATTATTACAAACAATTTAAATACTCGCCATAAACAAATTACAAATCGTCTTAAAAATGTTTTACAAAATTCAATTTGTCCAATTCGTCGACACGAACCAATTAGAGAGCCGGACGTCAAGGAAGCCGCAATTAAAAGGAATTCTCGAATATCTTCCGAGTTAATGACTTCTTTGCTTGTTAATTCCTTGTCGCGAAGGAAAAAACGGAGTCGGATTAATTCCAAGTGCGAGTCGATTGTTTGCATAAGCCGACGCTGGGGAACATCACCTCTTCGCCACCGGCTTAAAAAAATAATTAAAATTCGTAATCACTCTTGACTCGCCCCACAGGGGGACGTCTTCACTCTGTTTGTGCACCGGAATCGTGATTTAAGAAACTTCAAATGTTGTAGGTCGCTTTTACATTACAAAAATGACTTTATTACGAGTCACGAGTCTCGCGACAACCTTATAGAAATGTTTATAGACGCCTTAAAAATTCTACATGCACGCTACTTCAGAAGTTTAGTTGCTTCGTTACAGTACCCGCTAAAATACGAAAGCTCATCCTCGCATGTTTCTTGGTAGTTTTCTGCCCTCTTAACAACATATTTGGGAGTATTTCGATTACCATAAAGCGATCGATGTGATGTACGGTACGTGTATTTATTGTTCTGACATGGAATAAGCATACAGCTGCTTATATGTGTTCACTTATAATACCTCACAAGCCCATTATTGATATAAAACTTTAAATTTATCGTATTTATGCTGGCAGTCACGATTCAGATAGAAATGTGAATGATATATGAGACTACAAACCTGTAATACCTTATATATTAATAAATTTATAATTACTTGATGTTGCCAATTTAGGTGCAAAAAGTCACTTTTTGTTTTAAGTACTTTTGAATTTTTAACTTAGGACTGCATATAGAGCGACTCAATAGAATGTAAAATAGCCAACAATGGGTAGACATTTCCTTGCTTTATTCAAAAGAATTCGGGCTTATCATGGTCTTAAATTAATAAGCATTCAAGTTGAGCCAAGTAAAAATGAGTAAAGCTCGTAACACCGAACAATGGCTTAATAAGGATGGTGCATTTTGTCCCTGAGAGCTCGCTTGCAAAACAACAATAATTCTTCTCCCCGTGAAAAGATTTTCAGCGTTATTCCACTTGAAATTATTATTTTTTCTTGTCGTCGTCTTGCCATTGTCTCGGACTGAGGTAAGTAATGAAAGAAATTGGGGGTTCTTAGCCAGGAAGGGACGCCAAGATTTGCGTGGCCGCGCCGCCGTCTAAGCCCGAGTAATGAGACAGCTTTAAGATATTCAGCTCAGCGGTCGGATTTATTAGATTCAACCAAACGGAATTAGCCATCTCGTGGATATGAATATTTTATTCTACAACTTTTATTATTTTCATATCGTCAAAATTTTTGCGATTTTTAGTATAATACAACTTAACTCTAAAATAGTGTACCTTGATACTCTTTATATTTCAAATAATTATAATATCCGGTACATAATATAATAGACTTTTGACGACGCATTGCTACTGCATCAATTCTAGTTAAATCAAGCCTGTCTATCACGCAAATAACAATAATCCAGCACATATCGTCTCAAGTCAAACATTGTATGTATTTACATAGCCCCAAAGCGGTTTTCCACGTAACTTCTATATCTTGACCTGCCATCCAGCATTTTAATCTCGTTGGCAGAACACGTGGGCCCTTCCGACCCCTCTCTGTTTACCTCCGAAATAGTTTAACGGGTCCAATTTGCATATACTTATACGCGGTCCGTCCTTGGTTGTTAACTATGCCCTTTTTCTTTACGTAAATCCAATTGCAAATTTAAGGAAACCAAATGGCAATGCTTATTATATGAATTACTTTTATTGTACTATTGTAGAATTTAGTTAAGTAACGCATATGATTTGGAAGCATATTGTTTTCTTAACTTTAGCCAAAAAGCGAGCTAAATACAAATACTTTTAATATTTTATTTTTAATATAATTAATTTTTTTATTTTAATTTGTAAAGTAAGAGATTTGTAACTTTTTTTGGACAATATTAAATAAATGGAAGAAACTTTCAAATCCTATGTAAACACAAGTGTTCCAAAAGATATGAGCAGGTTAGACGTGGGTCTAATCGATATCCTTATAATGATTGCCGGAGGAACTCGCATACGAAATAAGGAGGGCTTGACGGAGGTGTCCGGGGGAGGTGGGGGAGGCGGGGGAGATATGAGACGATTTAGATTTTTTCCCTCTTTTATTCTTTCGTTTTTTTGGGGGAGCCCCCTCGAAAAGGGTGAGGAATTTAAGACGGTGGGATCGATTTTTCGTATGCATTGGTATTCTCGTAATGTCTTACTTCAGATTAGAGTTATGCTTTTGTGTGCACAGCCTGGGCAAATATTCATAAGGTTAACTTAAACCAAATTATAATACTTTTTCAAACTATTGTATATTTGTTTGTAAATATAAATCTTAGTTCAGAACAAAAATACAGTGAAATTTTTTAAAGATTCAGATAAAGAAATAATTATGTACTTTATTTTAATATCGAACTTTTTCTTATCAAGCTATATTTAAAGCGTATGTGCCAGGTATCTCTCGTATCATTGTCATTAGCTGGTGTCGAAATGGAACAATATTTTCGTTAATAGATTAAGGTGAGCACAAAAGCCAAGGCGCGAGCCGCAAAGGGGCTAAAAGCCTTTCGGCCCACAAAAAAGTCTCAATTAAAAACCTGACGGAAGCTTTTAGAAGGTAATCCTTCAAATTGTTTCCAACGCCCCCTCATTAGCACCGAAAGTGTTAAAAAATAAACTTTTTAATCTTTATTACTCGACTGCTAAACGGGTTAAATTATTATAGGACAAGCGGTATCCCATTTTTTATTCTTAACCCCTTGATATAGTAATTTATCGGTAGCTGGGGAATTTTTCTTTGAAAATTTAAGGCTATGTTTAATTTTGTCGGCTGTTAAATGAGGGTGGTCTTTGACGGGATTTATCATTAATAATATTTTACCACGCCTTTGTTAAACGTAGCTTTATTAAAAACTCTAAATGAGCCATTGCTCATTTAGTGTCTTTTTGACGTTATGACGTCATCGTCTGTGTTTCAGTTTTGTTTCGGAATAAAAGATACATATTTCATTATTTTCCGTGTTTTTGTCATTATATCTTTTTTATATATTAATGTATTATAACTAATTTATATTAATTACCTTTATTAGTATCCATGATTAGTATCATAATTCAGAAAAATCGAGTTACTAATCCAAAGCTTACAAACTTGGTTAATTACGCGAATAAATCCAAACAATTCGCGGTCCAACTCCGTTCAAACAAAACAAACGAATTAAAAAGAAAAAAATAAAACAGATGGTGAAATAACATTTCCTTGACAAGTTTTATTTAGCACAAACATTGTTACAAAACGACCGGACGGGGCGTTGAAAAAGTTTTACGTCATTAAATTCATTAATTAATTCAAATGAAACCGCGAGAAAAGTATTTGCATTCCCCTGGTTTTCTTTTGTCCCTCACGGAAATCTCAGGGTAACAACTTTTTAACACAAAAAACGTAAATTGGTAATCTCATACTATTCGTTGTCAATGATTGCCAGAGTCCTTAAAGTTTTTTCAAATCTACTATTAGTAAAAAAAAGAGAATTGAGTTTTTTTTCTCACATTATTTATTTCCAAAATATTCTAAAAAAATATTTTAGAGACAAAATTATAAATTTTTCTGAGTATTAATTTTTTTTTTTTGTAATATTACCGAAGAGATCCATGGAAAGTTCATTTAATAACAGGTTATAGAAAATCGATATAAGTATACATAAATATATACATTAAAAAAAAATTTGGCACTGACTTATATCACTAAGGTTTGGTTTATTAAAATAAAATAATAAAAGAGTATTGATTAAAAATTAATTGAATGAATATAATAAGTAGATACTTAAATTTATTAATTTCGACATTGTATAAAAGCCCTTAGTTGTGCAAAAAAAATTAAAACAAAAATAAAACGTTTAATAAACCTCCACTGTTGACTAAAATTAATTAATACTTGGTCTTGCAAGTTTTTTGCCCCTTAGATTAGTCGATATCATTGCTCAAGGGTCGAGGGGAGTGGCTGTTTTATAATGGTGTCATAATTAAGACAAAGGCCCCTGGATTACAAATAACTCGCTTAATTATTCATTTCTTCAACATTTAAGGGACAATTATAGAATCATTTGTTTCCTCGTTGTATTCATTAGTTACATGCGACTGTTTCTAAGGTTAGTTTGAGTAAATATCTTGTTGACAAGACTTTACTTGTTTATAAAGTAATTAAGCTATTCGCACACACTTTAGGCGCCTTAAATTGTTTTATGTAACGCTCGTATAAGAAATTACATTGAAGGCTGCTTAGGTTCTTAATTAGTAACTGAACCTTTTAAAACATATAATGCGACTAGAATTGGTTTTAGTGGGACTTGTTTCTGTAATGTTTTACATTTTATTCTGTAGAACATGTTTGACACAATAAAACATAAAAGTGGAAAGAAAAGTAATAGTATTTTCAAGCTAAGAGTGATCTCAGCCTACGCATTGCAAGCTTTACACAAAGCGTGAAAGAATTAAAAAATCCGCACACAAAATTATCTTGGTATAAACGCCATGTACAAGGCTCCATCTGATAATGTGTACCATTAATTTGAACAAAGTTCGCGTCGACACCGTCGTTGGACTTATAAAGGTGAGAAGACAAAATTTATAAGTTCGATTACTTTAATCTCGGCTAACTTATGCGAATACAATTTCAAAGCTGACAAAAGAAATGCACGCAATAAATTGCGACTCTTATCTTTTAAATATGCCTGTATTGTTAGGGTTGTAATCTAAAACTACCAGGGGTAATTAATTTAATGAAGTACGTCGCAAGCACGCGAACTTTTTCACTCCTGTCTGTTCCGGATGTCTGATCTACATTTTGGACATTTCATATTTTGTTCTCTTTTCTTCTATAACAAAAATCTACATATTTAAAAATTAAAAATAAACATCTCAAATCACAGCTTATAAGTAATGAATGCACTAATGAGTGCAATATGAATCCTGCATCTTAATCCTTTCGAGGGCAGGTATAATAAATAAAGGCATAAACATACCGGCCATATTTCTCGATTAAGTGCGAAAGTGTACATCCAATACAGCTTGTACCAACAACAAAATGTTAAGAGTTGTTCATATTTCATTGAACGATCGCTATTGCGTTAACTCGTGCTGCATTTTAAATAACTTGCAATGTGTTTGCACTTTTTTAAACGTACATTTAGCTTCATTATCAGCTGTGGGCAGTAGATGTGTCATAGTCTTCATTGGTCACGCAAATCAGATCCTGTCACCGCAATTATAATCAGTACTTTACGGCATTACTTTAAACTAATCAAATAATCTGCCATCTGTTTTGCCACAGCACGTAAAGTGAATCAGAAAAGTTATAAATTTTCTATATATTACATATATTAAAATTTTTAATATATGCTCCAAGAAATACACAACAAAAAAATATATAATCATGATTACACAAGATATTATAAAAGAAATTCAGTGCATCATAAGTGTTACATTAACAACAATCAAGTTCATATTTAATAACAAAATAAAAATAAAAGTAAGCCTAATCCTTAAAATATGATCATTGTTGACACTCGATCTCCATAATCCATAAAGCTTCTTACCATAAATAATACGTGTAGTGCTAACTATAATAGCGATGTGCGTAGGCGCAGCCACGGATCGACAGACCGATCTCGATTGTAAATCAGCTGTTATACCTCTGGAATTCTAGCGCTGCAGTGCTTCAGTGTAAATCTTATCTAAATGACGTTCATTATAAAAAAATAAATCATACTGCAGTCAGTTATAGAAGTGAATAATGCTATTATTGATGTATTTGTTATTTCATATTATTATATTGTACAAAGGTTTAATGTTAAAAATATAATTAACTAGCTTTTGCTGATAACTTTACTTGCTTGTATTTCGATAATTGTGATTCTTTGTTTTAATAAGTTAGTTATTGCTAATAAGGATAATCTTAAATTTCCGTAAAATTTTTTGAACTCTTAAAAATAATCGTTATATTTCAGTTTAATTTTTTAAAAACTATAATGAATAGAACCCTTAAAACTTCTTTAGGAATCACACTATATGATTTATCGCGTCCACACAGAAAGACAGACGTGATAGACTGATTATTTTATAATATGTATAGGTATAACATTAAAATCTACAAATGGCTTGAATCATCCAGCAAGAAAATCGCTTTAAATAATAATGGTTTTAGACTATCCCTAAGGTTGAGTGATGTTCAAACACGGTCATGTTCGCTGAGACACGACGCATTCATTGTGTCCTAACTCTATTCCCTGTAATGTTTTACAAACAAATAAAATTGTTACACATTTGTTCTGATTATTTTAACTTATTACAATAAACACATTGATATCTATTTTAATTTCATGAGCAATTTTATATATGTATGTATATTTGTTAATATATATTTATTTAATAATAATTTTGATCTCTTAATTTCAAAAACATTACTAATAAAACAAAATTTGACAATATTAATTAATTTTAATCCGTGAATAATATATTTTCAAGAGTATATCTTTATAGTTTATATGTATATATATTACTTCTAAACAAAAATATTGCTATATACTTTTATGTACATTGCTTTTATTACATGAAATTTACTATCCAAGTGTCCAACTAAATGTGTAAAAAAATACAACTTTAGTGTCTTCATCTTATTTATTTTCATATAAACATCCATTTTATTTACATTTACAAAATTATTATCCTATGAGAATTATTACTATATTAATGGAGTGCATTTCACCTGTCTCTACTCTAACTTAAGATATATATAGACATTACGTACTCAAGAACAAATTAAATTATATGTCCTAGTAGAAAAGGAATAGCACATTCAAATTTTAAAATAAATTAGTATTATCTGTTTTCAGGGATATAACAAGGAATTGGAGGTAGATGACTAATTAACTGACTTCCTGACACTTACATCTCGTCTACCCGTGAACAATAGCTGCAAAGCATTCGAAACGTCGGGTTAAAATAATAATGTAACCAAAATAACACGAAATCCCTAAAAAATAGTTTTATTTTAATACAAATACCTGTAAAAAGGTGTAAAATATGATTGCTTTTGTAAATAAAGTGATCTCATCACACCGTGATTGGTAATAACCATCCGAAGCATACATAAGGTCGTTGACCTCGCCTACTTATATCCATATGAAAAAATAACAATAAACCTAATTTAATAAACGAAACGAGATTTTTATGATGATTCTTAAATAAAAAATATATTCCGTTTTATTCTGTATTGCTATCGAATTTCATATACCAAAATAAATATTTATATCCTCCAAAAACAATAATAATACAATAATAATTTTGATCTGTTAATCTCATAAACATTACTAATAATACAAAATTTAACAATATTAAATAATTTTGATCCGTGAATAAGACATTTCTCAAGAGTAAGCTGAGAGCTGATAAGGTATATGGGCCGCGTGGGAGGTTAATAGAGAAATTACTTGCATATAAAATAAACATTATATATAATATATATATTAAATAGATAGCTTGGTTCACGTGCGAACATGACCGTCGTGTTGATTGTAATTTGTAGAGCGCAAGCGCATGTCTACAGGGTGATTCTACGATATATATATTTTGCTGGAACAAAATGTGCTTATAATTTATACTAAGCGCAGGAGATAGGTAGCAAATAATATATATAGATATATATATATATGGATTTTCGTTATCATAATTACTATTATCTATACTCCGGCTGTACTCAGGTTATATTTTTCGGAATTTTCTTGTCCTTGTCGGGGGTACATATTAATGACGTCACAAACGTGCGGAATCACAGCGTGAATAGTTCACGCCGCGATTTCTCAATAATTGTGAGTACAGCCGGATATAGATAATAATAGTAGATCACGAAAACCTACTTTTATTTCAATTATTACGTATTTAATGAAAATTAACACAATGAATAAAATACAAAAAAAATATTGTTTAAAAATTGTCCTAAGTAAACATGGTTATTCTATAATTTTATTATTCGAGAACGACATTATGTTTAATTAATCTATAAATTTATATAAATTTATATGCTTTACAGCCGAATAAGGTTTAATATCTTAATTAAGTCCTTGTATATTGTTGTTACAAATATTGGTTTAACTGTATATTCATAAATTCGGTATTTCTGTTGTACAACCAATGAAATAATTTACAACGCTTGAGGCAGACACTGAAAATGAACTGAGTTTATGAGCCTCCTCTCTATCGCATCTGGATTGCAACTAAATCAATACGAAATAATTATTAAATATATAAAATCAAGAAACTTAGGAATATGCTGTTATTTCTTTTTATTAATATAAAAAGTATATAATAATAATTTGGATTATTAGTTTCGACTTCGCCTTATAATATTGTATTTTTTTTTTAATTTTCAGAATTAATGTTTCAGTCTATGGTAACAATTTTATTAGTATTGTTTTTAGGATTGATATACATATATATATTTATACACAGAAAAATACAAAAAATCATTTTGTTAGTTATATATGTTGACTTACAGGCAATGATTTATGAAAAATATTTTTTGGAATTATATTCTTTTCGTTATTATAACCTTATCTGTTAGTAATATATTCTAAACAAAATTTATAAATATCGTAATCCTATAACATTGTATACAATGATACCAACCTTCAAGTAACAACTTAATAAGTCCCTAACTAATGTTACCAACAAACAAAACAAATAGACGTTGGCCTTAGCTGAGGAAGATCTTCATACATCACCGACAGGTTTATAGCTGAGTTAGTTGAAACATTTACTAGCGTTTAAAGTTTAGTGTCTGAGGGGAATGCGACAGTTTTGTCGCTATATAGCCGTTTTAAGAACAAATATATTTTATAGAGTCGTGTTAGCTTACGCAACATTGTATGGCCAACAGATTTATATAAGAAAAAATGTAGTTTAAATTATTTAATACTTTTTTAATATGAATATAAGAAATCATTATTAATGACATAGGATTTAAAGCTTCAAACCGAAAAAAATAAGATTTATTTTTAATTCCATAGATATATATAAATGTAACCGACAATTCCATCATATTTATGACAAGACGGACAGAGGCTATAAAGTGTTGTGCTACCACATCATTTTATCGATAATGGCGGGTCACGCCTACATACGAATTAATTAACACGTGCGTGACGTTTTGAAATAAGTCTCGATATCGATGTCAACGGTCGATGAAATAGAACGGAACTATAAAGACGATACCTTTATGACGTTAGATTAATCTTCAATGACTCATCCATATTAATGTTAAAGTTTGTTTGTTTAAAAGCTGTATTCTTTAAAGATATTAGATAAATTTTAAAAATTATTTCTGATTATGATAGACAGGTTCATGAGCAAACTAAGCTATATTTAGCATTACGATACTGCGTTAAATTAGGCTAATAGTAAATAAAATCGATCGTCCGCGAGTGAACCTGCGACTCACCAATAGTTTATTCAAAAAGTATTATGTATAGGTGTGGTACATATTTTAGGCTAAGTGCAAATATGAATGAAACAAGTTTACAGTTAAGGAGATATGGGCAAAGAAATCTTGGGACATTACATTTTACAGCGAAATTTTACGACCGGCTTAAAATGACATCATTTGACATCAAAAATATTTGTGCAAGTAAACAAATTATCGCCACATATAGTTCATGCAGTTTTATTCTTTAAGTCTAAAGCAGAGAAAATAAATTTGCATAACACTAATTTGTTGTTGCTTAGTGTACTTTATAATACGAAATTACCGCGATTCAAAATGGAACCTGATCTCCGTCGTTAAAGAGGTAACTGTGCCAGATTATTATTCAGACAAAATTTTGAACTAAAATTCACACTTTTTGATTCAGAATTAATATGATCAATAAAAGTAAAAATGAGAACATTTTTTATAATAATAGACTTAATATAATATAGCTATCATATGACAAAACAATAAACATATAAATATATATATAACATATATATAAAAGGAGCATAATATGTTAAGAAAACTTTCATAACTCAATACTTCGACTGCACCCGTAACCCAAGTACTGACTGTTAGCAATTATTAAAAAAATCAATGTTTACAATGTTTTTTAGATATATAATATAATAGTATCAATAAATACATTACATTTCTTTATATAGAGATAAATAATCGCCATCTCTCTCATCTCCATTACATCATATTTTGTAGTAAAAACTAAACTAAAGTTATGAATGAACCGAGGTGACCGCCGGAGCGATAGTGTCCACATAACACGCACACACAGACGCTACATGTGTGTTTTGATTTTTTGTGAATGGCGGCCGATATCCGGTCCTGCAGTATGAAGTACAGGTTTCCTTATCACCTCTCGGGCACTGTCTAAACACGACATATAAAAATGGTGTTTTATTACTTTTTACAACTCTCTCGATCCATGAATATCGATGAGACGCCCGGAATAATAGTATATTTGACGACCAAATATTCGTGTAGGTGTCAATGAGTGTACCGTACATTTATCTGAGCGGCAATTTAAGGACCGAATTTTAAATTTAACATAACAAAAAACATCGAGTTTATATTTTGGATGCATGTTAATACAGTTTTTATTCAGGCTCGTTTAACGTATTCAAGCGCTGTGCCGGTCCGCAGCAAAAACCGAAAAAACATTTATTTGAAACTGTGCCGAGACGATTTTACTGGTGTCAACATTAAAATAACGGAAAATATAATTAAAACTGGATTCTATGCATGCATATTAAGAAAAGTTGTTCATAAAGTATACTAAACATTTAATATATTTATTATTAATATCTGTTGAAAAATCGTTAAAAATAACCTTGAATAACCTATTTATAAAATCCAAATCCCAAATAATGCAAGGCGTTAAAAGCCAAAGAATGGAATCATTTCAGAGAACGTTTTTAGAGAAATAAATTTAACTTTAGCACTGAAAACAGACAGTAAATCGAAAAAGGACCCTTGCAAACCGATCCAAAACCAGAGTTAGAGCAAAACACCCACTTGCCTTATCAAAATTTAAATTCGGGAAAAAAGCGGGAGCCGTCTCATTTCAATAACCGTTATTCTTTAGTCCCGGACCCCCTCCCCGCCCCCCTCCCCACGGCCGCTGTCGTCTGAGACCCCGTTCCCGAACTATGGTTGATTGATAGCGGCCCAGAAACAATGGGCACTCCACAGCCTAACCAAAACGCGAATTCTAATAGACGCTTTATTTTATTTGTGCTGGTATAACGAGACGTTAATAAATATAAACATCGCCTTAGATCAAGGATTATAGATGCAGGTGGATTTAGTTATACAAAAAAAAAACAATAAAAAAATATACACAGAGCGTTCTAAACTTCAAATTATTAATAAAAAATTGACTTGCAATAAATAAAATAATTATTAAGCAATACTTTGCAATACACACAATATATTTAGAACTTCACTTTTCACATAAGCCGACTATTATGTAAGTGACAGGTAATCTGTTATTAAACTATAGCGTATTATTTCTCTAATGTCATCAGCTTTCAAAAGGTATGTAAACGCATTACTTAAGGTATCAATTACAGACATTTTCCTGTTCAATTGCTATTAAGTGGTGTAAAAAATGAGTAGAGTGTCTCTCATGCGTGTAATTTTGCCTCTTGCTGTTATTATTCGAGCGAATCGTTACAGAATACACCTCTTGTTACAAACGTATGGTTTGTCTGTCTGTTTTAAATATGACTATATCTTGAAGTATATTTACATAGAAAGATAGATAGATAAACAGATAGATAGTTAATAAATACTTAGCTAAATAGATGGATAGACAGATTTATTGCACAATAATAGATACTGTATAGACTGTAACGCCATATTCGATAACATTTTGCTAACAAATTTGCACAAATTATTATTATTTATATTCATAACAATTAAGAATGCTATTAATAATTTAAATGTCTTGATTTGAATTCAAATAACATCTTTACTGGTTTTTACAGTATTTTATTAATAATTATCATATTTTATTATAATTACTAAATAATAAATTAAAATATGGAATATTCCGGCACTCCTTAACGCGCGTAGGTCAAATATTACTGCGTTACTAAAACCTGTTGAAATTAGAATAATTAATAGATATTATTAAATTTTATTACTTTAATGTTTTTATACATATATAATATTTTAAAATTATTATATCATACATAAAATACATCTACATATATGTATTGATATAATGTTTTACACGAGTACTACAAGTTTAAATAAAACGATTATACAAATATATCTTGCGTTTATATTCGTAAAATAGTTTAATTGAAATATCTTGATATGTAGTATTTTCTTAGATTTTCATGAGTACACTTTTTTAATATAACTAGTTTTTACGGATTAAAACTGTCGTATAATTTGGTTATATTTTTATTTTAACACGACGTTTCGAATGCTTTACGGCAATTGTGTTCACGGGTAGACGAGATGTAAGTCACTTACATCATATACATACGTTATCTTGATATGTTTTTTTTACCAACAGACAATATTTTGACCTATAAAATACACTTCTCTTAATTTTTTACCAACAACAATGATTTAATACAAAAAATATACAACCAGACAGACATCACTACAGGCAAATATTACGACACCTAAAACCAATGTTGTCCTAACACAATGTCTAAATTATAATATTTATTAAAATTATTATTAACAAATCAATATTCATATAATTCACAATAAAATAAATAACTTCAAACCAATCAATACTTTATTTATCGTTAATGAAAATAGTTATTTGAATAAAATTAAAAAAATATTTTGTTAACTTATGACCTTCCGCTAATACATTTAAAGACTATTATAACAAAACCTTTTTGTATATTTCCTAATGACGACGAGGCAATTAAAATTTTTATGTTAATCTTTAATTTTCGATTTGAGACCGGTCTAAAGCTGGTTCACACTAAATCAATTAATAATTAAGACAATGTTATATGAATGTATTTATTAGGATTTCATAATAGACATTTTAATGAGACATACCAAATTCATAATTATTGAATTCCGTTAAATCATTTTATGTATAAGTGTATTTTCTGTAAAGTGTACTTTTCTGTTTTTACATATTGTTTTTTCCAGAACGTGTACTATTTTTGTATATACATGTATATTTTCTAAAAGTGTATTTCTATGTATACCTAAGTGTATTTTTTAACATAACAGATACCAAAAAACAAGCATTCTAATTAATCGTACCTTATGATAGTAAATTACAACAAATCTACCTTAATCATTACTGTATCTCAAATTGAGGCTAGTGGTTATTACAATAATGACGTACAAACAAACAAACATTAAACAGGTAATTAAAGAAAGGGGTTCCATTTGATAATGGGCCGATAATTCCGTTCCGGCGTTGGCTGAGAGCAATTTTGTGCTATTATAAGCATAAGTGGTTGTTTTTGATTACGTTGATGCCTGGAACATTGTGATAGATTGCTACAATTTTAATACACGCTAACCAAAATAATTATAAACAAATTATACCTTTATTGTCTATTTTATTGCCTGCAGCATTTTAAATTAAATGGACTAATTGAAAAAGGTTCAAAAATATCATAAAAAATGTATAATTTCCAAAGCTATAAAGTAAATACAATTAATTCATTATTTCATCAAGCAATTAAGGGTTTCGAACAAAGAAACTGGGGCGTCGGTGAAAATTTCATTTGGCTTCAATTAGGTCGTTTGAAAATTGAATTTTCTGACAATTATACCCTGGTATCCGGATACGGGACGATTCACAGCCTCCGAGGGAAAAGGAAGGGTGACATCGAAGCGAGACAAAAGCAAGCAACAGGTGGACTTTTCAAGCAATTAAAAGCGGCTTTTAATTAGTAGGGGAAGTTGATTATTAGCGAATCTCGCCGAGTTTAACGCTTTACAGTGGAATGTAAACCACTTCAAATTAGGGGAGTGAGGTTGTACTTCACTTTATTATTTAGAGATTGATTTTAAGCTTTTGTTTTATGACAGCATAGAATATTATTAGCTATTTTGATTTTATTGTTTTATAATTGAATTTTTATTATAGTCTAATGTATATATTTATCTTTATCTAGTAGAATAAATGATCAAAGCATTTAAATGTAAAGATATATTCAATTCGTCTCAAGCGGGATAACACGAGTATATAAAAGATTTGGATATCCAAACGAATAAAACGCGAACAAGCCCACGCGTAGATTATAACATCCTTTCCTAAATACCACCACTCTACGTCTGAATGCTTATTCGATACTTAGCTTTTCTTGAAATGTCTGCATTTCCTTATCAAAAGCCTCTTGGGAGAGGGAGGTTTTAAAGGAAGGAGTTGGGTGGTAGTGCGAGTGTGTGCGTGTGGGACGCTTGTGAGTGTCTCATCTATATGTGTTAATGCGTTTTCTTTTTACCAATTTTGGGGTGACAATACTATTATAACAATGGCGGATTGGATCTTTTTTGCGTTACACAAAATAATACTAAGTTTTATGACAGATAGCTTAATAAGTTAAGGGAACGCTTATCTTCTGTTCTCGTCTTTGTGAAAGTGTTTAAATACCTTATTAGAATAAAATTTAACGGTTAAATATTTTAAAATTAAATTTTAAGAATAGTGTTTTAATTACAATCTTAAACTAAATAGTTTTAGAGGTTGTAAAAAAAAGACAGCGCTTTATTACAATAAAATTATGATAATAATACAGCAAAAATTATAAAATAAAATATTGTCCCTCTCTAAAAAACCTATCCATAAATTCGATACACATGGTCACCCTTTCAAAAGTCTTCTCCTCACATCGAAACTTGCATATTATTTGTACTCACACACTTAGAATTACACATGTGTGCGTCAATCGCTATTCACGATTTTCGCATCGATGGTGTTGGTATTGATTTCGTATTGTCGTTAGCTTGCGACATGTAAAAAGAAAGGGGTCTTAGGGTGATTACACACTGTTACGGTGGTCCCAAAAATATTAAATTTTGAATATTTTATATATATACTTTATTTCATATTGCAAATATTCATATTGGAGTAATTTTTCAAGATTGAGTTAATTTTAAAAATTAAAGTATCAATTAAGTGCAGTAGTTTCTAATATATATATAAAACTATCAAATAAAATACGAAAATATATATGCTATGTAAATGTATGACATATGACACGATCGTGTAATCTCCCTAAAAGAGAAAAAGGGTCTCAAACACGAGCGCCATTAGAAAAATGTCGCGATAAGGATGTTCAATCATTTCGCTACCAATGAGGGGTGCTATCGATTTTGCGAAAATGTCACCCAAACGATATCGAATATCGCTCGCAAATGCGAACTCCGTCACCCTTTCCAGACTATTTTAAATTGCGTTTTTTGACATACATCATAGTCATATTTATCAATACGAAATATTTGCTACCTATGATATATTTTAAATTTGTCTGAACTAGCCCTAACAACTATAGTAAATAGTCTAATGAAATAAGTTTTTCCTAAAATAAGATTTCAAAAAAATTTTATTTCTTGTTACAGGTATGTACATCATGCAAAGTTGCAGTCAAACAATCGAAAATATGGTAACACGGCCAAGACACCACTTATAGTAGAGAACCATAACAATAACCGCTATATTGTTACGATTCACTCATAAAAATAACGAATAAAAGTAATTCGTCTATTCGCTAAGAGATGGCAGCACATGTTATGAAAAGGTTTGTGTCTAAGTTAACTTTGAAATCACACGTTAGTAAGGGGAGTTTTCTCAAGTTTTCCTTTTGTTGGAGAGGATCATTACTAGGCTTAATAGTTTTGCAATTATCGTAGAGGGGGCGGTACGAGTTGCGTTCAAACCGTGAAGGAGAAACACTTGTTTGTATAACGCCCGGTTTGTTTGTATTTATTTACTGATAGAAACTTTCGTCGTTATAAATCCTTTTTTAATATTGGTTATTCAAGAAATATATAAAAATGGAACGGAATGTAAGCAAGCATCATTCACATTTAACTTGCCATTCCCCAAGGAATGTTCGATAATATATAAAATTGATACATCAAGTCAATAATATTTAAATATTATTTTAAAAAAACCTACATAAATATTTAATTTAACTTCATAAAGAATAATAATTCTATAATTTAAAATACTTGTGCTTAAAATTATCTAAAACGGAATGTTATATTCAGTATGAATATTATATATGAACTACATTGTGTAAGTAAGCTGCACCTTGAATAGACTTTAATTAACTTTTAACAAAGAAATTTTTAAACTAAGATAGATTAAGTGTTTTATGTCTGTAAAGTAAAATGTATAACGCGAAATGTTAGTAACGTAACAGTTTTAACGTAAAACTCTTGTACGTTACAAAATATCTAGAAGTACACACGCTAGTACTCTGTTACATCATTCGCTACAGTTTACGATACTCCAAGGTCAGGGGTTGTTGGGTCAATGCCCGTAAATAGGCATAGGTCAATGTATAGCGCGAATATTTTGAAACTTTAAAAATATATATTTTTTTTGGAATGTTATATAGGCTTGAAGTTAAATATATATGTATTTTAAGTGAAATTTATATCTAATTGTTGGCACTTGAAACTCGATGAAACGTAACGAACGTAACGAACGATAAAAAAACAAACAAATTGCCTAAAATACTAGTAATAAAGTGTAACATAAAATAGAAGTCTTGTCGCAGTGGCTTGTTGAAAGTCATGGAAACTGTATATTACGTAATATTATATATGTTTTTTATAATATATATAATATTATATTTTACTTTAAAGAGTAAGATAAAATTAATTTCGTCAAAATATAAAAATAATAAACCTTACAATTACCTTAATACTCATAAGAGTAAGTAAGGTGAGTAGATAAGGTGATAACACCTTATCTACATATTCATAAATCTTTCTTTAGTACACTACTTTTTTAAGTTTCACTTTTGCCATGTGTTTCTTGCACACACACACATATCTTTTTTATAAATAAAATTCATAAATATTCTAATAAACTTCACTTATATTTCAAATCAAAACGTAACTCTCAAAGATGAAGATGTCAGTCATTTTATGATATTCGCAAAATCTAATTTGTTTTACTAAATGTTGGCACAATCTTGGCACCAACCTTAACAATATTGCCCAAACAATTTAAACTAAATTTGAAAGCTAAATTAATATACTGGTCTTCTATATTACTTTATAACCACACTCTGTCTTCGTTTAAAAACTTTATCTTCTACAAATATAAAGAAAACTTTACATATTTGCTTAATTTTAAAACCAACAACCAAATTAGTACAATTCCTAAGATTTTTGAGTTTATTGACATCTTAAACAATGTTCTTCAATATCTTTCGTCTGAAATTTAGAATCGAAACACATATTTTAAGATTGAAATTGTAATAAGTTTATCAAGCTGTTACTGAATCTAACCAATCCATGGATAAAGCTTCAATCTCAGATTGTAGATTGATTATTAATTTCGGCAATTAATCAAAGCCCAGTAATAGTCATTGACAGCTAGTTCTAAAAGTAAAATAGGTGCTATGTATATATATATATATATATATATATATATATATATATATAGCATATTTATCAAATAATACATTATTACTTTTTCAATAATACAATATTAAATTTACTTGTATTTATTACTTTTATATTATATAAATAAATAACTTAAATATATATGAATATATTTAAGTAGATATTATTTTTAGTATGTAGATTTAATTTAATGGATTGCGTTTTTGATTATAGTTCAATTATTATTTTCCTTGTTGATTTGTCACGCTTTATTTCTTTAATAAAATAATGTTATTAAAATATTTCTTGATAAAGTTTAATAGAATTATAATAAATGTTGAGTTATTGGTGATAATTTTATCTCAGAAACGACTTGTATTGTTTTATAATAAATTATTTCTGTAATTTAGAAAATATATTTTTTAAATTATTTTCAGAGTATTAATAATTTTATTCAAAAAAATATTTTAATGTAACAAATGTACATTTATTTATTGAAAACATTCGAAATTCTGATTTATAGTGTATATGTAACAACTCAATGGAAAATTAAAACAATACTTAAAATACCTAAAATTGCTGTCCATTTATGTTTTAGAAATTTTTATTTTTTTTTTATATTTCATCGTTATAAATAAATTTTCTACTTAAGTATGTTGTTGAAAAAATTTTCAAACGTACACAATTCAAACAATGACATTTGCTAACAGGTGACGTTAGTGCGCCAGTTTTTGCGCAAGCGCAGTGGGTGGGCCACAGTCTATTTATTTATTTATTGCTACCGAAGCCCCGCAATTGATATACTGTCAGGTTTTTCGTATGCTAATATATTCTGTGTCTATGCCTCGAAGTATAATTTTACAGACGAATGAACATTTGAGAAAACCTGTCACATTACACATCATTTGATATTATAGCTTCATGTGTACTCAGTCTTATAAAATATACACGTAATTTATATTTATAAAAAAAAATTATGATGTACACTTAATTCTTGGTAGTTTTTTCTAAATAATATTAGATTTGTCAAATATACAATTCCATTATCAAGTATCAAGATTTATCTTTAAAACTAAGATTTATCATAATTTTGAAGGAAAATGTATGGTTTTATTTATTTATTTATATAACAATATATTTCAATTAAAATAATATTTGTACATTTGTTTTAATAAAAAAATAATGATATGATGTTTGAAACCAAGTCAACATTATTAATAGTTCAACAGTACTAAATTTGATTGATTTTTAAATATAAAAAACGTAATTACTTTCAATACTTGAATGATGCTGAAATATTTTCTATATAGTTATATATATTTAAACCTTACAAGTTTTAGTTAAACATTTCAATAATTAAAAACTGACTCTACTTACTTACTCTATGTTATGAAATGTAATAACTGAAATTTTCATTACTTATATTATTTGAGCTCCTTTTTTGTGTAGGTTATAATTCGATACGATCTACATGAAATAGATGACTACATTTTTACTAAAACCTTATTTAAATCGATGTTTCAACAAATATATTACAGCTCTTTATTTTTAATATGTCCTTTGTAGAGTCAGATAAATGGATGTTTATAACATTTTTTTTATTTAAATTAAAAAAAAACTAATTTTAAATAATATATGTGAATATCAAAATAAGTTTTATTAGTGTTTTTTCCAAGCACAATTACCAAATAATTTACATTTTAAATAGTCTTTATATAAAGGTTTCATATTTTAAAAAATAGATTTTTATGGTTTTAGGTAAAGAGTATTGAAAAGTATATAAAAAAACGTTTTCATTAAAAAATATTTACTATTAAACATAGCATTGTTAAGTTTCTTTTCCTAATAATTATAAGTTTAAGAGGAGTTCTTTATTTGTTTATAATAGAATACATACTATAGTTTAGTGTAGAAGTTTGATATATTTGACCAATAATAGAAATTCTATTCTGATACAAATTCTCAATAGAAAAAAAAATGTCTTACAAGAATCAGACTAAAATATTTTATAATAATATAAGTATATCATTTTGTAAATAACTATACACTAATACTAATATTAATAATTTGTTATTTTAAAAACACCCATTTAATTATAAAAAATACAGAAAATTTCAATTTGATTTGAAAATTGTAATTTTTTAATGTTATAAATTTCATATTTTATATTTTTAATTTCAATGTATTAATTAATAATAATAGTAGTATTTAAAAGAAAATAATATTATATATTTTTTATTATTTTAGTTTCTATAAACAAGCTTTGTAAAATTATCAACGAACTTTACTATAAATATTGGTTTGACAATTTGTATTTGTATTGATATTTATTATATTATTTAAAACACATAAATTTACTATTGTTTTTGTTTTAAAATATATATTTATACTTTAACAATAATAAGTGGTTATTAACTTTTAAAAGTTATCAATATTATTATATTAGTTGTTGTATCGTTTCTTTATTTTATTTCTTTAAGAAACACTTGTCTAATTTATTAGAAAATATAATTGAAAGAAGTAATTCTACCTAAAAAAAGGACACAATAGGTATTTTAGTGTTAATTGTTGGATCAACAAAATTATTTAAAATTAACGTGAAATATTTCTTCACGGAACATAAACGAGTAATATATTGTAATAACCAATTTCGATCTTCTTCAAAAGTATCTTTATAACCAATTAAAATGGCACGTTTATACAAAAATCACGAATCACGGGATTCTTATAAAAAGCCGTCATATGAACGTTGATCCGCAATTACCTCGCGTAATTAACGCCGAGGCGTGGCCGCGTTAATGAGACGCAGAGGCGGCGGCGGACGTAATCAACATTAAAGATTGGCGGGAGATGCGCCCTCCCCCCCCCCCAAACCGCCCCCGCTCTTCCCTCATTACTTATACAAAATACTTAAGACGCTTCGTCCCGCTCTCCGCGCTAATAGCTCGCGCCCACTCTATCGCCGTCCCGCTTTCCCCTCCGAGCGTAATTAAGCTCGCCTCGCCTCGCCTCGCCTCGGCCCCGCCCCCTGCGGGGGGTGAGGAGCGCGGGAGCCACCGGCGCGCAGTGTGCCGGCGACCGTCGACAGTGCCACGTCGTATGCAGACCGCAAGCTCAACAACTCGGTTCATCATTTGTGTGTTATCGTGCTGTGTTTTGACTTAAGTGTTGTTTGAGTTTTGAATTGGACAAGTGATTTGTGACTGCGTGATATGCAACACGAGCGTGTTTAGCGTCGTTCTGCGGGCGATGCTCACAGGTTATTTAGCAATATATTGAACCCGGGACTTGCACTTATAGGACTCTGTTGATTCTCATTCGCTGTTGATCTCTTTTACTATATGTATGATTTATTAAAACTTACACAACTGGCTTAAAATAACTTAGCTGAAATAAACAGAGGTATTTGTGTTAAAAAATTTGCTAATAAGAAAATTTTTTAAGCTCTTAATAACTTCTTATTAGTCAAAGAGAAATGGTATAATTTTAAAATATTTCGCAATTTTAGGCAACAAATAAGTTGAAAATAACTTGACTTGAACGTTGATTTTTGAAATAACTTTTATTTACTAACTTTTCGCTACGAAGTTTAGATTTTACAAAAGTTAATAAAAATACATTATATTTGGGACAATTACTTTACAATTTAAGAAATATGATTGTTTATTATTTAATCAAAACGCGTTCTGCAACAAAAAAAAACCTACTCAAATATTGACTGATTGGAAAAAATAAGGTCAGTTGTTTTTGCTTCAAGTAAAAGTCACCTTTGTGTGTTTGTTTTGTTCATTAGAGATTTCTAGAGAACTTATATAGCCGTCGCCAATTGTAAAAATTCCTTTATAAAAGTTAATATATTTCTTTCGAATCTATAAATATATTAAAATAAGCTATTTGTTATATTATGTGACTCTTATTAGATTTTAATTTTTTGAGACTTTTACAAAAAAATTCTCATAGACTCATATTTTGTTAAATAAAATAAAATAACGAAAAATAAAATCAAATAGGTAATAAGTAATTTTCCAATTCAAATTTGAAGCACTGCGAAATAATATATTTACTTTAAAATGTTCATTAAAGTTAACATAGAAAATACCACAATATTAAAAGAGAGTTCAATAATTTAATATATAACAATACATAACTCAAAATAAATGAAATAATCTTATTCAAACCCACACAAAACAATTACAACATTTAATCTTGAACTCTATCTAAAAATAGAGTACCAAAATTTTATTTATAAAGTTATTTTATTAAAACAAAAAAATTATAATTCAGAAAGTATAAAATAAAATTGAGTTTTATTTTATTAAGTTCAATTTATAACTTAATAAAAATATATACATAATCGTAATAAGATTGTAAAGATACATTTGAACCTTTAAAACTATATAATAATTTATAATATAATCTTATAATTTGATTGATTATAATAAAATGGAAAACAACTTTAATATTGTATACTTTTCTTAAAGAAAATGTACAAATATTGTTTTTCAATTGAAAATTCTAATTGTATCTTATAATAATAAAAATTACGAAATTTATTGTAACATATTATTTTTAATTTTTATAAATATATAGCGGGTTTAACATTCCTTATTGGAGATTTTATTTAAAATCAAATAAAAAAAATATTTCGAGAAAATTCTTTTTAGTTATAAAAGTTATTTCATATAACATTCTAAATTCAAATATAATTGTAAACAGTTCCATTAGCTACAACATTCGAAATTCAAATTTCATTGTAAAACAAACAAAGCGCACGCGCATTCCCGCTCAACGGGGCGGCCATCTTGCGAGATCAGGTCGTTCCCGATCGACCAGACGATATTCGACAGATACAGTCATTAATCAAAATGACCTTAGATCTATATCAATGATCAAACAATATTTAATTTATTATATCATTGGATGCGTAGGCGCATAGAAAGCTGCGCAAATATTATAACAATGGCGCCACCGTCGGTATGTCCATCATTCATTCACTTTGCATACTTGACTTCACTTCAGTTGTAAAAGAAATCAACAGCTTATATAATTTATTATAAAATCAAAGATAGAAAAAATGAGTCCTATAATATATATTTTTCGTTGTACTGTCTTAGAATAGATGCACTTATCCTAGACATATAATATATGTTTATGAATTATATATATTTAATATTTATTATTATAGTTTGTTATTTTGAATATACATGAGTCTTGACCTTTAGGTGTCCATTTTTATAATTATTATTCCATTTTTTATGAATTATTAGTTAATAAATTGTTATAATATCTTCATCAGTCGCCTTGTTATTGATTTTTTAATCATGAACTTATATGCTGAATTTTTATTAAATAATAAATATATTTACTGAATATTTATATGTTACGTTTAAAATATATTTATATCTGAAATACATTACTATGTAAACCTATTTATGAGCTAAAATAAAATAAAAATCATTTATCGATAAGCCTTGAAATTTAAATTTGTTTCGATAAAACGTTACGAAATTTTTTAAATCAATGAATTTTATTTATTTTCATTTAAATATAAATTAGTGTTTTCTAATAAGTGTAACAAGTTAATTAAAAGATACAATTTCAAATATATATAAAAATAATATTGGTGCTTTGTTCTTGACGACTAGCGCCATCTCTCGGGCGATAGATGAACTACTCATCGTCCTGAGAAAGGCACTTCAGAGATAAGGGCCATCGTGACGGCTTGAGATGTACTGGAGATAGTGAGATTACATTTTTACTACACTATAGCTTAACTCGACTGTGTCTTGTACACTGTATAGTGTTTATTAATAATTTCAGTGATAAATTCAAATTATGTAATTAATGTTTTTATTGAAAACTCTTGTCTACAAATCAAAACAGCCAGAGTAAGTAATTTAAGAATGATTTTTATTTCACTGCTAGAAATTTCGACATCGATTCTTTGTTGAAAAATGGATAACGAAAAAAAATACCTTTTTATTATTTTTATTGTTATAATAATATATACAATATATTATAAATATCCTAACCTAATTTACAGATGTCTGTCTGTCCATAATATATTCAACACGTAGAACCGATTTAAACTCTTAATAGATATTCACCCGAGTACGATGACATTACCTAGATACATTGCATTATAGAACAAAAGACCTCAAATTCAACAGAACAAAAAGTCTAAAAATTTTAAGATCAAACCAAAGAGGTTATATATAAAGCTAGAAATCCCAAATATATTTAAAATCTAAATTCAAATTCGTTATATAATATCAAAGACCGTTGTAATTGGCACGTGTGACCTGAACTATTTCCCTAATACAAATTCTGTCTGTTCCTTTTTCAAATTCAAACACAAGATCATAAATTTCCGCTGAACAGCCACGATACGCAAATGTCAACAAACATGGCGCTGTCGTACAAATCGATTACCGAAATTTCAACGCCGCGTTCTGGTAGCGACTGTTACGAATTTTTGAATAAATTTATAACGTATACATTTGTATAATACTATTATTATATATTTATTTGTATGTATATTCTTTGTAACAGTTTTGTAAGGTAATAAGTTTTATACTTCTTTTGACCGTTTATTAATATGGCCAACTATACATGTGATTGTGTCAACTTCCCGTTACAATTTTCTCGTTTAACGCAATTTATCTAAGACCGGTGACATCAATAAGTTTTTTCGTTTTCATTTTCTTATATGGGTATGATAATTTGTTTCCGGTGTAGCGGCGCGTGCGCATGCCACGACAAACTATTACATTCATGGCGTTAGCACGATTTGCATTTGAAATATTTGGTACGGCTCGCGCCTAGGACTCACAATAGTGAAGCTCAGCCTATACCATATCAAATTTCGTGGTTTATTTTTCAGGCTCGTGCCTCGTAGGTTTCTTTTGTATGTGATAATGGAACGTTTCGTGACACACGTGTCTGTATACCTTCGATTGTATGGAACCATCCTTTAATATGACTGATGATTATGAAGTATCATATTAACTAAATATATAGGTTCAAATGAATTATGAGATGTATAATATACATTTGTATAGCTTTGACTTTTTTGTATATAGAAATAGTTTTTCTAATATAGTAGTTTATTATTATTATAAGAATGTATTTATTTTGATTGTAGTAATATCTTAATATAAATAATAATATATATATTTGCAGTTAGAACTAAATTTTCCCAAAGCTCGCAGGTTCGATTCCTGCCCATGTAATTTAATTATTAATTCTATATAAAGAACAAACAAATTTAGTAAAATTTCTCCGTGACGTACATGCTTTAAGATGCTTTTGTTTTAAATAATTGCCGCGAGGTGTTCCGTCGAACTGGTTCCATCAAGCCTCAAGGCCAGACGTCGAACTTGCCTCGAGTTTGAGATCGATCCGACGAACATTGGTCGAATCACACTGAGAACTCTACAAATATATCAATTAGATTCATTAGCATTATAATCTCGTCGTAAATTTAATAATTAACTTTTAATTAACAATATTGTTCATTTATAATGTAGTATAAAATAAATTTATTTATGGATTCAAAGTTAAAAACAAATAACAGAACCGATTTCGAAACCCTGTTTGATGTTAGAAGATTTTGATGTTGCGATTCATAATATGTATACTAGCTTTTTCTCGGGGATATCCATAAAACATCTGTGTGTTTTTGGCACTAAACTGAAATAATTGTATCTATTATGTATAAAATACATTCATAAATACACAAAAAAAAATTAAGCAATAATATATATTTTATTGCCAACAAAATAAGATAGAAAAAATGTTTATTATGATATTTATTAGAAATAAATTAATCCTAAACAATTATTTTTTAATAATATCTAATACCTAAAACTAGTTCGTTTTACATTCATAATAAAGTAAGATTGTAATAGATAATAATATAATCCCTTGTATAGTATTATATCTTTAGATAAGTATCGGTGTTTCTTTTGGTATTAATAAATAATTATATTTTAATCCATACTGATTACTTTACAATATCGTTAACAAAAATAAACTAGAATAACATTTATTATTATTATCATCTTTTCATTTATTTTCTGACTTATTTTACTACATTTATCATTATAACAAAAAATATATATAAAATAAAAGTATAGAAATCACGAGTCATACTTCGATACTGTCATAAGATATAATAATAAATTATTATTATAATTATTTACACATTTATTTACTTAATCTACTACATTTATAATTATAACTTAAAAAATAACAAAATAATTATAACAAAAGTAATTCCCCGGCACAGGTACGTCCAAACCGTATTATTATTATTAGTTATTATTAGTTATTATAAGTTATTATAAGTTATTATAAGTTATTATTAGTTATTTTTCAAGTGCAATGTTAAAAAATATGTAAGTTTTAAGTAACACGAGATTAGCCAAGTGGTCACATTGTGAAGCCACTTCACCAGCTATAGCCGGTTATCTTCAATATAATTAGTGATAATCGATATTCCCAAACTTTTATCAATGTTTGCTATTAAATAATCGATACCATGATATCGATAAGCGGTCATTGCATGACATTTGACGTTGAAAACGTTAAGGAGTTAATAGTTTTCTTTAATTATAATATTATTAAAAACAACTAAAACTAGATATTTTAATTATATAAAAATTTCGGAATAGTTTGTTCTTTTATTTTGAGATTGAATAATTTTCTTCCGTGTGGAAGAAAATTTTTACTACTATTAAAACGAAACTTTAGAGCTTGTACTTCTGTTTCTCCAAATTCTATAAAATGTCAGATTATTGCGTAAAATAAATAATTTATAAGTTGTGTCTAATTCAAAAAGATTCAGAATTCAAAATACATACTATCAGGCATCTGTCAAAAATATATAAAGTAATACTGAAATACATTCTTTATGGTATTTGTTCCATGACTTATTGTTTCTGAAAAAAAATCGTATATTAGATAAAAATAAAAAAATTAGCTTGGTTATGGTCACTCTCAAAAAACTCAAACCAAAAACTATCAAACTCTCTCCATATTTGGCCAACCTTGCCCAGGTGTGGGGACGTTGGCAAGTTTATGTTTATAGCACATTTGTGTGTTTAGTGACGTTAATAAATTTCTTGTGCATTTAATAATTTTATTATGCATTCCGTCATTTTAATTAAATTTTGTTAGCAGATGCGGTTTTTTAATAGCGTATTGTTGAACTCGAAATAACTATAAAGCATTATTGTATATCGTAGCATTTGTATGAGAGAAAACTCTACTTATATATTTTAATATAAGTAAGTTTATTAATTAATGACGTCATATATGATCATCATAAAAGATGGCGGCTACATTTTATAATATTATAAAAATAATCGTTTCCATTGATAATTAATATTGGTGTCAATTAATATAGATAATTATATTAATTGTAAATTACATAGGATTATCTTGGCTTCGGCGTTTTAATAATCTTTATCTTAGTTTATGGTTTAATAACTTGTTATGTGGTGTAAAATAAGTACGGATATTTGATCCATTAAATGTAATGTTGGCCGTGAAGGCCAATGTGCTCCAAAATGTTGGTGGAATAATAACGATATACATTTAATTTATTTTTGTACAAATATTAGATTTATCTAAGTAAAGTTTTGCGATTTTTGATAAAATTCAAAAGAACCACATGTCCTTTATCTGACCCGCGGCTTCCATTGTTCGTGAACCATAAAAATTACCTCAAGACACTATGGCTCCCTAAGGCTTTACATGCATGGTCATTATTTCAAAGGCTTAAACGTTTAAAGAACAGGTGTGTTAATAGCCTTAAAATTGAATAATTAATTTGCATCTCTTATTCTCTTTGTATGGTTTTACAAAAATTATTCCAAATTTTATATAAATTACGTCATAAGAAATCACGAGAAATAGATTTTAAAAAAAAAATTATCTCAAATTTTGTATAAATGGCGTCAGAAGAGATGCATCACAAGAAATAGATGTAATTCTCATCAGAGGTTATTAATTTTCATCACCAATCATAAATGCTTCGAGACTGAGTTCCCGAAGCGTGTCGGTTAAGCGCATTTTAATAACATTTTTGGTCGCAGGTAATTACTGTTTATATCAACACCGGCCTCAATTAAGTGACTTTTTTGATAAGCGACAATCACTTCGTAATTACAATCCTAAGAATCGGATATAATTTCACTTTGTATATATAAAAATATTAATTATTTTTATATAAAAAAAAAAAATCCTAGTATTTTTTTTAAATAACATGATTTTTTGTATTATTTTTTTCTATACGAAAGAAAAACATTATTTTTTAAATTACATGAATTTTTTGTATAAAATTTTGTTATATAAAAAAAAACGTTTATTATTTTTTTTTAAATGACATGATTTTTTAAATTAATTTTAACCTAAAATCTTATTTTTTAACAGTTTAATGTCATGTCCATACAATTACAACTCAACTCTAATGCTTGTTCAATTTTGTTTTCCGTCACATTTAGGCGTTACGTAATTGGTGTTGAAAAAACATAATTTTCTGTCCCACGTTTATCTAACAGATAGTATCGTCTGTACTACGCTTTATATTAATAGACAAACTTCCCTAACATTAATTTTTGTATATTTCTTTTATTATAGTTCTTAAGTTAAATTAGTAATTATAATTAGTTTTTCAATTTTTTTATTACTTATAATATTACCAGTATTAAAAAAGTGTTAAGTAAAATAATCTAATATTAATAAGTGATGGCCCAACACTAATTATATCGAGCAATCAATATAAAGCGCATACCCAAATAAATTAATTTATCGAACAAATTTTTTACTTAGATTCAAGCTATATATATAAATAATCTATTATTTAAAATGCTTTACGTTTAAGCAATTCAAATTTTATTTTTAAATATTGTATTTAATAATCGACCTTATCGAGTTCATGCAAAACGTATAAATTAGTGCTAACTTTTAATTAACTGGCTATAAAAAGTGCAACTTTATCGTAAACACAATAATATAGTTCCAAGCGAGTTCAAATAAAAAGAGGATAAGCATCGAAATTATTTATATATGTTCATATTTCAATACCTATTAAAGGCCGGCTACTCGTGAAGTGAGAACGAAGGCGCCCCCTGCTGTTCGGAGTGAGACAGGATCGGACGGAATTCAACATGAAGTTATGGCTTCACTTTTTTTTTTATTTCATTATATACATATAAAGTTGGTCACGTTTGTACGTCCTTTTATAACTCTTATTTTAATATTCAAATGATAATTTTGTATAATTTTTAAGTTTATTTTAATTACGGTACAAAAGTGTGAATGTGACGCAAACATGTTACGCCATTAGCTCACGAGTTGTACAAATATCGAGTTCCAGTGTTTGCAGTCTCCGAGTAAATATCGACACGGAGTTTGCGTTACGCATCACTAGTGCATGTTTGTTGAAGTACACGGGAGCTGTAAAGGGTTGTACTCGAAACATCGATAAATACCGTCGTTTTCTTTTACGATAGCAAATATTGTTAAGTGCGAATTCATCAAAAGTCATTTCAATAATATTATATGATATTATATTAATATAGTTGAATTTGAAATTTATAAATTAAAAAAAAAAATTAATTTTTAATGAATAAATAGTTTAATAAAGAAAAATCCATTGATTAACCACAGACTAAAACACAAAGTATTATGTCACTGGTCTAATAGATTTAATATTTAAATGGAATCGTGTTGGGTTTTAATGTGTTTAATCAATCATAAGCCACGATTAATTACTTAGATACGTCCGTCGCTGTGATTGTTACTGTATTTGAGCTGTAGATATAAATAACGAGCTCCATTGTCCACTTCTGAGTAATCAAAAGTTCAAGGATTCGTAATAAGATGTTTATTAATTATGTTGAAACCGGCTTAACTTAAAAATTAACAAAGATGAGATGTGTAATTGGATTTTTTATCATTATATTATTTATTTGATTAGAATTTATATCGATATTTGATGGTGACTTCACTAATGGGAAATTCCACGGCACTAAGTTATAATAATAATTATATTATTTTAAATTTTCACAGCCTATTTACCTTATATATTTCTATATATATCATAATAATATATTACTTATACTATAAATAATACTTTATTAATTAATACTTCAAAATAAAAACTTGCATTTAATTAGTTTTTAATATTAATAAGTGCAACAGCGTTGTAAGAAATTAATTATAAGATGTTCGAATCAATAATATAATAAAATGTGCGGTGTATATGCAACATAGACTTGAGACACGGCCAAAACGTACATTACATCCATTAGAGCAATAAAAAAGTTAGAAGTATATTTATCAGTTGTAAATTAAAAACTGTTTTATACAAAAAAATAAATAAAAAAGATATGATACCAATGTATCTATATGTTCTAGTTTTGATTACGCTAATGAATTGTTATAATAACTTATTTTTGGTAGAAACCATAGCAGCAGAAAACATAAAAAATTAACAAAAATAATATAAACATAATAAATTTATCAGTTTCGAGTTTTGATAATTTATATATTTTTAATTTAAGAATATTTAAACTATAAATATTTAATATACTTTCGATAATCTTAAGTTTGCTCTGTACAAGATGGACGCTACTACCGGTTTTACACAATGAATTTCTCATTACGGTGCTAGATTCTCATTTGTCGAAGCATCATTCAGCCTCGAGTACAGTCCATATGATCAATAGTCCATACCTATAATTAATTTATAAAAAAACATTACAATACACTGCTATGAACTCTTAAAATTATTTTAGTAAAAAAAAATATTTCAATATTTTTAGAAGAGCAATCAACTAATAACATCAAAAAGTTATAAAAAAATGAAAAAAACGCAAAGATTATTGTAATATTACTATAAAAGATATCTGAAGGCTATAGTTAAAACAACTAAACATTTATTGCGTTGTAAATGTCTTATAAAAGAATCATTTTTTTTAACAATAATTAGTCAAGTTGAAGATTAAATACTCGTCATTATTGACACTAATATTAAAACTATGACTTCATTTTATTTACAATTACGAAAGAGTTTTTTAAACCTTATAAAAAAAGATTAAAAAATTAATTTCGTGTGAAAAAACAATTATATACTTGATATATTTTCGTATGTAAACTTTCGTGATCCATGATTACTATTAAATATAATTATCCGGCGGTACTCACGTTATTATTATCGGAATTTGCCCGAATAGTTCACGCCGCGATTTCAACTAGACCTCATAAAGAACCCCGAATGTGTTCGAAACTAGTCGGGCATATTTCGATAATAATAACGTGAGTGGAGTCAGATAATTAAATATAATAGATATAATTTTTTATATAACCATAGTAGGGGTTTCAAATATGATTTTTTTAAACTCGAAGCATCCGAACATTGATATGAGAATATGCTTAATAACATTTTATTTCAGAATAAAATGCACTAAATTTAATTAATTGATCCAATATTCATTCTGATTAAATTAATAAACAAAAATAACAAATTATAACTAAATTGCTCTTTATGAGCATGAAAATAAGGACTAGTTTTCTGTAAATAAAATTGGTATGAGCCCATATAGACTGCTATAGATTATCCGTCGTTGGTGGGTCTGGCTACCGGTTTTACCAAACCATCTTTATCAAGACTCATGTCACAACACTTGAAAAACAACAAAATAAATTACGACAAACTAACCAATGCTTATATAAACAATTTGATTTTTATTATAATAAAACATTTGTATATTAAAAAAATATTTTAAAATAAAATACTATCTTAATACCAAAAAATATAGTATAGTGATGGGTAAATAAAGCAGGGCATACACGCATTGTAGACTCCACGTGTACTGATTACGTTTATACCGGCTTTAACCAAGCTCTGGCTGAATCATAAGTGACGTAACAAACCGGTCCAAGAAACCTAACATTGTATGTAACTATTTATTATTATTTTATATAAGTTATTTGTTAAATTGCTAGTGTGAAATTTACTTAAAATGTTTAGCACTCCTGCCACGTACGCTTATACATAGTGTATTAGTTTTGAAACAATGATATTGTGTTCCGGAAGGGTATAATTGTTCGATTTAAAAACATCCTCCACATAATAAATTGATGGGAATTCCAAAAGTTTTATACTCTATATAAAAGTCAATCTAATTTAAATTATGTATAATATATTTAATCAAAATAAACTGATATTTATGCAGATGCGGATTATAAGTCCGGTAGCCATCAAGACGCATCGGGCATCAATTCAAACATTTAAATTCGTTCGACGGAAATATCACGCAGAGATATATTATTTATGACATCAAAAACACTTAGAAATATCAAAATCCATTACCATTCATAAGTCGGAACGGAATACGGATTCTTTATGAGTCGCGAGCGTTCATAAAACCTGTTTAGATTTTGATAATTTTATTAACGATCAAACACGCAGAGGACCGGACCTGGAGCTTCATATATTACAGCATTACCACAAATTATACAAGTCCAAAGCCACAACACCACGCGTGGGTGTTTTAATAGTCAAATATGTCAGTAATTATTACCCAGAACTTTAATGTCTTGGAAATATCGTCTGTATTACAATAGAATCTTCTAAACAGGATTGGAACTATTGTATCACATTTTAATGTTGATAATATATGGCCTCTTTGGAATGCGATCTATTTTATTCATTTTGGTTTATAATGTCGCGATACGCACTAAAGCTCCACTGCTTGCTGTAATTATTGTTGTCCATTACTTTACATCATTACATGGTCTTCTACATCTTGTATATAGATATATTTCTACCTGTGCTTGTACTCTTTGTAGCGTGAATAATTCCTTCCCTACGTTAAATGCATTGTTTTGAACTGATTTTAATGTCTCAAACCGAATTATTTTGACATTTTATTTAAATATTAATTCTGAATGTCACACGCTTAAATATACGACAATTATATATAATTTCTTGCAACATAGACTTACATAAGAGTATGTCCAAGCAAACTGCTAATTATCCGCCGCTTTGATCAACAGAATGTTGAGTCTTCAAATTCTTAGTACAAACAAGGATTGCTGTTTATTGCTACATAGCGAATCAATTGAACAAACTGCTTTCAGACACTAATAGGAAGAAAACGATCTATACATTGCGTCAGAAGCAGATTAATTAAACTTCTTACGATCGGCTATACCTTATTCCATTTAAGTCTCGACGGGGTAAAGTACTTTAATTAGTAGTTTTCCATTTATCGGACACCTGGTAAAAGCTATTTGACTTATTAGCTGACGGACGTCTAATATAACATTGTGAATAATCAAATGTAAACTTTATGTTATAGGTGATAGAGTTTGAATTAGTGAAGCATTGTTAATTTGTTTGTTCGTTCTTATTATTAAGACTAGTAGTTTACAGGACAATCTTATTGGTTGGCAGAATGTTAACCCAACAATCACGAGTATTTCAAACACTAATAATAATATCATAGCTTTACAGATTAAAAATACTATTAATTTAAAAAAAGATAAAAAAGACATTAGTCACATCACTACTCTTTTAAAATTTTAATTCATCAATTGTGTCTTCGAATATATTTATTCTTGGATGATTAATCGTTGGTCATTTTGACGTCCAACTGATGTCATTTATAGAATTACCTACTCGTGTACATGATAATGATTATTGTTAAGCTCTTCAAACCATACTTGGACAATTAGAAAGATATGAAATTTTGATGTACTGTTATAAAAAGAAACTCAATCCTAATGACATTTGCAAACAAACCTTATTTATTTGGTAACTCGTTGAAATTTTATTTGGTGTCATTCTAATGCTGTTAATTAAATTTTGGTGAAATGACAGAACTTAATAAGCGTTAAACGAAATATTGACTTTTTTGTCCCGACACGTACAATTAGCGGGTGAACATGTTAATAACACAAATTTCAATTTTCGTAACATTTCTAACCAAATAGTTGCCTATCTGTCAAACTGGAACGAAACTGTCAACGGCCATTTTAATTTAAAAAAAATAAGATTTAGCTTTACTATTGATATCGATAAAGAAATCAACTAAAAATATATAAAACCTCTGTCACGACACCTAGTTAGCTACCATAATCATTGTATAGCTAAAGTATAACCAAAGTAAGCCAAGATATAACTGTAAAGATAATTACGAACTTAGTATCGAATCAAGAGACTCACGACTTTTATGTTACAGAAGATCAGAAAAAAAAGCACAAAAGAACATACCAAAACATCATAGCTAGTGACAACATACAGTTTCATAACATTTTTTCATTTAAACAAATTGATATAAAATTTTTTTATTTAAATTAAACAGGCATTAATAGTATAAATTACTATTTTATGAATTTTATGTTTCTACTATTTAAAAATATATTTTTTTTAAGCTGAGATTTATTTTTTTAAGGTGTATCATTTCAACATAACGTGGCACTGGCCCTTAAATAGGTATTCAACAAAAACCGATCTCATTTATTTTCATCGTATCATCAAATCGTGAAAGGTAATTTCATACTGCATTTTCCGTTTGACACGCCTTCAGAAATAGTTTTGCCCTTGCTAGTATTAGTATTAATACCCTTATGTACTTATTGCTTTAATTCATTTTTAATATCTACCTTTTAAACATTTCTTATCAGATACCTTTAATTTATAGTAAATATTTAAATATAAATTATTATTTTGATTATTATCTATTCAGATGATAAAACGCAAAGGACAGATGGTACATTCAATAATCGAAGCATTATGAAATGTCGCAATTAGTTCCAAATGCGGTAAAATGTATACACATGTGACACTATCAGTATTTGTCTTATTGTTGAGCGAAAATATGAACCCACATAATTTGGGGAATTTGTTATAATCCGTACCGACGCCTTTGTTATACATTGTTAAGTCGCCGGAGTAGGGATCATAGACGAGGGGAAAGAAAAAATAATTTTTATATAGGAAACGACATTTATTTATAATATTCAATATAATGAAGTTTTAGAATCTGTCCATGGGATGAAATACTTTGAAATGCGTGAAGTTAAATGCATTCATTAATGTATTCCTGTGCATAAATTAGTACGGTCATATGGTACAGGTGGACCGGACGCCTCAGGCGAGGAGTGGGCTGGGAGTCGCTCAAACTGTAGCGTTGTTTTGGAGAGCGGGTTATTAATAATCCGCATTCACGAGTCGCACGAGCGCGCCGACGACCAGCTCGCGACGACATTCCTTTGCATTGTCCCGACTCGCTCCGCCCGCTACACTTTTGTCTATTTACATCGATATATCACCGTCCTCTTGAACGTATTCATTATTTACCTCTAACGACTATCGTTTGCGCTACATCGATTAATTAGTGTAACACTATAGATAAGATAGTGGGGAAAGCGATCGCTTTCAATTTCCTCTCGAGGGGCACTCGGCGTAAAGTACGCGTTAAGTGCGGACAATCGGAGATAAAACGTGCGAGCCGAAACTTGCCCTTAATCTGGTGATCGAAGATTGCGAGAAAACGTTTTGTCGTGGGGTGGCACGGTCCAGTTGGTCGCATTGTTTGCCAGCCAGCTTCTAATTTGATTGCCACAGACGGATGCGCGTTAACGTGGGCGACCGCCCGATTCTTGGACATCTAATTAGGCCTAGCAGTCGCTAATGCAGTCTTTTATGACGAGATAAAAATTTACCATCAATCTTCTAATCTAAATGACAATAGTCTTCCTCTATCGCTTATTAAAATATTATCATTTTTCCTCATAATTTTTATTAACTTAGTTTAGTAACTTTTAAAACAAATATAAAAAGTTTATTCGCCATATGTTGTCTGGTAGTTGTAGTAAAATCTTATAACAAATTACAAAGGCAAATTCTCGAAATATCATACAAAGTAGGATCCCTTCTTAAGAACCCGATAGGTCGTCGCCACACGCGATGAGTACTCTCAGACATAGCGTCGTGTACGATGAAAGGTTTAAATTGATTGCAATTTGAATGTGTTTTGAACAACTATGATTCCACTCAGATGTAGCTTTCATTAGACATTTACATGGTCATTCCTCTCTGACCTCGCCGTGTGAGATTGTGTCAACTAAACGATTTTGCGATCGCAGCTATATTAACAACTTTATAGTATATTTAGTGCCTCAAGCATTTTACTTATCTACAGCATCGGCCCGTTTAATATGCTTATTAAATTATGTCGATGCAAAAACCAGAGACTGCGAACTCGTAGCTTTAGGGAGTAATTAATGGAATGAGTCTTATCCCGACATTTAATCACCAACTTAATTATTGGGTTAACTGAAGGTTTACAAATTAGTGGTATTAATATTCTTCTTGAATCTGATTAATAACTTGTGTTAATGTTCAATCTTACATATGATTATATTAAATTATTGTACAACTAAATTATTTTAATGAAAACAAAAGTGTCCATTGAAGGCAACAAGCATTGTTAGAGTTGAATTGTAATTGGATTTGGGGTCAATTCTTATTGATTATCGAATAAAAGCATGGGAGAGTCTGGGATCGGCAACTATAGCTTTGCATATGAATACTAAATATAACATGGATCATTTACCTAATAACATTTCCTGAGTGTTTAAACCATTTATCCAATAAAAAAAAACTATTTATTATAGAGTACATATTTGGTATATGTCAATTAACTATAGAAAATAATTGACATGAAGGACATTATAAAGTAGTGAGGTGCACCATATATGAATCGTATATTATAACTAAAAACATATTATTATAATCACAAAAAGCCGTCCTTATAGTGATATTACGAGAAAATTATATGACAAACTAAAGATTATTTACACATAGTGTGTTTAGTTTTAATGAGAAGCTGTAATTGGCATTTATATAATATACTGTGCAAAATTATCAGATCTACAAAATACCATCACTCTTGCCCCAATCATAAAAGGAATTCTACATACTAAAGTCACAATTTTGACTTAACTTTGACGTCCCACTGACATCATCATCATTCAATAATTGTATAAACTTATTCTTCTCACGTAACAGACCCTTTTCTGCAAAAATTTCTATTTCTATGAAAATATATGTTTCAATGTGAACTTTTGTCCCCAATACAAATTTACCACCAACCGACATTGGAATCTGTTTAAAAGTGTTAAATCGGTTAATATAATGATGATGGATGCCGTCCAGCCCAAACATCCCACAGCGGGGGTGTTATCCCCACTATACAAATAAATTATTTTTATTATTAACTAGTAGCTATTCCATCTCTTTCCCCCTAAAGAAACAGCTAATCAAATTCTCTCTGTTGCACCATTTAATCGAAATCATATTTCTGTTTTGTCATTATGGCGTTTAGAGAGTTCCTCTCCTTTGTTCCGAATTTCGAATCGCTGGTTTCTTGTTACCAATGCGGCTTTGGTTTTTGGTTTTCTTTTTTGATAAGTCATACTTGTTCACATTCGTGAAGAAATATGACCTTTTTTTATAAGCTTGCAACTTGAGTTTCATGTTTAATTAAAGCCTTTGCAAATACATGTGTCGACACGCCATCTGTCGTCAAGTAGTGAAATTGGCACACATGTTCGAATGTTTACTTATAAAGCTACCTATGAATGAAGCCGCTACTTACTATAAAAGACTTCATGGGTGTTAAAATCGAGCAATATTCTAAAAAACAATATATGTTTTTAAATTCTGAGACAGCCGCGTATGATTTCTTTCATCATCACGGCTCTACCTGTGGGCTTCACAAAAAACTCACCAGGTAGCCCATTTGTTTGTTATTAATTCTCGCGTCAAATCTCGTTTTTTCCTGTCTCGACCACTTTAATTCTGTAAGAATATTAATTATAATTATAAACGGGGCTCGTCGTTCGTTATAAGGTGCTCGAACCTTAAGTTTTGGTCCTAAATTTAAATCTGATCATATATCATGCGACATTGTCGGTTTTATCTGCTTCGTTTTTCGTTATTTATAATGTTGTTGTTACTGAGTGGGTGCCTGATGAATTACGTACAACTTAAAGCTTCGCTTACAATACTATTACTCTTTTTGTTATTTAAAAGTTAATATCATACAACTTTTTTATGGCTATCGCATTTTTTATCAAAAATAACAATTTATTATTACAAAAGCCGCAATTATATTTAGAAACACAAATGAATGAGGTGTTACGGTAAGTGCGCAAACGCGGGAGACACGTCACCAAGCAAATTATCGGAAAACGCCCGAGCACGCTTTCTGAACACAGTAAAGACTAAAAATAATACTTAAGAGTAACTTAGCAGCAAAAGTCGGCATATGTTATCGAGTACACAATTACGAAACCTGATTTTATATTACGCGTCTTCAAATGGTTTGACCACTACTATAGAGAATGTTTAGTAGTTTTTCTTATATCTAACACTAGAAATATACTGTTGTATACTTCAAGTTTAAGTAGTACTATATACTTCTTTAATACGACTTTATTAACTTTGTTAATTCAATTAAAATAAATATAATATAATCATTCTTGAATCATCTAGCAAATAGAAGCACAAAAAAATATTTTCCTGAAATACAAACTATCGTTATATTTTAACGTTCTAACATTAAAATATAGTGTTGTATTTTTTATAATTTATATTATAAAACAATAACTTTATCTAGGTCAGAGATTTCAAATACTATCTATTATCGCCTATCGATGTTACTTCTATTTCCATTACTCCTTGCATGCTGGTGGTGATAGCGCCCACATGTTGATACTTTAAACGATCTATATTATATTCAAATTCTTTATATACTTTATTTTAAATAAATTTATTACAGCTGCATGGTATAGTGGTTAGTGATCGTTAGCTCTAAGTGCTGTGCTAAAAGTCGTGGGTTCAATTCCCACACGCGTCAGTTGTTTCTGTGACCCACAGGTTATTATTTTTATATGTTTGTGAAAGTTTGACAGATTCTTTCTTCAGTGCAGTTGTCACTAAAAAAAAACAAGGATGAAAAACAAAAATGATTTCAATAATAATAATAATATCCTTTATTGTACATCCTCAAAGAGTATTTTAACATAAAAAAGAAAAAACTATTATTCAATATTAGATGCTAACTACTATAATAATTTGCTTATGTAATAATTCTGATATTAGGGTGGAAGTCTTGACTAAATTCACAAAGGTCTTAATCCACGACCTCGCCTTATTTCAATTATCACGATGTTTTAAATCGTGATCGTGACAACTTGAAATTGAAGACTTATCAATATCCTTGACTTTAAATTTTAAACAATAAACTTATTGGCATTAAATAACAAGCGACTGTTTTAATAGAGCCTAAAATATATTAATCTTTAAGCATATAAAGAGTAAAACTAATCTTGACTAAAGAGATATATAAAATAAAATCTCAAATATATCATAATAAAACTTACGTCTTTGACGTAACGTTATGATAAATAAATAAAAGATGACGAATAAAGCTTCGCGATACTTCTCAAATTGAATATTAGATTGAAATTGTGTACAGTGGCAGTCTCCTCCACCCTTTGTTACGAATCATACATAAAGCGCCCGCGCATACCAACACAGCAATAAGCATTTTAAATTAGCATTCTTTTTGTGCTCCACACCACCCTAACTTACCCGCACCCTTTCTTAATAATATGGAGAAATTGAGTTGTTATACACCCTTCGGAGGAGGCGCGGGTGCAATGGCACACCTCGGAGAGAAGCCTTTTTGTAATTGAATTTGGATATTCTTTTCCCGTATATAACGAAAGGGAGGTGGGACGCTAGTTCTGGGCTTACAATACTTATGTGGGGTTGAAATATCTCAAGGTGTCGTGACGATATCGCGCATTATTAGACATGCTTTATGTATATTTTATTAATATGTGATATATATTATAAAGTATATGAAAGTACGAGTTTCAAAAAAGAATTAGAAAAACTGTGATATTAGAAACAACATGATGGAACCAAATAGATTTAATATGTCTCAATGTTACTATAACAATGCTTCATCAAAATAGGTTATACTAATTTGATCAGCCTTCCGAGAAGCAACGATAGCATGATACTGGTATGTAATTAGGTACAGGAGGCTATTAACATCGTCCGTGTACAAACATGGCGGCTGATTGTGGGTTTCATTTTAATTGCGCACACGCATCTCGATAGCAAGTTAGAGCATTGATTACAGGACCTACAATATCGTGGAAATCGTGGGAATTTTAGTATGGTATCTAATTTTTCGACAAATATTTGATAGGTAAAAGATATGTGGAGAGATAAGCACTTTCTCGGTGTAGGTACCCAATATCTAGTCCATAATATATACACTACATACATTCCATTTTAATCGACAATATTAAGGAAGTTAAAACATTTTTAATTTATTTCTTTCAATTACATGGAAATCATTATTCATAATTACGCGAACTAAAATATAATAATCATTGAAATTATCATTAATGACACATTCTAGCCAATAAATCAAGTTCTGATAAATACTCCAGACGTAATTCGAGGTCTTCGAAATTATAGTCCACTGTGGCGGATGTCTCCGCGTCTTCAGCGGCGCCGGCGCAGCCGAAAACCGCACGTCATTGTTTTTTGTGTTACGGCCCGAGGCGCCTTAGGATCAGATCTTACCCCGACCACTAATTAATTATTTCACCTGTATCGATCATTAATTACATGCGACGGTCTGACCGATAGCCGTTATCTTTTAATGACGCCCAGCAATTTGTCCGTCGTAATTATCTCACAAATCAGACTCACAAAAACTGAATATAATGATTTAAAATTTTAACACGATCGAGGCATTATCCGGCACAGCCATTAATAGCAGAAAGCATCGAGAACAAATCAATCTTAATCTTGTACAGAAACGTAATCCAGATTTATTTATGACGGAGCTGAGCGTGTGCTATTATACTCGTCTGCGGCAATTTACTTCGGAAATTGTCTTAATCGGTCGCTCAAGGGACTATTTATGTATAATTATTTCCAAATTCGACGCTCCGTTTGATGCCTTTCCGCTCTCTTTGAGGTGGTTCGACAAAAAAGTCATCTGTGGCAACAATTAAGTTTGTAAAAAATAGAAATAAGTATCGAAGGGTCTGCAATAATTACAGACGCAAATTGAAGGTTCCTAAGAGCATATAGGTCGAATGGCGCCCGCCATATTACCTGCAGATTCATATATAAGTAGGATTATTAAAAACCGATTGTCATTGACTTGTTTCATGAACAAACCAATTAGACAAACAAATTCACGAAACGTCTGTAAAGTCAAATGAAGACTGTTCAGGTAAATTAGAATTAAAAGCTAAAGTTATAGGAAAGTTATATGTCTTCTAATTGTACATTATTAACGTGATTTCCTGCTTTGTAATTATTTCATTCGAGTTGTTCTACAAATTTGCAATGTCATTGTTATTGTATGTAAAGCCGTTTTAATTACAGCTTTCTCCTTTCGCATGTTCGTATCTAGTGAGGAAATGAAAGATATTTCAAATTAATTATCTATCATTAGCACTTCTAAAGATGATTGTTTCATTACTACCTATTTGTATAATATCTATTTAATCTCTGCTCTTTCATTCCGTTAATTACATCTTCTTGTTACTATAATCGTACAAATTCTAGTTTGAAGTGATGTTTTCTAATAATATAATGTATAGTCTTGTTAATGGTGTCTTTATATCAATAGCTTATGTATTAATAAATATAATAACAAGTATTGCAAGGCATATGTTATTCCCATGTTTTACTTAAAACGTAGCTTAAAGTGGACTCTAAAGTATTTTGCCTGCTACTGCGTTCAGTTTTCCCACGTGTAACGAGCTTCCATTACACAATTTATAAACAAAATTTACTGCAATTTAAATTTGTTTTTTTTTTTATATTTTTGATGTTAATATTGTAATGTTATATTTTTACAATGTTTTATAAATCAAGTTGGAGGTAATTATTTAGAAATGTTCTGCGATTTTGAATTGGGTTTGGATTTAATGAGGATGAGGAATAAGGATGACCAACGACTACATTGCAACTATTTCTTATTTTCGAATTATAGTAACTATCTTATTAGATTTTTTTTTACAAATGTTAAAATGATTTTTGTTTTTCATTTATTTATTGTCATTGAATTAGATAAATATGATTAATGTGTAAATAAACAGTCATTATCGACATAGAACAGCATTCATACGATCTATCAATAACATTGTGGGAACCTCATTAATGAATTGAATAGAGCACATCTTCATTATGACGACTAATCCGATGCGGGCAGTTTCTGTGTGCGCATACGCAGGGTGTGCTAGTTTTAACAGCACACATAGATCATCGTTGTATTAATTGCGAGCACGTTATGTGTACGTCTCTCTCACGCTTACATTCATAAATAATGAACGTAAATTTACACGCACACATACATAATCGTGTGTTTATCACAAATTAGTAACGCTGTAAACATCAGGGCATCGTCTGAAATTGAAAAAACATTGATGGGAATATCCGCACGTGTTACATTAAAGTTTCAGTAAAATGGGCGCAAATATGAACACAAATTGCAAGAAATTACGCCGCAATTATTTGTCATTTAATGTTCATAATATTATATAATTTGAGTTACTTAAATGTACTTGCTTATTTTATAGCAATTTTTAATTCTTATAGGCATAAAAAAATCCAATCGGAATTTTTTAATGACTCATAATAAAAGATAAACATAATTATAAATATTTACACCGATTATACTCGGGTCTAATTGCTCGTTCTTTGCATAATTTCCACTTACATTAGCACACCAGAGCGATCTACAAATTGCTGTTGCAAAGAAAGAGCACAATAATTACAAAGGTAATTAAACTCATTTCAATGTGGCTTTAAAAGCCAACGCCACGAAACAAAATAAACAAGAGTTGTTTTAACTGACGACGAATAAGTTTTGCACTTACAAGGAGTTCCTTTCATATACCATCTGAATAAACATTGTTATCAAATTCAGTCGTAATATAATTTATCATTAAATTATTTTCAAGGGCCGTCTTGAACCGTTAGAAATGTAAATAAGTAATTGGGTGCGGTCCCCTGTCTGAGAATAAAGAATAATTCAAGGTCTCTTAATTGTTGACTAAATACTGATATGCCAAAATATGAAGTTTATCTATTATATCAACATCCGGTTTACAGACATTATGTAATACACTATCAGTACATCCTGCTGTTATTCACTTATTAGTCAGTTATTAGTGAATTATAAATATTGATTAGTCAGTTTTTTACTTGAAATTGACTTACAATTAAAATGCTAAGTCATATCTGTAATACATTTTTGCGTTAATTAATTAAAAAATTCTATAAAAAGATTACCTATAGTTTTTAACTATTCAATCTAAATGTTTATAGGGCCTTGACTTCTTTTAGAATAAGTCTTTGCTTTTTATAGCCCGAAGTAAAGATTATATCAATAAAACACTCACGTACGATGTACATATAAAATGAATATAACAAGATTTCTTAGCACTTAGGTATTTAGAACACGTTATTTTTATGTGTTTTCGATAACGTTTGATAACTAAGATGACGGCTTAATCTCACATTTTTAACGAATTTTTATACTAGATTACAAACCGAGTTATCAATGTATATGCATTTAGTGCTGATAGTTCTATGGTAATGGGCTTAAGGAATAAATTCGTTTGATTTTAAATACGTGAATAGGAAAGCTTAAGTTTGTCGAGTTCTTATAAAATTGGTTGCTTAATTGTAAAAATGTCACTTTTGACAACGATGACAACCTGTCATTCGGATAAATTGATCGCGGTTGTTTGCGCAAATACAAAGTTAGATAAGCGTATATCAACAAATGTTTTAATTTGAAGAGGCCAATACATTTCATAAACTTTATTTAAGCAAACGTTTTATCGAAACCATTAAAAAAATAGTAAATATACAATTTGAAATAATAGTTCATGAAAAAGACATAGCAGCTTGACAAATAATGGAGCATCTCCACCCATTTCCGCTTTAAACATTGACCCATACAACTGTATTCAATAGTCACCTTCAGCTTGTTACATTGAAACTATCCGTGAGAAAATCGATTTTATTACGTCATAACAAGTGCAACACTTAACTGAATGAATTTATGTTTATAAAGATGTATGCTGAAAATCTGAAAGTATAAAAACCCTTAATATTTTTTTTTTTTTTTGCAGGAGAGCATGTGATGCCGGCCCTTGACGCCCGGCGCCATGCCTACGCCGCTGCAGCCCGGCGGACCCGCTAGCGGCCCGCCTCTGGAGCGTAAGCGGCGCCGCAAGCGCGACGATCCGCAGAGTTCCGCCGCTCTTGAACCAGACGAAGACGACGGCGAAATGAGCCCCGAAGAAGAGCCACGCAATGCCCCTGCAGCCCCAGCGGCACCCACACCCGCGCCATCCTCTGCGCCTGCACCCACCTCACCTCCTGCTGCACCAGACGCAGTTGACCTTTCTTCGCGTCGAGATTCTCCACCACTTTCGTCCGATGTTGAACATTTTGATGGAAAAATTGTCTACAATCCTGACGGATCTGCGTACATTATTGAAGATCCAGAAACATCGGAAGGAGAAACAAGTCTTTCCGACTTACCTAAAATTGAACCTGGTTGTATTGTAGACAGCAGAGAAAGCAATGTAGCAGAGAGACAGCTTGAGTTCCCACAAATTGCAAGTGCGTTTTACGTATCCAGGAATCCTTCATTGTACGGTGCTTTGTACGGAAGGTTAGCGGCCGAACGAGCTCGAGCGAGGCCGGATGCACCGGTAATGCATAGTTATAGAGTGTTTAGTTTTCGTGGAGGAAAAGACGCTCCCAGATCATCATCTCCAGTGCCCGAGTGCCCAGTTAGTGTGCCGGTTAAACCGATTCTTATGTGTTTTATATGTAAATTAAGTTTTGGTTACGCCAAATCTTTTGTAGCACATGCCCAATCGGATCACAGTTTGTCATTGCTTGACTCCGAAAGAGACGCCTTATCGAGAGAAAATGCTTCGGCCATCATCCAGTGTGTAGGAAAAGACAAAGAGGCCTTGGTATCATTTTTAGAACCAGTGGGTTCTGCTGCGCCACCACGCGCTTCTGTTTCTGGAAGTCCTGCAAATATTTCAGAATTATCCAGTCCTTCACTTGATAAACGACAAGACACAATGACTCCGGATAGAGAAAATGATTCAATGTTACCCAATGGCTCGTGCGATGATAGAAGGCCAAGTCCACCAACCTGGAGGCCACCACGATCTTTGGCGGAATCATTGATACCACAACATTCCATGATCTCAGTAGCACATCCTCATGCAATAAATGCCTCAATACAATCTCGTGCTAGCCCTAACTCTTCACCACCGTTTCAAGCTGCTCCCCCAGCTTTTCTTTCCGGCACGACAATAGGAGTTTGTCCTGACCATCTCGGAGGTCGACCATCTGGAGCAGATTGTCCAAAGTGTGAGCTTATATTAAATTCAGGAAGATTAGGTGGTCCATTAGCGGGAATGCATAGCAGAAATTCTTGTAAGACTTTGAAGTGTCCTAAATGCAACTGGCATTACAAGTATCAAGAAACCTTAGAAATACATATGAAAGAGAAACATCCAGAAGCGGAAACCAGTTGTATTTATTGTATTGCTGGTCAGCCTCATCCACGGTTAGCACGGGGAGAAACATATACCTGTGGATACAAACCATATCGATGTGAAGTTTGTAACTACTCTACTACTACAAAAGGAAATCTGAGCATACATATGCAATCCGATAAACATTTGAATAATATGCAAGAATTACAAAATGGTGGCAATCCAGGAGAAGGAAATTTACCACCAGCCCAACATACTCCACCAGGTGTCCATAAGCCTCCATTACCGCATCATTCGCCATTGGGACAAAAACCAAAACCGACATTTAGATGTGACGTTTGTAATTACGAAACAAATGTTGCAAGAAATTTAAGAATACATATGACTTCTGAGAAACATACACATAATATGCTTGTTCTTCAGCAAAACGTAAAACATATGCAGACTCTTTCTGCGTTACATCATAGGCAACAAAGTCAGCAACAGCTGGAAAGTTTGTTACATTTTCACGGTGGCGACGCTCCTCCACCGAATCCGGAAGCAGCTCTAGCCGACATGGCCTATAATCAAGCACTTATGATTCAACTTATGACCGGGGGACCTGGACCCTCTCCTCCTGAACTGGGCGCCCATTTGGATGTTGGTTTAAACCCAGAGGCAATGGAACCACCGCCAGAACCAGCAGACCCAGAACCTGAAAGAACGTTTCATTGTTGTATTTGCAATTGCTTTTCAACAGATTCACTAGAGGCCTTAGGACATCATTTGGCCCAAGATCGCACAAAGATCAGAGAACAAGAAATACTGGCATTAGTTGCTGGTCATTATGTGTGTAAATTATGCACGTACAAAACTAATCTAAAAGCAAACTTTCAACTGCATTGTAAAACAGATAAGCATCTTCAGAGGTTACAGCATGTAAATCATGTAAAAGAAGGAGGTCCTAGAAATGAATGGAAACTAAAGTTCTGTGGAGGAGTTGGCACAGGCGGTGCTGGTGTAGGTGGTGTACAGGTCAGATGTTGTGCCTGCGATTATTATACAAATTCAGCACATAAACTGCAACTACATGCTGCTGGAGCCAGACACGAAGCAGCTGCGTTGTTATTGCGACATCTCAGAGAATGTGCTTCGAGGATACCTCGGGAACGCCCACGAGTTTACCGTTGCGCACTATGTGGCTTTAATGCTCCACATCGATTGCCCCTTCTACAGCACGTGCGTTCAGTTAAACATTTGCAAATGGAACAGATTCATCAATTACAACGTCGATCTGAAGGGAAAGATCCGACTCCTGATGTAGCTGAACTGTTCCAAGTTATTCCTCAACCACCAGAGCTACCAAGTCCATACGACCCTCAAGATAATGGTATGCCAATTGAAATATTTAATCAGTTTACTAACCACATTCGACCAACCTCTAATATAATTAATTAATTTACCTTCACTAATTTTATATTGTAAAGTTTGTTCTTTGTCTCCTTTAAAGTATAGTAAAGTAGTAATAAGGAAATAGTCACTCGTGTTTGCCAGTAATGCTTTTCCAACCGTGACTCTTCTATTGTTATTATTATTGTGATTAAACTTCCTCGAGTCATTGTCTCCTTAAGTACAAGTACTAATTATATCTAAGATACGAACCAAAAAGTAACAGTCAGCATCTGCCTAAAAAATGTAGACCAATAGTGTGCTTATTTTACAAATTGAAGGACATGACTCAACGGTCAATGTATTTACTCAAAAATGTTTTTAATTTTATTTAATTTTATTTTTTTAGATTTTTTTTGTACACAATTTATTTTTTAAGTTTAAATTTTCTATACAATTTAACACCAACGAACGCTCTATCAAAGTTGAATGACAATAGAGTTCCTTTCAAACCCTGAACACAAGTAGAGAATAGTCGCGTGCGCTACATTTTTAAAAACTCGTTATATTTATTTCCTATTGGAAAGTTCAACATATACATATTTATTGCTTTGACATTATATATAACTAATACAAATTTAATAGATATTATAACACATCTCTCATTTAAAGTCAACTAAATTGATAACCTTCAATGAAGTAATACTAAACTTATAAACATTATAAACATTTATGTTAGAGTTTAAAATATACATAATCTGACTGTTTTTGTCATTTTCACAAATGCAGACGTATTGTTCTATTAACACTTTTATAAATTTCGTACAATTATTTAACACAAAATTAGCTTAAATATTAGTTTTTTGACTGTTTTAAAGTTCCAGAACTCCATGATCACCAATGTATATGTGATTCGAAAGGCAATCACCATTTAAAGCGATGAGCACTTAGCAAGGAATTCGTAATCACAATAATGAGATAATTACACACAGACCAAAATTTAATTTAAAGCGCGCAACATTAGAACAGGTTTCTTTAATAACGTACGCCTTACACGGTGTCGCCACAGTAGAACTCAGTCATTGGTTGGAGGCGACTCCGCCCCACGAGCGACGGAGACGGAAAGAAGATTTGAATTGAGAACGCGAATTTTCCATAAGTACCGCACACGGGACAATGACTCGTATTACGTATGTGGACGTTGAGCATTAAGGATGATTGCCCCCTTGTGATGAGGCTGCTGCATCATCTTACAATGTCGCCGTCCGCATTGCCCGTCGCATCTTTATAGCTGCGGTGAAATACGATAAACTTCAAGACAAATGTTCAAGCGAAAGAAATCCAACACAATTGAACTGTGATGTTTATGTTTATTACATAATTTCATCTTATTTTCAAGTTCACTTAAATATTTGTCACCGTAGGTATCTTCACGTCATTTTTAAAATGTCTTCTGAGACAAAATTAAATCAGTAATTGGCTGTAGCAATTATGATAAGTACTTGAAGCTAATTTGATAAATATGATAAGCTATTATTTAAATATATTTTTATACAAATTTGCACATATTAAAACCTTTGAGTTCAAAACCAAATAGTTAGGTACGGGTGTTAAGTTTTTAATAGCTTTATTCATTCTTAGGGTTAAGTTGTAAGATAAGTAATCACTTATGCAAGGACGCATCATTATCATTTTGAACTATAAACTTCTAACTGAATTCTATAAAAGGAACAATCTTAGAAGTAGTAATTATCATTTATTACATATTGTACATTTTTTAGAGTAGAGATTATTTATAATATATAAATATATTACAATTTAAAAATATAGTCTATATATACATATTTTTTAATAAAATGTTTTCATAAAAACAAAAATTTTAATTCTAAAATGTTTGGTTATTGCATACTATAAACCATTGATTTAAAAGTAACAATGATCTAAACTCGTTTAGAAGCAATAACATAATTTATAATACAACTAAAGTCGTTAGATATCACACCCCACTCATTGTATCCTAAAGCCTTAAACAATACAATATATAAAATGCATTCTTATACTAACGCCACATTGTAAAAATGTTGACCCAAATCTCGCAAAACAAAACTTACTGCACAATACTTACTTTATGACACTATAACGATGCGGTGTTTCCATAGAAAAGACCCTTTGTCCATTGACAAAAAGTTTCGAAGATGGTCTTCGTTCCCAGTACCTGGTTATTGTTCTATGCTCCTACTAGACTTAAGGACGGCTTTTTCACAAAAAGAGATTTAAGTGACAATTTTGTTTATCGATAATCTTTTTATATATTTTTTTATAATATATTTATTATTAAATTTAGTTTGATCTATGACAATATGTATATATATATACATATATATATATATATATATATATATATATATATTATATATATATATATATATATATATATATATATATATATATATATATATATATATATATACACTTATACATACTCAATTCCTTTTGATAGACATTGTAAATATTAAAAGTTATGGACATACTGTTTTGTGAACGCCAGCAACGTAGGGATTGAAGTCAGGAAGAATCGTGTGTTACAATCATAATTACGTTCCCTGGTCAGTCTTGTTCATGAAGGGTCAGTACTTTGATTATTATTATATTCGGATTTACTTATCCCTCTCCCCTTCATTAGTTGTAACGGTTTTAACTGCTTAAAACTAAGAAACAGGTTCCCCAGCAGGGGACAGACTGGTTTCAGCTGCGACCGACTGTGAGATAATTTCAAGTTTTAATTAGGATAAAAAAATTATCATTTATTCTTGATTTTCTCAACGTTTTTTTTATTTTCTTAATAATAACTTAGATAAGCCCACAAGTATAATTTGTATTCTAAAAAACGAAAATTCTAAAATTGGTATAGTAAACATGAGAAAATGGCATTCAAAAACTAATAATAAAAAAATCAAATCATAATAATAATAATGTCAGACTGTTCAATTATATTATTTAATTCGATCAAATCTTTATAGTTCGTTACCAATAAAATTCAGATAACAAAATTGCAATTGTAAATCATAAAAGAAAATTCTTTAGAAATACATTAAATTGTAACGTTACTTTAGCGATCTTGGGCTCTTCGCATCAGTTCTTTCTTTTACCTTCCTTATTTGAGCGTAAACAATGCGGACCAGCTTTTTTCACACGCCATAGCGGACATATCCCTGGTCAAATAATAATTGCACACACACATCTCCTAACTACCTATAGTTCTCTCGCTCACACTCATCGTCACGTATGTCGATCAGTCAAATGCATTTGATCCGATGCGAAGCGAAATATTCGAAACCTTTTGTAATAATGAACAATGATTGTTTGCTCGTCCTGTATCTCCTTTGTGTGCAAAATTACAATATACTTGTTACGTTAGCATTAATACATCCGTGTATGTGTGTGTACGGGATGGATAGAGCTATACCTTTGTCTTGCCGGGATGCTGCAAACAAAACGAGTCTAATAATATAAAGGAGAAGAATTTTATTTTTAAATTCAGAATGTAACAAATGCTTAGGCCGAACAATAGTCAGCTTCATTTATAGAAATAATCTTTTTTGCAGATAAATCTCACGTAGACGTAGGTAGATAGTATATGTACCTAATATTAATACAGTTTACTGATGTTTATTCATTCTGGTTACTGACTTTGTATCAGAAGGTTTGTCGAATGTTAACCAATACTGTAGATATTTACAATATTAAACTTTTTAAATTAACTCAAACATGTTTTAAGACTTGATTTTTTTTCACAGATATCAAGGAGCCGATTGATCAGAAACCCGAACTAACTCAAGAACAGAAAATGATGCGATTTTTGGAACAACACCAACAACAACAACAATTGCAACAACAACAACAGCAGCAACAGCAACAACAACAACAACATCAAATACCTGTTCAATCACAACCTCAACAGAATACCACAGAAAAAGATGAAGATCAAGAAGCGTCAGGTCCGCATGCCTGTCTGTATTGCAACTTTAGCTGCAGCAATGAGAATAGATTAACTGCCCATGTAAATTCGGTGCATAATGATACTGCTCGTCATTTTATTTGTCCCTTATGTCAAGATGCATTCAAAGACAGACCATCTCTTGAAAGACATGTGATGCAAATCCATTCTGTGAACTCGGAAGGACTGCAACGTCTTCTATTACTTGTTGACCAAAGTCATTGGCTTAACGGTGGAGCCCAGCCACAGCGAGAAGAATCGCGACAAGGTGATGAAAATGAAAGGGAAATTTCATCCCCTCGCTCTGAAGGCAGCGTGGATGGAGAAACTGAGCGGTGTTCCACATGTAATCGCACATTCCGTAACGTCGATGAGTTATGTCAACATCAGAATGAATCGGGTCATTTAGAACTGAAACAAACACCACAGGGACCCGGATACGTTTGCTGGAAAAAAGGATGTAACAGGTATTTTGATTCTGCCCATGCATTACAAAATCACTTCAGAGAAGCTCATGCGCGTAATTCAATCGCAAACATGTCAGTATCAGAGAAACATGTTTATAAATATCGTTGCAATCAATGCAGTTTGGCTTTTAAAACAGTAGAAAAACTACAATTACATTCTCAGTATCATGTTATTCGTGACGCTACTAAATGCGTATTATGTGGGCGAAGTTTTAGATCTATACTAGCTCTACAAAAACATGTTGAAACTTCACATCCTGAACTATCAGAAGAAGAATTAAACGCTTTTAAACGTAGCCTAGCTACAAACCCGTTATTACAAAGTAGCCAGGGTGTTGCCTTAGATGCCACAACTGTGGATTTGTTACGTAAAGAGGCGTTACGTACTCCAGAAGATGAACTTGGTGAAATAGAAGACAGAGACTCAAGTGCGACTGCTGCTGATGAATCAGGTCATAATGATGCCGAAAACTCTGATGACTCTATTATTTATAAAGATCAACAATTTCTCGAAGATTATTTGAATTCGCAAGCAATGGCGGAAGATTCTTATAATGATCCTAATAGAAAATATAAATGTCACAGATGCAAAGTAGCTTTCACTCGACAATCTTATTTGACTGCGCATAATAAGACCCTTTTACATAGAAAAGGTGAAAAACTTACATATCCTATGGAAAAATATCTTGATCCTAACAGACCATTTAAATGTGACGTATGTAAAGAATCATTTACTCAAAAAAATATATTACTTGTTCACTACAACAGTGTAAGCCATTTACATAAGTTAAAACGCGCCATGCAAGAACAACAAAATAATAATAACCCTCCAGTATCGCCTAGCGCCGGTACAGCGCCTTCTAATTTAACATTAACACCGAAAAGTACATCTAGTGAAGAAGATGATCGCAAAAGATACAAATGTAACATATGCAAAGTGGCTTATACACAAGGGAGCACACTTGATATTCACATGAGGTCAGTATTACATCAAACTCGGGCGGGTAAACTACAAGAGCTCGCAGCCGCTGGCCACGTGGACTTATCACGGCCCTTAGTAGAACAGCCGGACAGAAACGACCCCGCTAAAATTTTACAAGACGTATTGTCGCCAAAAAATACATCCCCTTCATCTACGAGCAGTGGGGGGCCCCGCTCTTCACCCCCCGCACGCCCAGGTAGCCCGCGATCCCCTCGCACAGGTAGCGCCTCGTGCGAGCGCTGCCACGCGTCATTCCCTACTGGGGAGTTACTCGACGCACATCGTGCAACCTCATGCCCATTTGGAGATGCGCGGGCGCATTCACCACTTGGTGACGCAGAGGCAGCTGCTTTAGACGAGATGGTAGCCAAGGGCAATCCGCCCAAACGAAACTCACAAATGTATAAACAACTCTTAGAAACATTCGGATTTGACCTCGTGATGCAATACAATGAAAATCAGCGACGAAAAATGCAAGAAGAACGTGAGATGGCACGTGTACCGAGTCCTCCCCCTCCTCCTCCCGAGGAAAAACCTCCTGATAGTGAAAATAAATCGACATGTCAACATTGTAACAAGGAGTTTTCTAGTGTGTTTGTTTTAAAGACTCATTGTGAAGAAGTGCATAAGGACAAAGTGCCTCTTGAATTTTTAGAACAGTTTGCGGAGCAGTTTAAATCGGAATATGAGAGAAAATCTGGTGCACCGAACTCACCACGAGCCGCATCTCCCGCACCACAAGGTGACCGGTCACCATCACCACGTGGTGATAACAGTAACTTCAATGATAACGCAAACGGTCAAGGTGATGCTCAGGCCGGTGCCTTATTGGCAGCTCAAATGCAAGAAATGCAGGCGGCCTTGAATATGATACAACTACAGCAACTCGGTCAGCTGCACCCTATGATGGCTCAAATGTTATCACTGGGTCTTCCTTTAGGATTAAACATGAGTGCTCTGGCTGCTATGAACTTGCAGCCACCATTAGTATCGCTGATGCTGCCTCCTCCACCGTTTGATGCTATGCCTTTTTCACACGATGCTCAAATGAAGCAACAGCAGCTGTTGCAACAACAGCAGCAGGTTAGTGATGATGTAAGCAATACACATTAAAACTTTTTTACCTTATTAGATATAATATAGCGTAACTATAAAACTCAACTCATAGATACTAGTCACTATTTTAAATCCTCACTTTATCTAAATTTATATAATTAACAGTATTCAATTAGAAACAAATATATTTAACTAAATCAATATCAATGGAAATGTGAAATATCTTAATGAATTGAGTTTAGAATATAATTAATAATAAATAATTATATAAGTTAAATTATAGAAGTGTCATAGTTATTTTTTATTAAAAATTACATAGACACTAAACTCAAATATACTTATTACCTATTTTATATATTAGATTGTGTAGTGATTATAATATAAAGTAAACTAAAGGATAAAAGTATGGTATAAAAATAAACAACAATATATTACATAATATTATAACATAAAAAGGTTTAAACGTAATAAAATTAATATTTATAAAAAATAAGAAACGTTGGTAAATTAAGTGTCTATAAATAACAATAACTATTAGTTATCAATATATAAGTTACTTGGGCATCTATTTTATTGAAAAATAACGTTATTAATATCTTCCCTACCAAAGTAGTATTATACAAACATACATGATGCCTTATCATATACAAAGTATCGTTTGATTTCATATATTTTTGTCAGCAAAGCTAAGTAAATTCGATCGAAGGCATGGAGTACAATCTACTATGTAAGATAAGCGTCAGTTATCTGTTTGTATAGAGCAACAGAGGGTTCATTGTTAGATTTCTTAGGGGCCAAGTATTATTATTTCACAATACTTGGTTTAGTTCATGAATTGTTACTTTTCGTTACCTGATTTCATTGAAAGTAACTCAAACCTTTCAATTCATGTCATATTAAATGAATCATTTATAAAATACGAATTTTTCAATGTTTCTTCATAGATAGTGTTGTAAACGTAACTTAAAAATAATACTGTCTATTCTTGCAGGCCAATGCTGCAGCTGGACAAAAACGCGCTCGTACTCGCATAACCGACGAGCAGCTTAAAATATTACGCTCCCACTTTGACATCAATAACTCTCCAAGTGACGAAGCTATCGCTAAGATGGCAAAACAATCTGGACTTGCTACCAAGGTTATTAAACATTGGTTCCGAAACACGCTCTTTAAAGAACGTCAACGGAACAAAGATTCACCATACAATTTTAATAACCCACCTTCGACTACACTCAATCTCGAAGAATATGAAAAAACCGGGGAAGCTAAAGTAACACCCTTAGACTCCTCAGCCAGTTCTGATGAAGGAAAACCACCTCCTGAAAAAAAAGCTAAAACAGATGATATTGCTGTATTGAATATGACTACTCACCACGAAGTTAAATCTGAACCAAATGACGAACCTTCTATGGAAGAAAAATACAATTCTTATGATGATCGCCACCAAGAAGATAGGAGTTTTAATTTTCCACAAGTTCCACCAAGCCCGGCACTAAGCACCGCTGAAATGGTACAGAACATGTCGCGACCACAAACACCAACGCATATATCATTAAATTCGTTGATTCAATCACAACTCGACTCTATACCGGCTACAAGTATACCTCAGCCACCACATCCATCGATGCTACCACCGAAATTAAATCCTAATTTCACGTCCCCAAACTCCGTGCCCCCGAACGTCCTACCTTTGACCCCAAATCGCAGCCTCAGTCCTGGCAGGGGACCGGCCGATTTCGGACTTTCCGGGGGCAACTCGAATGGATCCAACAGCTCGGGGTCTTCTGGCAAACGCGCCAACAGAACTAGATTCACTGATTACCAAATAAAAGTATTACAAGAATTTTTTGAGAATAATGCATATCCAAAGGATGATGACCTAGAATATCTTTCAAAACTCTTAGGACTAAGCCCCAGGGTAATAGTAGTCTGGTTTCAAAATGCACGTCAAAAAGCAAGGAAAGTTTATGAGAACCAACCGGCAGCTGACCCGCCAGCAGGTTCAATGGATGATGCTAATAGATTTCAACGAACACCGGGCCTTAACTACCAATGCAAAAAGTGCCAATTAGTATTTCAAAGATATTATGAATTAATAAGACATCAAAAAACTCATTGTTTTAAGGAAGAGGATGCGAAACGATCAGCGCAGGCGCAGGCGGCTGCTGCTCAAGTGGCTGCTACCCTTAGCAGCGAAGACTCAAACTCTAGTACCGTAGAACACCACGTTCCGCATGTGCCTGTATCACCGGCACCACCTCGAACTCCAACGCCTGCAGCCCCAAATTATCCAGTTTCACCAGCACCTACTACTCCACATACTCCTGTCACACCACTCTCACATCAACCGAGAGAAGAAAAAGATGGAAATTTTCAATGTGATAAATGTAATCTAGTCTTCCCACGATTTGATTTATGGCGAGAACATCAACTTGTTCACATCATGAACCCCAATTTATTTCCTTCTTACCCACCAGATTCCCCATTTGGAATCTTACAACAACATGCTCAGCTACAACAACTGAATGCGTCACTCACGAATGATGAAACGCGACACCCACTAGTAGCTGCGCTTAACCAACAAGTGGCTAAAAGAAAATTTGATGAGTTTGAGGAATGTGAATCAGGTGAACAGCCTAAAGATAAACGATTAAGAACTACAATATTACCTGAACAATTGGATTATCTCTATCAGAAGTATCAAATCGAATCAAATCCTTCACGAAAAATGTTGGAAAATATTGCACGAGAAGTTGGATTAAAAAAAAGAGTGGTTCAAGTTTGGTTTCAAAATACCCGAGCACGAGAAAGAAAAGGGCAATTTCGAGCACATGCACAAGTAATAAATAAGCGCTGTCCTTTTTGCCCAGCTTTATTTAAAGTTAAGAGTGCATTAGAAAGCCATTTAAGTACTAAACATGCAGATCAATGTGCACGTGGGGAAATTAATGTTGATGCTCTGCCGGATGAGGAACTTAGTACAGAGTCAACACCGAGTTTTGGTTCGCAACAAAGTGATAGACAGCCAAATTTTTCCCAGGCGGGGGCTCCCATGTTGCCCCCTATTTTTCCACCTTTTCACTCAGACATGGAGAAGTTTATCAAACAGTACAGTGAGGAGTCAATGAAACGATATGTTAGTGAGCTACAAGCACATGCTGCGGCACAACAAAATGGTAATAGTAATGAACCTTCTGAGCAACGTGAACATGGAAAATCAGAAATACCGTTAGATCTAAGCAAACCAGTTGATTTATCACGACCAGGATCAGACGCTGACGAACGTTCTGATACTGCATCTGAAACAATGGAATTCTATGAAGATGATGAACCTACGTCACCGTTACCTGGGCAACAACATACGCCTAGACCACCTGGAAAACGATTTCGCACTCAGATGTCTTCAGTTCAAGTAAAAATAATGAAGTCATTATTCGGCGATTATAAAACTCCGACAATGGCTGAGTGCGAGGCACTAGGACGAGAAATCGGATTACCAAAGCGAGTAGTTCAAGTATGGTTTCAAAATGCACGAGCAAAGGAGAAGAAAGCGCGTCTCGCAGCAGGATTAGCGGAAGTTTCTGATGCGCAGCCACCGGAAGAATGTCGAGTATGTGACTTCAAGTATAGTCACAAGTACTCGGTGCAAGATCACGTGTTCACACGCGGTCACATCGCAGCAGTGCGCGCTCGATTAGAGAGCAGCGCCAGCGCCGGGGAAGACAGCACGCTTGCGCTAATGCAGATGGCAGCTCGTCTAGAAAGCGGCCTTGGGGGCGATCTCCACAACGCATTTCTGCGGCCACAACTCGCCGGCAACGGTGAGTGTACTACTTGACCGCGGTCTACGTCGTCTAGTGTGTTAGCACACTACACGACCTCGGACTACCTAACGTAAGAGCCTCGCAGCGGCGAGCTTCGTTTACTCTAGAGTTAACCAACGAGTGTTAGAACGAAGTTCATATAGTGCCGTGTCGATCGTTGGTCTATTTTCCTATTAGTGAGTCCTTTTGTAAATATTTTTAGATGTTACGATATTGTTACGTAATTACTATGTGATGTTGATATTTCAATAACCAGAGACGTTTAGGTAGATAATCTAAATTTCATGATAGAATATGTAGTCGTCAGAAATTATTCCGTAACTCAAATAATCACCAAGAACTTGCGTGGTAATATATTGACTAAAGTGACACAAACATTTAAATGATATTGTCTTGTCATCTTAGTAGTTAATATGTATTCGGTCTTTGTTTTACTGTTGGAGTAATAGGCCGCGAGTGTCGGTGAGAAGCGCGGGAGGCGTGCCGGCCGGCGGTGGGTTGGTGGGCGTCCCTCTCTGCACCGCTGCTATTTAAATGCAAACGAACACAACAATGGTAGGAGTTAGGACGCGTGAAGGACGTCGTATATCTAATGAGACCGATCTGGCGCACATGCATTCTCTCCACATGAATAATCAATTATTTAAATGACGCCAATCAAAAGACTTTCTTGGAAATTCTGAATGTCAATTGTTTCTTTTATTTTCATTGCCGTATACTGAACTCGACGCGTTGGAATCCAACATCACATAGTGACACGCATAACGCACTAGTAACCTGTTGCATAATATTATTCTTCCTAGTTGTTCATATTTAAAACTCCTATTAGGTTTTAGAGACTTGTCGATTGTTGTAGGATTGTAATGAAAACCAAATTATATATTGTAGAGAATTTAAAACATTTAGTTATTATGTAAAGTCAAATCGAAGCCTGAAGTCTTTATTACTATTTAAATAAGGTGCCTTGTAGGATCCAAGTGTTTTGTAAATTATTTCCCAGAACTCCACTGTAAATAAATACTTGATCATGTAAAAGTATACTATTAGAATTTAATGTTAGTTCGGTGTAAAATTTATCTCGAACTGCGGCCTGTTCGCATCGCATTCTACAATAAGTACTATGCTCTATAGATAGATAGATTTAAATAAATATATTGTTCGTTTGATAGAGGCATCTTAAAACTTGTGATATAACTGTATCTAATTAGTTTACCGCATATCTATTGCAAACGGAACAAAAACGAATACAGACATAACATAGAAGGTTTGTCGTATTTACCATAATAATGAATTCCTCAGTGACTTGTGTGGGGTCGCCGGCTGCAGTTTTTGATATTCTAATACATTTACATAAGAGTGGTTGAAAATTGGGGAGTTGGGCGATATGCAAATATTTTCTTGAAATTTAAATGTACTATATAGTGACTATCGACTCGTGCGCCGCCTCCGGTGCGCAAACAAACACTAGCACGCGCTGCGGGTGATGCCATTCCGTTTCTATTTATTATGTGAAAACGTACCTCCCGTCTTACGTGCCAAGATACTTTCATATTATGCTTTCAAATGCAAATATTGCACTTTGAAATAATTATGGCCATATATTACATATTTAATCCTCTATTTGCATATCGCTGTTTTTATTATTTATAATTTTTTGTTATGTTTGTATTTATTTTTGTTCTTTATTATTTTTATTTGTTTCGTTTAGTTTATATGTTTGGTATGTCAGTGAGTGGACTGCCTTATATTAAAATTGCCTCCAATACGACTTCCAATAACTTTATTTTAATTTGTATTATTTAAGTTTACCTAATTATATGCGATCTGCATTTACTGTTATTCAGATGATATTCGAATAGTTATTAAAGTGAAGTCTGTGCCAGCCAGTGAAAAATATCTTTAGTATTACGATTAAAATCGTTTTTACTATAAAGATGAAAAAATCTTGTAAACTGAATAGTATTATTATAATTATCTACAGTTATTATATTTGCCGAATTCGTTGAAATAAATGCAATATTTATATTATTGATTTATGTTTTTTTTTCTTTTTTTGTTTCCTTGGTTCCTTTATCCTGAGTTTATATTTATGATTTTTTTTATAAAGTCGACAGTTGTTTTAGGTTTTAAGGTGATCTCCAGCTAAGTATTAAAAGGTAAATTATTATTAAGTAAACGAGTACACTTCTGTTATGCTATTTAACTATAGAAATACCTGACTTAAAACAATGATAAATTTGTTATTCTTTAGAAAAATATACATAAAGTCTAACACAAAAGTATCTAAGATATAAGCGCCATAGGTGGTGCTTTTAAAGTTTATTTTTTTTTAAAACATTCTCAGCTTGCACTTAACTTTACTTAGTCAATATTTTTTTGAAACATAAATTATTTAATTTTGATCTCCATTTCCTTCTATTTGTGAGGTCCATTTAAAAAGGTACAAAATGTCCTAGTTATTTTATCGGTGAAGAAAACAACGATAGAGAAATTGGTAAATAGTATCAATAAGAAAAGCTTGCCATAGAGACATTTATGAAACTTTATAGCATATCAAAAGAAATTATTTTGGGCATATTTTTTAACAAACTATTTCCATATATCTTTAATTCTTGTAAATTGTAAAAAATAAGTACGTTAGGAAGCCCACAAAACCCAAAATTACAAACCCTTACGAGAAATTTTCATGTATATATTATCTACCGAAGTTTATTTTTATTTAACAATAGTCGATTCATTCAGTAAATATATATCTATACTATACAGGGTCATTATTTTGAAGTAACAGAGAAGTTGATAAGAAATTTAATGTTTGTATATTAACCACATATTTGCTTCAGCTGAGTATTCTGTTTCATCTGTAACTTAAAATATATTAAAAATACTTAAGCAACACACTTTTTAAATTAGTATCATACTTAAGGATTAAAACTACACAAACTCTAAACTTACTAATAAAAACATTTATACCCAGTACAAAATATTCTGCTTTGTCACTTACACCTTTGACGTAAATCGTTAGAGAGAAAGTGACAAAAAAAAGTCCTACTGGGTACAAATATGATTGAGGCAGTAATAGTAAAATAATTAATGACAATTTTATTTACTTCCATTCCTTAGCTTTGCACAACTCAAATAATCATTTATAAAGAAATACACCTAAACGTTAAAACCTACTTTCTATGTTAAAATCCACTCTCATTTGTCTTACGTAATAACAAATAACAAAAAAATCAAACGACATTAATAGGCTCTATCATTGTAAATCCAACAAAACGCCATATTTTTTAACCACCCACTCAAGATTGATTACAAAAAATATTAAATTACACAACCAACAAAGAAATAAAGCGAATTTCAAAAAAAATCCCGTTACCGAACCAACTAATTATTTCATTGAACACAATAATATGAGACGTGCTTGAAAACAACTCTTTTTGTGAAACAACAAAAGATTTTTTCATCGATCCGTACCGATATCATAGCTTCAACGTACGTTCATTGTTATAAAGAAAAATATATAGGAACAAAATAAAAAAACATTAATAATTTATAGTTTTTTATCATTAAATATAATTATTTTATATTATAATTAATTGTTAATTGTAACACATTTGATAAGGCTTTCCTAAGATGGAAAGATCTGAGGATATCTGATCTAAGAGACCTATATTTTGTACAATTTCATTAGAAGGCATTACTTAAATTTTCATACCAGGTCTCAAAGAACTGCAAGTCCAAGCTAGGTGGACCTCCTAAGACATTTTAACTTTATACGTCTATTCGTATCTTGTCTAGAATTATCAAAATAAAATACGAAAAAACTTTACGAAACATATTTATAATACTAACTAATATTATGAAAGTTTTAGATAAATTATAACATAATATCGTAAAAGCAATATAATTAAATATACAAATTGATATACTGATAAAATAAAAATAGGTTATTTTTTTTATTAAACGACACAAATAAATATACAATAATAAATTTTAGTTAATTTAATAAAGAAAAAATAAAACAAAATATTGTGGATCTAAGACACGCCATGAACGCGCCCTCATTAAAGTAACACTAGCCCGAAATTAAAAATACTAGACAAAACTAATTAAGATCTACAAACAAAACAATTGGACAACCTTCCTGTTAAAAAATGCACCACGCAACCTTTTAATATTTAATGCTATTTGAATTTATACTATGATAACTAGTTATTTAATACAGGGACAGTATTTTTATTGAGGTGAAATATAAAGTATGGGGAGGTCTATAGATATATGGCTGCTTCAATTGTCAAATCGATTAACTCTATGAATCAAAAAGTTGATAAAAATGATTGAGAAAAATTCTTATTAATGACAAATTCCAAAACACGATGTTTCGTATTATTGGAAACACATCTATATTGCAATGGCACTTTATTTTTATTACTGAAATTTTTCTTAATTCGGGGAATTAATCGATTTGGCAATTGAAGCATCCAAAGAATATATCTGATCGATACTTGACCTAACTTATTACTTTAGATTAATTCTGTCAACTGCTATCCTAAACGACAGCTAATAATCTCTTTAAGTTTGTCATCACACACACATGCACATTTTAACACACACATATGTGGTAATATAAATATAAATACACTTTCAAGATACGTCTGTAAATAATTAGAAAGTTCAACTCGTCTATACTCTTCTTTATTGATACAAACAATAATTGACATTCCTTTCCAAGTTCGCACACTATTTAAATTTTAGTGCAGCGAGGCAAATTTAGCTAAACTGTAATAAGACGAGGGCGAGCGAGGCACGTCGAGTCCCAGCCATTACTCGCTCCAAACCGTATCGACAAATAACGCCAATTATTGAATTGCTCCACAATCTTTTTACAATTTCTTCTCCGTTATTATATTTCTATTAAGCCTTTTTTGTAATCAAACTACTAATGATTCGATTCCATTTCCTAGGCGGACGTGCCGTCCCCGCCATGTTAATGACACTATGTAATTAGATCCGGATGGTTCGAGGGCGTTGACTTCTCATCTACTAGACGGTAATGGCCAAGTGTCAATTTTACTTAAAAGATGGTAATTTGAAACGGTTTTTTAAACATTAGCGATAAGCTGCGCACACGCAATTGTAAAAATCACCATTCGTAAATTATAGCTGACTTGCTAACTACAGTGGCAAAAAAATGTTAAGTGAAGCTAAAATTCTCCAATTCAAGTACAAAAATACTTTTTAAATGATTACATCACTAATTATTGTAAAAGGAAAGGTTGAATAAATTCCTCATATCAGTTTTAAGAAATTTATCGTAATCGTTAGCAATAAATATAAAGAAGCTCAAAAAATCTGTAAACAATATTCTCAACAGTAAATAACAGAATCACAGCGAACTATTTAGTGTAATGAGCGCTGGCAATTCTCAGTTCAATCACCGTAGGGTCAGAATAAAAAGTGTTCACTGCTCATGTTTCAATTTGTGAAATTGATTTGTGGTGTGAACGTCTTGTGTTCTGAACGTTCAATCTTGTATTGCTTTATATAAATTCGTTAAATTATAGACAGATCTATTTCTAGAAACTAAAATAACACAACTTAAAATTAGCTATTAATTATGATAGTTTGAAGCTTTAAAAAGCTTTTTAAGCTATCATAATTAATAGCTATTTTGAGCCATCATAGCTAGCGCCAGACTTGAAAGAGATATATATTCAGGACCAGAATAAAGTTATATAATTAAGCGCTTGAACAGCAAATAACCATAACTATAAAATCGTTATAGAAATCAAAACCACTTTATTTATTTTATAATGAAGTAATTGCATTAGAGCCTTCGAAGTTTAGAGAACATTCATTACCCGCACTTCCGCATGAAGACTCATTTATTTACTAAATAACAGGTTGACAAAGCAACAAGCTAGGTTAGACACCTAGTTATTACTAAGGGTGATTACACGCGAATAGCACGCGACAATCGCATTGTGACGATATTAAAATTGACTTTCAATTTACCACTGATTATTAATTATATTCTTTTTAGTAATTAGTATTTTAATACTATATATTTCTTTAAATGAAAATAGTTCTTTAATCATTCTTCTGTCACATTATTATTTTATGATTTTTCGATAATTTAAATATATTAAGAAATAAAAATTGTAAATAATGAAATAATACTATAATGCGGTATCGTAATTAAATGTCTGATGTGTGTATTCGCCCTATTCCGCTTATAAACAGAGAAGAGAACGTCTCATTACCGGGTATTAAAGTCGTGATTATTATTTTAATCGTTCTGCTAACAAAGAGAAATAGCTGAGGAGATTAGCGGTAATTATCCTAACCGTACACTCTCCCACAAAATACTCACTTGAAATTCCCTAACACATAGTACATAGAGAGCACGAATTTGTTCCCATTTCGCCGGTTGTACCACGTCGTGACACGGGATTTCTGCTCGGATCTCGTAAATACCACGGGTTTGAAGTCAGTACCTACAATTAAAGTATGGAGATTAGGTGTAGTTAATAATTATCTTCGACAAATAAATTACAATTGATTCGTGCATTTAGAAGTTTCATATAAAGTTAGGAAAACTTAACTTCATGCTGTTGTAAAAGGTTTTTTGTAACGAACTTCTTAACTTTTTTAATCTAAAAAGAATTTATATTCAATAATAATGTTTTATATTTGTATTTGGACTTTCGTGATCCATAATTGCTATAATACATACTAATAGAGGTGTGATTTGAACTGAACATTACATGACGCGATACCAGCCTGCTCCGAGGAAAAAAGTAAGGACCCCGAATGGGTTCGGAACTAGTCGGGAAAAACCCCGATATAATTGATGTAAGCACAGTCGGGTAATTATATATAATTTCAATATATGTTTTCATTAAAAACCAAATAGCAATATTTTAATATAACCAGTCGCTAAAGCACGAAACCCTAAAGTAGCCAGTTGTCAAGTATGAGGTAGACTGCAAAAATTAGATCAAGCGAAAAAGAAATGTTAGTTCAAAAACTAACTGCAACAGGTATAGAATTAACTGAGAAAGAAGGTCTGAAATTTACAAAGACATTTAATTTAACAATATGTACATAGGATAGCTTATCCCTACAGAGAGATATCTTCGAACTACCCTTAAGTTTGAGAAAATTGTTCATAAGGCAATTAGATGGTACACTGAATAATAGAAACTTAGAGTAATTGATAATATTAACATTTATAAAACAGTAAATTATATCAAATTACTATACATATATATACATATATAAACACAGACATATACATACACTACTAATTTTACTAATTTCTACATATGCAGTGCATGCATGTTGTGACCTTTCATCTCATAACCCTCACCCAAAGGCAGTTAGGGAACCAAAATTTCTAACACAATAATCCTCGAAACTAGAGTATTAAACATACTAAGTTTCAGACAATATGTACCGTCCCGGAGTTATCGTGTACACAGACGCATAGACAGACATCCCAGACAACATTATAAAGTAGCTTTTACTTATTAAGAAATATAAACTATAAGTAAGCTACTCAATTTGACATTATAAAACTTACAAAACTTAAAAGACAAAACAATAATGACACCGGTTGAGTAAAACTAAACACCAAAAGAAAACAAATTAGAAAATCGGTAACTAAGTGGCACAATAGTTACAAACCGCGCCTCGATATTTTCATTGCCACCATAAATACTGGGAATGAAGCAATCTTCGCTTTGACTACCCATTGAGGTTGTAACTTAATTACCTTCCATGGTATCCAGCGACGTGACGTTGACGCGTTAAGTGTGCATTGTTCTCGCGGAAATATTTTCCATTTACACATGAGGTTTTTCGAATTTTGCGGATGATTTTGTTGTCAAATTCTTTGACGATTGGAAAGGACACTAACACGTCTTTGAATTTGGTATTTCAGCCTTATTTGGTATTTGAAGCTTCTTTTACTTAAATTGATACAATGTATGTTAAACTAGCTTTTAGCAAAGATTTATATTACAATTAGGGTAGCTAAGAGTAACAGGCTAATGCTAGACATCTTCCTTATACACTTGTCTATCATAATAAGAAAGAATTTATTTATTTTATTTTATTTATATTCTTTATTGCACACCATACATTTTGAATATAATAAAAAAACAAAATATAAAAACATAAAAACAAGTAAAAATTTATAACAACAAAAATTTATCAAATTCTTTGGGTAATTTAAAATATTAGCGCATTTGAACTAACAAACTTTTCTAAAAATGTTAACTATTTTCATAACCAATACAGTTAATTTAAAAAATAACATGACAATGACTTTAAAAAAATTTTATTGCATTAGTTTGATGGATGATATTCTGTATGTCATTAGACACAATAAATTGCATTTGGGTTTAATATCTTACTATTTATATACTAAATCGTTAGTCTCCTATCGATTTCTAGTAACATAACTTCTTTTACTAATTCAACTACTTTTAATAACAATAAAAATATATATTGAAATAACATTATCTGTAACAAAAGATTTATACGTTATACACGTAATGCAATTCCAGTGTAATATAATAAGTTGCAGTTTTATTCCCAGACGTATGAAGGTACCTACACATTAGTAATAATACATTAATACAATAATAACAATTGACTTTACAAATGTGATCGCTTTGATAGTCAGATTGTATTTATTTGCAGCTGCATTATAATAGATTCGGACTGTACTTTATATTCCTTGGATATTAAATGAGCTACAAAATCATCACAAATTACCTTAAGATTTGACTGTGAAATATATTTATGACGGGTCAGAGCGAGCAAAATGTTATTACTGATTAATTCATAGTGGAAGATTTCAAACTCCCTTCGTGTTCTTGAAACTCATACTCATTATTTAGATATTTTAATGAATTATTTATTGTTTCCGATGGTTAGTAGTTATTAAGCTTCTAGTTGTGTGATGTTATACCCTATACCATTTAAGAAACTTACAAAGAACATACAATAAGTCTCACTTTGTTGTTGAACTACTAAATGATAAATTTACACTCAAACAGACAAATAAATCACAAGCAAAGTTTTAACGGTTGTTTAATATAACTGTTGAAATCACTCACTAATAAGAGCGGGAATCAGAGTGCGGTGTGCGCCACTAAAATGTACTAATTCACTTATATTTCTAATAAACATAAGAAATAACTATAATTAACAAAATTAATTAATTGATAATGTTCAATAATAAATTGTTAGATATTCTACAACAATTATTAATTTGTTTAAAAGATTTATCTACACTTATTAGTTTTAATTAGTAAATCATACTGATTTGATTCTTTAGCCAAAATCTAATAAAAAACAAAAATGATTATTATTGTTAAATAAAAAAAAACAAGATAAATAATTATTTTATATAGTATAAGCTTAACACGCAACATTTTAGCGCTCCTCTATAGCAAGGGGCCCGCATATCCGTCCTAATTGAGTCCAACGCGCTAAATAGTCCAGATTAGGCCCGTCGGATCGTTATCTGAACGATTTCAGATCGAACACAATAAGGAAGTCCTGTCTGATAAAGGATATTGAGTATTATTGTATTGTAGTCACTTAAGTTTCTTAATTTGAATAATAGAGTGAGATTGATAGAAATGTTCGTTTAAAAATAATCTTCATTCTGAAGTGACAATAATATTTAACACTTAATATATTAAAATACTCAGTAGTTATGTAATAAACTAAAACCTTCAATCATTATAACTATCTTAATAAAAATGTACCAACAGAATCGATCATATAACGAATTGAAATGCCCTTGTATACTACTCAAGTGCAAAAACAAAATCTAATCTATAGTAATACTAATATTATGAAGCAGAAAAATTTGTTTGTTTATTTCAACGCGCTAATATTCAAAAATACTGGATAGATTTGAAAACTTTCTGATTGTGATAGGCAGGTTCTTAAAAAAGCTTATAGCATTACACTACTGCTCTTAGTTATCTTAATATTAAATAAAATCTTTTATTTGTTAAAAGTTGAGTTTTATGTTAGAATAGCTATTCTAGTATAAAATTCAACGATAATTAATATGAATTTTGTAGACCACTTAAAATTATCAATAATGGACAACGTAGAAACTATTAAAAGTCCGATGAAGTCTCCTTACTTATTAAAACTACGTACTGATTGATAAAAATATCTAAATCCTTATCAAAATATCGTATACATCTTGACCTTCGAAGAGACCCAATGCGGGTTGAACTTATAAAATGAAATATAAACTAGTTAACAGTTAACATCTCAAAGTATCCCATTATAAAAAACATATTGGCGACGCAATACCGTCCTCAAATTAAAGGGCTCTTCACAATACCCTGGCCTCATTATGAGGGCCCTTTGTCCTAAGAACCAGTTCTTTTATTTAATTCTTTTATTTTGCTAAAGCAACGGCACATTCAATAAGTGTATCAAATCAAAATGTCCCCTCGTATGAACTTCTTTATTCATGACCTCTTCAAACCCAGTCAACATGAATAAAGTCTTAACTTTAGTTTTAATTAAACTGGGTATTCCTTTTATAATAATAATAGTATAAAACTTTTTATAACTTAAGAAATTCATTTTGTAGTACAACTTAAATTTTTCGTTTATCCTAAAACTATCGAAACGATTTGTTTTTTTCAAGAGCTCGAAGCATTATGAACTGAACAACTACTTATCAATATTAATTGGGTTACTGTAATCAATCAGATTCAAGTAAACACATATAGTAAAGTTAATTCTTATGCAGCACTTAATTTCAAATTATCTTACTAATAAAACCATGAAAAGGAAACGAGTAATAAAATTGCACAACTTTTAATTATATAACGAATTATAAAACACTCACCCCTGGTGTCTTGTGCTATAATTATTTGAATAAACAGGAAAGGATAGTAATTGCTATTAATTAAAGTACGTTTATAAATGTTTCACCTCAACGTTTAGACAAACAAAAGTTAAGACCACGGTCTAATGCAACTCAGCGTCGCGTGATTCCCCATCACTTATTGTTTACACAGATATTATTTAATGAGAAATATGATAGGTTACTGATTACTTCTTTACTGTAATTGTTTGATGTTAAAATCATTTCATCTTTGTTTTTGTTTGACGATGTTGTTATTTTTGAGAGGGAGAGCTTTATCTAGAATTAAAACAGTTTTTGTTTAAAACGATGTTTATTGTCTTGGTACATTTGTTTTCTAATATAAAAATATATAAACACAGACGGTCATACTATTTGCGCGACTAGTTTGAAACTTCACAATTCACGCCGCGATTCCGCGGGGTCATTAACGAGGGCACCGGACGCGTTCGAAACTAATACGGCAAATTCCGATAAAATTATCTTGAGTACATATGGATAATTATATATAATAGTAATCCTGAATCACAAGTCTCAATATTAAAACGTATATTGACTTTAATATGTGGTGGTTTAATAAGTTATTGGTACGCTTTAAATATATAATGTATCTTTAGAAAAATTTAATCATTTATATATCAAAAGCCAATAAATTATGATACTGATGATTTTTTTATAATTAATACCTGCGAAATGTGTTATTGGCACGCCCGCATTGTTAGTCAAAATGAAAGCCTTGAACGATAAAATCCTTAGTCAACAATAACAATGGTCTCGAATTTGTCATTACCGTAAAACGTGACTTCTAGTACAGCGGCCGATGCTGACTATATCTTGTTTATTCTAACATCACACAGACTTTTTGCTATTTTTTATGTTTTATTTTTTATTGCTGAGCGACGTGACGTCCTCGTAACTTTTCATGAACTCGATAAATAATAATTAAGTGTGATTTTGAAGAACCTTCAAGTATACGTGGATTAGGTTAATTCCTTTTCGTTATCGAGAAAAAACTTAAACTTTCATAACGTTGAAAATATGTTTGCTTCACGTTTAATTGAATTTTTTTAAAGGAAAATTGCCTATTAAAAGTTTTTTAAATTTAGTTTTATTATTGATCTTTTTAAGCCAGCTTCCTCCTCAGACTTTTATGCATAAACTAAATTATTATTAAAATTACGCATCAAAATATGAATTTAAAATGTATCTCAAGACAATGTTCTGCCTTATTTTATACAGGATATTACAAAAATTGTCAAATATACTTATGTTTGTTTTTTTGTTTCATGTACCCTTCCAATGATGCCCATTTAGTATAAAGAGGTATTCATAATTGTTATATTTAAATAGTTTTAAGATTTTAATCTGCTCGTAGCAGTCAGAAAAATTGTGGTGAACTCTAATTTCAGTAGAATACATATAACTAAATAACAATCGTAAGTCAAGTTGTCGACAAATATTTAAGGACTCAGAATAGTTTGGGATGGCATTATGTATAACAGTATAATTGGAATTGTCATCAATCATTCAATTAATTGAATTATCAGTAGACATTTGTATATCATATGTATTGCATAACTTAGGATGTTAGAAATGCTTATTTTAAAGCGTATGTTTGATAGATTCATATGAACTATATAACATCATTTTTGTAAGAGATAGTAAAATAATAGACATTATATAGATAAAAGACTTAAAAACATTTTATCCTTATTTCTTATGACATCGTTATGTTCTTCTAATTGAATATTTCTTTGGATAAATTAATCTTCTTTTTTTTTTGCTATACGTCGTCTGATTAATCGATGTGCGCGCGCGCACCTGTTAAGCCCCTGGTTTCTAAGAACTGCGAACAATTTTTATTTCACATGCTAACTAAATACACATCGCCGCTACAACTTTGATGTCATTTAGCGAAAACAATGGAAAGATTCGAACGCTTAGTGGCATACTAATTTGGACGTTTTATTTAAATTAACTTATTCTTATTATAAACGTGACACTGGCTCCAAAAGCTTAAAAGACATCTATTAATATACAAATGACTCAACCGTTTCTTTCTAATCGCAACTTGCAGATTCTCTGAACAAATGCGAACTATCTTAATAAATTAAAGAGTAATTTGGTCCGGTGATTTACTGATCTTCCTTATTGTCGTAGTTAGGTAGTTAGATGATTTCTTCACCGTTATAAAGACGCTGAAGACGTGTTTTGTCACGCACATGTAACTTGCATCCGTTATGCGCCTTCATTCGCGATTTGCATCAGTACCTTATGAGCTTTCTGCCACTTTTCGCCATCATAAAGTAATCAAATAAGTGATCAAACGCATCAATAAATCAGCAGCGGTGAGACTTTCCCTGGCTGTCGTTAACATTGGTCACGCTGCCTAACGCTGCATATTTTCTGACATTTTGCCAGCTTTTTGTTCTTCATCTACGAGTATAATGACAGCACTTATATTACCGTATATAGTGGCGCTAAGAAATACTTAATGTAAAGTAAAGGTACAAGAAAATTGTTATTATAAAATAAATAAATTGTAAAGATTATGTTAGAATTCTTGACAAAAGAATGGGTGAATAAAACAAAACAACCAAAGTTGTTGAACATTACCAGATTTTAAATTCAAGATATAAACTAATATAAACATTTAATTCATTTATGCTATCAGTAAATCAATCAAATCCTAAAAAAATACAAGTTAAAGCAAAATTTTTGCAAGTTACTTAATATTCGTCGCGCTTACACCACTGTACATTAGCAACTAAATAAACACTGGAGACGGAATATTTAATTAGATTCAGATCTAACACTATCTTGATAAAACTGTGATTGAAAAAATAATGTACCTAGTTTATGATATCATTGGTATGCGACTTACGAACACTCGAACAAAAGACGTTGTGGCATCCTGTTCCCTCGACACTTTAGTTCTTATCGTACTAATGACAAAATTTTATTGGGACTTAAATTTTTTGAACACTAATAATAAAGATTGAATTGAAACAAATACAGCATTGTATTTGATAGAAGTTAAATGTGTTAAATTTATTTGTTAATCCTGTGGTGGTTCTGGAAGGCCTTGCTGAGTCAAATGTCGTAGGTTCGATTCTTACATGGGACAGTTTGTGACCTACAGATTTCAGTTTCTGTTTCTAAAGACAGCGATAGGAAATATTTCTCTAATTCAGTGTCCTTTGTTAATTTTATATATATGTATAATATATGTATATATATGTATATATATATATATATATATATATATATATATATATATATATATATATATATATATATATTCTATGAAATTTAACAAACGAGACCATTGACATCATTACAGACATTACTTCTGTATCGAGGATACCAGAATTACAGTTAATATAGATCTAGATTTACAAAAAATACATTAATTTGATTTATTTGTCATATTGTATACAATTTGACTAGCTGATGTTTGCGGTTCTACCCGTGGAAGATCAGTTTATTTACAATTAGGAAAACTAAAAGTAGTAGTGTAATTTTAGCCTCTAGTTTCATGAACCTGACTTTCATAATCACAAAGAATTTTGAAAGGCATGCAGTTCTTTAAAAAATGTGAATATTTGTACAAACAAACTTTTTTGATTTATTTTTTTTACACAAATTTAAATCGTTCTTTTCCATCTATTTGATTGATAACTAAATATTTGATTTATTTCTAAGCTTTGTAATAAGCCTTATCTATTAACTATCTGTTTAAAGTCTTACAAAGAAAAGTTAATTTTTTTTAAACACAATACAAAACATTAAGAGAAATAATATTTTTTGTTATCATATTCTGTATTTTCTGTTTGGTTGTTTGCAAGAGAAAAAAACAATTTTCACTAATAATCAAATTTTTTTAAAAATTAAACTCTAGATTTAGTCTTGTTCCTCAATACAAGTCCCCATGCAAGATCTATGAATATAATATAAATAACATAATATATGTATATTTTATCCTTTCCTCGTATCCTCCAATCTGCATTAAAAGCGTTGCGACCGCTCAGGCTTGCAGATTTTTATGCAAATCTCATACAATCCAAGATTGAATGTCCATCACCGGATTGTTTTCATCTAATTTGAATGACTTATATATGCAATACATTATTTTTGCTATGATAACTCCCATATATCTAATAGTATAGTTCATTGCAGCATTGCAAAACATTTATGAAATAAATTCAAACGGAGCAGTCCAATCGGCTAAATGTATTCTCATATATATTTAGACTCCATTACCTTAGACTATATCAATTTATTCTTATCATTTAATAATCTGTTCACTAATTCATTAACTGTTTTATGTATATTTATGCCTTAACTGTTTTATGTATGTTGTTTTTGGTACACATTTATTATAAACATATAATTATTTTAAGTACATTATTATTTTGTTGAGATGAAATTTGTTTCCTGCCAATGGTGTCATGTTACGCAATAAACAATTTATTTTCTATGTATGCTTAAGTCAGTGTTATTGAAAGAGCTGTTTCGTACGAATTTCCGTTGTATAATCAACGCTTTCCTCGCGTATTTTTATTGATTCTCCCAGAACGGGCTTCCTCCCACCGCCTCCAAGGAAGCTGGGCAGGGAGCTGCCTCCTACCGCGCATTCATAATCGTATCGACACACACTACACGTCTGATGTAAACACCACCTTAATTTTAACACCATACAGCCCAAAATCCAAACACACAAAACTATCTTAAAGAATGGAACGGAATCGTGCGTTACCAGCCACGAGACATTAAGCGTCATATAAATTACATTAGCATATAAATAAAGTATTTTTGTTGTCGCTCTGCCTGTAGTACTGGCTGGGTCTTTTACGACCTCGGGCAGGGTTAACCCGGGATATTTTTGTTCTTTTTAGCTAAATCCACGGTCTTAACGACCGTAAGCAAGTACATGTTATCGGTATACATTTATTGCTTATTCGAACTCATAAATAATTCTAAAGGAAACATGAAATTAATTTCATTGTGGAGATGGAGTCCTACTTATTTTCCTACGTCAGAGTACAATGCAGCTTCATAATATAATAAGGTGAATAGTTATCGTATAATGGAACTTTTTATCGAAAGTTGTTTTCGAAAATATCATTTAGTTTACAATGAAGGTATAATCCCCATTTTTATTTTGAATTAGGTACATTATATATATTATTATTACTAATATTATTAAAAGTAAAATTTTAAAAGACAAAATCTACAAAAGCGAAATAGAATTTTAATTTATATTAAATTAAATTATTACCAGTTAAAATTATAAGCCTTCAATTAGGCCATGCTCTGAGCTAATCAGAACCGTAAATAAGTTCTCAACCGGACGGACAAATCAGGACAGTAATGACACAGGCAAATTACGATCGTACAAATAATTATAAATATACTAATCATAGCTCGCAAATGTATAAACAAAAATTTATGCATAAAAAATATTTTAATGATATATTTGATTACTTGTTACTCGCGGTTCCACTCGTGGATGAATTGTTTTAATTGTTATGAGGATATCTTGAACTTGCTTATCATAATCAAAAAGAATTTTTTTAATGCAGTTGCTAATTTCAAAAATTAGCGCCATTAGATGTAAAAATTTTTCAACTTTATAATATATATTATATTGTACTATTTAATTACAAAACCTCAACCGAATTGTTTCTTTATCATATTATTACATATTTCTTACAGAATAAGTAAAACTAATACGATTTTTATCGGAAATCGAATTGCCAATTCATTTATAAGATAAAATGTAACCCGAACCTTCGGGAAACATTCCCATAGGTATTAAGATTAATCTTTGCATTATATCGTTTTCTATAAGCATATATAAAAATATATATGAGGTATTTTTTCCTGAAATTATTAAGAATATATTATTACCTTCTACTTAATATGTTCTCTTTTTTTAAGGTTTTTATTCTCAAAACCTTATTAATAATAAAAGCTCGTATATAATTATTATCATTAATATAATTTATTGTAAAATTTATTAAATATTTTTACATATTTATCTCAATTGCAACCGATTCTGTTGCCGTTTTCCAAAACAAAACCAATACGTTTCTAAGATCGAAATCTCTAGAATAATTTGGGTTGCGACATGTAGATAAATGAGGGCCTTATATCGGCCACCCCCCACACCCACCCCACACCCCCTTATTTGGGGAGGAAACTGTTTAGCTATTAAATGTAGGAAGCGTCGTATTGAGTTTTGATAGGTTGGGCTCTTTTTATATAAAATGTCTATAAATATGTTTAGCCATGTTGAGCTTAGGAATTTAAATTTTTAATTAATATAGAATTAAAACATCATCGACGTAGACAGGAATCAAACCTGCACTCTCTTGGAAACCGTCCCAACACTATACAAATCGCTTTATCGCTTTATCGTTTAATATTAAATTTTCCATAAATAGTATTTAATTATAGATTAACTAATTAAATAGAGATAAAGAATTTCTTTGTTTTCACAATATATTGTAAATATTTGTTCGGAAGTACACTCTATAAAGATTTTATTACCGTCAATATATTCAAATTCAAACCCCAATAGGCTTCATTAAAACAAAAATGAAGAATCAGCAAAAAGTTCCGACTAACAAATCAAAAATATATGCACCCTACGATTACGTGACGTGCTTTTGAAGTTACCATTTACATGAACACAGCCTCGCCACGATTTTTTATTTAAATCTCTATAGAAGTTACTAGACATTTCTCTATATGACAGAGGGTTCAAAAAGGATACTATCAAGGCGTGAATCGAATACATTGGAGTAATTTGAACCAATTATATTATTAATTCTTTAGAAAATATTAAAAGTAATCAATAAAAATTAATAATAACGATTTTAAACTTACATTAATAAATATATTTTGTACAATTAATATCCAAAATTTCCAGACTCTTCACACAAAAATCTTATAATACAGCCTCAAAGCTCAGAAGCCTGATAACGTATTTCACTTATAAGCTCCTTATCTATTTCGACGCCATTACATTTGAATGTTCTATACATTTGGCATCGACTGCGTTTCGCTCTTTACAAATTATTCTTATTCGCAGCAAACAGAATTTTAATGTTGGCTTTTCTGTTTAATGTGATGTGTTTAATATTATCGTTTTATTTTTGCATTACATTCCATCTTTTATAAATTCAAAATAAACTGTAAAAAAATATTTTTCGTCAGTAAAAATTGGTTTTGAATCCTAATTTTTGTGAATCACAATAAAAGTAGAAAAATCTGCGTTAAAATATTTCTATTATACACTAATTTAATTACTAAAATAATAATAAATCAAACTTATAGTTTAATACCTACAAAGTCTATATACATTTATCGTAGCAACACCTACTAAGAAAAACTCACACCCCAATTTTCACGACCTATCAGAGTCCTCTAATGAAGGCTAGGCGTCGATGAATGTTTGTTTCTCGTAATTAAAACTCAGCACGCATGCGCAAGACACGCCCCACAGCCTCCGCACCCCCTACCCCTCCTTTAATTACTACCAAGACATTACCCTTAGTACCTTATATAAAGATACCCTGCGTTTGATCTGGGCGAGGCTGCCTTTCAAATACATAAAACAAAGTAAATTATATTTTGTAAAACCAATCTAAAATTTATTTCCCAATTAAGTTATACAGAAGTAATTCTATATATATGATTAAAGAAAACAATTAAATTCAGATAATGAAATTGATTTCCAAATAAATTATTATTTAACAGTCTAAGTGAACCATTGCCATGAGATTATTCGCTTCGTAGTATAGTGAGAATATTACTTTTTATTATTTTTGTTGGTACAATAAAAAGTAAAGTAACGGGTTAGGGTTAGCGTTAGTCATAGGCGTGTAGAAACACGCTCATTTGTTACCCGGGAGCAGCTATGCGGCGCACGTCCGTAGCTTTCTCATTTTTCACTACATTGGTCTTACGTGTGAATTATTGTTTGCTCTTTCCTTCCCAAATGTTTGGGGGTGGCGTTTGTTTCATTATTTACTTTATGCTACACTTAATGGCATATTTTTTTATTATACTTATACTTATATATATATATACTTTCAAAATACTTACAAGGGATACTAGTGTTCATAAAGACAACATCGTTTATAAGCGAAATGCCTGCATTTAAACTTTATACTAGACGTTAATAACTTGTTAAAATGATACGCCGCCTATTTTACCTTTTATATATATAAATAGTAAAACAAAAAGAAGTTTCTATAAGAAACCATTAATTATCTAGTTAACTGAGAGATATTAGCAATTCGAAGTACATTGTCATAAAATAACTGTTTATGTAAAACTATTCCCATTGTTCTGTAATGAAAACATAAATATAGTATGAAAAAGTGTAAAACGACCCTATTAATATTTAAAAGAGGCCATTATGTTTCGCTATGCCCTAATGTAGAGCGAGCATACTAAGGTATTCTTGCGCCGAGTAAGAATTTATTTTTTAACAAAAGGTTCAACGCTTAACTGTCCAAACTCAATCTAAATTTCATTTTACGCCTCAAGTATCACGTACGAGCATATAGAATAGACCGTTCTTGGTAGGAACGTACGCTGTCAAATTTTAATTTCTCTCTCAAATATTTACCGAAGGAAAAAGGATTCCCCGACGGGCCGTGCTCTAATAAGTTTTCCATAAGCGTAGGGGGACCGTAGGTGGAAGGACATTGAGGGGGTGTGGGGTGGGGTTAAGAAGGCTCTTATTGTGTTTGCTGAAGCTAGCGCATCCAAGCGCATACCTAACAAGATGAATATGTACTCAGCCACCCCTTTCGGACCGCCCTCGTACCATCTGAAATACTGCACTGAAATTGCATTTTCGAATACTAATTCCATTCTGTTACGTATGTCATCCTTGGTCTCTGTCACATTCTTTTTATGTCTGGTTCTCAGCTTGCGGTTGCATCTTTAATTCATTTTGAGAGTGGACTCAATTCACAAAAGAGCAATCTTTTACATTAAAAAGGATTTTAGTTTTATTACATAAAGTTTCCATAGTAAAAGTAAATAAAAAATCTTCTGTTCATTCGAAATTTGGAATATAGAAGCAATTTGATGCCCTTACTTTTAGAAACTTATCTGGTTTCCTGTTACGTAATAGCTTGACATTTATATCTTATGATATATTTTATTATACAAAGAAGTTTATATTGAATACTTCGTTACGCTTCTGACTTACGTCGTAGTACCGTATACGTAATCTTCGACGTACGTAGGCGCTTAACATCCATTGCAAACCTAACAGACTTCTGTTCGTATTAATCTAATTAAAACTTCTCTTTTATTTTGGCGGAAAAGTAATTTTATTTATAAAGTCTATACAAAAAACTGAGAACAAGATAAAAAAATTTATACTTCCAGATCCACAGCCAAATCTGACTTGTTTGAATGTGCCATAAACATTTACCCGCAAGTAAAATTCTATAGATTGGACCAGATTTATTCCCTTATATTTCCTTTACAATACAAAATACAAAACTTTTGAGACTCTCCATACTATTGTCGCCACCAAATCGGTCAAATATCACTTTTTCCTTCTGATTATTTCAACCAGTTCTTAATGTTTTTATTTAACGCAGAGTATTGAGTGGTGTCTGCTCTCGCCGCTCCTCCTAATTTATAGCGTTGCTCAGTGATCGCCAAGCGCTTTTTTCTGCATCAAGACCGCCCCTATGCAGTGCCTAGCAGCTCACGAAAGTAACGACATTTTCAAATATGTGACATTCATTGAACGTCTAGAAGGTAAAGGCAATTTCATTTTGGGAGAAAACTGTTTATGGACGTTGAACCATCGTGTTTATTTTTCGATTGTGTTGCACAAAAAGGCGATTGTTAAGCGAAGAGCGCGCGAGCCTCAAGCGAGTTTTTGCTTGCGTATCGCTTTAATTACCTCGTGGGCGCAGGAACGCGTCGCGAAGTTATTTCGGTATGTGACTACTTCACACAAAACTCGGACTGAAAAGGATTGGTGTTTAAGAACTTAATTACTTGACTTTCTTTTGTGCTAAAGTTAAATGTTGCTTCTTTTAAAATATATTTGGAGAGAGCGATTAAAATATGTACGTGTATATGTATAGGTAAAGAATAACCAAAATGAAATGTTGACAAGAATTATAAGTGAAAGTGAATTTTTCCACGTAACTCCTGATACTTAATCTTAACCCCCCGGAAGGCGTGGATGTCTACATATAGCAGAACCGCTCTTGCAAAACCTCCCCTCAAAACGCCTCAGAAAACATACATTTTTAACGGCCTCGGTCCAAGGGTGAAAGGGGGAGAATTACAAAAGAAAACAGCCTTAATTTCCAATGTCATCTCCGTTCCATCTAATCCTCTTATCGTCTTATATTTTTGGCCTTTGAAAATTCATTTATTTTCGTTTGTTTAAGGAAAACGGTTTCAAATTTAAGTATATGAAAACCTGTATCATTGATTTGACTGCTTTTTATTGTACCATAAATGACAAATAAAATTTCTAATGATGTTTGAAAATCATAACAATGACGCTGAAAAAAAGTTGAGATACCTAATCTTGAAAATAGTCCACTATCCATATGATAGTATTTGCAAAGACAAGAAGCATTGCTCAAAATATTTAATATTTCTAGACGATATTCTTATAACATTGTATTCAAACAATAATAAAATACGCTTCGTATTATCTTAAAGGATGACGATACTAAGTAGTAATATGTGTAATGAATACTATTGTAACTACAATCTCACTACTTATTTCATTTGAGACTACTTTAGCATTGAAATAATATAAAGATAGCATTTAGAAAAATAGCATTTCTTAATATATAAAAAATTTACACTAATATTGTTGTATTAAAAAGTTCGTGTTTTTAAACGTGCTAATTATGACAATTCGTAATGAAAGTAAGAGACTACATTTAGCATTCTGCTACTACGTATAATAATAGTTAATAATCTCAATAGTAAATAAAATCGTTCGTCTGATGGAAACGCGAGTGACGACTAGTATTATAATAAAGTACATATATCAACCCTTAGAATTGAAATTATTGACTTAATGATGATTTCACTATTATCTTATATAACACCCATTAAATAAATTTTAAAATGAAATGGATAATATCTAAGGACAAATCTTAATACATTCAGGTTAGCGATTCTTCTTAATGGATGCAGATTCAGCGGACAATAGCCGTCAGTGGATGTCGCATTAATCAGTTACAGTGCAACCATAATTCAATCAGTTCGGTGGTCAGTACTGCCAGGATGTAATAATTATGGATATGCTTAAATATATTAATAAGATTCATTTATAACGCAGTCATTGAACTTTTATTACTTCCATTAATTTTAGTATTTTATTTTGAGTACAAATCAAGTTTAAGTGTAATTTATATAAATATTAATATTTCTAGACGATATTCTTATTTTTTTAAATGTCTGTTTCATTATAACTTGTCTGTACATGTTTTATGGTTAGCTCCAATACGTAAACCGAAGCGATCATAAATTGATCCTAATGAGATTGTAAACTTAAAAGCATATCTTAAACAATTTATGTCTGACATGACACAGGCTCCAAGTGTTTATACACTGGTTCAAGTACCGCATCCATCTAGCAGTTATCGGCCATCTTGCTGGGAGCGACCCGACTCTTTCATATTTTACATAGAATGCACCGTCAATACGAGAAAACAGCCGGTCTCAATCACTCAGACTTCATCGATTTGAGCATTCGCAAATAGGGCTTTATCATTCACCCTATTTGGATTTTATGAATTTGATTGAAGTTAAACTAAATAAATAATAAATTTTAATTACGTATATGAATAAAATTATTTCCATTATTAAAAAAACTGTAAAATGTCTTGTAATTTATGACGCTTGGTTCGTTCCAAGAATTAAATATATTAGAGATCATTAATTGGACTAAACCAATAAAGACGACATCCTCAGACACGTGTAGGGCCTTTTATTAATAAAAAAATAAATGGTGGCTACGGCAACGTATTCTAAATATTTCTTTGGGCAGCCGATGTTCAGTTTTTAATTGTTGTTTTTGTTCGGATTCCGTTTTTTGTGATTGATTCAGCATGCAGTTGTCATTGTATTCGTTCAGGTTTTGATCACGTTTTTTCTCAGAGCGTCCAATTGTTTGTATGTTTTGAGGAATCTGGCCGGACTCGATTTTTTCGTCTCTGACTTATGATAATGCAATATGCCTAATGACTGTTGATTTTTACATTTTGAAACTATTCTATCACACAATATAATTTCTAATTTTTTATTAACAATGTATATATCAGATTTGCATTTTAAGGAAATCAAATGTACTATATAAGATATAATATTCTGAATATAAAGATCAAAATGTTAACGATGACTTACAAAAAATTCATTCACCGGAATTTACTTTAGATATCAAAATAAAGCACTAATTTTAAATATCACGCTAAACGGGAATCGAAGTCAGGACGCGCCAGTCATTGTAAAAACATTCATCATATCGACATGACTGCACCCTACATTAATACGGACCTTTTATAATATTCATTAAATTGTAAAGCATTGATACGTGATCTAAAGCAAAGGCGAAGGTGCATTAGCAAAATAAATTTACTTTTAACCAAATTGGCTTCATAGAAGCTTTTCATTTACGACGTTATTATAGAGTACTTAAGAGTTTTTGGATGATTATTTTTATTAATATTTTATTATTTTTTTTTACTTTTCTGTTTTTTTATAACTCACTTTTTTTTGTTACTGATGTATGTTAAGTATTTAGTAAAGTAAAGTCACATCTTTGGCTCTACATTAGTTACTTAGTTCTACATCTTAATCATATTGTATTACCTTCTAAAGCTTGTTTATATTAACTCTTTAGACAGGCCAGACTTTAAAATATTTTATTTACGTTTATTATCATTTGAATTACAGCTGTTTTAATAAACTTGGAGTGAGATCGTAAAACTGCTCCAGACGCCATCTTTGAAAGGCGCCTTACACTTAGTAACCTGTTAAAATAGGCATTTTTACGACTAATCGAAGCCAACAAAATTATCATGGAATATTTGCACGAGATCAGATCTGGATCAATTTAAAAGAGTAATCGTAATAACCAGAACAAAACATAAAGCATTTTACGATCGCCCCTGATGATTTATTTCTCATTCATAATTTGATGTTTTGGTACATCAGAGAATTTAATAACTCTAGATAGAGATCGCTTAGAGCAACGTAAAACTGTTCACGTCTTGTGTAACAATCATAAAATACACATTAAGGCGCATTAAGAATCAACTTTAACGGTCATATAGCTCTGATCTTTCTCTTAATCCACTTATTTTAAAACGCAGATTCGACATATTGACTGACGTCATAACTTTTATTACTTTAAATTGTTACGACTATTTGTTTCAAGATTATTAGATATTTTTATTAAAAATATATGATCATAATTTTGATACTTTGTATCTAATCAATCTTCAGAATTACGTATAAGATGGAATTTATCGAATAATACAATGTTTGTTTTTCTACTAACGCTTGATGGGTGAAAGCGGAACATGACAGATGGTGAAGGACAAATGAACTAGCGATGTTGTAAACTAATGTCAACAACTTACACCAGCGCAGGTAAACATTTAATTAACATCGTAAAGTACCAAGACGCGGCAATCTACCAACACTTATCAAACGTCCATAATAATTTGAGACGCGTTGTTATGGCGAGGTGCAAAAGTGGCTGACCTGACATCACGCCTGTGACCCTCGCGGTGTTTTCTTCTCGCTCCCTCCTATCTTCTCCTCCCGCTCGCACATCACGCCCCCACTTTTCATAATCATCTTCTTAAAGCCACATGTTTCGAAGTGTCTTTAAATTAATGAACTCTAAATCATTGGTGGTAAATACGAATTTAGATCGAATTACGAACGGTCCATGTCTGAATGCCTGAGCCATCAGCGTGCTCTATTGTCATGTCGTTTTCTTCGACTTTATAAACAATCTTTTATTTTCACCTACGAATGTAATCGGCGCGCGCGCATGGAATTTCTGTTTCTATTCTTATCGGGTGGTCGTTCCGGAGTAACGAGAGTACAAAGGTTGTTTTGAGATGCCACACCATGTCAACCAAGTACTCACGACAGACGTATCCAGTGATTCGATTGTTAATACAAGATCTTGGATTGTAATGATACTATTGAAGATGAGCACACAAGCTAATACAAAAGCCAAACGTCATAATAATTTCGAGTTCCAAAAGATAAAATTGTTTAATCTTTCGAATCATTCAAATCAATAACTTCTCTTTGTATTTGGTCAACAAACTTTAAGTAGAACAATCCATCATAGATAAAGAATAAAATTTGATATGACAATCTAGAATACAACAATATTTATTCTTAATAACGTTTTTACTGAGGACATTTTCTCATTTATTCCGCTTCAGTTTTTGCAATACTATATTATCTTATTTTAATTGCATTCACCATAAGGCTAAGTATAGACGGTGTATAATAGACGATAATGGTATTGTTTTTATTTTACGACCAAAAACAACATTAAATATACAATTAAAAGATAAAAACAATTCACATATTATTATACCAAAATGAGCGGCAATTACTGAATTAAATTATCATAAAAATTTGCGTTATTTTATGAATGCTTATTATTGCACATTAGCAATACAAGAATAATAATGAATTAAAACAATCATTTAAATGTTTTCAAGTTCATAATATGCTAGTGCATTTAATTGCAACTGAATTAAACCAATAGTCTGACCATAGCTTAAAGCTGAAACAAGAATGCGTCTATAATTTGTAATGAGGCAGAGTCGTGAGATATTTCTTTACGGTTGGCTCTTAATCGGTTTGCCTTGTTAAACCGTTCCCATGCTTGATTCTACTAACTCCCGGAATTTTAGAAACTAAGAAAAGTTTGTAATTTCTTTATAAACATGATGTTGTTTAATTGTATTTTTGATACTTGCAAATGTGCAGCCCATTTAATAGAGAGAATGGATAGTGACAAAACAAAAAAGGCTAAGTCCCATGTACAAGATAAGTTTTTTATTTCTACAAAATATTTTAATATTGGATTTTTTATAATGAAATTTTACGAAAAAAAAAACAAAAACAAATATTTAAAGAGAGCTGAAGAGCTATTCTATTATGAGCAGTAATCTGTATATTCACAGAGATTGGAGGCAATTGAATATTTAGTACAAAATCCTGTAAATTCGAAACGTTTCTATCGTATAAAAAAATAATTTAGGGAACTAAAAAGAAGGTGCAGGTAAATAAAACACTATATTTGAAATTATATTTATCTTTAATTTTAACAATGCTTCATAAATATTCAGTTTTACATAAATATAACTCAATAAATACAATATACCAACAACATGTCCAACAACAACATGCAAGAACCAAGAACATTAATAAGATTGCTTTTCAAGTAAGGAATTTATTAAAAAACTCTTGGAATGTCTTCGCGCGTGTCGTTTCTACATACCGACGGACTAATCGCATCTAATAGAGATTTCCGAGCAATAATGTATTGTACGATAGGCATTCTGTTTTGCTATTAGAACTACTATTACCGGTATTCTTAGATCTTCCTAGTTCTCTATTCTCAACAAGTGAGTCTTACAAGTTTTTTGTTCTATCTTTGTTTAATAAAACTTTATTGACATGTTGTTTTCTTTTTATTACATTTAAATTAATGAAGTTATGAATAGTGCATTTTTATAAATGTGTTCTATCTATATAATGGTGACTCGATATTTCAAGTTATAAATAACTTGAGAATACACCCTGTCTCGGAACTTAAAAAACTTTTGAACTGCATACTACAATAAATACAAATTGGTTTCAAAATCGTTTACCACGTGCAACATTATTGCGAGAGCGCATCAACACGGCCATTAGGTGTCAGGCATCACGTGCATTGTTCTGCAGCTCCTGAGTTAGTGCCCATAACAGCTATAAAGGTTAATTATATAGCACATTCTGTGGTGTTTGCAGTACTCTGTCTCGAATTATTTACGAGTGCGTGGCTGGCCAATGTTCTTAGTTATTCAGATTAAATTGTAGCTGTAACAACTAACACATAAAAACTAATAAAAACTTAAACGTTTTTTTGAAGTTTTAAATAAGCTAGTGTGTTGAGATTACGAAAATCAAATTTAAATACAACATACCTAATATCTCTTTATACAATATAGAATCAATGGATATGTAGTTAAAAAATAATACTTTATGTTATTGTTGTAAATGTTCGCAAATATAAAAGTTTTGCAACAGAAGAATTGTCATTATTAGTTATAATTTCGAGAGGCAAACGGCAGACGTTGAAAAACCGCACACGACTTTTATGGCGACCAGTATGCTTTATGTGGTGCTGTCAGTCTGAGGATCATTCCATTTACATCAAAAGCTATAATTAACAGAACACCTTTGCAGCATTTTGTATTACTGCTGATAAGTTGCTACCAGATAAAAAAATGTAGTCAACATTTTGGAATTTAAAGGTACAGAGTCCTTGAAATGAACTGTCTAATAAATTGTTTGTCAGTCGGTTTAAAGATTAGTCAATCAATATTCTTTAATTCGAGTAGCATCAGCTAAAGTGAGGTACATAAAACAAATGTCCGTTGGGACCAACAATGCACCGAACCAGAGCATAAAATCTTATACGACGTAAAATATTAATAGAAATGCACGTGCGTTCATTGTCAATAAATTACCCAAGTGACAGAGCAATAAAAAAGTATATTTCTTGAGTGAATGGGAGGCTGCGGAGGCTTCGATATGAGGTAGCCAATAAAAGTGGCTGGCGGCCATAAACTTCCGGCGTAGACTGCGTGGCGAGACGTGGTGCAAGGCCGAGCATCTTCACTAAAATAAAACTCAGCAATAGAAACATTGATCAGAAAGTATTCAATTATCATACAATTATTAAAAATCATTTACATTGTTATATAAGAGAATACAACGTACAAATAAAACTGAGGCGCAATAACAATCATTAATTCAATTCGGAATCGCCTGGATTTAATTCGCAATTCATTCTTCAACATTTGTATACCAAATGCTAGAATCATCCGAGTAACATCTCGTTTAATGTAGTCCCTTACCTACTCGTAATACAATAAGGGACATGAATCTTGCATGAGTCACGTGGAACGCTTCGAGAGGTTTTTTCCAGAGCCAAGTGCAACATCCAAAGGTCAGAGGGCTTAAATTAAATTAGACTGTATAAATAATTTGTAGAACTCGACATTGGATAGACGGTTTGACGTACGATAGAGATACGATCGGTGACCCGCCGTACCTCTTTTAACAATCTCTAAGATTCATCTGGTAATAATACTTCGTCTTGTTTCGTTGCGGACAAAAAACATGTAATGCTTTTAATTAGATTAAATTGATTTATTCTATATCGATCGAGCGTAAAGATAACTTAAGGCGAAGGTAATTAATCTCCGCAAATAATGACCGTAACGAACATTTGATAGGCTATTGTTGTAGAAATTGTTGGGATAATGAGTTTTGTTTTATCTATATATTAGAATAAGATTCTCATTATCTATAGATACATGAAACTGAATACTTTCATGCTCATTAGCTTTCTAACTTCAGGTATTATTTTTTGTCTCAGGGTTATGTTAAGAATTGTACAGTCGGATTTGCAAATTCCAAAAATAATTAGCAATCATTTGTTACAGAAAGCATATTTGTCGGTAGATATTTGTGTTCCGACAAAGAATAGGGACACCAATATTTTGCAGCATACTGAGCAATCCAGAAAAGAATTTAATATTCTTATAATGGAGTTAAAATATTGTATTTATACTAAAAATAATTTATATAACAAAAGACAAGTTTTAAATTAGATAATTGTAGCGATAAATATTTCGAATTCTAAGCAACATTTTAACAACACATAGTAACTAAACTAATAAAACAATAATCACATCAAAGTCAGTAATTAAAATTTATATTATATTTTATTTTATAAATAATATTATAATGATAAAGTATTATTAATAGTTTCAAAATAGGAACATGATATTGTAGAAGAAATAAAACCCCTAAGGAACCAAGGCAAAAATTAGATAAAGAAAGATAAACCAAAAAAAAACAATACCACCCAGTTTTATTGACAAAGTTTCTCATGTATTTGACGAAACAATAAGCCACGTCCGAACCCTCGATCGTGATCCATAAAGCGCGAACTTAGCTAATGAAAACCGAAAAAAATGCGAGTACACCTTTGGCAAATTTAAATTCCTCTAATGTGTGACGGGCTTTTCAATATCAGGTCTTATTGATAAGGCTATAAAGAATATATTCCAATTTGTGTTGTTTAATGATGTGTTGAATTTAAATTGGTGGTGTACAATCTACCTGCGTATGCTTTGTTGCGCATTGTCTACTCAGCTTCGCTGAATGTAAACTGCGCAGCCGGCGATGTGTCGAATTAGGGTTGGTGATCGTTAATTTAAAATATAAATTATGATTAAGTATCTATCTTTCAATTTAGTCTATAAATATCATATTTTTGGTGTATATTAAGTTTTTAAAAATTTAAAAGCTTTAGTCTCATTAATACTTCTAACATCTTAAGTTTTAAAAATAATATAAAAGTAATGTTATAAATATAATGATTATTGTTTATTTTCTTTGATACTAACGTCGAGTTTTTGGACTTAACGTTCACCCCTGTTTACGGTTATGTGCTTCTAACAAAAGATTTCATAATTATTATTTTTCATCTGCTACATTTTGTCACAGTTATCAATCAACGTAAGGGCTCTTGTGTTGTCTCTTTCTACACTAGTCGGTTTAAATCTATTTGTCTTTTTCTTCGCCATACATTATAATTATTATTGGAACACCTGGGCGCAGAAGAATGTCGCACAAAGAGACAAGTAATGACGATCCGAATCTAAGATCGGGGATATTTCGTTACCGAGAAAGCCTTGCTTCATTAATTATGAAACACAATACTCTTTAGAATTTTTGTGAAATTATGTTTTTGAATGCTGTCATATAATTTGATAAATTGTCCACAATTTTTTGTAGGGCCTCCTGTTTAACAGTAAAAAATAAGTTTTGGCCGGCTATATGTTTCGTTTTCCGTATTAAAGTGACGGCTACTGTTTCGGTTTCTTAGAAATTCCGTATAACTTCATGTCTCGCGGGTTACGTGCCTAGTGTGAAATTAGGATTTCTCGGAGTCGAGTTCTAGATCGAGGAAAGGAAGATCGTCTATCTAAACATTAAAAGGAAATGGACAATAGTGTATTATTAAACATTTAACATAAAAGATATTTCAATGTACCAAAATATCGTACTAAAATTTTAACCTGAACCCTTTAATCCAAATGTGCGAATACAATAAAATCTTAATAACTCACATACTTACATTACACACACACACAGTACACAGAGTGGTGTGTAGAAGGCAATAAGATGACGAGTTGTGCGCTGGCACGTCGTTAATGAAGAAATATTGCGAGCTTTTGATAATTCTCGCGATAACCGCGCCTTGCCTGCGCCTGCGCCGTGAGCTCGCCAATATTAATTATACGACGTAAACTTACTAAAAACTGCTCTGTAAGGTATTTTTTATCTGATGGTACCTGTGCCAAGTGAAAAGAGAGGCACTTTTAAAAAATGCGATTATATTACTTATTTACAAAACCGAAACATTTGTCACTGTGGTTCTTTCTTTGTGATTTCAGAAAAAAAACTAAAAACCCTCGTATGATCAGCTCAGTAAGTAATACCTTAATCGACCAACATACTCCAATCCTATCATACACCTAAGTCTTCAATCGCCTTCCATATCACATTCCCAATTTACATACTTACCAAATTTACCCACAGCTATAACAAAGGATAATTCTGACTTGGCATTATAAGTGATGAAATTTCGGCGTAATAAATTGAAACTATATCGATGGTCAGCAAATCCCGAATGTGTTTGTTTAGGGCGAGCCCACCCTAAAATATTTATTTTATCTTGGTTTGCCGAAGTCGCGTCAATAGTGCTAGCATTTTTACCCAACGTTAAAAGATAGGATATTAGAATTTATAAGGCTATTGGTCGTCATGTTTACATGTCTATTGGTAGAGATATGTAAAACTAACATCTTCAGACTAAACCTTATCTAAACCAAATAGTTTCGCGGAATTAAATCTCTTAGTAATTATTGGTTTATGAACCTTTCTGATGTATCCGGACTTTCAACTTAAGGACAATCCTGGGTCAAATGCTTTTGTATTTACTTAATACAAACTGATATTTCTTAAAAATATATAAAACTAATAAAAGAGCAAATATATTTACTATAAAATTCTTTACTTCTGTTAATTAATAAATAATCGTTTCAAAAGTAATTATAAAATATTTTAGTTTTGGGCCTACGAAGTTATAAGAAATCGAATATATTTTTGTTAATGAATTATTTCATATTAATTATAATGAATAATTTTAATTATTTAAACATTAACCGTATTGCTGTGTTATTATGGTACAAAATAGACTGTAGATAGTAAATTATAAATATATAATTGTTGGTTTCGCTCAGTGAAATTGCTACCTGAATGCATTGTCTAAACACAACATTGCGGTTCTCCCACGAGGGTAGTAATCCCTTAACAAACGGCACCTTTTATTTTAAATCCGTGACGTAAACCTACTTTTGTTTTTGGATTAAAATTCAATGTTTTTTTTGCATTAGAACAATAAACAATAAACAATGTCTTTGTCGTTTGATGGTCCTCTTGATGTCCCGAACTAACTGGCCGCATGGCTTTAAAGTAATAAACTTTGGTATGCTAACCTTTCTTCATTAAGACGGCACGTGCTTACCGATAATTGTTATTTTTAAATTTCGTTACATCATATGAGATTATACTAATTTTATTATTAGAAACGATAACTGTTAAATAAATATTGGTATATTCTATAGTTAGAAAAATAATTTAAAATGTAATATTACAAGAGTTCTAATCTCAAAATCACAGATTGGAGAGATATCTGTGCGGTATTAAAAGTCGTAATAACGCGAATTCGCAAAACGTACTGTTATCACAACCATCGAGGGACACGTTTTGTCATCGGTGTCGATTTTACACTACGATGCGCCTGCGCATGCAGCTGTACATTAACAAATGGCTCCTATTTTAATCCCCTATTCATTGAATTTAGTGTTTATTATTTTTTTTAATTATCAAGGATATTTTTATACGAATAATGAAATTTATATATAAAATATTTTGTAAATATATATAATAATTTTGAAATATTTTTAGAGAATTATCAAACTACTGAGTTAATAGTTTATCGATATATCCTTTTAAATCTTACTTTTCTGCACAATTACTTTTAGGGTCAGTGGCATGCAACAATCATCTAGTCATACCTTCGACCATAGTAATTAATGGTACCATCGCAATACCTAATATTTTTTTGGCAAAAAATCTTTAGCATCGTCCATTGATGCAGTCCATTGTCCATGCCCACCCATCGCCCCACCTGTAGTGAATGGGCCGGAGCTTACAATGAAAAATGTAATTTTTTCTCTATGCTCCTTTTGTCGGTGGCAACACTATATTTCACGTGGAACAATTATCATTGTCTTTGGCACCTCTGAACAGTGCGGTTTCGTATAGCTCAAAGATTCTTTTGTATTTTTGAGATTTTTATAGCCTGTCTCCTTTGTTTTTCTTTGTGGCGTCTGAATGAGAATGGAAATTGCACAAATTATTATTTTTTTAATTTCTCTCTTGCACAACTCGGCTCTTGAACAACAATGTTTTCTTATTAACGTAAGAAAATTATTTTATATTTGTTCTATTAAAATATTATTATTATTTGTAATTTACCGCAAATCAGTATGGACACATTAATTTATGCGTTTTTTTATTATTGTAATTTAAAACCAACAAATTTATTTTCTTCGATAAAAGAGTTACAAATTGATTTATAGCAATTATTGAAAAAATACATCATTACGGAGGGAAAAGGAAATCGGGATTTAGAGGCGATTTAATTTCGGCTACAATTTACGACGGGTAATAAATAATGTTCACTAAATCAACTCCGCGCCATTGTCGCGAGTTTTTAAAACCATTAAAAAACCTATCAATGACTTCCATTTCAATAACGAAAATCTATCGATTAAAATAAAAACTATTAAATATATAACCATCCCTCTCTAACATCCACAATAATGAATATAACAAATAGATTTATGTGAGCAAAAAAAAAAAAATATTAACACGCGTAACAAATTTCTATAAATAAGCAAATAAATAGCGTTTCTGTAAATGTCCCATTGTTACTAGAGGGTAACGTTGATTTATATAAATATTCATAAATTGTATTTATTATTATGTTTTAAATTGAAATTGATTTATAAAATGGCATGATATTAATATTATGTAATATATATTTATAATTCGTTTCAATATACTTAACGAAACGTATTATATGAGCTTTTAACATATTCCTGCGAAGTTATTATTAGTTATTTATAATGATAAAAAAAAAATCGAAACAGAAAATTTGTTTGTTTAAACGTGTTAATCTTTAAAATAACGGGAGGGATTTGAAAACTTCCTTTTGATTATGTAAGCTAAGTCTTTAAGAAAGACTATGTAGCATTACGCTCTTACTTTTTGTTATTCTTAGAGTAAAAAAAACTTACCGTGTTGTAATAATATAATTTGTAAGACGTACAAAGTTAAAAATCTATTGAAATTAATCTTTATTTTATTATAATAGAGATAATCTCTATGCAATTTGATTAGATAGGATGCGATGCAGTACCGTCTGTCATGTCTGAAAACCATTCGTCGCAAACAAACAAGCTTTTTAAATGCTACCTAACTTGTCTTTTTTATACCGCCATTTGAATATTTCCATCGTTTCGTTAGGTTCGTGTCACGACACGGCACGGGTATCACGTGAGAGATATTTATAAAAGAAAAGCGTATCGATGTAGCGTTATTTCCAATTTAATGATTGCTAATACCAAATAGACGCTATCGGCACGTCAGTCGAGCTTTTATTATCTTTTGACGAATTATTTGTTTGATAGGTACACATTTTTTTTTCTGTTCTTAATTCACGCTTATTCTTATAAGGTAAGCGTGAATCAAACCACGCGAGATATAAATCTAAGATAGAACAGAAAACTTAATATTTCTATGAATAGCGTGCTAAATGCAAATTGCAATGCCACGATAATTTCCAACACTTAAAAAGAACAATAAACCACCCCTTAGCTATAAACAAGTAGCTTCTGAAATGTTTAACCACAAACCTCTAAATAAAGCCGTATCGCTTGCCATAAACATTAAGAAAAAACGTTTGAAAAAACTTCATCAACAAAAGTGTCAAATAAAAAAAAGACCCCGCGATCACATGCAAATGTCACCGCGCAACTGCTCTCATTACAGCACCATAAAACCATAACAGGAGTCATTACTCGCGCAATTAAAAAAAACTTCACCCATACAAACACTGGGCGACTGTGACGAAAACCGCTTACTGTGCACCCACATAGTTTGTTTTCAACAAAAAAACTTATGCAACGGGGGCCTCCGTCTTATATAAAAAACTTCTTACGTATTCACCCCTCGCGAATTTCTATTTTTAATGAACGCTTGTCGGTTTTTTTAATACTTGACGCAGTTGTTTTGACGGATTGCAATCTAGCCACTAATTGCTTTTTCCTCCTCGGGGTGAGCATTTTACCTCGCGAAATTACATTTTATTAATTGAATAATATTAATGATACTTCCTTCGGGCGATCAATCTTTAATGACGTTTTTATTCGTCAGAGGAGTGACGCGTCTCTCCTCTAGAGCACTCGAGTTGTTTTTTTTTTCTAACGACTACACTCCATGTTAATTATATATCTAATGGCTCCCGTGATACACTTCCATTAATAATACGTCGGACGACATCGTCCGCTTCCAAGATTTAATAACTACACAGCCTTTGAGATTAATAGTGCATCTGTGGCGTGCGTTATTATAAAAATATATGTACCGTTACCCCATTACGTAGTATTCCTATTACTAGAGACCTAACTTCACTGCAACTTTCTAATAATAATTAAAGATATTACACGAACAATTTCATTTCTAATCTAACCTAATGTCTAAATATAATAATTGCAAATAGCTAACGCTTATGATTTTAATATAAAGCAGACAGGCGAAACAAATAAGCTCATTATAATGGGATATTTCAATTGAATTATTAAAAAAAATATGACAGCTGCCTCGTAGCAGAGCGCAAAATGTCAAAAAGTTTATCTATGAGCTAACTAAACACACCTCGTTTCAATTCCTAACACACACGCACACATTGTTCTCTGTTATAACTGCGTTTTATTTAACCATTATTATTATCATATTTTTTTCGCGATTTATCAGCGCCGGTATAATTTCTTTTGTTCCGCACACATTGTTTCTTTATGTATTTTTTTAGTGCGGTGTTAGTATCGAATGTGTGTGTGATTTATTCTCCCTTTAAAAACAACACCGTGCAACTTACGATTAGTCGGGTAACATAATATCTAATTACTATGTTCGGGCACGTACGGACATAACTCGCGTGCTTCCTCCATCCAATGTGGTTTATGGAATTGGATCCTCATATTTCGGCAGTTTTCGTTGTTTATTTAAACTTTATCACTATCTTGTTTATTTCTACGTAATTTAATCTCTTTTCTTTTATATTATTTTCAAATATATTTAATCTGTGTATGCAAATTAGACGATGTACCTCTCCCCCAAGACTACAGCTAATGTTTGGTAATTCTAAATTCAATCATCTCAAACAAAGGTCTCTCGCGCATCTAAATGGTTTTTTTTAATCGGATATTATAATTAATGTTCCTTTTGTCGCGTGCTGACGTGCCCCCGCGCGAACAATGGGATTTCTAATAGAAGGAGATATAAATATTTTTTTCTCAGAAACAAGAAGCTACCTGGCGATAAAACACAGACAACAGGATCTTTTGATTTCTATTTAATATATTCATTAGATATATAAAATGTAAAATTCTGCAATTTTTATTTATTTTTCAATAAAATATTGGAGAAGTATTAATTTTACTCTAACTGGACTCCCTAAGTGACATTTCTTTTGAAGGCAACTTCAGTGGAGGTAAATTTTTTATTAAGCAAGCCACGCTACCCTCTGCCCTCAGTCCGAACCCTTCTTATTCTAATAGTTAAAATGTATAATGCGAGCACAGTCAGTGTTTTTTTTACTTGTGGGTATAGAGAAAGCAATAAAAAACTGCATTATATCAACCTACCCTCCCCTCATAATGTGACGCGAGGGTTGGGGTATGTGTGTGAAGTTTTTTTAACACTTTGCAAATGTGTGTATCAGTCTTAGAAAATATCATAGTTTTAAAAAAATATATATTTTTTTAAATATTGTTTAACATTTTATCTGAATATTTGTTTTTGAAATAATATGTATTTCATTTAATTTTTTTTTTTTAGTAAATTAAAAGTTTTCATTAAAAAGTTTTCAACAGATATTTTTTTATAATACTTTTTAATAATAATACCTAATACGGATGCTGTTTTATTATTTTTTTCTCTGAGCAATTAAACGACTGGCCATAATACTATAAATAACGCTTTGTGTCCCATGTATTGATTCATGCTCTTTTTACAGAAGCCATAAAAATAACGACTGTCTCTCAATTATTAAAATCATAAATCGAAAGGGAATATTCTGTATTTGTTTTTTTATCGTTTTAATATTGTTTTTTTTATATTGAAACAGAAATATCCTTTCACTTTTCAACCAACCAACAAACCAACTGACCAAACAATTCAATTCCTGTGCAGTGAAATACAAGAAATCTATATTTCAATACAATTACTTTTTATATAAAATAATGAAACAAGTTTATATAGAAAGCGAGCCATAAAAAATATAATATTAAATTCTAGTAAAACAAATAGACATTAAGTTGGAGCCCGTACCGTATCGCCATTCCACGCCATAAAAATAATCAAATATATTCGTTCCATCTCATTTGGCGGCGTCTTAAACGATTTCTCTCGTCCAGCCTTTATTACCGAAAACATAACTCCTCATTTTCTTTTTTATCCCCTACTCACAGCGCCTCCCGGGTATAAACCTACATAGGGGTTGCTTACTGCATATTTTTATGTATCCTTAAGGATTCTACCTCATCCAAGCAACCCTTAGTATATAATGATGTCGTTTGCGAGTTAAAAACTTGTTAAAAAAGTTTCATACGCTCTCTTGAATGTTCTTCTATCAAATTAAGGAAATTAGGTATACGATTAAAGTTTGTGAATTTACTTCTTATTCAAACGAGATAGAGTCTTATTTTCCTTATGGAGTCTTGATCGCTTATGAACAAAAAAATGTCATAACACATTGTTTCATTTACGCGAAAAACCATATAGTTCTTTATCAGTGGGAGCTCACATATTGTTAGGGGACGGGGTTTTTTCCTCCCGTAATGCGGTTAATTTCCTTTTTCCTTTTTATTTATAGTAATCCCTTTATAAGGTGATTACGGAAATGTGTTTTTGTGGAAGTAAAAGAGCGCAGCGTGGGGCCTTACACGTTGCTCTTGCTTTGCTTTCATGCGGTAAAAAATTATAAACAAACACGGATAAGTAGGAAAAAGGGGCCCTACATGTATGTCATATAGCATAGTGTTACAACAGCTTACATCTTTCTGTTTGTATAGTAAATCAAATTTGAATACATAAATGCGAACAAAATATCGCAGTCACGAGACGTGGCCTTGAACGGCAATGTTACATATATGTATGGTATGCTAGTTAGACTGAAATCGCAAGTCTTTGAAAAAAACCGTTCCGAGGTGTTCCATAGAATAAATAAATAAACATTAACATAATTCTTTTTGTCTTTTTATTATCTTTTGTTTTAGCCATAACTTAATTTTGAATAATTGTAAGAAAATCAAATACTTTACCAAAGTAAGGTTTTCATCAGTTTTTATTATCATCCGCCAACTAATTTTTCTTTGGTGTACATTGAAATACATATCTTTAATATATGTATATGTATTTGTCTATTTATTTTTTATAATTAAGGATATATTATACGGAACGCCTTCATTTCTTTAAGGGTTCCCGTTACATGACATTGAGACTGGCACCGTGACCTATAATGTTTGCAACTATTCATTGAATTTTGAGTGTTATACTCGACACGTCAGTCACTTGGCGAGCGTGTTATGAAGTACCTATAATTAACATATTATTAGAATAAAGATAAAATATACACATATATAATATTATATAGATGTGAACAATCTTAATAATGCATACTTTGAAAGCCGAAACTTATTTGGAAAAATACCCAGCTAGATAAAAATCGAAAGAGATTCTCATTACTTAATACCGTCTTCCCCCTCTGCATATAATTGCATCTTTTTGTCTAAAAAATATTTCGCCTCCAGCTCTGATTTACGCATACAAGGTGTGCAATAATAGAATCCCGGAAAATATAATCAGCAAAATCTTTAACAGGCCAAAGTGTATTTTGACGCTTTGATATTAAGTTTGTTTTGCAAAAATAAGTAAAAAAAGACGCGTATTTACAGAAAAGGAACTGTTTGGGGAGGCTCGCCACTCCGGACCCTCGTTTTTTTGGTAACAATTTTTCCTGCGCCTTCTTAATTATATAGAAATGGTTTGCTTCACGACGCCTTTGATCGCTGCGACGATTTGAGTCAAATTTAAAATCAGCATAAAAGGATCTGCATCTTTTGTTGTTAGATCTAACAAGAATATCGAATTCTAATTGGATTACATTTTAATTCGTTTCAAATAAGACTTTGAAGTATCCATTAATTTAAGTTAACCGTCAACAAATATTTTATAAAATAATATTTGATATAGCGTAATAATTTAATGTATAATTTAATTTAAGTAATTATTGTTGTACAGAGTAACTATACAGTTGCTTAACTGTTTACAATCTTTATCAGAGCTACTAAAGAGATAGTTTTAATGAAATCTGAAAAAGCTTACATCAGATCCGTCTCCAACAATGAACCCACCTTGGGCGGATGTTGCGGTGGTTTTGTTTAGTTCGTTATTAAAACATACCAACTCCCCTTCTAAGAAAGTTGACTCATAATAAAGGCCGTCATATTTTTTTCCTTTTAAAACTTTTTGATTAGATAAAATAATGGGGAGGTAGGGGTGGCTCGGAGGGAGCTCGCGGCGATGCTCCAATATTGGCTATTCTAATTGTTGTTTTCTTTAAGCTTATTATTTATTTTTATTTAATTTTTTTTTTCATATTTTCTTGCTCATTTTCATTTTTCATCACAATTTTAGTATAGGTAAATCCTTTTAAAGTTACGTTCATGTTATCCTTTCTAATTAATCCCGTTTGAAGTATAAAAATCAATACAACACAACCCTCGTAAAAACCTCTCGTCGATTAAAATTGAGAATATCGACCCTTGAGTTTGACATGCTTTTAAGTCACTGTGCTGCTGTCATTTGCAAACTTATTTGTGTCGATTGCCTTATTTATTTAAAAAATTAGTTACACCTTTATAAGAAAATAAACCTAAATAAAAAATAAAATAATCACTGTAGCTTTTTATTAAATTAAGCAATCGTAAAACAAAAAAATATATATACAAAATTTAAGTAAGTCTGATAAAGTAAATAGTATTTCAATAAACGATTCATCAAACTATTTTGGTTAAACTAAGTTATTGTTACAATGATATGCCATTCAAACAAAATCCATTAGAAAACAGCATTTTTCACACAAATATAATAACTCTCCAAAATATAAAATGTCACGGGAACATCGCCATTAGGGCTGTCCCCTTTTTTTCAATTTAAGCCATTTGACAAGGCTGGCGTCGTTCGCAGTGGCCTTTCCGATGGTGTACAATAAAAGTTTTCAATAAGATTGGTTACACTACACTAAGCAGCGCAATCAATCAAAATTGTGACGCTCCATCGACTCCGGCGCACGACTAGGTATATGATTTTTATTATTGATTTGTAATTACAGAGTTTTTATATAATAAAATTATATTCATAAGCTTTTTATTAAATACAGGAGGCAAAATATGAGTATTAAGATGACGTATAAAAAAATCACAAAAACTTAAATATAATTCAAAATAAAAATACAAAACTGTATATAACATAAATAATTAATTGTCTAGAATAGTCTTAACAAATTAAATGTCATGTTTAACATCTATTAACAGTATCTCAAGAAGCGAAGCGTGAAATGATCATAAAAAGTCGTTTACACGATCCATGTAATAGATAATATCGTAATAACACACACATACACACACAGGTAAGCTAATCTGATTTAATTAAAGAGCTTCATTATATTGTTTCTTTTATACATTAAATTTCATTGCCGGATTTACCAGTTAATACTAGCTCTGTCCGAGTTTCACCAGCCTATTTTAGCCTATCTTACTATTCCATATAGACTTATGAACCTACCTAACATCATCAGAAAGAATTGTTCAAATCCATCCCTTAGTTTCGAAGATTAGTGTAAACAAACAACTTTTATAAAATTAGTATATATATCAATTTCAAAAAAATATATATTAAACACTATCATATTTTTAATCATTTATAATATAGATCTAACTATTAAACTTAAACAGTGAAGTTAAATATTTCTATCTTATAGTGGTATAACCTGATTCCAATGATAAAAAATTTAAATATTTATCAAAAAAAGAAACTAATAATATATACTAAAATTATTCTAAACCATAATATAATATCAAATTTTATAAATCTGTTCATTTTAAATTTAATTCAAAATATTGTCTCTACCAAAAATAAGAAATGAAATTTTTCCACTTCTAACATTGTAACAGTCTCATGTTTAACCAGAAGCCTTATTAGTACTAATGCCATTCGAAGACTATAATTTTGGTCTGTGGAAACAAGGAATTAGTGAATTATAAATGCATGAGACCCGCCTACGCGTGTTCCCGAACATTTCTTCATTTGACTTTCAAAAGAGCGTTCTGATACTTTTTTATTGTTCTTTTTTTAATTCCAAATATAATTATAGTTCACAATATAACATTTAGGATATATCTATTTATGATAAATAAAATATATACTTTGTAATTTTGATGTTATATTGTGTTACGTTAATTTTTTTAGTTAACATTTTTTTCCATTCTAAAATATTTATATTTCACTTCTACCAACATAACAAAATAATTTGCAAGGAGGTCTTATTACGAAAACACTTCTTGTAATAAACGCTAAGCGTTTAAAGCCTTAATTGCCATCACTGACCTGCCTCGACTTTCCCATGATTTTCCCTCCCTCCTTGTTAATTGTAAAGCCCTAACGAAGCCTCGGTTAACCCTGCCAACACCGACATGCAAATTAACCCTTTTCCGCCAACTGTTTACAAAGCTTTATTGAATTAAAGCGAACCACAACCTCGACTTAATAAAGCAAGGGTTGGATGATATCTTGTTTGTAAGGAGATTCCACGTTTTAATTAATGACTTAACCCTTTGGCGCTCTGTCGTTAGCTGATTTTGGTTTAATTATGAAGGGTAACAGGTCATGGTGTAAATCGGTGATTATTAATATCCGTTTATTTCTTTCAAATATCTCTATGTTTTGGTTCATCTTTTATTCATGAAGTTGTTAATTAAAATTAGCGTGTAGCTAGAAAAAGATCAAATATTTTTTTGGAAAATTCTCCGACGACATTCTAAATAATCAGATTCGTAATAAAGAAAATGTTTAACTTCTCAACAATTTCAAAAGCATAAAATCATAACATCAAATTAAAACGCCAAAGAAAATGAAATAAGAAAGTAAAAAAACAAAGCGTCCCCTCAAGCGTTTGGAAAATCTCTTACATTCAAAGTCAAGGAAAACCACCGCTAAATGAGCAAGTGTCCGCCCCAACTCAGCTAATTGCTTAATCGTCTACGTAGGCGGGCTTTAATTGCCCACTGACCGGCCACTTAAATCCGACAATTCACGACAATCTCCGACAATTTCCGACAACTTCCGACAAGTTTAAGCGTCCGTAATTACAAGGCGAGATGTTTAATTACGCTCCGTCGCTCGGACGGCGAATTAATTAGGATTTTAAAGTTAGTAATGGGAGGGTTAGAAGTGGTTTTAGAAAAGAGGAAAATAACAGATTTTATTTATAATAAAGTTTTGAATTATAAATTTATGTTAATGTAAGCTACTGTTACATAGTATTTAGGGTTAATGTATTAACTACATAATATCCAAATCATATGTTATTTTTAGACTATTTACCATGTGTGTATGTCGCACACATATGAAATATTTGTTTTTTATTATTTTTTTTACTTTAACAACGATAAACAGTAGCGAAAAAAGTTCAATTTAATGGTTACCTACACAAGATCGATTTTTTTTTAATACAATAAAACATTTACTTTATTTTTTTTTTTATTTTAATCACACAAATAAGAGGGAAACGCTAACAAGTCTCAGTTACAAATTACATAGACAATTTTCAGTCCGGACGCTGAGCGGATTTAAGGAGATGAGAAAAAATCTAATTACACCCACACTTTCCTTAGCTGCTCTTTAATTGAGAACTTTTCACTCCTCCACTTCTGTTCTCACTCCCCCAACCCAACTCCGGCGTCGTTTACATTTTTTCAACATTTTTTAATTCCGTTCCAGGTTTTAATTTTCTTTGCAAAGACAATCTTTCTTTTTCTGCGGCACGTCTTTTGTATCCGTTCGCTTTAAGATATTTCTCACCGCTATTATACGGGTGGTAATGAGATTTTCTTTCATTATGTTTAATCTCCCGATTAATTCAAATGTAAATCTCACCTCGCTTTTATAGCCAGATCGTTACCGTGGCGAAACAGGCATTACAGGCCCATGGATTTTGTCGCTTTTAAAAATAATTAAGAATCGTGACCATTAGCAACATTATTGTAAATGTTAGACACGCGCCAGGGGAGGGATTAGGCGTTCAATAATTTGAGCAAATTCAAAACGCCGGACTGCCCTGAGATAGGTGCGTAGAGACGTGTTCGGAACGCCAATGGCTAGTCCAGGAGTCGCAAATTGAAAACACCTCGGGCAAAGCTGTAAACACGTCACGTGATTTAGGTTTTAATCAAGTAGGGACGCACCGCCCTGCCGTAATTGTGACAAATCCTCTGTTTGTCCGAAAGAACTTTTAACTCCGCAGCGGAAAGAAACCGTAAAGGCTCTTCGCACGTGCTCGAAGAGGGAGAGTTTTTTGTCGACACATGTGTTCTCTTCGCTGTCCTTCCGGGTTTGATAAATTTTTAATATTTTTTTTCAGTTCATGTAATCTTTTTCAATTTAACATTCATATAACTATTCAATTTTGTCATACCAAAATAGGCAATATAATATGTTATATTTGGATTTAAAAATAAATGACCGATTAGTACTAATTTAAGGCATTTGTTAGTTAAACGTTCATGTCGCCCGCGCTACACCTACATAACTCATTAGTGAATTAGCAAGACTCGCAATTGTTGTAATAAACTCAAAGATAGCAAACTTCACAGATGTGTCAGACTTATCAAAGAAACATGAAAATACTGATGTATAAACTACTTCTGAGAAGTTCAAATTCATTTTAATATTTTATTTATATTCTTGTAATTTAAATTATAATTACATTTTTTCGTCAAACGTATGTGTTGGATAGTTGACGCTTCTATACAAATTAGTAGTATTTGCCTCGTAAGTGTAATCTGTCGCAATTATCGCGTGGCGCATATCCCGATTAGACGGCGCGACGGCAATTAGGTCGGCGGACATACGCGTTAACCTGCAATGAGGATACGCCTAAACACTCGCTCATTGAGTCTAAAGACCGCGCTTCTATCACAGTTCCCGCTAATAACATCAACGGTCTTACTAAAATCTGACCTCCCGTCTAAATCGCATCGTTCTTCATAAATTCACCTTCATAACCAACCCTCCGTGAGTTCAAAGAGTACGGGGCAATGTCCAAATTATAAATTCGCATTAGAACGGACGCGCACGGTTCGTTTACCATTTCATTTTGGTTCAATATCGCCTCTACTTTGTTCCACACACACCCCCGCCACCCACCCCGCCTTAAGACGCCGGGAAATATCTGCGTTTTAAGCTATATTTCTTTCATCCCTCATTTTTGCAGTTCGTAGCAATCTGAAATCCAACACGTCCCCCGGAGGGTCCCCTCCTTCGGGTGGTTCCCCCCGTATTCTTGTACCCGGATAAAAAAGCGATATCTATTTATAAAATGTACGCAAGCGTGTATGTAACGCGTATGAACAAGGATTAGCGTATGTGTGTGCATATATGTGTGCGTGTCCCGCTCATTTGCAAACCGTCTCCTGAGATAACGTCCTCCAGTCGGTTATCCCGCTCTCGGTTATTGCCTCCTTTCTTACATGATTGCCATGTATATAAAGACTTTTAGCCATTCTAGTCATGTAAATTAGGGTTATAAAAAAAATCTTAATATTTATTATATTTTCATGATTTAAATTGTTGACCACAGTCGTTGTAATCAAATTACATAAAAATACCTATAGTTGTTTCATTAATAAACTAAGGTTTTAACTGAAATTCACATTGAAACATTTGAAAGAACAAACTCAAAGAAACTTTAAAATATAAAACATGTAAGGTTAAATATTTTAAAAACTTAAAATAATCACTGAAACAACATACAATACATTCAAGAGTACTTTCTAAGAGCAGCTATGCTAAATAACTAAGTGGGGGAGGCTGTGTGGGGAGCGGTGATGGCGAGTGGCGGCAACAGCGTCGCCGCGCTCACGTATGAACGTAATTATAAAAATTGAACGCAACTTGAAGCTCCTTGGTACTCTCCCTCGCTCCCGCGGCGTCGTGCATTTTTTCGTACATATTAAACTCCCCGCTCTCCCCAGCCCGCGTCGTTTCGCCCGTGACTCCTCTTTTTAATCGATTTTCCCGACACAAGGGGTGAGCGCTCTGGGGTGAATGTAATTTTTTATGCGTTTTTTCCATCGAAGGAAACCGTCGCCGGAGGTGCCATTACGCTACGGCTTGTTGAGAATATTTTAATTATAAGGCATTAATGCGTTTTATGATAGCACTCCCGCCCGCGTTTATAAATGATCGAGAGCTGAACTAATTAAATATTTGAATGCGGTGAGATTTCCGCGGGGAGTTGGAAGGAAGTTGAGATAATGGACGTTTCAGGCACTCGCGCCGCCTGATGGATATAAAATTCGATCAAATTATCGCTTAATGTTAGGTCAAATTACTATGGGGAATGAACTTGGTATCATCAGTATTGCGTTGCGTTGCGTAATATTACTCATCTGTAATATTTGATAAATTATTTTAATTCCATATTTTAAATATATTATATTTTTTAACTTGCAAATAATGGATACTAAATCAATAGAGAAAGAGAAGACTAATAAAATTCTACCAAATAGAAATCGTTATCTAAACCAAGTCTCTTTTGCACTCTGAAAAACTAATCTATAGCTGACCCTCCCCTTGATTGATGACTGTCCACGAACTACGATTGTATGTTTACATCGGATTTGATTTGAAATAATATGAGATTACTTCAATCAATTATTTTTTTGTCCACTCAGAAGTTTGATATCAATTGACTTGATTGACAATAGCATTTATACATAAACTAGGAGCGCCAAACAGACTTCAATCCTGTCTCGTTGCGCTAGCAAAATCGTCGACGCATTTTTTTTTTCAAGCTAAATTTTCGTTTTTTTTAAACTACCACTAGACTAATGTATATCAGTGTGCAAAATTTTGAAATTTTTGGATATACCATTTTTGATTGATGCTTGCACAAAGGATGCAGAAAAATCTCTCATAGACAGCTTCGCACAATCAATCTTTTTTGGTCAAAAACCTTCTTTACTAAGAAACTCTATAACCTGTACAATTATTTTACTACATAGTGATATAAACTCTAACAAAGTCACCTCGTATAAGCAGAATGACTGTTAATTCTATTACTGACGTAAAGCGGATTCTAGCATTTGCGCGTGGTACCGTGAGCTAGGAAAACGGCCGGCACCTAGGGTTTCAATTTTCACCCTTGCTTGCACACGGCTTATGTAAGGTTATACTGTAAGAAAGTCTGTGATTTTTACTATCTTTAAACGTATTTTACACCTACAGTAATTTATTTGTAATGCTATACAAAGTGTCCATTTCTCAACCCTCAGACACAACACAACTTACGTCTATGGAATAACATTAAACTTGAGTATCCTTTATAAAAATAACTAAAAATGTTTACTCCCTGCTTCAATTTATCTAAAAATAAAAATATTTCATTAAAGTTTTAGCCAGACTAGACTTGTAACAACAAAGTCTAAACTGCATCAAAGCCAATACAACAAAACTCTGCTAATATACTCATATATATTTATATTGTATATATTGAGTTAGTGTCTATTTTTCCAGTCTGCGTGCGTAGAACTAGAGTAATGGTATTAGCTGTTAATGTAAGTAGCATTAACATACTATCCGCAAACAGTGTAATTATTTCCCGTACTAGTGTAATACAATTTACTACTTCTATATTATTATGTTGTTTTTTTTTTCTATTTATCTGTAAATTGCATTAATGGTTTAAGTTCAATGCTTGCATTAGTATAAATGGAAAAGCACATCAAGAACCAATCTAATTATCAGCTAATGTCAATTATTTTATATTCATATTATTTGGAAAGTACAACTGCTTTATGTGATACCCAAAGTTTCAAAATTATTTATTATATAGTACTTTTAAACCAATCAAGAATTCCAGATCTTGTAAGCATTTTGTACTCCCAAGCATTGCAGATAAAGTATCTCCACGAACTAAACCCTTTTATAGTTACTTTTCTCTAATTGCTTTGACTTGAGACACTGATGAGACAGTGGGTTCTTCTATCTGAGAACTATCGACTTTTCTTTGTATATTTTCCAAAATACACCTTGTTCAAATACAATAAGACTCATTTTAGTCTTGCCATCCTGATTTGTTAAAGCAGTTACTGACCAGTCGATAATACTTAGAAAGATTGATTTGATGATAACAATGTATAATATAGAGAACGGTTTAAATTTCTGACAAATCCTACATATTATACACTTTCTAAGAAGAAATCATAGTATTTTTAGATTTGTAGAAACAAAGATATTGACGGTATCGTATAAAAAAATAAAAAGTGCTGTGAAGGCTGTCAATGAAATTGTATCGGTTTGTATCAATAAAAGAATACACAAGGGGACAGAAAACTTGGCAACACTTCTGACCCTGTCAGGTCACCGTAGATTCCCACATGTTCCACTTTAATTACCATCCATCAAGCTGACGGAAGCAGTATCTGTTCCATCTCGAATATAAGCTACCGAATACGGCTGAGACGTAATTGATGTCACTAATATAAGCTTCGTATAGAATTTAGACAGTGATATGTTGCAAAATAATTAAAACAATATATTATATTTAATATAATTAGGTTAGTTATTGATATTTTTTATTATAATACCTAAAAATATTATTGTCAGAAAAATAGACGAACTAAGACGTTTTTGTGATTAAAATATTCAAATATAAAACCGATTAACACCAGACTTGCTTATTGTAATCCATTCCAAGAAAATGGTATGAATGGTCAGCCTTTAGAATCGAACGAGCGCATAATGCGTAGTCGTCTTTGGTCCAATAATAGCATCCTTAATGAGATGTAAATGAGCGAAGAAGTAGCCGACTCCGCCGCGTTATAATAACGCGTAACGACCTACAAGTCCGGATTAAGAAGCCCTTTGACTTAAACCTAGGCATCGAGTGAAATCGCCAACCTGTATTTAACACCAGTATTTTAATGTCAACTCTATAGCTATTAACTTAGAACTTATTTTTCATTACTCAATGCTAATTATTAAGTACTATGTGCGGCGGTGTTAGCAGCACAATAGTGTGGATATTTTGAAACTAATTGGCAGAGAGGGTTGCGAATTAACGTCACGGCCGCCGCGCTGTGGTAACCGGCTTTGTGCTCAAGCTTGATATATAGTTTAAGTACTTTACTTTCAATTATACTGAATAATATTGATTCCACGAAAGTCCCTTGACCTTATCTTGAATTATTAACTTTTATATCTAGTTAAGTTCAATCACTCACGTTCACTATCCACTCGAACAAGTACTTAATGCAAATCCTCCCACATAATGACACATACATCAAAAACCATCAATATATAAACCCATCCCTGTTAAAGTTTATTTAACCTTTTGGACATGTCGGATTCATTACTGTGGACATTGTTAAGCGTAATGTTCGAACAATCTCAATAGGTAAGGTCTCATTACTACAAACACGATCGTTCAATCAAGCGAGCGATTGTTAAGAGAGATCGAAAGCTACGCTCCGTTTCGGACAACATTATTCAAATAGATTCCTGCATGCTATTAAACTGAACGGAATGAAGTAGGAACCTACTTGAATAAGTAATGTTAAATATATATTTAAACTTAAATTGTTCTTTATAATGATATGTTGATTTTCATTTAAATGTTTTATCATTAAATTATTAAAGATTTTTGTGATTTATGTATTTTTTTATTATTTGATTATACAAATTAAAATAAGTTTATTATAAAATTCTACATAAAGAATGTGTACTTTAAACAAACTCTACTCTAGCTGATTAGGGCAGCCTAGTGATTATGCGGGATGCAGCCAATGTATTATGCATTCGTGAATATAAGACGCATAAACCAGAGTCCGAATCAATTATAGAGGCGGGTTGGGCTCGTTAGAAACGCATCACGCATCTTCAATCGGATGCTGTGAGGGAAACAGCGTTTATTTGGTGTTAAGCTTCAGAAAACAATGGGACACCCAAATTAGGAGTTCGTAGTTGGAAGTTAGCTGATTGATGCCTCTTTGTATTATCAATTCCACTCTTTGATACATGCCAATGTGTTTGCGATGATAATTTAAGTATTTTACGATACAGGCTCTGACTTACAAGTGTATGATTGTGCGTAATGAGAGAGTTCGATATAATAAAACATATAATGGCAGTGTGATATTGACTTTTATTCTTATAGTTTATTACTCAACAAAAGTTATTTTTAGTAGGACGGGAAAACCTACTTTTTTTTAGGAAATGACCTTTTAGTGCTACAAACTTTCTTTATATAGACACTAGATATCATAAAAATAATTATAAGTTTAAACAAGAAACTGTTACAAATTTTATTTTTTTGACACTCTTATTAATAAATCAACCTTTGTATGTAATTTTAATAATTATTTCTTTTGTTTAAGGTATAAATCCAAACGCAATGCAGAAGCAACCACAACCTCAAGGACTTATAGTTGAGACAGGGAATGGTGCAAGCGTCCTTCAACTACCCGCAACTACCCTAGAACAGATCCGACACATCGCGGCAGATCCTGGCGCGTCAACTCTTCGCTTGCCACCGCCTGCTAATGAACTTCCAGCAGGAGCAAGAGAATTAGACTTTGACCTGTGCTATGTTTGCAAGCACTGCAAAGTAGCTTTTCCAACAGCCGCTCCTCTTCATAATCATCAAGCGCGATCCTGCTACCTGGGCCGTGAGGCAACGCGTGGTTTAATACGGGTAGTACAACCAGCACTAGAATGCCGAACCTGCCCAGGTGAAAGGTTTCGCACTGCAGCAGAATTCCGCAGACATGTCGACACTGAAATTCATATGCATAACATTGCACCACAGCAACCGGCAGTTTTATCGGAACCTCTTAGCCACGAGATGGAGGATGTGGTCAACCAAATAACTCTACTAGCAGCGCGCGCCGCGCAGGACGCCACCTCTTCCAAGGATCCAAACGTCAACTTCTGCGTGCCCGGACCACGATTCCCACAGCCCGGCGAGCTTCCACTCGCCAGTGCCGGCCATTAATCCTAACTAAGAAATGTATAGTTACTACTACTAGAGCCCCTCGCTCTCTTCGTTGTTCAACAACGCAACAGTTCACTATTAGCTCTTAATGCTTCTTTTCGTTAATGAATGTTGTTGCAGAAGCAGCACTTTCTTAGTTATACGTTTAAAGCTTGTAGTTGTTAAGTGTAGGTTAATAGGGAGCCGGCCCTCGCTGTAAGTTTTTGTACGTAACACAATGAAGGCAGCTGCGTCGGCCCGCTCCCGCACCGCCCTCGCGCACTGGGACGCGTCGGCGGCGCCCGCTCGGCCGCGCCACGCCGCCGCACTTCATATCATACGTTAGACAGGTTTTATTATATACGTTTATCGTTGCGGCCGTGCGGGGCTCGCGGCTGAGCCGGCTAGCTCGTTCTTTACCATCGTCTCCCAGGTAAACAAGTTCCTATCTTTATGGCATATAATATTATCGATATTGATAATTACGATTTAATTATTGTTTAAAGCTATGTAATACATACATATAATCGTTCTAATTTTAGGCATAGATACGTTCTGATAAGAAGTTCCTGATGCATCGTAAATGTATGAAGATATATATACGTATATGATTTTTTAAAAGTGAAGCGAAGTTAGGTACGTATGTTAGGCAGTAGTGCGGTCGTCCTCTCGCGCGGGTTTTTACGCTCATAAAAAATGTGTCCCCACAAAATAGAATCAAACGCGACCCTCCGTGTAAGCCGTGTGACGTAACTTTCGACGAAAGTGACGATGGTTACTCGGGTATCCAGAATGCACTGTACAGATGTACTACGGATCGGACGTGGGAGTGCGCGAGCGCTCGCACACTCGAGAGCCGCCCGTGGAGACGCGACGACACCGCGTAGGCTTATTGGTAACGGTTAATTATAATAATTATTATCGTAGCAAACTTTTCCAAAACGAACGAACTCGAAACTCGGGCTGCGCGCCAGCGCCCAGCCTACCTCGCAAACAAGTGAGTTTATTTTGGAACTAAGTGTGATTCTTGAATTTTTATTGATATTGTAATGATTATTAGTAGTGGCGTAAGTGAGTGAAAGGCATGGAGGTACATGCCACGGCAGCGCGGCGTGCGCTCGTCGCCCTGCGTCTGTCCCTCTCGCATGTATATTCGTCTCTTTACCGTGTGCGTGAAGTCCCTTATATTTTCGATGCCACAGATCACGTTATTAAATATATTTTACATATTTACATTTTATCTAGCGGAGTGTAATAGAATATTTTATCTACGAGCGAATCCTACTACAACATTGAGTTTGTTTTTTTGATAAAGTGCAATGTTTTATTCCGCCGGTCGACGGCGGTCCTTGTTATGTCCTATGGGGCGATGCTTGCGCGCGATGCGTCTCCCTCCGATCGCTTTTTAATTCTCCAGACATATTTGCCACAGCCATCACAATTACATTTTTATACAAAGTTACAATTTGTTATAAATCAAAATAACATTTGTAAACAAAACAAGTCGTACCGTATCTACTGTAAAGCATAATATTAACATTTATACATAGTATACGGAGATAATCGCATTTACAAGGACAAGGCGTCAGTCTCGACGCAATGCGCGCACGCATGTTTCCGAGACGACGCAACGCGACGGCGCGCGTATATACTACATGATTATTTTGTTTACTGCGTTACTAAGATTGTCTAATATTTATTAAGAGTACCCTAGTCTTTGTTGAGGCGTTCGCAACACTCCAACGCGTATTAGTGTAACGTACGGTAGTAACTGTGAAGATTTATTTTATCGGTTTGTAATCGGGAGTATATTGTAAGTTTGAGTTAGCGTAGGTGAACAAGTCGGTAGTGCGATGTTGTGTCTCCGCGGACGACAGCCCGCGGAATGAATCATGGTTCCTATGTATATTTCAATATTATCGCATCTAGAGTTTCACTATACTTTCCGAATACAAATTTTAATATTTAAGATTAATTCGGATTAGTCTGTTGTATCTGCTACTAGGTGAGGCCACGGCCACGTTGTTTATTTAGTTATACAGGCTGTTTTTATTTGTTTCTATATTTTTGTAAGGAGTATTCATCACTTTTATATTAGTATCTATTGAAATTTTGTTATTGTGAAATTATTTATGTATCTCGACCTCACCCTTTAGGTGTAAATGGTTACAAATATAAGTTTACGATTGTAAAAGGTAGCACTCGCGTCTATCATAGTTCCTATACTGTATCGTAATACTAAATTATTTTAAAATTCTTTCATAGTGAAATATACCGTTCCTAATATTGTAATCTGTAACAAAAATTTATGTAAACTGAAATAGACCTTGTATTATAATACATTGTATGTGTTTATTGGATTCATTATAATTTATATTGTAAGAAGTGTCAATTTCAATGAGTATGGTTTGTTCATCGAGTAGTACGTGAGCGCGTAGGCTGCTACGCTCGTGCTACGCGCCTACGACGCAAGCCACCCGTAGCCCACAACAGATTACGAATACAATTGTCAAGTGTAAATGGTAAAAATAAACTCAAAGTTAGTTTATCAGAAACTGGAGTTTTATTTTGATGTTACCTACCTTTTATACTACCTACCTACCTACTTAAATATACTCGTATTAGGGTAGTTTTTTAGCCCTAACCCCTTAATTAACATCTTTTGAATATTATTCACCTAAGAATAATTAAACTTGTTGATAAAAAAAAAAATGAAAACTTATATAAAATGATCAATCATAGTAATAAAATTTAATAACTGAAATAAATGTTATTAATTATTATAATAATAATAATCTCAACTTTTTTTATCTTAATTTATTATTTAGTAAAAAATAATTATTTTTAGATATCCTGACCAAAAGCGTTTTTCCATTCCTATTGAATAACCCACGTGCAATAGATTTTGAATATTTATTACTCAACGTTAACCGAAAAAATATATATTTTTTTCATATAAATAAATATTTTCAAAAATTTTTTTTGATACTAATTTAAAATACAAAAGACTATTGACTGATAACAAATTTAAAAGAGATTTTGTCAGAAATAACATAGCACCAATAAAAACGTACAAAAGTTTAACCATTAATAAATATATATATACAGTTAATGCCGTCTAACGATAGTATAGGGTTTAGTTTAAAAAGTCTAAAAAGGCACCTATTATTTATAATTTCTCAAGAGGGTTACCTTCGTTCATTCCTTTATATTCATTATTTTAACACTTAAAACTATTTACGTTTAGTTATCTAAATTTAAATAACCCTTTTTTTTTTTTTTTTTTTTTTTTTTTTCCGTTGGAAAAACCCGTAAAAAACCCTAACAAGTTCTCGCTAGTATATTATTATTGAACAATTGGTCGAGATATGGGTGGCTCCTCGATACTCAGTCATTGTGAACTGTGCTTAGAATTTGTATAATCAATTATTGTCAGACAATTTTACTCTCTTTTTAATAGCCTATTATATCGATTATTAAGAAAAGAAAAATGGACTTTTATTAAAAAACAATTAATTATTAAAAATTAAAATGATTAAATCATGAACAAAACTCCGACAGTTTTCCAAATATTGAAATGTCTAATATGTCTATTACGAACCATATTAGCACATATCGATATACTTTTATTTATATGATTGACGGAAAAGCTGACTGTAATTTTGTCTTTGGACTTCTTTTACGTATGATATAGAAATAATACTATACATGTACAAACTTCAATTAGTCGGTTTAAAATATTTTAACATCATTTTAAGGTCACAATTGAATCATATTAATATTAGAGCTTATATTCTTTTGTTATCTACTATTTTGTTAATATATTTTGAAGTAAATGAAATATGAAGTTAAGGAATAATTGATAATTATTATTCTTTTCCACGGAATTACTTACGCCAAGAACCAAGCAAGCTCTTCAAACAAAGATTTAATTTAACTTTTTTTTTTATTTATTATATATTTATATATTTTTATAAAAAAAATATATAAAAACATTTCCCTAATAATGAAGAGGTGTTGCAAAAAAACATAAAAAATGTCCTGATAATATTAATTTTTAAAAGCTTCTGTATAAAATTAATTGTAGAATAAATTAATTGTACTAAAATTATAAATTTATAAATAAAAACAATTATTATAATTGAGATTATTTGGTTTATCATTCAAAATATATATTTATGGAAAAATATATATTTCATAGTACACGCACAATCTAAAACAACTTTAACTAAATAATAAAAACATTAAGTCATTATTCACATAATCAATATAAAATATGCCTGTACGTTTGTACTTGCAAATACAAACTGAAAGTAGTTTTCACAGATACATGTGTGATAAAAATATTAAAATAATATTCCCAAAGACGAGATTCGATAAGACAATAAAGCTTCTTACTACTTTGCAAAAATCTCAAAAACTTAAAAAAAAAACTTGTTTCATAGACAACTTTTTTTTGTTTTTTTCCCGTTGGAAAAACCCGTTACGGGTACCCCGTCGGCCCATGGGGGTGACGGCCGGGGGTGATGTGGGACTACCCGGCAGCATAGAGGATGCTGCCATTTTTAAGGCTACCCACTAAAAAACCAACGGTTGTCTTCTGCGCCGTAATGAGACGTCACGGGATCGCGTTAGCACATACCACGACGCCCCGGCCACTTAACCAACTAGTTAAGTAATAATAATTCGACATCAGTGTGACATCAACCAAACAAATAGCTTAATTCGAGGTTTGACAGATAATCATTATTATATATTAATAATCTGAAAAACTGATTAGAATTTTCTGAATTGTATAAATGGAATCTATATACAGATTAAAATAATATAACTAATAATGCAGAACCATACATATTACTATGTACCATTTTCACGAGTATTACACATTAGATTAAAACTTTTTTTACAAATTTAGCTCGCGTTTATTATTTAAGAGTGAGTTGTTAGGCGAGATGTACTCGTAGGTGTCTGTTGTGTGATGTAAGACAGACACGCTTGCTGCAAAATATTCTAAATAACGAGTTAATTAAAAATGTTATAATAAACGTGCGTTCAAACCGTTAAATAGTTTTACTTATACATAATATCTTGTTTAAAAGAAAGGTGAATATTCTATTTCTCTCTTTAACTTTATATGTAAGTTCAGGAGAAGTAATCTATTTGTTTAATAAAGACTTTTTATGGATTCCGCAATGGTTATAAATCTTCATTAATATTGCTTTATTTATTTATTTATAATTGATTATTTATTTTGCTTTAGATAACACTAGAATTACGTCGGTCACAACCGGAGGATCCAAAAAAATACAAATTTATTAACTTAAAATTTAATACTTATACTTAATTAACAAACTACTTGATCCTTGCTCAAAGTTGGAGACAAGAATGAATAAAATGAATTTATAATTAAAGGAATACAGAAAGTGTAACAAACAAGGGTTTCAGATTTACATTCTGGGATTTTAACATGATACAATGCACCTGTGCTTAATCAGCGTTTTCATGGTTCCTGAGAATATAGTAAATGCTAATTTAACAATTTTATTATTAATAAGTGTATAAGAAATATCTAATAAATGATCACATAGTGTATGGGAATATAACACTAGATACTTAATAAAAAATTTACTCAGAAACTTTATAATAATTTACAGATAAGAAAACTAATATTAACGTGATATTTAGTCTCAACTATAATCAATATTGAATAACCCGCAAAGTTTGTCAGCTTTTTATTTGATAGACAAATATTTACATAGCACTTTTGACTACAAAATCAACCTTCAAAGGATAAAATTACAATCAAGTTTAAATCTATCCATTCGTTAAATAACGTCAACATAAAACTCTTTCGAACGTTCTCTAATCAGGAGGTGTTTGAACAAAAAGTATAAATCTTCTCGTCTTCTCACACTTCAGACAAGATCGTTAAGACCTTTATTGAGCTGGATAGTCAAATTTTCATTTTCACTTATTTTTTCGTTTTTTTTTTCGTTAAGAATAAAAACAAGACCATTTTTTAATAATATTTTGTTGTTGTTAAGCATCTTATTTACCAAAACCTACAAATTTTCTAAAATTATGAAAATCGACAAAGACATTTTTGTCGTTCGTTTGCGATTCACCCTTTCGATTGAAGGAACTGTCGCACGGCCGGATGCAAAGGGGATCTTACTAAGTTATTGATTATATCGGAATAAGTCGCGGGGGCACCCCATCCCCCAGGGTTTAGAATATCGGCATTATTTTACATACATGAGACATACTCGCGGAGAAGATTTACGGAAGTGTGGACGTGGTATTGTTGTTTATTTCCAATGCAGCATTTGAATATATATCAAGAATAATAGTCTATGAAAACCAGGAATATTTGCAGAATTATGTCTCTTTATACTTATGTATTGTATAAATATTTAGAATATATAATTTTTATTTTCGCTACACTACCCGATTAAATAAACATTATGCCCATTTTTCGATAAAACACATATATTTTAGTTGTATAAGTAGCTAAGAATACCTAATATGTTAATGCAAATCTCGATAAGGACATATGTGGGGGAGGTGGTACAACCCTTCAGGCATTCACGCCGAGTCCTTAACGCGCGTTAAAAAAGAAAAGTGATGGTATAGGGCGGTTCCAAGATTTATTGTGTACCTACATAGAACATCTCATACACATTTCTGAGAGGGAAGATTATTCAAGTTAAAATGATGGTTACGTTTACTCAGTAACAAATTATTTTAAAGTTTTTTTATGTTAGTAAAGTTTTTGGCGAGTTACCTCATGCAGTCCCAGTCTAATGCAGAAAGTCCCAAACCGCGCACCGAACCGATAACTCCCGTTATAACGATGGGGAGAGAATTTTAATGTGCCAACATTTTGGCGCAATGCTCAAATTTTACGACCGAAGAGTCATTATGAGGGAAATTATTGGGGCTCTGATTGCTTTAGCTGTGATAAAAATTCTCAAGTCGGCAATAAGGTGGAACTAATTCCTAGTAATGGTATTTTTTCATAGCACACCTAAATGTTTATTAATGAGATGTAATATTTGTATGTAAACTTTCGTGATCCATGTTTACTATTAAATATAATTATCCGGCTGTACTCAAGTAAGTACTAACGGAATTTGTCGGACTAGTTCATGCCGCGATTCCGCCATGATCAGAGTACATGAATAAGAACCCCGAATAGGTTCGAAATTAGTCGAGAAAATTCAGATAGTAATAACGTGAATACAGCCGGATAAGTATATTTAATAGTAATGAGATGTAATCGAAATCACTTATAAATCTTTTTTAAAAATATACAAAACATTTATTTTTATTTGTTAATATTATTCATCATTTCAATTGCATTTAAAAACATAAATTTTATAAAAAAAGTAACCTATATCGGTGAATAAAATAAACGAGGTTGTTTTATCTCTACAGTAGTCAGGTATAAACGAAGCTCAGAATCTTGGTATTATCAGAGCCAAGTTTATAAAAGCACGATAACACAATGCCGTCTACTGCAAGATATATTACTATTCTACTTACTTAAAACTCAAAGTCCATCAAAAGTTTTGAACAAAGCTTAAAAGTTAAAAGAAAATATCTGAGTCAGGTGGAGCCTCGTGAATAGACAAAGTTGGAGTGATTAATGAGAGCTACTGTCTGTTTAGACTATTCTTAATAAGGATTACAGAGTTTACATTTAAAGCAGCTTTGAAACAACATACAAGCAAAATATATCTTATAAATAATTATGAAACAAAATTAAAATGTTTGCCATTTCTAATGTCATATTTTCTTTCATTTTACTAAATATAATAAGTAATTATTAAAATAATATTGTATAAAGTAAGAAAATTAAATTAATTATAATATATTACAATTAAAAATATATAAATTTTCGCAAATTTAATATACATAATTTGATATAATTATAATCTAATATGGCTTCTAATTGGGTTTTTCATTTAGCTTTATATTTATTAACCCATGTACTTTCAAAATAAATTTTTAGTAGAAATTTGTATTTAAATATAACAGAGATAAGGCGCAAATTACAATGCAATTCGTTATCAAAATTGACCCCTAAAAGGGGTTGTGCATTTTTGTAGTTGTACAAATTGATGTCGTGTTTATTTCGACCCCTTGTATTTATCAACCCTTACAGCGTCTCACTGACTGTTACGTTTTGTTCTGATCTTGATCACTTGTTTTATATTGATTTTCTATAATATATGTTCTTTAATTTATAAATAACTTCTTAAAAATATTATGTTTTTTCATTATAGAGAAAAATAAAAGCATAAATTTGGGAAAATTATATGCTCGTAATAACAGTTACTTCTGGACATGTAATTATGCGTTTCACATATACAAAATATGAGATTATATACTAAACTACATACATTTATTATGTACTAAATTACATACTGTTTATATTTCCATTAACAAATTAAGAACTGAAATTTTCGTCAATATTCAAATCTGTACATACGTATATGTATATTAAAATTTTCCTATAACGATTCACAAATGAGTCGCTATCGTAACATCTAAACAGTTAAGATATTTATTGCTATAATTCCGCAAAAGAAGGCTACGTGTTATCGAGTTTGTATTGACACTTTAATGCTATTGTTTGATTTAGAGAGCTCATTACAGAGCGAGAAGAACTTCGTGAGCTAAAGGTGTGAACCCGACCTCACGGCTGTTTACAATAATGATAATTCTATTCTATTCTATTCATAATATCGTTGTTATATTTGCAACATACTATTTATATTTAGAACGTCTTAAATGACGTTCATACAATGTCCTAACAGATGTTTTCTGTGAACATATTGTACCTTAGGTTCCCGGAAATTGAAATATATGTATGTTCCTTTCCTTATTTGTACCCATATTAACATTTCCAAAGATATGATAATTCGATACTAATTAAAACAAAAAACATAAGCACTGTCAAATATGATATAAGTTACATATATGAGAAATTCGAATTAAATTAATAAGCAATTTTCTCTTGAAATGATTACACAATGATCAATTCTATTCTAGATGGATATTGTATGTTTTATAAAATAATTTTGTCTAATTATTTGTTCTAGAACTTTAAAATGACACAAGATCCGACAAAGTTGTATCGTTCATAATAATAGATAATTTTACGCTTCAGGACAATGCGATATAAAATTATCTGTTAGATCCAATAATCGCACGGAACGGTCGGGACTTAATGCCGGCCAATCATTAGCTACAAGGGATAACGGAGCCGTCGGCCACCATGGGCCATTAACGTACTGAGGTACTGTGCCCCGTGACCAAACGTCAATGCATCCTCAGTGTTTGCATTCTCGGATATGCCCCGAGGCTGGAGGATCTAGTGGCAGACAAAGGAATGACTTCATTGTATCGTCAATACTGGAATCTTTTATTGGCATTCTTCGAACTAAACTCATTTCGTTTATATAATTACAGTTTTAAAACCATGACCAACAAATTACAACAAAATTGAGACAGTTCATATGTAAGGTCATTGAAATCCTTGAGGTCACAAATTCCTAACAAACCAATAAACACTTATAATTATACCATCAGCATCGAGTAAGTACGTCCAGTCCACTATCATTAGCACGGGAGAGCGATCAGTTATTTGCGGGGCCGAACTGAGCCGTGTTGGTTTACAGTGCAACCCCCGAAGGAGATGCATTCCACCGGCTCACGAACTCACGACTGCACAACAATAATTACCCGTGGGTGTACGCCATTATACTTCGCGAGCGATTATTATCAATCGTTGCACTAGCGGTCACCGCTTAGAACCTGATGTAATGGGATGAATTATAGTAATATTATAACTAAGGATGCAAAGGTTGAGTTAATTGTTCTGGTTAATCGATATGCTGTATTAATTAGATCTAGGATCGATTACATAAGGCTCTTAACACATACTATTTACACACACCAACCTGTGTTAGGAGCCTAATTATGCAAATGCTTTGAATGATCCAGCACGCATATATCCCACGCTGCCGCCGGCTATCCATACTTCACCCCAACTCTGTTAGTCTAATTTTCTATCATTGCGGTCATAGCAAAGTTTAAAGACATAAAGCCTGAAATTGAGGTGTCAGTGCATCGTATTTATTGCCATTGCAAAGCGACCACTCTAGAACAAAACAACGTTATAAAATCTCTAATCACAGCCTGAGGTTGCGGTTACCATTATCTCGTTTCAAAACAATGTGCATAAAACCAATCTTGCAAATTTAAAATACCATAAATATTAAACCAATTCTACTGAAAATTAAAGCATTTTAAGCCTATATCATAATTAGTTAGTATTATGAGTTAATACTAAAATATAACATTTATAAGACAGTTGTATAATTAATTGTATTGTATTTATATTTAACTATATAATTGTTACTTATAGATATGGAGTTATCAATCTGTATATAATTGTCATACTCTTCATAATTGTATTGTTTCAAACACCAAAAATCCTCTTTTAAAATAAGATCGTATATATGACAAACCGTTCACATGATTTCAAAGAGAACAGTCAAAAGGCTTGCATATCAATCACATAGCAGTATGTTGTTTAGCTATTATCTTAGCGCTAGGGCCAACGAAATCGGTTCCTATCCGTACTTCCAAATGCCTTAAGGAGTTTGTAAATTGTTCGTAGTTCACGCTCCGCTCATTACCACGACCGTAATGTGTTCCGTCATCGAGATTAACTCTATTCTAATGGAGGCAACTCTTATTTATATCTGCGGCGTCACTCTTACAATTGAGGTTTGTCTGCTTTTAGTAAATGGACAATTTTGTTCTGTTTGCTTGGTTCTTAAATGGAATGAAATGGTGCTCTTGTTTGTCTTTTTATTGTTCAAATATAATTATAACAACAAGCTTTTAAGTAATAATAATATATATATCTTAATTATAATCTAACAAGATGATACTTCAGAGTTTTGTGATTTTAAGATCATTTTTATTACATGTGCAACAACTAAAACCGTTTTTGCAATAACTTTATACGCTGTCGATAGTATAATCAACACATATAAGCTATTGTCCTTCAAAAAAGATATATATATGTCTAAAAATTATATGTACCAAAAATACTATTATAACTAAAAATATCTAGAGTATATAAATGTTTATAATTTTTCAACGGATGTGCTCTATACGAAAACAAAGACTTTTATGCCAATGTGCATATGTAACTTTTTCACTAAAATGAATATATTTAATACTTCATCTTATTACTAATATACTTGTATGATTAGTGTATATAGACGCCAGACTAATTATTGGCTCCAGCGATCGATCACAGGGCGCAGAGTGCAGCGCAACGCCGATGGCGACCCACTGTTCACCTGCGTTGTAGGGTTATCATAACAAAACTATTATAACAGAAACATTATTAAATTAAAAACTTGATTTTGATTTTTGGAAAAAAAATCTATTTTAAGGCATATAAACTAAAATTTTAAATATTTTTTTAAAAATCTATTCTAGTACTAAATGTCTTATATTTTTCCACAGCCCTGCAACAATGCAAAAATTACTAAGATAATGAACCATAATACAAAGCGCGATACAAACTTTATTCTCGCCGGAGGCTGTATTAACTTGTTAGAACACTAAAAAGATTTCTGGAGAAACTTATCCTTTACCAACAACAAATTTTAGACTAATTATAATTTATAAAACATTATTATTAATAAAAAATAGTTTTAGAGAGCTTATTCATGCGTAAAAAAGGATTTGATATTAAAATACATAAAAAATATGCGTTCTTAAATAAAACTGTACAGTGTTTTAAGATAGATGACAAAATTTTGGAGGAATAAGCTTACGAGATAGTATTCTCTGTAGTAAGCCTCTATACTCTCTGTTTTGACTGAATTTTGAGTTTTGCAAAATATTTTTGACCCAGAAGTTGTATTGTATTTTAAAATGTTTTATTGTATGTATTTTGTATTATGTATTGTTATTTTACTTAATATATTTTTTATTTTCATTAAATATTTAACTAAGACAGTTCTCATAATTACTGTATTCTATTACTAAAGTTTAACGAATAAAATCTAATACTGTATCTATCAGTAATTTCACTAACTAATTACTGTTAGTCAGTGAAATTATTATTCAATAGGTAATTCGTAAAGCACTTATATGAAACGGAAAACACATAATTTAGGAAGTAATAAAGACACATGTTTAAGATGTTCTTACAAATGCACACACACATAAATAGTTGCTTAACAATGATGCGTATTTTCAGTGACATTTTAATACTGGAGACTCATGAAAAAATACTTATTGGTTTAATAAATTATGTTACGTTTAAAATTGAGAACTGGACAGTTCTTTACTTCCAAATTATATTTTTCTTAATCTCAATACATATATCTCTACCATTTTTTTTATTATAACTATATTTACCATGAATTGAATTCCCTAAGACTATATGTTTTGAGAAAGATTTGAAACGGACATATCCAAGTGTATGAAAAACTTTTGTGTTTGTGTACATATACTGTGCTCACAAGACAACATTTAACTTAGCATCCGACGAAATAATGTTTATTAATCTGTTTAATTAACTACCATCTTATTAAAATAGTAAGTATTGCCTTGAATATATCTTAATTAAAATATTCTGCTATAAATCACAAGTCATTAGTATCTAAGGTACTCTCATATATTCAAAGAAACTACCCCATCAATGTTGTACAAAAATTATAAAAGTTTTAACTCAGAAGCTGATATATGTGACATAGTTGTTGTACTTTAAGAAAGTCAATGTAGATCATATATATACTTCTGATAAAAGATCTAATAACAAATCATAAAATCAATTCTTAATTAATAATAAAATAATTATTTTCCAATTTTCTTACAGCAGTGTGTAAACTATATCCTTCCTTTTTCTTCTTGACGTTGGACATTTGTGTTGAAAAATATTTATTATTTTCACTTTGAAATTAAGAAATGTCAATAAAATTCAATAAAATTTTAAGTATTGGCATTTTTACTAAATTAATATTATTGTACTTTTACTGTACTATTAGTAGCAAATAATTAATAGTCAATATTTTTTTAGACGCATATATTGCACATTTATAAAATTAGGTATTAGTTCTATATTTCGTTACAAAGCACTCTTTATTATAGCAAAGGATAACAATTAATAACAAAAAAACATAGTATAACTTCCTTCTCAAAGATCTTTAGGCCTTGTTAAGAACTATAAAAAGAAAAAAATAATTATTCATGTTTAGATGACGTTACAAAAACTCGAAACGATCACCAAAAACCGTCGTATGTAATTTTTGATAATCACAGAGCCTAAAATTAAACTGACTACTTAAGCGTGGGATGAAGAAACACATACGTAAATAATTGTTTCTTATTAAAATCAACGTTAATCTTTTTTCGGGGCAGATTCCGTCGCATTATGTTTAAGAATCGACAGCTATAATTTCTGTTCAATCAAGATTTAATTGTTTTAATGAGGCTATGCGTGAATGGCCGCCCCAATTATTGTTTATTTTTAATCGCCCCAAGTGGTTTTTATGTTCGCAACCAGGCACGCATGGAGGCCCGGAGGTATCATTTTCATTATTTTAATAATGTAAACTTCCAATAATAATTTACAGAGATTTGGGGTTAAACACGTTAAGAGATCCTCGAGTGGCCCGACGTTGACTCTGTAATTTGATCCTTCCTCAGTTTTGCTTCCTTTGTTAATCAATACTTAATAGGTCCAAAGAAATTATTACCTTATAAAGATTTTAACTTTAATAACTAGATCGATGTTTTGTTTAATAATGATTCGAACAAAAAATACAATTAGCAGCCCCATTTTCTAACTAATTGTGCTTGAAACGAAAATACAAATAAGTACTTTCGTGCTAGATAAATTAATTAATCTACGAGAAATTTTCATGTCTTAATCAATACAATTTTGTCTTAAAAAAGCCAAGGAAATATGTAGCATTTAGTTAGTATGTGAACCAATATCTCTCTAACTTCATTGGTCACATACATACAAAATACATCATAGTATATTGGCGTATATTGATACTAGGACGTATTTTCTATGTATATTTAAACTTATAAACTTAAGTATAAATACTCAATGTATATATTCTAAGAAATATCAACAAAAAGATTAAATTTTAGTTTATTTAATTAATATTAAATGTTACATAGATTGAAGGCACGTAAGCATTGCGCAGGAGTTGATTGGGACAATAAAATAAGTCTGATTTGGTTGTCAAAATAGATTTGGCCTGATTGTCAATTGGAGACGTCATTATTAGTGAGATTCATAATTGATCGACAATTCGCATGTTATTTCAGCCAATTAAAAGCAATTGGTTAGAATTTATTTACGTATTCTATAAAGTACTTATGATTTAAATAGTACCTAAATACGTACAGCGACTTATCTTTTTAGAATAAGTGTACGAAATTGAAATCATTAGGGGTTGCGGCATTTCATATAAAACGAGCCAACCACGAATCCACTGCAAAAGCAACATCATTACGATCTCCATACATATTTACATCTTATGATATTTTTAATTCAATTTTGCCCGCGAAAGTTCGGAACCTACTCCGTTGAGTGTTGAAAGCTATCCAATTTGCGTAATACTGCCAAAATATCTCATTTCTACGCTCACTGCCGACATGCCATGTTAGAAAGACCTACATACATAATCCCGATGCAAAAATAACATCTTTTCCAATTGCAATAAAGCTTATTTTCGTATAACTGATCCGAAACGTAAGCCATTTAAAAATAAATCTCAAATGGAGTTTTGGCAATTCCATAATGCGAAAGTGGTCTGTTCAAGCTTTTGACTCTATGAAAAAAAGCGATACTCGGAAAACGATAGAAAAAAACGAGCATTTATATTTTTCATGGAGTTTTTATTTATGGTTCGATAAATATGCGTAAAGCGATATTTAGAGCATCGGCACTCTCCCGATTAGTATACCAAGGGGGAGGGGGAGGGGGAGGCTTTGTAGAAATTACATCGCTTTGCGGCGCGCTGTGGTAACTAACCCTTTCAACTCAATGCTATCAAAATTATTTCAGAGGCTTACTCGAGCTAAATATATGTAGCTTTAAGATGGTTACAGCCTTATTGAATATTTTTATCATTTTGTGTCTGTAAATTAATGGTATTAATATTTTCTTCTTTTATCTTATTCGTTCTTTATGTCTATTGTCTATGGAGATTATTGGGGAATCATTCCAAATGGCTGAAAAAAAAGAAATAAATATATTCTCAAATATAAAAATTGCACAATGGAAAAACAAATATGAGTGATTATATACATATATATAATTGACTCAATCTTAACAAATAGTTAAGATAAAGTCAATAAAAGTATCAAATATGAACAACTCTAATACAAATCCAATTAATGCCCTCGAAAAGGATAGCTAAAGGGTTGCTACAAATCAATTGAGAGCCGTTCCTCACTAACCTGCCCCTGCATGCCTCTCACGCACCTCGCTAATAAAGCGATAAATGAATTGAGGGTACCATAAAGAACTACCGGTTACCAACCTGCAATAATAATGATCATAGCTGTGATATTATTTATTAAATATGTTCATACTTTGTTGGTAAGAAAATAATAAGAATTTTAGGTTATTATATAACTGTTTATATGATTTTCATATAGAAATTTGTATTGAAAACACTTCAAATATGAAATAAAATTATTTTAATGGATTTAATTTTAATATTAATCATTAGATGAGATGGAATTATCATGACATTACCCACCCACAAAATTACTGCAAAGCTTTCCAAACATCGTGGTTAAATTTACCTACAATACCTCATACTCTATTTGCATGTATTCATAGTGTAGGTAAAAGAACCGCCAAAAAACTTCTTTTTTTTTTAACTTATTGATAAAATTATAATAATTAATAATTGAATTAGAATTAAAGTACCAAAAATAAGACAAGAATTACCAACCACGTTTATATTAGCTCTATGATGCTGTCGCATTAACAATCAATTAATGAATTATAATTTTAAACATACAAAATAATAATTATACTAAGAGCGCAAACCAGACCTCAATTTTGAGTCACTGCGCTCGCAAAATCTCTGTATGTGTTAGCATATTGAGCGAAGCGAGGTACAAAAAGCACCGAAGTTGCATTTACAAACGCATACTATCCTCAACTATTTTTCAAGATGAGACACATTATTACATTCTTTATTTTTTTTTTTTTTAAACCATCTCCAGACTAATGTCTATCAGTGCGCCAAATTTTGAAATTTTCGGATATAAGTCTTTTGATTGATTCTTGCACAAAGGATGCAGAAAAGTCTCTCATAGAGAGCTTCGACCAATAAAGCTTTACTTTCAAAGTAAGAACCCTCGAAATAATAGCAAGAAAGTAGTAATATTGTAACAGGATTAAATTCAATAAATCTTAATATTTCCATAAAAAAAATTACTACTAACTATTGTAAATTCGTACAAAGATCAAATATTGTTATTACACTCAAACAAACATTGAGACAGTGGTATAAATAAAAATACGTCTCTTTTGTGATCACTTTTGTCTGACATACTTGGTCACATTGCCCTTGGCAATAATAACACCATATGGACATACGGGTTAATTCCGCCCCACACGCTATGAACGATGACCCCTTTATTACTTATTAAGAAGCTTCTGCCGGCCTTGCCTTCGTACAATGTTATTTATGTCGTCTAATAATAATTTGTATTAAATCACAGACGCTTCCCACAGGACAAACAGGATTTGTTAGCTTTTGTTGTATCTGAATTTTTCGTATATTTGCGGAAAAAGGCGCAGACAAAAATACAAGAGGGTTTCCCTCAATTGTGTTTTGGACTTTTTTGAATTATGAATCGTATTAAGGCTTCTTAAAAATGTCTAGGAGGGAAATAATAAATAATAATAAACAGTTTGCTTTACTTTTTGTAAGTTGATTTTTAAATTTAAAAAAGAGAATTACTATGAAACGTTGTCAAAATGTTTAAACGAAAAACTGAAAATATCAAATCATAAATAACATAAACTAAAAGAAAATAAACAAATATGACACTTCCAACATGACATTTAACTGTCAAAATAGAACACTGATCGCTGTAGAAATAATGGCGCCCAAATGACGAATTTCCCATTATTAAGTCACAGTAACGTGCCAACAGAATTGCAGTTGCGTTTTCAATCACAAAGTTGGTGAAAAATTGCTTCGTAAATTTTATTTATTTTTTTAATTAATTTGATTTGAAACCTCCTTTCAGTGTAAAGCACGACACGCAAATCTACGCCAACAGAGTATAACGTTTTTTATATTACCAATGTTTTTCTATAAAATCTTAATCACATGCATATTAAAATAATTATATCATGGAATTCAAAATATACAAGACAATTAAAGTGAAGTGAAATCAATAAAAAATAAATACTTATAATTTATCATGGGTTCAGGAACCTTATTTTCATTTTGAGAAATATGCAGCAAGCGTTAATGAGACAAAAAGTAACACTTAATATATAATTGTATAATTAAGTAAATATGTGTAAATTTTAAATTATACATTATCACCTTAATAAACAAGTTTGGGACACTAAAAAATAAACCACAGCATCGGTCAACGAACGGTACACACGCTGAGAAGTGTAAATCTCATACCCTTATCTGTGGTCAATTCGCATACATTACAAGTTGAAGACTCTGCGGGCGACAACATTTGCATTTTAAGCACTGGCTGGTAATTATTAATGCCTTTAATTATTTGGCCGGTGAAGGCGTTGATGCGTGAGGAATGGACCGCAATTTGTTTTGGTAATCTAAATGACGGCAGAAATTATGAGCTGAGATTACACTTTTAATCTTTCGCCTATATGTTGAAGTATAAGAGTAAATGGATGAATGTATGAATGAAAGAGCAAATGAATGAGTGGTTGAATGATTAAAATAATGCGTCTCTTGAAATACTTTACTTAATTAAGAATTTTAATATTGAATGTGAATCATTTTTATTATATGTATTGATAATTATATAATTTTTCGAAAGTTTTAATAATTAACAAAACTGTTTTTCTAAAGTCAAGTATTTTAAAATTACTTTTATTGCTAAATATTTTTTTTTATGCACAAATGAAAAAAAAATGGGCTTTACTATATGTAACAGTCTTTTAAAAGCATTTTAAATTAGTAAACCTGTCAACGAGCGTCAACGTCAGTAAAAAGATATGGCTGGCTCCATATGGTTTCACGTTCAAAAATGCGAGTTCAAATTCTATTTATTATAATACGACTGAAAATAAAATATATATAAATCTTTTCATTAATGGTATTAATTAAAAATAATATTTTTTAACTGTGTATGAACATTAGTATTTAAAAATTTCATTTCATTTAGGTATACAACATGTGCTCTAAAAATCAGACACAAATATTCAAATTTTAGTTCCCTCATAACTTTAGGGATAATTTTTACTCATCATGTGTGTTGGTCTTTTAGATACAATATCAAATTCCGCATCGATTGATATATACAAATATTGCTTTGGAAGACATTTTTTTTTATTCTACAAATATATTATAATTTAGAAATCAATATAAAAATGATCTCCATTAATATAAATTGTAATCGAACATAGGTACTCTATGAAATGAAAGCTCGCCTCATCACGTTCAAAATTGAAATCCTTCGTTCCCGCATCAGCCGCTCATACTTTGTTTTGTTGCTGCCCGGCCTACGATTATACGAATTATGTTTAATTCAGATCCATCTCAATAGTAATCACTAATGGCTCATGTAGCAAGTACTTCTACAAAAACCGACATTTATACTTTTATTTATAGGATGTATTTAAAGTAATATTTCAATATGATTCCGATAATAATTACTGATAATCCCGCTATTAAGTGCTAAAAGAGATATTTTGGCTGCAATGATACGCACGGAAATATATTTTGAAGATAACAAGCAAAGTTACGGTTGTAGCCTTAGCCAATTTAAATTAAGAAAAGAAAATATCATCATCACTAATGCGGTTGATACAACAGATGTCTGACAGGGATTTTTATTAGAAACGTGATTACTGAATTCGTGCCGAAATCGAAGAGCGTCCAGAACATTGCGGCTGACGTACGTGATCGCAGCGACACCTTCCGGCCGGTGTGAAAAAATATTATTTTTTGATTACTCAATACCCCAATCTGTAACGCGTTATTGGATGTTTAGCGGTTAATAATTCGAAGAAAAGATAATTTCTCGGTTTCTTCCCACCCTTTGGGACGGTTAAACCGATTTCCTGCTGGGCTACGTGAAAATTTAACTGCATTAATCCCCTATCGAGCTTTTAATGACATTTTCTTGGATCTTACACCACAAAAAAAAACAACAAACATGACCGACGATGGTTAGCCGCAAATCATAGAAAGATTTGCTGCATTGATAAAAATAAACGACGGGCGAGATTACGAAATCAATATGAAATTGCATTTCCTAATGTCAATTGTTAGTTACGGAGTGCAATAAAGTACCAATAATCATGATATGAAATAATTCCTCAGCAATGTGGCCGTGCTGTGCAGCTCTCCCTCGTGCTGGCTGGGTATGGCTCTCTCTCTCGTCGCCCGCGGATCGCATGGGGTATGATGGACTCGTAATGATCCAATCAGAAGTGAAGTGCTTCAAGACTCGCCGCTGTGAGAATGCGGTTGGGGGTGCAAAAACTATGAGCACGGATTTAAATTAAACTGACCACTTGCTTTCTTTTGACACCTTATTGAACTTCAGCTAACATTTATTAAAAGTAGTAAAGGAATTTGAATATATTTATATAATTCTGAGAAATTAACGTTTTAACTAAATACTCTGTACATACATTTATATTTTTTTTTTTATATGTTAATTAATTTTAAGTACTAAATTACATAAAATCGATTTTATCTTAAAATTCTTTAAACAATAAGTGTGCGCTTTAAAAATGCTTTTTTGAATTAAAAAATAAGTAATGGTCTCAAAACACTAGCTGTTACGTTTCTCCGATGGCTTGTAATTATTTTAAATGTCCCGCGTGCGCCGGCGCAGGTACGGCAAGAGCTTCGCTTCAGGCAATCCGCGCGTGATAATGGGACCATATTGAACTTACTTTGAATTAGCTATTGTTTTGTAATTTTTAATTGTCTATAATTTTAAGTATACAATCGCTCATAAAATAGTTAGTAAAGAGCTCATCCAGCACCCATCTTTTTTTATTTCCCTCTATGATAGAGCATCCTATTGTTTTTAATGTCTATATAATGATACATCAATATTATATATTTTCATGACAGAATAGACAGAGTAGTAAAATTTTATTTAATAATTACTACATATTAATTCTGTAAATCATTTTCAAAATTATTAATTTTATTATTTAAACACTTACCAAATACTTTAACAAAGTCATTACGGAATATATTTAACAATATTGACAATTTATTAACTTAAACGGCAAAGTATTATTTAACGCAAGAGTACAAAGTGCTAAAGAAATAATATTAGGAAGAATATTAATGTAAGAGAGCCCTTACCCTGGACTCCGACCGCGTGGATCGTTGAAGGTTTTTATTTATTCAGAACATTACTATATTTTTCTCTTTTTACATTTTAATATTATTTCTAAAATACATTTTATAATACTGTTATAAAAGTATAAGGTTGTAAAAGTATTATGTAATATAGTTATAATATTATATAACCATCCGTAAATGTTGGAACTTGTTAAATCCAAACTCAATAACATTTATTTAACATTAGCAGGAGTTTTTGTTATACTGTTACTGTCATATTAAAATATGGTTTTTCCAATCAACTAGTTCCATATTACAATACATTGAAATGAAATACAAACTCTGCAACTTGATTACAATATTATATATAATAGATCTAATCTGTCCTCATTTCTCTTATTTCATATCTACATAATATTTCTCCCGTGTGTAAATCATATATCTTTAAAAAATTTAAAGTCAACCTTCATAATTTAAATGAGAAATAAAACATATTTCGTCAAAATTCGTCCATCGCTTTTGCATAATATAAGAACAAACAAAAAATAAATTGTTTATGTACAGACACTTTTGTTTCAAATTTATAATATTATACACTGATAAACCAACACTCTAAAACAGTCGCGATAATTCTATCATTTACCATCCATTTATTAGTATTGTATTTTCTCCAGAACGCAATTATAACAAAATAGGCAGCTTAGATCTACAATTACAACAATTTGTAATATGCATAATTACTTTTATAAAACGAACAAAACTTATATTTTCTTATTAAAACAATTATTTTTATAAAAATATTTAATCTCTTATCACTATGTTTAGTTTTTTATCAAATATTTTATCTCTCTTTATATCAAGCAATGTGACAAATAATCCGAATATAGACGTAATATTCACTTGTAACTCACTTCACAGTTATATATATATCTTCATACACGTTTTTATTAACGTACGTTTTTATTAACTTTTTAATAAAATTATGGCCAATTTGTATCAAGTAAAAGTTCCGGAAATCAAAGAAGCGGTAAGTACTACCAATAAACTAATAATACTACTTCTGTTTAAAAAATTTTGAAACATTAATTCATTATAATTTAAATGTTTTGAATATGTTATTTATTTATTCAGGCCCAAGGCTTAATTCTTATAATTTTTTCTTTAAACATTGCTTTCACATAATATTAAGGAATACTTATTAATTGGTAATAGTATAGCCTCATTCTTTATAAAGTCAGTTATTTTACGCTGTTATATTTGTAATTTGTGAATACAGATTTTTTAAAGTCTGAAATATAATTTTTAGACAACACAAGTACAATATATACGTTTACATTAACAAATTAATTGTCAATAATAGGCATAAGAAATTATTTAATGTATACTAAATAAATAATTTAAAAAAAAAAATATCATTATATATATTATTATAAATATAAAAAAACTACAAAATATAAACTTAACAATACCCTCCGTTTTTGTAACTTCTGTCAAATTTCGAAACTAAAGTGTCCAATCACAGCGACAGTGAACGGTCGCTCACGGCCAAGGCCGAGCTAGGATTTCGATTTAAACGTCGTCTCCTAAAAATATACACAATATAACCTTTCACCAAACAATAATACAAGGAAGTAGTTACTAGTTAAATACCTGATTTGTGTTTGTGCTTTTACTTTGCATTTTATCGACTAAGTAGTAATACAGTTAAACTGTTTACCAAATAATAACTACTTATTGGACAACGGTGAACTTTGTGAAAGGAAAATGATGAATACCGTTTTACGAGAAATAGTTACAAGAGCGACGATTGAATCAAAGCAACGCAAGGTAAATTATGAATATAATATATATCTACATAACGTTAATTAAAACCGACACTATGACCGGCAAAAAGAACTCTAAACAAGTTCTTTAGTATTTTGTTATTTTTATTTTTTTGCTAACTTTTTGTAAATACATACATATTATCAACATTATCCCTAAAGGAGTTTTCACAGTCAATAGACTGTCAAGTTCTAAATCATACGTTGTATACTAGCTTAAAAAAATTATTTAAGACTCATCAGTAATGATACTGCTGCACGTCACAGAGGCCAAATAACTATATATATATACATCTAAGCCCTGCTGTATTTTTTGTCTTCTGCATTTCTGTATTATATTTTCTTCCTCAACGGCTGAACACTCGTTTATTTAATTTTATTAACATTTCTCATTATTGTTACACTACAATTTTTCAATACAGTACTTTTCGATACTTCTTCTGCATCTGTTGAACCCAGAGAAATATTCTTAATTAATCTTGCTCTCGAGTATTCCCTTTCAATTGTTCTTTGAAGTCTAATTGTTTAATTTTATAAACTTACATTTATTTAATAATAATGACAAATTTTTTTTTTTGTTTCTAATGAAAAAATATTTTAAGATATGAAATAAATAACAATAAAATATGCATGTGTAAAGGTAGTTTCAAAATTACAACATTAATTAATATGTATTTAATGTTTTACTTTTATTCCACATTCTTCATAAAATGGAACGTACAAAACTTTGCCATATCGGTTTTTAGTTTTAACTTTTGACATTGACAACTGATAGAACATATCATTTTATAATCAATTTTTGTCAATTACTTAAATAAAACAATGATTTTTACTAAAATAACTAGATCAAATAAAATTTTGTAACACTAAATGTATATTGTTATAAAGTTTTACGTGAATTTCTCTCTATCAAGGGAATTATATTGAGGTTATAGTTCCAAATAGTAAGATACTACTAAGAAGTTTGTTTTCTATACAATTCTGGTCAATGTCAATATATTTTCGTATAATCATATATTACTATTTAGTAAACGATGTCCTTTTATTAAACTCTTTACATACTGGCTCAAAGTCTTATGTCAAAACTTTTTACACTAAGGAAAATCAGTATACCTGTGAAAAAAAAGGAATAACTGATGTATACAACAAATTATCAACAATTTTAACAAGTGATAATGAAGAGATGGCAACTAATTCAGGATTAAATGGATTGTATCGGCCAAGAAGTGCACTTGCTCGGGCTTTATATGAGAAACAAAGGAATGATAGACATTTACAGGAATTTGACCAAAATGAGGTATGTAGAACATGAAAACATGAACATTTTAACTTAAAAACACTAAATGAATCAATCAAAGAATTACAAAGATGCACAATTTTAAATTTATAAATATATCATTGTACAGTATTGAAAACGTAAAGTATAAAATAAAGGCTTGAAAATTAAATATTTGTATAAAACATTTGATTATTCAAGATAAATGTTTTGAATATGAAAAAATAATGAAGATATTTTAAATACAACTACAAAGCTTCATAAAAGAAATAGTGAAGTCTTATTCAAAGAATATTATTACTTTTTCTTTATTGTAAACCAATAAGTGAGGTACATTTTTTATTGGTACTAATATAATCTAAATTCTTAAGAGAAAAAACAAACTGAACAGTTGATACAGTTCAATAAACAGTTATTTAACTACTTTTATCTGGTTTATACGGTCTGGCTTTACTTTTGTTAAAATTGTTTTTGGAATTGGATTAACTAATTTCAAACATGGTTTGGCCTTTATTCATAGGTTCAGAGCATGATGGAATCACAGCAAATTCCAATAAGTTTAATGTGAATAATGCCAGATAGTTACACATAGTAGTAATCATGGATCATGAAAGCCATGATATAAAAATATTTACATTTGTTTAATGAAGAAGTTATTACAGATTTCCAAATATCTTTTTCTTTATAAATGCTCAATTTGCTGCAATTATATTATGTTAATTAAAATATTATTATGCATATGTGTTATATACAATGTTCTTAAGATATTTATTTAATTCAAACAATGTCTTATTTTAGTTATTAACGTGATCCTAATTCTTTCAATCGTTATGTACATTTTAATTGTTTTAGATTATATATAGAATATTAATGCTATTGTATGGTTGCTTTATCAAAACTGTAATTAAAATGATGATTGAAATTCAGTTTTGAGTAATGTAAAAACATATTATAGTCGGTAATCCTTTGTAAATGAATGTGATGGATTATATTAGCAGTGACATAATGAAAGGACCAGAATACGGACTTTACGGACAAAAAAAGTAAATATTAGGATAAAATGTTATAACGACCCCAGCTAGAGTAGGAAAAAGTCAGGAGAATAATGATGATAAACTAACTGTAACTATCAATAGATATGCAGTCTTCTTGAAAATAAGATAAGTAGGACAGTACTAATATGATTTGTAATTGAAGTGAGAAAAACAAAATATATTAACATTTTTCTGTTGACTAGGATTATAGTCTTATTTTTAGATTTTATCTAGAGGATTATTTTTGTATTCCTTGTAATTTGTCTTATTTTATCAGTTCTGTAATTGATATTATAAAAAGACATTTTATTTTTAATTCTTGTTAGATTTTGAAAAAAAAATTTTTATTGAGTTTCAATAACAGGATAATTATTTAATTTCAACTTCATGTATATTCAAGTTGAACTCGAAATTTAGTTTTAATTTGAAACTTTTGTCAGTAATGTTTCCTATAAGAGTAACTAATGTCAATTATGAAAGAGTAATCACATTTTTTTTCAATTTTATATTTATTTAGGGATAATCAACAATTTGCACAGATTAAACGAGATATTAAGGCAGATACTTTTTATAGGTTACTGGAATAAAATATAGTTAACATTAAAATAAAACTTATATTTTTTTTAACTAAAAACTATTTTTCTTGAGATTAGTAGCCATGAAGTAGCAAGGGTTTTCATCTGTAGCGAACATGCAATGCTTCAGTAACGAGGATATATTTGCGTATGAAAAACACGAAATACCTCTGAATTGTGGAGGGAATAAGACATTCAACCCGCTCCCCCGCCCCCCTCCCGCTTACCCCGCGACCCTTTTAACTTTCATCTCTGTCGAGTGCTCGGTCCACATACTTTTGTTCTATTTGATCAATGTTATTAAAATGTCGCGGGCTCGCGGGATTACCTTGTGCCTTTATAAGACGCCATACCCGTAATAATAGGTAAACAAAATTATTACCAATATTTTAATGTTGTAACAATATTTATTTATTTGAATTCTTTATTGCACAACAACGGTACAAAAGGTGGGCTTAATAGTAAAGTATGTTCTACCAGCCAACTCAAGAAAAATACGCGTGAAGATGGAGTGTTAAAAATATTAGAAAGATATACATTAATTAAATCGTAATTTATTATATTTAATTAGCTATAAAAATCAGTATACGAGTACCTTACATGCGTATGCGCCGGTATTGTCACACGATCGCCATGCAGTAATCACTGCTATCCATTCTGTTAAAACCACCCGAGGATAAATTAGTTAAGTAGACGCTTCCGTTAATCGTCGGTCGCAGTCGGTGCCGGGCGGGTCGTAAATGGATTAATTTATACTTATGAACGAGGACGTTTTCGGTGTCACGCGAGGATGGGGTGATTGTGTTGTGATTGCTTCCTATGAAGACATCCTTTAGAAGCAATTCGGCCTTGTTGCGTATATGAGGCCCGTCCATTAAACTTTAATTTAATTCATCGCTATAGTATTTTTATTTAACGCCGAGTCTGTTGTTCACAATATCCCCTAGAGTGATCCATAATAGATAGACTAAGTTTGTCAGTTATTATTAGGTATTTTATTTATATTAATTATGTATATACTTATATCTACGTAATACTACTATTAGAATCAACATTAGCCTTTCAATACGTTACGAAAATAGGTATATAAAAATATCGCTACTCGCGAAAATGAAGTTTGAGATTTGATTGACAGTACCTAAAAGCCGATAAGACTTAAAAATGTAATACTCCCATCTCTCTATAACAACAATACTGTATATATCAGTTTCAAGGGCTATTCCCAATCAGTAACAGCTTTTCTCAAACTGTTCAGTTTCAGTAATGCGAAAGCCTTTATATAGGTCACAATTTCCTTCACAATATCGCATTTCTGGTACCGAAAATTGAATATCTCCAACATATAGCAAACTTGGGTACATAAAGCATACATCGATACGAGAGGCGTGATGTCCGCACACAACTAAGACACCTGAGTCGCGCTGGGCGCATCGCTCACTGCAATCTGTACATTATTTCTCCATTGTTCGCGTAACGAGCCCCCTCCTTCCCCCTCGACCTCCCTACCAACCCCCCGCTACCCTGTTCACCCTACCCCGAGGCGGTGGGACCTCTCGCGCCTTTCTTTTATCATTCCTCTCTTTATTTCCGAATGCAAATAATCCTCCACACGTGTGAGAACCGAAACCATTGTTCTCGCTTCCACCCCCACGGGGGACCTTCGTGACGCAATCTTTTTCTTCAACATTTACATAAATGTTTACTATCTAAGAACTTATTACTCGGCATAAATATATTCATATTATGTCATATAAAGTAAAAGTCAACTCTCAATGTCTCATATTGGCATTGCTTTACATCTTTATACGGGTACAAGATACAAGTTTCAGTGCTAATAATGACCAATGAAATAGAAACATGAGAGATAATTTTGTTTTTTTTGTTTCGCTTACATCTTTATTAAAGTTTTTTTTTCAAGTGAATATCGAGTTCTTAATATGGTATTTTTTATCCACAAATCAATTAAGACTATTAAATTTTTATTATACAGCTTAAAATAAAATTTGTGTGGTTCAATATAAAAGCTAAAACAATTTCAATATTAGTATAATGAACACATTTCAACAATTACATACTGCAAACATTTTTACCAAGTTCTCTTATACAAAATAATCTTTAACTTGTAATATTTTGTTAAGTTATATATACTCTTTTTATCATTTCCTTTTCACGCCTTGTTGTAGCGGATTAGTTAAGGCGAGTAGTGTCGAAGCTCATCGCGAGTAGAGGACAAATAGCTCGTTAAGCGTACGTCGGACGGAAGGGTGGAGCTCCGGTTCCCAAGAAAAACGCTAAGTGGGAAATCAATACGTATTAGGCGCGATATCGGACTTGCCGTCACACTATGATGGATGAAGGCAACCAAACTTTCCGCACTGACTTTAATAATGACAATATACAAATTGATGTCCGCACACTTCCGAAACGCTATGTCCCCAGTCGCCACTCTTATAAACAAACATAAAAAAACTGATCGCTCGCCATCAATTTTAGTAATAGAAATCTCAATTACGGATATGTTTTACGCTCATCTATCATGACGCTTCTGTCTATTGTTTGGAAGTATTCCATCGCCACATCGAATTACGGCGGCGCTTTCGTGACGTCCCTGGATATTGCAGTAGATCGACGGGTGGGAGTCAGTGGCACCTACATGTTGAAAGCTACTCGGAATTTGCAAATAAATACATGCACTCGAAGCCGAACGCCGCGCCTCGTGCATCACCTGCCTTTAAAATTGAAATCGCATTTGGTGTCTATCTCTTAAAAGCCATGGTTTCTTTGTTATTGGCATAGACAGAGCCACGCTGCAGATATAGTATATAGATCTCAATACTACATTTATAATTCATTTTATATTTTCGCATTTGAATAGTCTTCAGAGAACTTTAAATAGATGAGTTAATATTATTTTGTATTATTTTAACAGAAATTCGTTTATGGTACCGGAAGCATTGCCAAGATGATTCTTAAGAAAATTAAGGTTTAGTGCCAAAACATTTCATACCTTATAGTCTTACACGAGATTAAGAAGAGTAGTTGAAAGCGTGGAGTGCGGGGGTGTATTTATGTTACCTCGGGGACGCTGGCTCTCGCCCCTCCCAATTATACCGCAGTAAAAGTCATAAAAAGACACCCGAAGTTTTTACACGAACCTAGAAGAGGCTCACGAAATTAAGAGGGGCGCGGAAATTTGAGATGAGCATGAATTTTTTATAAGACCAGATGATGGTTCTCCGTTTATGATGTCTTAGCGAATAATGGCCGTATTGCACGCGGGTTCCCTGAATTATTGATGCAGCCTTTATTACCTTCACAAACAATGACAAATAATTAATTACCGGCCGAGCTACCAGAATAAAGCGTACGTAGAAGCTGTATAAGTTAATCGAAATTCTCGAGTCTCTTGTCATTATTTTTAATTGTTGTTCTGACAGCAATTTTAATGAGATTGAAATTATATTATAAAATGCTTATTCATTTATTATTTTGCTTTAATTTTACATACGATAGATGTATTTGTATTAATATGAAGTTTAATTTATAGTATAGGCAAAACATTAAAAAAAACATACTATACTCGCGTATTCTTGACATCACCGCACTATTGGTAACAAGTATAAAGTTTTTAAACAATAAATCATTAAAAAGTGGCAAGTTAAATGAACTAATGTAATATTAAAACCCACATTTTCAATATACGGTCGTAAAGAATCTTAATATTATTTGAAATGCATTTTGTTTAAAGCTTGAAAACGAGCTGGTTAACGCGTTTTCGTAATTTTCTTTTTTGCACGCTTGTATGAAACAATACGTTCTCACGTTTAATTTCTTATGGAGTGCAATTGATATTTTTACGAGTGTGTTTATTATTCTCTTGATATGCGAAATGTTGATTCTGGTACTCTTTTTTGATAACATGAATTGTCAAGCTTACTGTATTAAGCTTTAATGAATAAAATTTTGCAATAATTGATATTCATTTGAAATAACCAATACGTAATCGTGTACGTAGCTTGTCACATCGTAAAGTTTGAATGGAGCAGAGGTGTCCTCGTCGGTATTGAGTACGGCGGGCTGGTGCGTGCGTGCGTGCCCGCTGTGTGCGACCTCCGGCCACAGCTAATATGATTATGACAGTGCTACGTGCCAACCCCGCTCGGGGATTCCTCTCACAAATATTCATTAATCTTTCACGGCCCGACGTCCGCTGCGATGGAGATTTAATCAGATTAAGGATCTTTTTGCGGGAAAAGTCATGCCCTTTTGTTGGTACTCTTGTGATAAATTTATTGAAAAAATCTTTGCACAGAATCTAAATTATTAAACTTACATTATATTATTATGGGATTATACTTGTATATAAAAATAATGTCATAAAAATTATAGTAAAGATATGAGATATACTAAATTATATTGAATGTGTGACATCACACTCAGTTCGTGTATTTGTGTATGTAGGCGGCGCCAAGACGACTGCTGATGCCCGTGACCTCGCTTCGCCACGCAGTCTACTGCAACACGGCATTTACTAACAATTCCAAACAAGGGCATAGAACAACTCAAACAGATCATATAATGTTATAAATAATAAATAAAATATATTATGTATGTTATTTACACGAATATAAAAATATTAAATTGATTTGAAGCTGTTAAACTTACGAATAAAAGTCTCAAGACTTTGTGATTCATAGATAGGACGAAAAGTCGAATAAAAAGTAAAATTAAGCGCGGCGAAACGCGCGTAAAATTATTTTACCATTGTATGCAAATCAACGGCCGTGATTATTTTATTTCCTAAGACTCCCAGAATATAAATCTTGGTTGAAAAACGAAACCAGTCTGCAGTTTCTTAGTTGATATACTTGAGGTATGTTTAAAAAACAAAAAGCCACTTAAAAAATAACTTTTGAATTAACCTTAAATCGTAAATAAATAAAGAAATTACACAATTTTATATAAACGTATGAGCTTATTTAACTAATGAAATAAAATAGTCTAATATTAAATGAAATTGTGAGTCTGTCTGTAAATACTTTTTAAAATAATTAAAGCCTTACTTAGTTTATTAAATCTTCGTTTTTGGTCCTTTAAAGTCGATACGAAAAACTTAGTCTCGAGAATGTATCGCCTGCGCGGCGTGAGCGTGTACAGGCTATAAAAATACCACCCGACGCCCCTCGCCTTTCTTTAAATCAATTCAATCAACTGCCCGCCGATTGTTTCTTGACGTCCGAATAGTGATGTTACAATTTTTCGTATATAGCAAAAATCATATATTTTTTTACTTTAAACCCTAATATTTATTTTATATATATGTATATACCTACAATTATTATTTTTAATTTAACCTCCAATCTTTAGATATCTATTAAAATTGCGTATTTTAAATGCAACCACTAGGACTTTATATCGTATTCGCACATTATTATTTATAAACAAATTTATTTATTTAGTATATATACGTGTATATTATACAGAAAATCTTTTCTGTCCTAAATGGGGTCAACAATATCTTTTCGTCTCTATTCTAAATGGGTTGTAGTTTTGGAAATGTAATATTTGTTATTTTGATATAAAAGGTGAAAATGGGTAGTTTTTTATCACTTGTGTTAATTTTAATGGACAATGGCGCGATCGCAGTCCACACAATACAGTTGGCGTGACTTTAATTGCTCTCTTTATAGCTCAATGATTTTTATTCCAGCATATATATATTTCTGTTTTGCTTTAACAAGCTATATTTAAATATAACACGAACAATTAACGGATAATAAAAATGTTAGAAAGCAATTTTTTTTGGATTTAGTTGACTACCAAAAATGTTAACGTTAGAAAAAAGATTATATACTCATATTTAAAAATAATAATAATAACTTTGTGTTTATATATTAAGTAAGCTATGAACTTGGTAGAGTCATTCCAAATTGTATTCGGAATAATACAAATGTACAAAAAATTAATTAAAAAAAATATTATATATTGTTGTTTCATACATTATTGATTAAAAATATTTTTTAAATAAGTTTTAATTTTAACGGTTTAATTGTTACTTGTCTCCTTATCGTTAATTTGTTTCAAAAATATTTAATATAATTTTTACATAAATAAAATCCTCTCAATACGATTAAGGTCTTAGGAATACGACAGACCAGCGTTTGCTTTGTAATCAAATCTGAAGAATACAATACTGATGTCTACGAAAATTTTAATTGTTATATTTTTAGAATTTTATTATGTAATTTTTAGTCAGGCCATTTTTAAAGAAATTTCTTTAAGACTGTTAATATTGTAATGGTTTCTTGACAGTGGTCACCACGTCTAGAAGCAATACACCTGTGATCACGACCCCATTTTCCTCATGTTATATTTAGCTCAACTTCACCCAAATTAATATTTTTTATAAGTTAGCATTACATTACATCTACAAATCTTAAAATTGAAATTCAAACTTATTATTATTTAAAAAAAAAAAAAAGTAATTAATTAGTTAATTTAAAAATTATTATAACTATATAGTAATGTTCATAAAACAATATTTATATTTGAAATCTAGCAAAATAATTTTTTTACTTTGATCAATAGTCTACAATAATTTTAAAAAATAAAAAAACAGAAATTAGTGAAATGACACGTGACATAATGTTAAAGAAAGAAAACATACATCAGTTTTTTTGCAATATATCGGTCGTTTAAAACAGAAAGTTCTGGTAGTTAGGAATCCTGCAATAAAACCGAAAGATATAAATCATGCATAAAAAGTGAAATCAATCGGACCATACCTGACCTATAGTTAACCTGGAGTTAATTTAACTGGACCGCCTGGGTGGTAAGCAGCGACGATATTGTCTCGAGACATAACTGATTTTACGATCAAATCGCCTCAGTTGGAGCTAATGTAAAACCAGTTTAAATACACTCATAAATCTCATGAACGCGTGCCCACGCTTCAAATCTAATAGCATCTCATACATGCGACACTTCTATATGTTACTACTGCATCAGCTTAATAAAATATATAATTAATAGCGTAAGCTGACTTTTGTTCACGTGATTATGGAACGATGTACAAAAATTGGTTATGAACTCTTAAAAGAGATCCAGCCGTAGATGTGCAGAACAAAAATTCTTTTTTTAGTATTTTAGAAGATAGATTTTCAGTTTAAAATGAAATCAAAAACAAAACCTGCCTTATATTCTATAATATCTATTGAATACACAGATTATAAAGTTGCGCGGATGACCCACTAGTATATTATAATAATGCCTTACAAAATATTAGGAATCGACATTTAAATCTATACAAATATAAAGCAGAAAAGTTTGTTTGTTCAAACACGGTATCTATATAGTAAATCTTGGAAACTACTGGAATTGAAAAACTATTTCTGATTACGATAGACAGGTGCATGACGGCTAACTAGCATTACGTTACTGCTCTTAGTTATTGTTATGTAAAATAAAATCGTTCGTCCCCGGGTGAAACCGGGAGTAACGGCTAGTGTTCTAATAATCTTAAGCTTTTAGTATCACGTCCATTGAATCTAGAACAGAAATTACAACACATTACAGAATTCAATTACCAATGAACAAAAACAATGCCTTCAATTATCTTAAATGTTAATTCCATTTGGCAAGAGGTCGATGATCGTTGATTAAAATTGCTATTGGGATGCATTCCCATGGTTCGTGCGGAAATAATGGTGAAAATGAATGTGAATAGCGTCGTGGTTGGAGGTCACGTGGGGCCATAAATCCCATCCCTCGATAGAACAATTAAAAGACGAGCTGAAAACAATTACGCAACAGTGGCCCTAAGGCTTCTCGTGATGCCAAAGAGCAATCCTATGTTGGAAGTTTGTCTATATTTTACTTATTTATTTTCTACTTTGAATTAAGAAGAGCCTATTTTGACACCTTATTAATCAAAATAAGCCCATCTGTTCAAATACTCTTAATGATTTAATCTTTAGTTACGATTTTTTGTTCATTTTTTAAAAACATGTAATTTGTCTTATATTTGAGCTCTTTCGTTCTTATAGAAAAAGAAATTACTCTGATATTACTTTCTAAAAGACCGTTCAAGTTATCTTTCCCTTAGAAAACAAAACATCTTTAGTTTAAAACTTTATTTTTTGTATACATTATATATTTAATTCTTTATTCATTGGCCCTCCCAGGTACCTTTAGTCATAAATCGATTTGAAGATAGAATAATTTATCTCCTAGTAGCTTTGTCTAGTGTTAATCGAACTCAATTGTTTTATGACCATAAGTCATTTTAATCTTTAATTGAGACTAGCAAACGCATATATTTCCTTAAGGCTATTACGATTTATTCTCTGGTACCATCTACTCTATGGATCGAATGTATACAGTATTCAAATAAAAATATAATATTTTAATTATATGTTTTGGCATAGGTTTAAATATGTATAAAGTTATGTTCATTACTCTGGACTTGGCCAAGCTAAAAATCTAAAACGGTTGCTTAACATGTAGCTCATGCGTCTCAAAGCGTCCAGGCAATCTGCATCACGGCTGATCCCATTTTAATGGAGCGCCCAGCAAACAAGCTCTCCGGGCGCTTACCGGCAAATCCACCGAGATCCTCTGCGCCACTTAGCTCATGCAATGTTTTCTACTTAAATAAAAGACTAAATACACATACTGTTTTAAATACAACACTAATATTATACATAAATAAAAAAAAACGATTATATACTCTATTCACATTATTTCTTTTGAGATAATTCCTACAGATCCTTTCAAATAAAAGATTACGAGAATTTCCTGTACTGATTTATTCACGTTAAGTAAAATAAAGAAGTATTGAGAAAGAGTCATTAGTGGTTAATAGTGCCTCTGCAACGCTATTCATGGGACATTAGAGCTTGGAAGTCGCAATTCGCAATACGTCGACCGCATTGACCGCCTGTGAATTGCCGCTCGTCACTATTTATTTCACACACTTAAATGGGAATTAATCTGGCATTGTGCAGGTTGAACGCATTCAGACTTAATATTTCGCTCGTATTGACAATATACTCAAAGGTCTTTGATTCATTAGCCGAGAGGCGAACGACCTCCGGATAAAGGATCTGCATCCATTCGTTCCATCGATGTACCTCCGTTGACCTGAGCGCTAACGAGTCAACGGAGGATAATGATCGCATCAGAACGATATGACAGCTTAACTGCGTGCCTGAACGGTAGACAACACAATTATATGTTTTTTTACCAACTGACCCGTTGACCACTTTGTAAAAATCGGTAACCTACATAAATAAACAAGAGTCAATCGGCCTCGATAGCACGTCGAATTGAATAAATCATTTTCGATTTGTCTTCCTTAACAGGTAGATTTTTAAAATACATATATTTTTATTCATGAAAACCTAGCTTTACACGAGCAGAAATTGAATTCTAAACATGGGTCTCATAAATAATCGAGCTGGGCGCCTGTGAGACTACATATGGCTCGAAAACAACGACGCGGAAGTCATTTTCGTTACACTTATCGACATTTTTCGTTACGTGTTTGATCTCGTAACATATATGCGATCTAATTTATTTAAATTAATTACATATTGTATTACAATCACGCTAATATATAACTAATATAGATATTGATACTTAGGTCAAATTTCAAAATTCAAGCTTATGTTTAATTACTAAGCTCTAATTCTAATCGTCAAATTAGAACTAAAGTCCCATATGTCAAAGTAATAGTGACGTATCTTCCCGTTGCATAAAAAATCAAAAATAAAATTAGAACGGTGTTTACAGAATGATTCAAAACAGAATATGATTATCAATGACTACGGCATTCAAAATTTTCCACGATTTGTATTCTGTCTGGAGAATTCTCGTCGGAACCCGTAGTTCCGATGCAGTTTATTTTAAATGTAAAGACAGCATTGCATAATCACCAACGTGATTCGGCATCACTATTCCTTAATAAATATTTATTTGTCTGCGCTTATAAAACATGCCCAATCTTAAATATGGGGTTTTTATTTTGTGTAACTGTTAAATAATAAATTCACTGACGTCCCAAATCAGAACTGGGATACAACAAAGAAACGTGTTAGGAACCTCGCATACACTAAATACGATACACTAAAATAATTGTACATTAAATATTATATTTGTGTGGTGGGTTAATAAAGGTCATAAGAATTGAATAAAATCCAGAAATGTTTGATAAAAGCATTAAAAGCCTGTATCTGTGCTGCCGGAAGTTACTAATAATTCATGTATTTATTTTGTTCATAACTGGCACTCACGGGATCGAATTTAAAATTTCTAATGGAATAATTTTGTTTCGTTTATAGTCAACAAGAAAATAAATTTAAAATTATAATTCGTCATAAATGAATCGAATGTTTTGAAACAGTAAATTAAAATAGTTTATATAAAGTAAGTTTTATTTTAATAATAATGCATTATAACATTATTTCTAAAATATAATCATCCATCATAAATGTGTGTAACTTATCATTTTTTTTTACGGCTGCCGTCTTCGATTTTAATAAAAGACATCGAGTACTAATTAAGCTGGTGTGATGAGTTCGCTCGTCCGCTCGCCGCCGTCATTACATGTAGAAGCGAGAAGTTTTTTTTAATTCGTTATTATTCTCTGGCGTAAAGAAATGTTAATTCGAGGCACCGTGAAATTAACAGCGGCCGCATCGCCTTTTGTAGGCCGCGTCTGACTTAAACACACAACGGGTGACGACTAACACGCTCTTGCCCACTCGTATTTGCACTGCATTAGTCTTTTTATAAAGTTTCATTAATCTGATCCGGAGTTGTTAAACATCAATTTACGATTATCCACCTGAGATGTTCCATTAGCAGTGTCCTTACTAATTTATTAACTTTTATTACTTTTTTTTTCTCTTCTTTAACATTAGATATAGAGATAGGTGTTTTTGTAATTAAATTTGTTTTTATCTTTTCACTTTTTTATTTTAATGTTGGTATTACTTTAAAAACATTAAATATAGATTTTTAATGTTGTCGTATGTCCATTATTTTATCAAATATTTTTTATGTTGTTTCAGTGGTACCGTGTTGATAAAAGCCTCTTATCTGAGGAATTGCAGCAGAAGTTCGTGCAGCTTGATCCTGATGCAGAGACCAAACAGTTCCTCTCGTCGTCTATTGACAAATCCTCGTGGATCTGGACCCAAATCTGGTATCTGCTCGCGAAAGCCATCCTAAAGCATTTCTGGACTGTCACCGACATCAATGGGTGAGTCGAAATATATTTTTATATAAAAGCTAATATTATAAAAAAAATTGTTAATTAGTTTTATTATCACACTATTGTTCATTGTTATTAATTTTCTATTATTTTTCCAAGAATTGGCCTTTTGGGGCACATTACGCTTATTTAAATGTTCAATAGTTATCGATTAAAAAATTTATTACCAGGAGTCGAACCTGCGACCTCTTGGCGACCTTTCGTTTTCAGAACACAGTTTTTTTCTACGTTTATTATTCTTATTTTAAAACATTATCAAAGTAATCTATATTATGACACTATATAACAAAAATCTTGACAGAGACGGACAGCAAGGTTTTATCACAGTGCCATATTCTTCCTTTTAAGGTACGGAACTGTAAAAAGAACAAAAATACATTATTAAGAATGTTATTCTCTAAAAAACGTTGACCTTGGTATTTAATGAATCACATCTTACACAAATGATGAATCGCAATTTGAATCACGACAATGATAACTTATTAAGTGAGTCCAGATTCGTCCAATTACTCCAATTACAATCTCCTGGTAGTCATAAGTACATGCGAGTGTATTATTTCCTCATCCATTGTGTCGTATCTGCACAAATTAACTAATTTGAGTCGTCACTAGTAACGGGTCACTTAGAATAATTTTATCGATGATAATTATGTATAATATTTTTTTGTGATTCCACGGTATCCTTGCTCAATATGTTTTCCCTTTAACCTTAAGAAAGTTACAAATTTAATTTATTATATATATTATAATTTTTTTTTAATTCTTAAAGAAGCAACTGTTGCGTTAAAATTAATCGTTTTAATAACTTAATTGTATCTAAACTAGCTCAAATAAAAGATATTTAATTATATGGAACCTTGGCTTGTCGATATCGATAAGTCGTAAAGGCAAGCTCTAGACGCGTCCGGAGCGCACTCTGTGAACGCGCACTGAAAACGATCGCGGCTCTGGGTGTCTATAGCCGGGCACTAATAAATAATTTAAACAAATTGACGGACGAGATTTACTTATTGGCTGTTTCCGTCTCTCAATTACGTTTTATTTATCACTTACTACTTGTCGAGCAAATCGCGCCGCTACGCAATCTCTGCATTACTCGCTAGCTGCAATTTTGTTTGATACTCTTTCATATTATCGATATAATGAACATTGTTTCACATCCTTAGTTTAAAAATATATATTTAACCAAAAAAGAAAACATCTGTTTTCTTTAACTTATATTACGAAGACGTTTAATAAAACAGTTTTTTAGGTTAAAAAACAATTCTATAAATACTTGAATTATTGATATATTTTTAATAATTTTATATTTTTCATGTTAACTATAACATTATTTCTAACGTTTGTTGCATATGTGTGTGTACACACATGCACACAAATATAGAAATAAGCTTATATATATTTAAAAAATATATATTTATTTGAAATGCCCCTAAAGTAGTGACGTCATAGTAGTCCCTCTTAAGTAAATTAATATCCGGGATATTAATCATAGCTTCCATAGTTAGGATAAATGACTCAATGGACGCTCCAAATACTATTGACTTTTCCGGTGTTAATATACAAATTAACTTACTATCAATAAATTTCAATCAAAAATTCATTTGGAATATGAAATCTGGTAATTCAATATATACTAATGACAATAGTAGTGGCTCGCCCGAGAAAGTTCTTGTTTATTCAACAGATATTTTAGGAATTTGGAAACCTTTGACAGGTTATATATATAATAATTTGGAAACCTATGACCACGTTTGACTCCCAAATTCAAGAAACTTTTATTTTTTTTTTGTTTTCTTTACTTTTCTGCACATCTACAGCTGGAACTCCTTAAAATGAGACCTTAACAGATTTTGTATGTGTATCCATTAATCACTGGACAAAATTGTCGCTATTAATATATAATATGTACACCAAAATGTTATATTATCCGATTCATAAAAACATAGTTATATACTATATTTATATATAAAGTACAGTTAATAAATTTGTATTTATTTATTTATATAAATTATTTGTATTCTAGTCTATAAAACGCATTTCAATCAACGCGTCAGTCCAGACGGTATTGACATGGCCAATAAAATGCCAAAATCGATTGGCTTCAGTTCAGTATCGACAGTGGCCTTTGTTATATCAGACAGACGTCACTACGATGTCATGCGGATTTAATGAGATGGATGTCACGTGTTTTGTTTAAGATTTCTGAAATTTGTTTATTTTTTTATAGAATTTTGATATTATATTAAGTACATAAATTACATAGAAATGCTCTAAATACAGAGCAGATTTATTATGAGATGATGATATTGTAGATATATACATATTAATAAATAAAGTCTCCTGGCCGGTTTGGTTTGTCTTATGAACCCAGTAAAATCAACTACTTACTAAACCGATTTCTGCAAAGTTTCCACCAAGTGATAGTGTGTTTCATGTATTTAAGTGTATAATTTATTATGGTGTTGTGTAAATTTACTTAAATATAATTATTATTATTGAAGACATTGCGAAATTCAAAAATAAATATTATGAATATTCTTTATATTCTAAATACAAGTGACGCTTTTTAATTATATATTACCAATTATATTTATCCAGATGGACGTATCTGCGGGCGAAAGCTAATTATTAAAGAAAATTTGATCTTATATAATTTATTTCTAAATATAAGCACTCTTACTAAACTCAACTTACAATAATTAATAAAAAACAATTCTTTCACTACAGAAATAAAAATAATCTCTGTCGCGAATTTCATAAACAGAAAAAAAAGACACAAATAACACCCACTCGAAACGGTAATCTGTAGATCAAAAAAAATAACGGTCCCGTGACATCTAACATCTTTGAAACATCAGGCATGGCTACCAACCACTAGCCAACTAGATATGAACTAGACCAATCGGCCATCAAGCCGACAACATAATAATAAATTGAACATGTAAAGAAATATTTCGAATAAAACAAAAACGAAAATAAATTCAGCTCTCGCAGTCACAAAACATCATAACATCGATAAGTTCGATGACAGTGGTACAGTCGCTACCTCACGTTTTATGAGCACTCAATCAAGCCACACAAATTACCTGAGTGATTCAAGTTCAATCACAAAGCCTGCAGACTTAGGACTAATTAGAAATTCTCAGAATATTTTATACGTCATCCACGTTCTAGGTTTTTCTTAACTTTCGTGATCCATTATTACTGTACAATGTCATAGTGTCTTGTTAATGCTAAGTTGCTTTAATTAGCCATCAAAGCAAGAGTAAATATTAACGAAATTATATAATAATATTATAATAAGGTAGAGATCAAAATTATAGTTAGTATAGTAACTGTATTTTCAGCAAATCTAGTTATTTAAACAAATTTATTAATTAAATTATCTTCGAACAACAATGTCAGAGCAAAACTAGTTTAAAATTTTTATGTAGGTTAATAATACCTGATTTAAATCTTAAGAAATGAATCATTCTTCCGTGTCAAGACCTTAACCGTAGCTCGTGGTAAGGTCCGTATAATTAATAAACAAAATTTAAAGGTCTTACATCAATAAAATTGCTGTTTGGACATTTTAATTACTTCGACCTTTAAAGATTGCAACAATCCATAAGGTACAACATAAGATTCCTTAAAAAATGACGGATAAATTACTGTTTAAAAATATCTTAACCAAGAATTTTTTTAATTATAATTGCAATTAACTTAGACTAAAAACTAATGATGTTACAAATGTTATGGGCAGTTTCGGTAGCTGATATGGTCTAAGATGTAATTTCGTAATTAAACAGACTTAGACTAAAACCTAATGATGTTATATTAGAGACAATTTCGGTAGCTGATATCGTCTAAGGTGTTTAACACATGAAGGCATCGGTTTTATTTATTGCTGGTAGTTAACTACAGTGTGGTCTCTCGAGGCGGTCTCCACTTTTCAAGGCGAGCGATCATTTGATAGTGTACCATTAGTGCGAAGACTCGCGCCGGCATCCAATTGTGAGCTTAGATATCGCATACAAATGTCGATCGGCTCGCAGCCTCCGAGTCTGCTCATCTGCATTGAATCCCATTGTTGCCTCTATTATTTGATATGCGTAATCCTTAATTTATAAATCCCCAATCATTTTATCTCTCGTTGTTAGAGATGTGTCACCTATTACGTATGTTTTGATTAGTTAACGCTTATGTAAAATTAATATGATTTTATCGTACGTAATTACGTACGCATTTGGTTTCGAACTGCGATTTAGTTCGGAATAATTTGTGCGAAGAATATATCGATATTAGGAGCAAGGTAATTATTGCAAACAAAAAGGCGACAGGATCGTAATAGGACTAAAGTCGCTCAACGCCGGCCGCGTCCGTAAAAAGCGCAAAGAATACACCTCGATATGATCGCACAAAAGCCGCTCCTGGATCCCAGCTCAATGCTAATTTCCACTATCGCGCTCGCCCTCATTCATTTTCAATCGAATCCAGACTCCGGTTACTTCTATTTTTTTAAATCACATTAAAGAATCGAATATGGTAGTTGTTTTTTTCTGCGGCTGGTGGTTGCGACGCGATTTATTTATTTGCGTGCTTTTTTAAAGCGACATTCCAACTCGCTGTATACTTGTGTCTACCCGCAATTGGCATTTCGGGCTAAGCGAGACTATACAAAGTCGCCGGTTTTAACGGTTGTTTTTAACGCTCTGACCCTCGCGCAAGAAACGGAGGATACAAATAAATTATTAATCGTTTGTCCTGTCTCTTATAAATTAAAAATCTGTCCTTTTTTGGCTGCCCGGACCCTGTTTGAATACTTTTTGGTCGTAGCTAAGCCGACTATCCCTGAATTTATTAAAAGCTTAAGCGTGAAAAGAGCAATTAAGTCTGTGACGGAAATTAATACTTAATATCAAGAAGGCGAAGCAGTTTTAACTCGTGCAGTCTGACTTCTACTTAATGATTTTATTTCTGTATTTTTTTAATTCATTGCTTCATCTGTCACAGATTATTAATGCTCTAAATTATATATGTTTTTTTTGGTAATAATGTAAATAAAGTAAAAGTAAGCAGATATGAGAAAATTATCTAATTACGTGTGTGAAAAGAAAAATAGCAGGTTACTTTCGTAACCGTCCGGAAAATTACTGCCATAAATCACCTCGCGCGGGGATGGGCTGATTTTCCATGCGCCATCTTTGCTTTATATTACTTTGATTTATTTCAGAGTGTAATGAAAGCGACCGGCCTATTTTGATATAACTATAACCTGTGATGTTTTCATTACCTCTTAATGATATTTAAATATTTACGTACGGATATACGGACCGCGGTTTTATATGAAGAATCGTGGTTTTATTTATATTATTGTTATTAATATTTAAAAATCGAGTATATTTTGTTGACAATTATTTATAGATATATAAAATTAAGAGAATTTTATTTAAACCTGATTATGCCTTTATTTGAATCACTGCAATATCTTAATAATACGTAGTATCAGGAAATTCACAATGTTAAAAAAATATTTATAAAAATGTTCAAAATTTGTCAGAATAATATAGAAATGAGCAATTGGAAAAACAAATCACTTGATAAATCCAAAATCCTAACTCTCTTCAGACAAATCAATGGTATTATAAATATAAATAATTAAAAATATTTTTAATATACTCTAGTTTTGACAACAGCTCGATAGTCGTGTTAATTGACAACTATATTAAATAATTAGTTTTTACTCTTGGTTCCACAAGAGGATGAAAGACTTATTTACTATTAGAATAACTAAGAACACTATCTCATTATGCAAGATAGTCTATAACCTTCCTAATAATCCTACCTCTCATAATAAGACTTTTTTTTAATCCATCCGGTAGTTTTAAAGATAAGCCCTTATAAACAAACAAACTTACGATATACAATATTAGTATAGACATTAAACAATTTATTCCTTTAACAAATAAAAAATATTTCTAAATAATTTACAGAATTATGTTCTATTGTCATATATATTATATATACATACAGACATTTCAAAAATATTGAAGCTCAGACGGATCGCTTAGGACAGATAAGTATAGTAATAATATTTTATTACCTTATTAGTGTGTATTTTGATTGATTATCTAAATTCGACTCTATTGTATTAATAATAACATATATTTTTGAAATATGTTTTAACAATCAACGAACTTCTTAATTATAACAAAGATTTATAATAAATAAACTTAAACCCTCTTATTAAAAATATATATACCCAATATAATATGTTCTCTGTTTTGTCACTTTCACACCTTTGACATAAATTGATAACGAGAAAGTGACAAAACAAAGAATAACAATATTTTTTATCTGTAAGGCAGAAAAGGGCAACTATAGGTTATGTTATTTAATTAATGGAATATTTAAACATAATAAAATGTGGTATTCAACACACGAGAACTCAAACTCTTAACGGCTCTCCAGCCATTTGTTAATTAGTGTTTTTATTGTACAGCAAATTCGGTTAACTCCAACAAAGGAGTCGCTCAAATAAAAATAAAGCTGTTTCGTGACGAATCGAGATGGTGTTTCGTCTGATCCCTCGTAACCCTTTTTGTGACCGCTCAGCCTAATCTAGTGATGGCCTCCAGTTTTTAATTAAACATAATGTAACATAGCTCCACGTACTATGGCTACCTCGCACTATACCTTATAGGGTTGTCTCTCATTTAATAAATCATTATTTAAACATATATTTATAACGTCATATATAGTCAGTCCATTCTATATGTCAGTTCAATAAACAATAGTTTTAATGTATTCAGGGATCACGAAAACATTATACGTACAATTTTTTTTTTTTAGTAAAATAAATTATATAACAATTTATATTTTGCCTTTTTTTATTTTTTTACTTTCTTGATTTATAATTTCTATTGTATATAATAATCCGGTTGTACTCACGAAGTTACCCGAAAATGCCCGACTAGTTTCGAACTTAGTAGGTTTATTTATGAGCTAACAGTGCGGAATCGCGGCGTGAACTACGAAGTATAATAATATTTATTATTAGCAGATATATATTTTGGTAACCCTATTTTCAAATCAATTATTTTATCAATTATTTTAATTAATTAATTAGTATTTTAATTATATTTATAAATTATCCGGTTGTACTCACGAAATTACCAGAATTTGCTCGACTAGTTTTGAACCCATTCGGGGACCTCATTCATGAGCTCTGAGCATGGCGGAATCGCAGCGTGAACTGTGAAGTATGTAATAATATTATTTATTAGTAGCAAAAATATTTTGGTAGCCCTGTTTTGAAATCAGTAGTAATTAGTAGGAGGCTTATTCAAAGGCTGTGAATAGAGCCAACAAAGACGGCAGTTCCGCGCCTCGGCGTGTACCAATCAGTTAAGACACAATGAAGGGTCGTTGTACATCACATGCGATACTCAATTTATATTAACAATCATAATATTAAATTATTTTAATATTTGAATTATCTTTCAATAATTTGTTATGTTTATAGTATTAGAGTACCTTATTTTTAATAATATTATAAAGCGGAAAAAAGTTTGTTTGTTTAAACTTGCTAATTTTCGTAACTAATACTGGATTTCATTTTTTTTTCTGATTATGATAGACAGGTTTAAGAGGAAATCTATCTACCATTACGCGTCTTCTCTTATTAAATAAAATAGTAAATCCGCGTGTGGAGCCGCGAGTAACGGATAGTATTATATAGTCTTAAGCTAAATAGATTTATATATATATATATATATATATATATATATATATATATATATATATGAAATAAAACGTTTAATTTAAATTACATATTTATAAAAAATATTAAAGAAATACATAACAAAAATTAGTTTGTCGTGATAATGAAAAAAATACTTTATTTCTAATGACTCACTAAAAGCAGAACACGTGTAACAGTCGATACTCATCTGACATTTTTTGGGTGATTGTCCAAAAAAAGGTTACATTAAGATCACCGTAATAGTCGATTTGATTACCATCTTGAGTGGATGTATATGTGTGTGTGTGTGTGTGCGTGCGTGTGTGTGTGTGTGAAGATTATTAAGGCGGTCTCTGATCAGAGAAATAAGATGCGTATGCGCACGCGTCGCCACTGGGTTACGCTTAAGAAATTACCGGTCGCTGTCGACATCGCAGATTATATCGATAGAATTTATAGTCGATGTCGATACTTAGACTCGGGCTATGATCTTCACGTAACTTAATTAGAAATAAAAAAAATCTTTGATTACTTTGCACTTATATGTCTTTTTATATGAAAGGTCATTAATATATGATTAATGTTTTACAATAAATCATGGTCCTGTATGTTTTATTATATATGTTATAGGGAATATTTCATATCTCTAAAAATAACTAAATCTATACTAATAGTATAAATTGGAAAAATATGTTTGTTTGTTTAATCTTCTTGAAGCAAACGATAGATATGAAAAAATATTTTTGTTTATGATAGACAGATTCACGATCAAAATAATAGGGTATCTAACATTACGCTACTTTAAGTTATCTTATTACTAAATAAACCGCAGGTGAAACCGCTAGTAACAGCTAGTATTTTTATAAATCAGTAACACAATAGAGTGAGTGATTTCTTTTAATTCATCAGTCAGTCAGTCAGTCTCCAGCACGGTAGTAACGAGTGTATAATTATTATCAACGGCGCCGGTAGCCGAAAGGCCGACTCATCGTAATTTGATGGCGTCCAGAGCCCCGCCCGCCACAAAAAACTAATTAACAAACATGGAAGACTCGGCCTGCATCGACTGCATTCGCGAGATGAGTTAAACTCAACTCAATTAAACTTAATTCTATTTTGTCACTTTCTCACTAATGATTTACGTCAATGGTGTGAAAGTGACAAAATAGAGAATATGTTATCCGGTATGCATCGGCTGTATTCGCGAGATGAATTCAACTCAGTTAGAGACTGACTAATGAATATATGTATACAGTACAACTTATTCAATTTTGTCACTTTCTCACTAATTATTTACGTCAATTGTGTGAAAGTGACAAAATAGAGAATATGATATTCGTCTGCATCGGCTGCACTCGCGAGATGAATTGAACTCAGAGATTCACTAATAAACATATAAATACAGTAGAACTTATTCAATTTTGTCACTTTCAAACATATGATTTAAGTCAATGGTGTGAAAGTGACAAAATAGAGAATATGTTTAATTATGAACAATTTTTTTTAGTAAAGGTGTTATATTATATTTTTGTTCATATTTGATGTCAAGCTTATATTTAATTTAGATGTCATTTAAAAGGAATATGAAAATAATTACAATAAATATTATTTTTTATTCTACATTTACACTTATATAAATAAATTCAACTAGCATTCACTTTGTAAAATAAGCGTTCGTCTGTCTTTCCATCGTTGAAACGAGGTAGTGACTGATAGACTACTTGATAGATGACGAGACACCAGCCACCTAGTGATATCTGCTTAGTCATTGAATGTAGACTATACTTTTCTAGATTGTATTTTATATTTGTAATACTGTGTTCGTGTATTGAATTGTACCCAAAACTTAATATTTTATCATGTTTCTTCTTGTTCGTAATCTTGATTAAGTATTGCAATGTAAAAGTGTAGAAAGTCATCAACAACAATGTATGATCCGTGAAAATTAAGTTATCGTCGATGAGGACACGGTTGCCGAATGCTAACACTTGACGAAACCCGATAACCACCAACAAGCCGGAGTTAATCCTTTTCATACATATTAAAAGCTTGTGCTTAATGCGGCCATTGTTCACCGAGCCAGCTTTAATATTTTATTACCAACCTCACCTTGATATTTAATGTTAATATTAAAATATTGATTTTTTTTCTTGTTTAAATTTATTTATTTCTGTAATGTGTGTCAATTTATGATGAAATAAAATTTTTAAAAAATGTGAAGAAGAAGAAGTAAAAAGAAGGTCATTAAAAATGATATCCATTGTCTCTTATTAGACCTTTCGAACGTTGACACCAGTTATCAATAGAAACAAACAAGCTCTCGCCGGGAAAATTGTTTACTATTCTTTTGAATTATCGATTGACATGTAATCTAAAGTCTAAAAATCAGAAACAAAATTTTGTAGTTTTTTCCTCATAACTTCTAGAGAATTTTTTTCCTCGTCATGAGTGTTGGTTTTCTAGATTCAGTATACACTTCCTAATCGATTGATACATAGAAATATTTATTTTGAAGAAAAAAAATGTGTATTCCCCAAATACTATAAATATATAGAATGTTTAAATTGACAGATGTGATAAATTGTGATCAAATTTTATTATAATCCAATAAATTATACATAGAAAAATAGCAGACAAAGAATTTTGTAGAGTATCAGCGCCGGCGTCGCTTCATTAACACAGGACTGGCGGATTTAAAGAATGTCGCGTCAGAACCGTTTTCTGAGAACCGTAGCGCTACCGGAGCCAGGGCACTAATACAAAAGAGTTATAAAAACTGTGACAGAATTAAAAAGTTAAAAATTGTATGCGAGGGACGCTGACGTTAACAAGTGAAATATAACGCGCGAAACAAAGCAGCCGGAGCGAATGCTTTAAATCATTTTTAATTATGTTATGGCGGCGCGTTACTGCGGCTTGGGTTACTTGGGTTACAGAGGTATACGTGAGTCAGGATAGGCTCACGGCCACCTAGATGCCTGCCTCCTGTCGCATCCACTATAACATTAATACCATGTCTCACCTCCTACTGTTCTAGTAGGGTACAGAGCATCGAATTTCATGTACGCTCGCTGCGCAATTATACGCAATCTCGTAATTCATATTTTCTTTTATTTTTGCAGCTCTGGAAATTTCCAGATCCATCCTTTATAAATAAATATATCAAGATTCTTGTTGGACTTTTTAACTATAAATCTGTGACTAAGCGACAACTTTTTTTAAATATATTTTTATATATAAATAGGTTAAAGCAATTGACAATTTCGTAATAGAATGGTATTATTTAAGTACGTAATAGTGTTATTCATTTCATCTTGGTTATTTCACGGCGGCTTAGCGGCTCTCATCCGCACTTCACTTACAGTGCAAGTTTCTTGTTTACTAGTAATCATTTTAAATTTACTGTCTTTTATTCTGTTTAACTCTTATAACTGAATTGTTTTTTAAATAACGTTGTAACAAAAACTCTCATCAAACTTTGTGATTCAATCTTTTGACAGTTGTCATGAAAAAATGTTTTATTTTGATGAGTTTTTTAACTCTAAATTATAGTATATTTTAATGTGTCCCATCAAAGAAAATTGTTTAAGTTCTATCATAATTTTAATTAAACGTTGTTCATTGATCTATCATTTGAATATTATATTTATTTTGTACAAAAAGCAAATATTTAAACATAAGAATAAAAAAATTTGCTAAAAAGGCGAGTTCATCTCCGCTAGAGATTTCTTTTATGAAATCCATAAAACAGAACTAGTGAAAGAAATGTAAAACATACAGTTCACAAAAAAATTAAACTTAAATATAGAAACAAAGCCAAAAAAAAAATTACTAAAACTATAACAAAAAAAAAATCATTCGTCTTATTTTATGTTTTTATGTATGAGATGTTATATTTTTGATTTACATTCGTAGACGTAACTAAATAGCATTAAATTCGTCTTATAAAGACTTGTCGAGTTTGTTATTTTATTTTACCCATCAGTTTAACGAAAATATTCCAACTACTTTGTTAAAATAAAAACTAGCAATACCGCAGTATCTCAACTAAATGTCAATTTTCTATCAATATTACATTTTAGGGAACTAAGCTGGACAAAAGAGAAGTTTCTTTGAGACAATTTTGATTTTTCGATTGTTACTAAAATTGTACTGTAGATTATAAAATAATACTTATTTTATAATTAACAACATATATATAAATATATATATATATATTAAACAACAGAACTTATCAAATTTGGAACAGTCAAAAAGATTTTAAAAACTTTTGCAGATGTCTTTCCTAGGTATATAGATAACTTCCTTTCAAACTCCAAAAATGATTAAAAAATAATATTATTTATTCAATACAAAATCTCCGAGGATTTATCATTTTTAGTTACATTAACCAAGTCAAATGAAATTGTCTATGTATGTCGAAACCAAAATAGAAAAAAAATTACAATTATATGAAAATATGTTTATATATCTCATCGTAGTATACTAAAATTTAGAAGAAATATAGTTGCTATAACTAACATTATATTAAATATATATATTGATAATATTGCCTCATGACGCTTCGCATTTAATGTGGCATGCGCCCGCGCAGTGACAGCGACGAAGCGTGAAATTTTATGGGCAAGCCTTCTATAAGCAATTGTAATTATTACTTTCATGTAATTATTATTATGAATACTTAAAGTTACAGATATCATTGCAAATATATTATTTTATATGCTAACTAAATAAATAAAATAAGATAAATATTTTGTGTAAGGTTTGAAATTTTCAAATAGTTTAAGGAATGCATTTCGAGCGATATTTGTAATATATATTAATATTCAGTATAGATAATATTAAGAATATTTGTTCAGCCACATACGTATATTTATAACAAGTAATTTGCCTCAGCAATACATCAGCCAGGCGACAGATTGCGCCCGAGCTCCTGGGAATGCATGACCGATCGTCCCAAGGAAAAAGTGAAGTCAGCAGTGAATGAAGCGATTAGTGCTGACAGAACACCGGCACGCAGAACTAAATGCGTTTCACGACGAGACGCCACGAAGCTCTTTGTCTCAGAGAACTTGACCCGTGCCCCTGACAAGAAAACTAATCTAAAAACTAATAATAAATACCTGATTTCTTTAATTTAACAAAAAATACTTAGACACGTTTTTAAATCTAAGTAAAAACGATTGATTTTTTTCTATTGCGGGCTTCAAGATAACATAAGTAGAAATAGGTGCATAGATATACATCCAGTTGTCCAGAATATAATAATTTTAAATCGTTTGACTACTACTGCCTCTGAGCTGAAGACCTGGAGTCTTCTTTTGAACAATCAAAACTATATAACCCTACATCTAAAGCTAATAAAAATTTCAAAAGTTGAATGTTGAATTGACAAGAAATTCCATTTAATTATTGAACCTGCAACAAAAATTTTTTGAGAATCAGTTGAAAAAACCGTCTTTTAGAAAACAGCCGGACATTCGTCGGACATCCGCCGGACAGCATACGAAAGCATTTTTTGCTCAAGCAAAAAACGAAGACGCTTCACTCGTGCATCGCTGTGGCTCGGTCAGTAATGCAGTTATAAAAATGGAGAATTGTGCAAAAAACTCGTACAGTAAAATATAATCATTAGTTACAATGTATAAGAACCGCAAACCTAAAGAAGTCGTTGGCTTTTCTCCCTATCCTTTAAGGTAGGACAGTAATCTGCCTGGTGGTGAATGTAAAACATCAGCTCGCTTGATTTACTAGTATAATAATGCATTAAAAAAATCTACTATTTTCGTTTATAGGGTTTTTTAAATAGATTTTTAAGCCCTTCCGAGATGATGTGAAGTCATCATGGCGATATTTTTATTTTTTAATATTTTTTATTTTATAATTTTTATAGAAATAAAAATTCTATATCCTCTGAGATGATAAATTAAATAAGTTTAAATGGCTAGGATTTAGAAGTATTCAAAAAGTTTCTCAGAGGTTCTTCTACTTTTTCCACACCTTTTGGAACCATACTATAATATTGTTTGAATAAAAAACGATATCCATTCCTGTACGGAATATGACTGACCAACTGACTTTCACAATAAAAGAAAAAAACACCAGAGAGATTTCGGGAGGTTTCACAAACATAGAAAAAACGGACACAAATAACACCAAAGCAAAACATCAATCTGAGGATCACAAACTAATGTCCTGTATGGGAATCAAACCCACGAACCTTTGGCTTAGCATTAAGGGAAACCCATTAAAAGAAACGGCCGTCAACTTTGAACTAATTCTGATAGCACTATGGAAGCAAGTTAAGCTTAGAGATATGTTAAGAAACCTGAATATATTTATATTAGAGATAAAAGGAAATGTATTACAGCAAATCGTCATGAGAGTCAGTGTATCCACAGATATTAATTTGTCATTACTCTTTAATACCAGTAACTGCTTCTCATTAGCATCCCTTTCATTCTTCAGTTGGACACACAACTCCTAGCTTTCTTTTAACTATTGTAATATAGTTGAAGTTAGTTCTCTCCTGACGTTAGATAAATAAGAGTCATCGTTTAAAAAAAATTAAGGATTTGAAGATAAACCTAATAAGATTCCTATACTGTTTTGTATCTCCTAATAACTGTGTCGAAACGAGACAACGAAGTATTTTAGCCACAAAAATCTATTTATGTTATTTAACAGTCAAAATAAAGAAAGTAATGAAGAAAACAAACAAATACTATATGAGCTCAAACAAAATTTATTTATTTAATTAGGTACAACTTAATGCTATAGAGCAGGGATAGCAAACCTTTTTTGATGTCGTGCCACAAGGTAAAAAAAAAAAATCTTTTTTATATACGTAACGTGCCACCATACAATTCTTCTTTAAATATTTTTTATCAATCAATGTTTTACAATTATTTCGTTTTCGTGCGTGCCATCAAAACTTTCAAACGTGTAACTTATGGCAAGCGTGCCATTGGTTTGTCATCCTTGGTATAGATTATTCTCTACCAGTTAACACATAGAAAAGTAAAATGAAAAATATGACAAATAAATGCTATATATTTATGTTTTAAAGCAATGATCATACCGTTTTTCCTTCTTATTAGACTGTTGGCTTCAACTCAGTGTCAACGACCTCCACATAAAAAAAGCACGTAGTAAATTATTTAATATAAATTATCTCGCTAGATTTTTATACTTCACAGAGTAAAAAATGAAGTTTCTATTCCTTTCTCATATGAATATATTAGTTTTAGAACAACTAACAATCTTAAAATAATCTTAAAATTCAATATTTTCATATAGAAATGGTCTAGTTGAAATGACCTCTAAAAAGAATACTCACTTTCTTTTTTATATAACTTAGTACCTAAATATCAACACTTGCCTCTGAATACTTAGTCTCTTTAAAGGGTCCAAAAAATAAAAATTATTACTTCAACAAAGAAACAAACAAACTTATTAAGATATAAATAAAAATTACTCTACATCTGCTGTGTATTCGAAATCATATTCTGAATATCCATATTGGTAATATAAATATATATTACATTTTCCTGAAGCAATACTGAATGGTCATTTTGAAATTCAGTTTCAGTAACCGTGGTTAGATTCAAATTGGCTAAGTCGATGGATTCTTAGGAAGGCAAAGTAATGAGCAAATTGTAAATGCGACAGACACGAGAGTTATACGTATTATGGGTATTATATAAACGTAGTAATTTACGTCTAATTTTCAATTATAATAACAATTTTTATCCAATTATAATTTTTTTTTTTTATTAGAGTACCTACTATTGGAAATCTAAGGAAACCATAGATCAATCACGTTTTTTATTGTAAAATTTTTTGTGATAATTTAGTTATACTGTATACAATGACGCTTTATAATACTGGTAGATAAAGTAGCCCATAATCGGATGCTTGGAGAGGTTGAGAACCTCTGTTTCTGACAGTCTCATTAAAATATAGATTTTCATACAGAATAATTACAATTATATATTTGTGTACAGAATAATTACAATTATATATAGATGTGTTTTGAAATATGTACAATTATTTTCTTTGATTTTAAATATGTTGATGAAATGTTTTTTAGTAAGTATGGTTGCTTAAAAAATTAAGTTGAAAAAATTCATTAGCAAAATACCAATCATTATGTAGTCTACACTTTCGTTTTTTTACAATATACAATGGGGAAAACCGACCAATAAGAGACGAGAAAATTGTAGAACGTAATTAAAATTTTAAATTAGGAAGTCCCCTTCCCCCATTGATTACATGGCGTTAATTACAAGCGACCAATTAAAGCGCGGCGCGACAGAGCGGCACGACAACCAGCGAATGAGAGACGTGGACTGAAGCGAGGCGTGGTAATTAAGACGAAAGGGTTGATTTTCCGGGCGTTCTACACCAGAGGGCGTTGATTAATCACTCCCTTGCGGGTGCTTTAATGTGCTTATATAACATTACATAGGTACTCGATACTGAAACTTCAGGGAAGAAAACAAAAGCCTCCTGTCAACTAATTGACTAACAAATAAATTAGTCGAATTATTACATGTAATTAACACTATATATCGCTTTCCTTCTATATATCATTATGTAAAAAGGATAGCGAAAAATTTTCTTATCTTAAGATATATATTCAAATATTGTGATGCAGTCCAACCAGTAAAACCTTTTTACATCTTCATGCTATATGAAATGTAAGGCTGTATGTAATAGACACAGTCGCATTCTAAAAAAAAAAAAACAAATAGTACTGCTCTCATAGTATATACATTCCTAATTTAAAAATGACAATTTTGTCACCTTAAATTGATCTTTGCAACCAGTCGAGACCAACATGTTATTAACAGAGCCGATGAAGTGTAAATGATCCGCGGGGCCACTGAAGTCGGCCTCAGCCTTCGACCGAGGCGGGTGGTCCTCCCCCCACCTCCCACCCCCTCGCCCGTCACCGACAGAAGAAAAATGCTAACACGCCCCCGCGAAAACTATTAGTTATTTTGGCACCCCTGCATCCCTGACGATTATACGGAAACGTTTGTTTTTACTGCTATAGCTTTATTTTTTCTTTACGAAATTTGTCTCTACCCTGGGAATATCAATGAATAAGTCATTCAGTGCACGTGGCTTTTGAAATACCAGTTACTTGATACCTGCACACTAACAACTACCAACCGCTTCTGAAATGGATTTTATAGAAATGTAATGACTAAATGGAGTCTACATTTTTAAAACTAAACGTATTTTTTTATTAAAACAGTAACATTTTGTTTAGATTTCTTAAAAATATTTTTTTATTTTTTTCTTATTTTTTAATGTTTATAAGTACTTTTTTTTATACTCCTACAACATCTCTTGTACATCATAAGATAAGCTGGTAAAGAATGTGGTTGTATTAAGTCCGCCTTGTGTGCATTATATAATATTTAGTGCAATAAAGAGAAAAAAAATAAATATTATTAATGTCTAGAAATGAATAAAAATATAGGAACTAAAGATAAAATCTGTGCTCAAAGCCGCTGATGAAATTCAAAGCATGGCAAAGAATATGGCCCATAAAACTTTCATTGCTGTTAACTTATTTATGAAGTCGACTACATATTTAATACTTGCGTCAATCATAAACATGAGATACAAAGAAACTTTGACGACACTAAAAAGATTTGCACGTTATCATATGTGATAAGAAATAACCTTCTCAAATTAAGGTTCTCCATGTTATACTGGTATAACATGGAGAATATTTTCATACTTAAGAAACACATAAAAATGAAATTCATTAATTTCAATGAAAATGTATGTTATGTATGCGATACTCCATCATATAGGATGAACAAACAGCGCCTCCAACCCATCTATCACACATTGTTTAATTGACCTTAGAACTTTTCTACTCTATCTTATAATATATATTATGTTAAACTTATCAAAATATATCTGATAATTTGAATTATTAGTAATATATTAAAAGTTAAATACATCAATATGAATATTTTATTTGGATGTTAATAGCAATTATATTTTGAAGTTCAGCTCACAAACCTTCCAGTATTACGTAAGTTTCCTGTTATATCTATATCTTCTCAAGTATTTGACTTAACATCAGTATAAATTTAAGGAGTTGATACTAGTTGCTTGTTATATCAGATACAGGCTAATGGGGACGACCATGCAGTACAATACATACAGCCGGTATACAAAAGACTAACACTAGTATAGTCGGTCAGTTTGTACATACACAGGCAGACAAAGCACACAAACACGTGAGGTCATCTCCCCTCATTAGGTGGTTAGTTTTCCGGGCGTGTCCGCGGAGTCTGCGGACGTGCGGAGCGGGTGGGGGGAGGGGGGTAGCAGGCAACTGCCGGGAAGTTACTTAATTAATCCCCGCGCTGCCGCCATTGGCCGGCGCTGGGCGGTGGATCTTCGCCCACGCGTTAATTGGGCGGACTACCGCGCGGATTAGACCAGCGCCTTCACTTAATGAGACTTCTCTCACTTGCTATATACCGTTCAGCAGTTCTTATTTATACCTACTGCTTAATACCTACTTCAATTAATCGCTTGTCCTTTTAAAGTTTTTGTTAAGTCAATTAAAACGAACAATATTTTAAGACGAAGACGTTTAAACAAATTTTGACACCTTTGAAGTTAATAAAAACATTGCTAGTTCACATCCAAGTAAAAATAGATGTTTTATGAGAGTAGATATAAGTAACCTTTTGTAGCATTAATAAATATCGTAGTAGGAGAGAAGTTGGCTCGAAACTAATATCGCTCTCGTTGCGTCAAGTGAACGTATAAAGCTCAGATTTAGCTAGAGCCGAGGGCTGAGCAGGCGTGAAACGCCCAGGTAAAGTACCTACTTACAGCGCGATATACGAGGAAACGTAAATTATAATATTGTGTGTGTCGGAGCTAACCCTCTCGCGCTCACGTGGGTACGTCCCCGACCCGCCGGCCGCGTGTGTGCGCCCACTGAAAGAAAAGCAATTTCCTCGGGCGGCGCGGCGCGGGGGGGAGGGGGGATCGAGCTCTCGCGCGAATATAATTTTGTTCATTTTTTCATTCGGGCGAGTTAATTCGGCTTCGCGGCGTAGTCGGCTATTGATTAGGGCGCGTCTTACGTTTTTAATTTGTTTGCGCGCGCAGCCACGATGCACCCGACGAGATGAGTCCCCCTCCTCCCCCCGGCCCCGCCACCCGCCACCACCGTCTAATGAAGCCTCCGCTAACTACGAGCACTGTAATAATCACGATCCTTTTCACAATCACACTTTGACGTCAAATGTTTTCTCATAGCCGGCTAACTAGCGACGCTCCTTGAGGAAAACATTGCTCTTTGGCCTTTGTAAATAAAATCAGTCGACAAGTAAAGATACAAAACAGCAAACACTAATTGTGTTAACTGAATATATATTTAAAACACAATTTATAATAAAACTTAAAGAAAGTCAGGGCATCAATATTTAGTGAAATAGTTACACATTGTACAAGACATTATTAGTATGTCCGTAATCATTGTTATATATAACATGAACGCCTTGATGCAGTATATAATTTGTAATGCTTAGATATTAATTATATATATATAGATATATATTTCAGTACAGAATGTAATATATATATATATATATATATCCGTAGCGCCACGCAGCCTGCACGGCACCGCCTGTGTGTGACACATTAGTAAATGAGAGGACATTCGTTACTTCCAGCGCCCTCCTATTGCTCATTGAAAGCCTTTGAGGAAAATAAGATTTATTGTGACGAATCCTGTAACGAGGCCGCTTTAATACGCGATTGAGATTTCAATAATTTATAACATACTTTAGAGGATGATATAATATATATAATATCATAGTTGTGAAGTAAAAACTATGGTTTGCTAACTTCTTTATTGTTATCTATTTGAAACTGTTATTTTTTTTTTGTGTAACGTCTCTTAGCGGCCGTTTAGCGGCGTGTGAGCGCCTCACTCAATAAATATAAAGTGCGTCGCCTCCGCTCGGCCATTAAGAGTCGATAGCGGTTATTCTTCGATGCTTACTTAGTTTTATTACTTTCATTTTATTATTTTAATTTGTGTGCGAGTGCGCTATTTGCGTGTGCGCAGTTTGTCGCGTGCCCCGCCCACCGCGCCGTGGCCAATGGCGCGCTGGCCGCTAACAAGCCGTCCGCTCCCGCGCCCGCTACGCGCCTGCGCCCGCGCATGCGTCCTCTCCGCGACATCGCGACAATGCTCATTGTTTCATACGACTCTCATTTTGTTTTGCTCCGCTCAATCTCATCGCAGGCTCCGAGGCGCACCTCCCACCGAGCGATAATTTCAATGTCGCCACGTATTTTGTGATATTGACTGAGATTCCACTCCGGAATGTTTTCGCTTCTCAGACGCATTTCGTCAGAGCTACTCAATAAGCAATAAACTATACGCCTCCGAGAAGTTATTTTAAAGTCTGTCTGAGGATGTTTCTTTACGCCTTTTAAAGGTTATTGTGTTTTCAGAATGCTAAACATAAACTTACAACACTGCAGACATCTGCTTTCATATTTATACAACATAATATAGAAAAACAATAAACAAATTGTAGTCGTAACATTATAATAATCCTATTATAAAATATATTTATTTACAGTCATTAATAACTGTCCAACGCTCCAAGACCCTTAAAAATAATTGTCATTGAAAAAGAAGGTAAGTATAATATTTGTAAAATAGGTCGCTGGTCTACACAAAGCTCTAGCCGGCGAGTGCTAGATGCTCGATGCTCGAGTTACTGTCATAATTCATGATTCCCTCGTTACAAGGAACGCTGGGTACTTTGTTCTGCAGGCGCCCATTTGTACTGTTCCTATTAAACTCGTTACTAGTGACGACCTTAGGAAAAATCCACAATTGCAAAATGTGAATTTAAATTTATTGTAATGGCTCAAAACCAATTTCAACCAGTGAGATGTGGTTTCTTGTATCCCCAAAAAAAGACAGACCTTTTAATAATTACTAATATTAATAAATTAAACCTGTAGTCATATATTTACCTGCAAAACAGAGTAGATAAGTTTAGACTAATCTAAAATTTTCTAGATGGTTCTAAGTACCAATCTTTTGGTTTCGTCTCGTGAAAGCTATGAAAATCTTATTTTTTCTTCAACGAAATCGGTCTCATTTTATTTGTAGCTTCGACGCTGCAACTAGTTTGCATTTGTCCTTAATATTTTACCGCGGAATTATATTAAAGGGGAAACTAAGCAATTGATAGTGGAAATGGGCGGTGAAATAGAAAAATATCGTCGAACGCATTCGTGCCGCGGTAAAATATTCAATCGAGGCAATTGGGTCCGCGTATAAATTCGGGCTCGATATTATTTGTAACGGCTCCCCGCGACCAAAAATCGCTACATTGATAGGATCATTTTTCTCCTAGATATCGTTAATATTTTACGAGTTCGTGTCAACGGTTTATGGCCCCACTCTTAACACTAAAACGTTTGAACATTGCTCTCATTGTTTATATTATTTTAATATTCACTTTTTTATTACGACTTCGTTCTGTGACGCGTTTGCATCTCAGTTCAATGATTATAATAAATTTGGATTCTATTCTCCTTAAAGCTTCTTTAAATTGAATTCTATTTATCAAATAGTTATATAATATTTTATATATGTGTGTGTGTTTATTAAAGTTTTGAGTGAAGTATATTAAATTTATTCAAGTGGAATTTAATACGAACGATAAACAGAACGGGTTAGTAGGTACGTAACTGTAATTATCCATCCAAGTTTGCGAGCTCAGGAAAAGAATTGCTCTCCTTTGTATGTGAGTGGGGGGAGGCGGCGCAGGGGTGGGGGTGTGTAGGCACATGGGAAGCGCTCTAATGAGGTGCCTGAAAGCGACAATGTCTTTGAGGAAAGCAAATGTGTAGGTATCTACATACGTAGGGGTGGAGTTCCTCCTATCTCTACTTACGACGCTTCATATACTCTACACTACTTACTCTACATGTACATATTATAATAAAATATATTTTGCTCTATATCAATTGTCGTTCTCTCTTTCAACTTTAATATTCTCTATTCAACGTGCTTTTATTAAATTTTTAGACTTGATACCTTGATATCTTGTCACACAATCAAATATCATGTATGGGTGATCTTTTTAAAATATTTCAGATCGATACTCTTAAGATATTTATTTAACACTAACCAATCACTCTCATATTAGCATTAACAATTACTTAATGTCGGATGTGTCTCATCTTTTTAATTTGTTACATATATTCATATACCTGAATGACAGCATGATTGTGCAATAAGAGGATTTCCGAGTAATGCCAGTACGGCGGTGGGTGGAAGGGAGGGAGGGTCGGTCTCCGGGCCGGTGCAGGCGAGCCTTCCGCTCCCGGGGACGGTTTTAATTTCCCGCACGAGCCACCGCCGGGCGTTAAGTTTAAACAGCCGGAGATGAGTCGCACACGTACTAATATCATGCACGGCCCGGGCCGTCGCCATAGCGACGCACTCTCAAATGACGTGTGGTGGCGCGGGTGTGGGACCGGGGGTAATATGATTTGAACGGCCCCGGTGACACCCCGCCCGCTTGTTTGCTCTCCGATGCAATCGCGATACAAGCCTCGCCTCCCCCCCCCGCGCGCCCTCGCACCCCCGGCACACATCTCTCACCTCCGTCTTCGATAACTGCATCGGATTCCTTGTTGCAAGCCACCGCATTCTATTGAAATAGATACTCGATACAAGCCTAACAACCTACTGATATGCGGGGGATATATCACACTTCTCGCAAAATTTTTGACCCCACTTGGGTATCACGTTTTTGGTGATATTTCACAAGAGATAGAATATTGTTGTAATTCTGCCGAGCAATATTGACTACATTACAAATTTTAACAGTAATCCAATTAGATGCCACGTGTATGACAATTAGATAACGTATATGATATATGTCACTCTCATGTATCATGTATCGCACGTCCATGGAAACCGTAGGACAATAAAGCAATCAATTCGCAGCTCCAATCGGCACTACTTCATCCGTTCCACTCCAAGACAGTCATCGAAGACGACAACTCACTGCGGTTCTAACAATATGTCGTGATAAGAAATTACATCGTAAAAATAAATATACTTTATACTTTAAAAATGAAATAAAAGATTTACGTTTTACAATGATGTACATTTATATAAAAATAATTTAATAATTTGTTTATGTTTTTAAACACGTGGACTTAAATTGCCATTGGATGCGTCATGCATTAAATCACATCTATTAAGATATACATATACATATAAAACAACTTTTTTTTTTGTTTTTACTAAACATTATGAAATTGATTTATCTAGAAACAGGCAGTAAAACTCAATCAAAAAGAATTATTAAAAAAAAACGCATTTTTTATTCCTATTCTCAGTAGTAATATATTTTATTTAAATTTATCATAAAATATATAAATTTCTAATATTTTGTGTTATACATTTAACGTAGACAAGGTGTATTGTGCACCGTTGTCGTAAGTAATAGTGGCGGCCGCCAGGGGCCGCGCGTGATATATGGTACAACTCCTAATAACATGGCTCAGCTCTTACGCCGGTTATCCCTTTTCTCAAAGAGGATTGGTATCGATCGCTGCGACTCGCTCTCAGCTAATGAGTGATTTACTAGTCATTATCCACTTTCGCGGCTGCCCGAGGCGCGATGAAGACGTCGCACAGGCCGCGGGCGCACAATTTGCCGTTCTCCAACTTTAGACGCCGAACGCCGTTGCCCTTAGCCTGTAGCTTTGTGTTTTATCCTCAGTAATTGCTAACCTAACGCGAATCGCCTTCCAACAACCTCCACAACTGTGGAAGGTAATTGCGTGCTATTGTTGCTCACATCCGCGGAACCCGACCCACTAAATCGTTTTTCAACTAAATTAGAAGTAGCCTCGATTCAGCTTTGTTATTTCAATAATTATACTAGATAAGATTAATAGCCGTTTCGATGCTATTACTTCCTTATGTGAAGGTAATAAGCGGGCGTTTAAAAAAGAAATATTACTGCGATTTTTCCAAAGACCACCATTATCTAATTTACTGCCTTGTTAGTGCTTATGAATATAACCAAAGCAGTTTATATAAAGGAAATAAAATAATGTCCTAATAAAAGGATTTTGTAAATAACAAACTATAAAAGACCTAAATTCAAACTCATCGATTAGATTGATAGGTTTTTTATCGTCAAAAAATTGTGGCATTCAAGATAAAACAACAGATTTATTGATCATACCGTTCCATAAATTTTATAGTTGTTCTACGAGTGTTTGATAACGAAGGTAATCCCAGGTGGTTGGGTCGAGGGTCCATGTTCGTGTTGTCGGGTGCGCAGGCGCACCAACTACTGAGCGCTGCCCGTGCGCCTCGCTCGGGCGCGTCCAGCGCGCTCGTGGACGTGGGCGCGGGGGATGGGGAAGTGAGCCGCCGGTTCGCTCATCTTTATACTCAGAAGTATGCCACCGAAATATCATCGAGTATGCGCAAAGCGCTCAGCAGCAAAGGTTTCCTGTGAGTAGATATCGACAATAAGGCTTACATTTATCAAAAAAACAAAGAAAATTAACTTTCACTTGAATTTCAGACTGTTGGATGCGGAGAGCTGGTGGCGCACTAACCGCTTCTCGTGCGTATGTATGCTGAACCTACTGGACCGCTGTTCTCGGCCGCGCAGTATGCTGCGGGAGGCGCGCGCTGCGCTGGGGGAGGGCGGCGTGCTGCTGCTGGCGCTCGTGCTGCCCTATAAGCCATACGTTGAAGGTAGTCACCGTTGTACTACTCTTTAGCTTTGTCTTGATTTTTTCAGAATCAAAATTAACAATCGAATCAAAATTTAAATGTCCTTTCGTTACAGTTACCTCGGACCACAAGCCCGAGGAGCGTCTCCCGATTCAGGGCGTCACGTTTGAGGAGCAAGCGACTTCATTCATTAAGTTCATGAAAGAGGAGGTCGGTTTCGAGTTGTCCTCGTGGTCGCGGACGCCATACCTCTGTGAAGGAGACTTCGCTCAGGCGTACTACTGGCTCGATGATTCAGTATATGTCTTCACACCCATCACTATCTGAGGAGCTGTCAGTCATTTCTTCAAAACTTTACTGTGGTTCGGTTGTGACCTTATTATTCCAGTCAAATTAAAAGGTTTAACTTATTTCATTTGATTTCATTATGATCGTACAAAAACACCAGAGACATTTCGTATAATTCTTTTTTTATTTACTACAGATACATCGTGTTGTTTAAAAAATTACGAATATGTGAACGTTGTTCTTCCTACTTGTTAGTGATTTAAAAACATTTTGTCTTTTACATATTATTGTAGTAGTGTAATAGTCTTGATATTTTAAATGTTCTTGTACTAGACGTCTCGAAAAACCTTGTACTTTTATTATAATTAATAAGATTTTAAGAAAGTTTTCTTCACCTTTTGTAAATTTTTCTAGACCTGTGTTAAAACATTCCAAAATTATTATTTTTTTAATATATGTCATTAGAATTTTAACTAATAATAAGCGCATCTCTACCTCTTATTTGAATAAACGAAAGACAAATGAAGTCTACGAACGTACTACAAGCTCAAGCTGGTGAATACCAGAAACTGTTAAAACTATTATAGTTTTAAAAAGTTTTGTTTTAATGTTACAATAATATTACTTTCAGAAGCGTTTTTAGAAGTGTAATAAACTAGCAACACCTTCAACAAAGTGAATAGCAGTATTTTGAGTAAAACATTGTATTAAAGATGTTTCGATATGAAAGTAAGATTGTTGTAATATTATTTTAAAAGATGGTAAGCTTAAACATTACATATTGGTGATAAAAACGAATTGTACTTTACTGTAGCATCGAATAAATGATGTGAGATGATGACTTCTTTATACATTGAACTTTTTTATTTTTAAAAATAAAAAATATCAATGTAAATAAATGTATTTTAATATTTATATTGTAAACGTTCTTATAATTATTCATAATGGCGCTGTATATGTAAAACTTAAATACGTGTGTTTAAAATAAGTGTTATTAAATAATTGTGCCAGCACTGTATCTTTAAGGTCAATATTAAAAAAAGTATTTCTTATCATTCCTTTTTTGTTTGTATTTTGTAGATATATGTATTTCTATGTACTTATATTAAATTTTATATTCACACAAAAAATACGATTTGTTACAAATACAAATAACTTTAAAGTTCTTTTATTATATTTACGTTACAAGAAGGATGGTTTTATTAGGGCTTTTTCAAAGAACTACAGAGAACAAATCTGTGAAAGCAAATAGATCGAAAAACGGATTGTTAATAATTATAAAAAAATAAATTAAAATGTGCTGAGTTCGAGTTCTTTAACCTACTCGTTCTCAATGTAGACTTCAATTTATATGAAATAACAGCAGTTCCATCGTACTTCGCTAGATGGCGTTGACGCTGGCGTTCTAACGCGATGAAATTATAAATTCACACTAGTCAAAACGGATTCATATTTAAAATACATATTTGTCAATAAATCTTATAATTTGTGTTTCAGAAATTTTTCGGTCGATCACGAAGAAATAAAAAAAAATACATTTTATTGTATATCTGTATTTTTGTGTACTTAATAAAAAACAAAAAAATATCTACGTTTAGTTTTATTGATCCGGAAACCCTAATTGTTAGCAGAAGCAGAACTATCAACAGAAAATCTATTATGCACATGGCTGCGGCCCGTTAAATCAATCAAAGGGATTTTTTTTATTAATTATATATTATATATTTGTAGTTTTTTTATATATTAGATAATGTTTGTAGGATATAACATTTTTTATAGTATACATATATTGTAGAAAATTTACTTTCTTACGATTGCTACTGTCACATATTTAAGGTTATATTATAGAAAGTCATTTCTTTGTTGCATCACTTTATTAACTCTAATGCATTTTCAATCCACTATATTATTTTTATATTATTTTATAAACGAAATCGACGAATAAACGACACGGCGAGGTCGTTATATTGACAAATAGACAAATAAACGAATAAACATTAAATAAATTGCTACAAACAATATTCAAAACTTGTTAACATGAACCTTTGATATGCTTCAGATTATTCTCCAAATAATTGAATATATGTTTCCAAATCCAATATAATTGATAAAAAAATTAATAATTATTATATTTATAGGCAGAACTTTAAAAAAAACATTAACGGACCTCGCCGATACAAACTGTAACTTAAATTATCTAACATATGTCAAATAACTACTTATTATTATAATCAGATACAGGCTATTTCTATTATCAAAGTACATTACATTCAGAAGAAAATAATAATGTAAATAGAAAAATATAGTAAAAGAATTAAATGTGATGCTGAAGTGAGATCAACAATTTTAAGTGTGGCTTTCAGATATGGGTTTACTTTTTACTGATTATTATTAATACTATAAATTAAATTTGTTGTTAATTTTACATACAACTGCCTGAAAAGATTTGCACAAGCAAAAATATAATGACGCTTAAAAGAACAAAAAATAAGTAAATTTTACATTTTCAAATACACTTAAAAAAAATTTTTGAAAATTTTTTAATTTTTTTTTTAATGTTCTTTACACAAAAACATGCAATATTTTCATGAAGCCTGTAGACTGAAAAAGACTGAAAAAGTTCAAAGTAAACATCATAATAGAAAACCACAGTAGTGAAGGCGGTCGCAAGCCTCAGATAGTCTCAATTACAAACCAAAAATTTTGCCAATAAATTTTCAAATCTAACTTTTGACTAGAAAGCTTAACTCTAATACAGAGAGATTCATCCGGTCGTTTAATACTTCGAGGACGTGTGGAGAGTAGAGCGGCCATTACTTTGTACAATTTACAAAGCACTAACTAACTTATATAATTGTGAAAACGCTGTTATTGCGCTAATTGTGATATTTAATTTTTAATAGCCGATTGGTGTAATGGTTACTAGCCAGCTGGCTGCTGAACGAAAGCGGGTTCGATTGCCACACAGCACCATTTTTTGTGTGATCCACAAATTACTGTTTCCAGTCTATCTTATTTGTATGCGTTATTTCTGTTTATGAAACTGCCCAGTTTTTTTTTAATTAAAAAATACATTTTTTTTTCGATTCAACTAGTGCTTAGTAAATAGCAGTGTAATAGCCCATAACTTAATACTAGAATGTATTTTAAGTTCATGAATATGTTATAGCCTCGTTATATTGGATACGTCAGTTACATACAACTGCCGGAACACACTATTCAGTATACAAAAACCTATTAAATAAAGCTGCATACATATCTTGTGATTAAGATTATCGAATGACTTATTATTAAATACAAACTATCTTTTAATAGTAATTAGATAAAATATAATGAAGGCTATGCCTTTTTATTGCACTATCGAACTTATGAAGCCGAATATGTCAAGTAAAAGCTGTATGAGAATATCATATAGAAATAATAAATTTTAAAAAATTACTTAATTTTAAAGCTTATATTATAATATAAACATGCTATGGAAGAAAGCTCAAATAACGCGAGAAGGAAGTACATTGATCAATACATATAAATATGCAACATATAAAAAACAATAATTTAGATATATTCTGTACAGTCCTCACAATATCCTTATTATCAAACCTTACTATACGCAGTGGCATTTAGCTTACACAATGTGAAAAACTTGCAGTCTTCAGTACGATACTATTTATCACTTTACAAGACAAGACATGGCGTTTTTTATAAATAATTTTCAAATCTTAAGCCTAAAATAGTTGGATTAATTATAACACAAATGAAGATATTTTCATACTTTTAAATAATTTAGTGTAAAAAGCCAAAATTTCCTTAATTTACATAATACTTTAAGACCCATGTCAAGACTCCGCTCACTTTATGATCTATTACACTTCTATCACAGTGTAAATAATGCACTTACAACAGTTACCGACAATTACCGAATAGGACTCCATACAAACATACAATATCATACAAAAAGTATGTAACAGTAAATAAAAAGAAATAAGATCAAATAAAGTCAAGTCTCGTTAACACCAACAAGGATAAAGCAACATTCAAAAATAATAAACTACTTAAAAATATAATTTTGTGCTGAAACAATCATCAGTGTATTATATTATAATTATTACTAATATTGTGATATAAGTAAAATAAGTTTATCATCAAACAATGTTATTGCACTATTAATGTAGTTTTGCAGTCAAATAAATACAGTGTGTGGAATTAGATCTCATACATTTTTTTAAAATGCGATTTTAAAAAAGTATTTAAACTTAATTTCATTAATAAAAATGTAAAAATAAAGTTAACACTAGTACAGTGTGTTGGTCTCAGTGCTGCTAGTTGCCGCTCACTATCTTACGGCTCTCGAGCTCCTCCATGTTGTTAGAACTGCAATGAAATCGATATTTATCAAACAATTTGTGGAATTTAAAAATATTCTATCTGTACATCAAACATTGTTCACATATTTTAAAAAGAGCAACTGTTGAGTTTCTGGCCAGCTCTTGTCAACAGAACAGCATTCCGAGCTGGTGGTAGCTCAAGGACGGACTGACTATACTAACATTTTTATAATGTAATTGACGATGCAAAAGTGCGTGTAAATGCCTATTTGAATTAAGATATTTTGAATTTGAATTTGAATTTTATTATACAACATATATTTACTTCATATAAATCATCATATTTCAGTGAAATTAATTCTTCAAATCAAAGTTTTTTTTCATTTTATATAAAGCAAATACCTATGATACTTACCGCAGTTTGTCGTCATTCTTCCAGGAGGTGACCTGGATGTGCGGCGGCGGCAAGTAGCTGCGAAGAGACTGCACCAGCTGGATCGTATCCAGGAGAACTGCAAATATAACGGTAAATAATAATAATAACAAAAAAGACATAGTACTTTTCTCAAACAATGCGCGGAAGATAAAACTAAATAAAATTTAAAATTTTCATAAGTTTTCATATATGTATTTTTCTTTGAATTAAGGTGTCAACAAGTTTTGTATTAGGGTCCTTGTGGCCTCTTAATTTCACCGTCATTGACTTCACTTCAACTCATAACTGAAAATTTTAATATACAATTTTATAACCTAACATATGATAACTTTATAACCTTATATATGTTCTTATGATAACTTTATGACCTAAATCTTTAAAACTTGCATCGTAGAGTATACGATAGTGTATAATAAGAGTCCTCACTCTTCTGCAGCTGCTCGCTCTGCTTCCCGTATGGCTTGCACATGGCGGGTCTCACGCACGGCCTCATACGCTGCAAGTTGCGCGCCAACTCCGCGAAGGCGCGCACGACGCGCTCCTGTCCGCCCCCTCCCCCCCCTCCTCCGCCGCCTCCTCCTCCGCTCCCGCCCCCGCTACCACTAGCACCACTCCCCGCACCGCCACCCGACCCGCGGTCATGGCTGCCGCTCGATAGAGACTCTAAACTCTCCAGGTTTGCTCTGTAACATTGTATTAAAGTTTCTGCATTGATGTATAATCATACTTAAGGAATGCTCTTCTCAAACGTGTGAGTGAAATATTAGGGCATTTAAGAAGACCAAATACAATATTTGAAATTTGAAATATACGGTATGGTATGCTACATCATTGCTGTTTACGATTTCAAGTCATGTAAAAATAAAATAATTCTTTATATTTTGAGATTATATGTATTAACGGTTTATTAAAGGAATAATTAAAAACCTCAAGAAATCCGTAAGTTTATGTTCATCGTAGTGATGCTTTGACTTGGAGTCAGCGGAGTGTGTCCGTGAGTGTGAGTACTTCTCTCCGTGACCAAGCGAGCGGTTCTGGTGCAACAACATTTGTTGCGTAGACAGCTTGTCGGAACGTCTTTCTGATTTGTCACCGGCTAGGTTCGCTGAAAAATATAATAATACAGAGATCTAAACAAAACACATTATTCTATCTAAACAAAATATCTAAACAAAAAACAAAATTAAAAAATAATTGTGATTTTCTATTTGTAATGCTATAATATATCTCAATATGCTTAAAAATGTTTGTAGTACAAAGTATCGATCTTTACATAGCAACTTACTGAGTGCAGCGAGGTGTGGTGCCAGTGGCAGCTGGTAGTCAGGCGGCAGCGCGGCGCCCCGCAGTAGTCGCTCCACTGCCGCGCTGTCCGGAAGAGAGGCTCCACCCGTTTCTACACACACCATACACTCATTAATCTGAGATGTAATTTTTAATATTGACTTTTTAATATTGAATGTAATTGGGTTGTCACTTCCGTAATCATGGTTAGTAAGATAATACTAGCCGTTGCCAGCAACTTTGTCTGAGTAGTAGAGCCACACCATAATGGTATCAAAAACAATCCAGTGCAAATTATGTGATAAACAGACATGTCGAGATTTATAGTTCTGTTTAACATAACCAAATATTTACAGTTTTAGAATAATTACTTAATAAAGTAAATAAATGTATGGTTAAGATTTAAAATTAAAAAAAAAACAAAAGTCATTTCTTACCTGGTATATAGGTAGGTTGTTGTGACAAATGTTGCTGTATAGATTTCTGAGTCATCTCCAGTTGATTTTTATAATATCGACAGGCAGGATTTGGACAATTTTGGACTACTTCAACGATAAACTCTTTTTCCATTCCAAATTGATCACGGCCTATAGTATATGATTCAACAACCTGAAATTATTTATTTAGTAATAAACAAATAAATTATACAAATCACAATTATTAAAACTGTTAAATACAAGAATAATATGCCCCAATGAAAGCATAATGTTTGAACTATAAACATTTATTCTTTGTTTCCAGTTGCTTTTTATAAATATGGCAGGACTCAGTAATTGTTATACAAATCATTATTATATTATTTCTTGTACTCTGATATCAATATATGAAAAATATAAAATAAAAAATGTCACAAAAATAAAGATTGGAAAGACATACAATATTAAGGTAGTATTGTTAAAAAAAATATTTAACTAGTAAAGAATGAAATAAAAGTATGAAGATCACTTACAGCTCTAACTGTAGCTTCTAATCCAAGATGCAACCCATGTGGACCGTTCATGTGTTTAAGCATCACTGCATTAGCAAAATGTTCATAAGGCAAAATTATTTTACCATTTTCTCTGTATATCAGTCTACCTTGTGCATCTAACCCTACTCTGGAAGCCATCATTCTGTAAAAAAAAATTCATACAGAAAACTGATTGTCACTAATTGCTCCACATCTTATAAGATTGATATATTGATAATCCTAAGTCTATAATATTATATTATTGGATTATTTATTTAAACAAAATATTATATTAAATGTTACATTTTAGACTTACTGTAAATAGGCAGCACTGGGCAACATAGAAGATTCCTTTAGATCACTAAAACATTGTAATAGTTCTATGCTGGGGCTCCATCCTTTATTTTGTAAGTATAATTGTAGTAACATGTAAAGTTTTTCTGTCACGTAGCCTTCAGCGCCATGCGGGGCCGCTGCACTGGAGCTGCTTGAAGCCCCGCTCGCATTTCCAGTACTCTTTGCCAAAACACTTTTCATGGTTTCCGCCAAATCCATCTTATAGATGTCTAAGTAAGTCCTCTTTTGGGAATCCTATGTAAACAGACACAAAATGCATTTTAGATCGATAACAAGAGAAGATTCTATACATATATAGGATACGGTTTACTCAAATTACACTTACCAGAATGGATGTATTAACAATAACTGCGAAACACGATGTTTATGAACAGGCAAAATAATAAATACATAAGGTAGTTTTTCTATGTAAATTGTTTAATAAATTACAAAATTAATCCAAGCTTCTTTCTTCTTGACGCTGTCAACATAATTGCATTTATATGTAATCTGTGTTTCGTAATAATAGATAAAATAAAGTAAAAGGAAATTATTATATTTCTCTAAAACATACCTAATACATTATTAAAATGACACTCGATTTAACTTGAACTTTTTCAGTAAATGTTAAATAACTAAGTAGTAATTTTTTGAGTATGTTTAATACCGTGAATCTAGAAATTCATTTATTAATTATCTTGACATTTCACTTACTAATACTTAATCTCAACACACATTCAGAACTTATGTATTTTTATGTAATTTTTGTATTTTGTATGTGAAGTAAATTTGAGATACATTTTTATTTATGTTCAATATAAAATGAAAAGAAATGTATAACATTACCATTTTTATTTATTTTCCAAAAATGTTAAAAGTTATTTATTTCAATTTCTTTATATAATATTTAAATTATACATATTGACATAAAAAAATATGATTAATCTAAAATAAAAAAAGCTCACATGCTTGTCAACTCGATACTTACATAAGAAAGAAACTTAAATAAAAATATAAATATTATTGGACTTTCATGATATTAATAATAACGTTATAAATTTTTCGAAATCAGGTATATCTACAACTAATAAATTTGGTTGGCCGAACTTATTTCTTATTAGAAATAGTATTAATTTCCTATTGGAAATAGTTCTATTTAGTCTTTATATATTCAACATATAAAAGTCTTTTCCCATTGAATGATCTATCAAAGCACATCGCATAATCTGCTGTAGTTACACTTATTATTCAAAATTTGTTAATTGGTATTTTCTTAGATTTTCACGAGTACACAATTGAAATAAAACTATTTTTTACGGATTAAGACTCGCGTATAATTTGGTTACATTTTAATTTTAATCCGACGTTTCGAATACTTTCACGGGTAGACGAGATGAAAGTGTTTGTCAGAAAATCAGTTAATTAGTCATCTACCTCCAACGGTTCCTCAGTTTGCGGGCGTAGAGTTCCGGATGTAGACAAATAGCACTAACTGTACCTTGAGGTCTGACAGTGAGATCAGAGACGTGAGACTTTACAATATTTATGAGTGGGTCCCAGTTGTTAAAAAGGCTCCAACCATCTTCTCTATTGAAATTAGGATATTTTTTAGTTTCAATAGCCTCGCAAATCATTCTTGGAATGTAGCGTTGTTGTTAATTGGTTCTACGATGTAGATACGAACTCATTGAAATGCGAACAAAACTGGTCAAGTGAGTGTAAATAGTAATATATAATAATATTAAACTACGTAAAAAGATAATTGTTTTATGTAGCTGGATGTCCGGCTGTCAGTTTTCATTTTTGGCTGTCAGTTGTCAATTGTAAATTGTCATGTGTTTCACCAAAAATTGTGAAAGATTTCTTAATTAAGGTTATGTTTGGGATTGTTTATTATTTAAAAAAAAATTAAATTAAAAATATAATGGATGAAATAATTGTGGGAACCTACGAAGGTTTTTTACTTGGATATTCACTTCAATCGGAAGACGAAGTAAGTGTTTTATGCAGTTGTGAATGTTATAATCTCGACACGTTTTTAGAATTTAAATTATACCTCTTTCTTTCAGGGAACAATACTTAAACAAACATTTGCAACCCATTCTCACACATCAGCGGCACGATGCGTGTCCGTTGCCGGAAAGTTTTTAGCGTCAGGTGGAACAGACGATAAAGTGGTAGTTTTAGACTTAAAAACTCGAAAAGAACATACCGTGCTTATGAATCATGATGGAACAATAAACAGTGTTGCGTTCACACACGGAGGTACGCATCTCCTAACTGGAAGTGATGATGGTTGTATTATAGTTACTAGAACTGGTAATTGGCAAATAGAAAAAATTTGGAAAAAAGCTCATGGAGGTCAGTATATTATTTATCTTTTAATAATCAGTAAGGAAAATTCCTTTTTTTCTAATATAAAATTATATATACACATCTTTTGGCCTAATACACTACTACCTAATATTTTATTATATACAGTAGCATTCTGAAGTACAACATTAATTTGCTACCTGAAACTTCCCAGTACTAATTATAAAAAAGTAAGCCGATAATACGTAAATTATGTGTGTAAAACTTACTCATATACCATTAAAAAGGATTAAATTAAATTGATAGATATAACTTTAATTGTATTTCAAAAAAATATATAACATGTTCCTTAGCAATATAAGAAGTAATAAGAGTAAATAATTGTGTATTAAGTGAGATTTACAAGTACAATTCTTTAATCACTGTTTGTTGAGATATAATAAATTTTTATCTTATTCTCATATGAAATCTAACCAAAGAGGTTTTTATATTATTAAAGCAATTTATAATTCTTTATATGTAACTAATATATCACTCATTTCAATTAATTAATTAGAAAATATTTAATAATATATTGCATTCAAAATTGTGACAAATGCCTCTACACTTTTTAATATTTGTCTTTGTGATCTTGCAGGTCAACCAGTTACTGCAATTGCTGTTCATCCATCTGATAAATTAGCATTGAGTATTGGCGGAGATAAGACTCTTAGAACTTGGAATTTAATCAAAGGACGTCCAGCTTTTACCATAAATCTTGCAAGCAAAGGTGTTGGTATGCCAACAGAAATAAAGTTTTCGCCTGGTGGGGATAGGTTCTCTCTTATCTCTCTTCAGAATGTAGATGTGTGGACAATCAGTAAGGCAGGCTTAGAAAAGCGTTTGACATGTAACTCAAAGCCATCAACAGCTCAATGGACAACAGATGATGAACTGTTTGTTGGACTAGATAATGGTAATATTATCAAATTTACTGTATCCAAAACACAAGCACACACCTATCACGCTTACAAACAAAGAGTCAAATGTATGCATTATGAAAATAATACTTTATATTCTGCATCAAGTAAAGGAGAATTAAAAGCTTGGCATGTCGGTGATAATAACTTACAAGAACTTTGCTCCATAAATGCTTCATGTAGAGTCACCTGTATTACTTTAAATAGACAAAATCATCTTATTAAAAAAGAACAATCAGATGGAAATGAGTTAGAGGATAAAGCAGAAGATAACTCTAAGGAGATTGAAAGTGACTTTTCAGAATCTGAGGACAAAATAGCAACAAAAAGGAAGCCTGGAGCATTTGTAAAAATTTGCTACGATGATAGCAATGAGAATACGACCGAGCCACCTGCAGCTAAGAAAACTAAAAAGAAGAAAAGGAATAAAAGAAAAAATAAGCCTCTTGAATAATATAAAATTAAAATTTTATATCCTCTGTTTTGGGTTTTTATTAACGATTTCTAATTTACGTTATCTGCATTAAATTCATATTAACTTAATATCATTTTTTTAATTATTTTTTTACTAGTGATCAAGATTAATCAAAACAGTAAGTTTGTAAAATTTTCGACTGTATATCTCAAGTCCTGTTCCATTCCTGATAACATATAAGGTATCCGAATATATTTCTTCTTAATTCTAACTTTTGCTTCTATCAACATAAAAAGGTATGAGCTTAATAAAAACAAGAGTGATGTTGACTTTGGTTTCTTTATTTATTTATAAATAAAAATCTTTTCTGAACACACCCAAATACATAAACAATAAAGTGTAAGGTTACAATAAATTAATTTGGTCCCAAAATAAATATTAAAATAATTTAAGAGAAAGTTAAATAAAAAAATCAACAAAGTTATAAAGTACTCATCAATTTTGGCAATCTCAATGGAGTCTTACATATACCTGCGTAATCTTAATTGAAATAAATATTCTAAAGATATACATTCAGTCACACAAACACTAGAAACATACCAATAGTCTCTTCAATCCCCAAGACCTAGTAAAAGATAGAATAGCTACAGAACCAACCACGCTCAATGAATACACGGACCACAGACTGATTAACACTTATATAAACCCTAATATTTTGCCTAAGAAAACTATAAAGCGGCTAGAAATCATTTCAAACACACAGAAATAATCATTTTAAGAGAAAGATATTGGAATGTAATAGAAATCGTGTAGTTTGTATTACAGGAACTGTGGTGTTAGCAGCTTTAATAAATACTGTAATTATTATCAATGACTCAAATGTATTCTTATGAGATCATACTATGTTATGAATGATTTTTATTTTATTTTAGATATACATAGTACTAAGAAATTGGGTTATAATTATTAAAAAATTCAGTCACCTGACTAAGTACATTTTGTGCAATACAATAATATAAATAAATGCTTTTATCTGAATGAATTCGAGTAATATTGAGTTACAAATGTTCCAAGGTTACTGATTTTATAATACATAGTACATAGATCCTAAAGATATTACACATGACAATTACAATATATTCTAAAAATTTGAAAATTCCCAAGATAAAATGCAGTAGCAGTTCATAAAGTCCGAACAGCTTACAAATTGATCTTATGACTAGATTGAGCCAGTACTTTCAGACACCATCAACTCACATAACTCAGAAAAGTAAAGAAAGACATTTGTTACAAAACGTAGGAACAACGAAGAATTCAGTGTGGAAAATATATTAAACGTATTTATGTTACTTTGGTAGCACTTATCGTCAATCGGATCGTTACATTTCACGTTTACTTATATTAAATCTAGTTTCGATCAAAACGATTCGATTACTCGTTCATAGCGTCACTATCGATTCTACTCACTAAAGGCTACATGTCAGATGGCACTCTAGGCTATCGGGCAGGTTCGATCAACATCACCAATATTTTAGTCACAGATTTTAAATTAACTTTACGGAACCACATTTCTCTATGGCAGTCTAACGGCTGGCAAACATTATTAGCCACTCTCGGCGACCGGCGAGTAGACGGAGGACGACGACCGGCACTACGAGATGATTTTCCGTATCGATTTCACTATATTCATCTAATCTATCGAATTTTATTACTCACGACTACTACGATCTTAAGAAATCGATTATACGAGGACACCAAGTTTTATGGCGCACTGTGTTATATAATATAACTCAGTAGGAAATATAATACAATCTGTATCGAGACAGCCCACGGGACGATACAAGAAAGGAGACAAATGAATTGAGGAACGGCAACAAACGAGACCGGCGAAAACGGAACCGAACAGAAATCGAGTCACGCGACCTGCTCCCCTCGACGAGTTGGGCGCTACTTCTTCTTCGCCTTCTTCTCGGCCTTCTTCAGCGCCTTGAGGTGCTTATGGTGGGCGGCTCGCAGCTCCTTGAGGCGCCTCTTCATCCGGCGGCGCTCGTCCCCGCCCAGCCCCAGCAGCTTGAGGTCGCCCGAGCTCAGCGACAGCAGCAACGAGCCATCCACGCCACGCATCGCGAACGAGCCCGCGTGGCGCTCCAGGCCCTCGCCCAGGCTGGAGACCCACTGCCACACCTGGAGAGAATAGGTACAACCGTAAGCTAAACTCGATCACTTACAGAGCAATTTTTATAAATTTAGTTAATATTTCTCCTAGTAAATTGACGAGACCGTCAAAAGCCGTCCGATGCCCGATGATATTTTCTTACCTGCTGCTTGGTCCAGAGGTTGACGGGCTGAGGCGAGGAGGCCGGGGAGGCCCCGGGGGGGAGATGCGGGAGGTGCGGCGGCGACAGGCTCGCCTCGGACGCGCCCGCCGACAGCGGCTGCCACGGCACCTCGCCCACGACTACACAAGCCGGAGCTTTCTTCACTACAACCACACCTACCCGTCACTTTGTACCACAGACGACCGTACGTACCACTACGAAACGGTCGATCGGTCGGTACTACAGTTATTATATATGACTGTAAGTTTTATGTCACGAACATATGACTATCGAAGTCGAACTTACAAGTATAAACGGTTAGTCACACAAACGTTATAGAAAGCAAAATTGCATATTACTTACACCATCACCACCATACAATATTGTATCGTATAATAGCGTTCAAAAAGTAGTCGAAACACACCTTGCGATCACACAAGAGAAAGCCAAAACATTAAATAGTTACTGCACATTTATACCGTTATGCATCCCATTAATATAACTCCTATAAAGAGCATGAGCGCTCCCCCGAGCTCGTCCGCGGATCCCTTCCGTCGCCCCAGTACCCACCTCGTGCGTTGGCCTCGCTGACGGCCTGTCGTATCTCGTCCACGAGGTCGTTGGTGAGCTGCACGGCGTCAGGTCTGGGCGAGGAGGAGGAGGAGGCCGCCAGGCGGCGCTCGCGCTCCGCCAACACCTGCTTCAGCTGCTCGGCCAGGGACGAGGGGGGACCTACCACCAGCCAACACGACAGTGCCACCGACCTACTTGCGGCTTACTTGGGCCACTTGTATCGACTCGATACTCGACTTTAATATTATTAATATTGAAGTTCCATCCTTATACAGGGCTAATTCATTGTAAAGTCAGGTTTATTATAGCGAATTTTGATGGCCGACGATGAAATATATTTTGTTCGTTTGGTGTAGCCTCTGCTGCATATTCTTATAATTTAGCTAAAGTGTATTCTAATATTCAATTCTATGCTTAAATCGAGATTTTATCTATAAAAGCTTAATCCCCAAAGTAGGCAGTTATTAACGAGTACTGAAACACACGTGACAATTAAAACAAAGCAGGTACAGACGTAGCGTAAATATATTAAGCGACAGCTGTGCGATGTTAACACTAAAGCATCGGACAAGCTACCTGATAGCGGATGATGTCTGACATCCCGTGAGTACACCCCGTCGTCGGTCGCGCTGCCAATCGAGCTGCCACAACTTTGTCGCGTGTCCCTTTGCTGAAAATAAGACATTTGGATTTATAAAATATTATTTCTTTACTTATTCCTATATGAAATGTCTTTAACTAAAGTATTTTTTTTATTATTTAGTAAGCATTCATGACAAAGCGACTAACCATATGATGGGAGGCGTGCGTCGGCGCCCCGGAGGTAGATTCACTGAGCGATTCGTCCGCGGAGTCGTTGTACGAATCGTCCAAACCGTCGTACTGGAAACGTAATAAAATATTACAAATCTCATCAAATGTATTTATTACAACAATCGGTACAGAGCAGCTAACTCACAGAGCTGGCATTACTGAGCGAGTGCGGCGAGTGCGTGGAGTGCGACAGCGGCGCGTGGTGTCTGTGCCGTGCCAGGTCTGTGCGCGCGCGGTGCGCCGACGTGTCAAGCAGCGCGCCGCGCGGCACCGCCGCGTCCAGCTCTCCGCACACCTGCGACGCGCTGGACACGCACGGGGCCAGCCTGGGGGAGCGTGCTGTTTGTATTAGTCGTAACTAATAATCTTCAAGTGACGGGAAAATCATACTCACAAACTGTCAGTGACCGTCGTGGGCGCAGTTGTCGTCACGGTCACGTGGTTTACCGAGTTCGTTGGCGGTGGGGCGGCGGACGTCGTAACGATCTGTGACGTCACCGGTGTGACGGGGGTCGTCGACGTCATCGCGTGCGACGTCGTCGTGACCGTACTGTATATTGAGTCGTCGGTCGTGACCTGAGATTTAACGTCCCCGGCGGTGGTGACAGTCACGTCGCCTATATCGGGCGCCTCCCGCGGCTTTTTGTCCGACTTATCCACTTTGGCATATTCATCCTCAATCGGGGATAGGTCCGAGAGATCGCTGTCCGAGCTCCAGGGGTCTGTTGAAAGGTTTTTTACCGATTTTTTACCGATTTATTTTTATAATAATAAGTTTTTTCTTATATCAAAATATTTACCGTTTATGAGTAACGGATCCGGATCCGGCCTCCGCGGCAGCGGTGGCGTCTCACGTCGAGCCGAGGGTTCGTGTGGTAGCATAACGGGCAAGCCTGCTTTCTTTTGAGTCTCCTATGATGTAAAAAAAATATTAGGAACCCAATAACATAACATTATTTTTTGATTTTGATGGTCTTTAGGAAATCATTTGTCCAAAAATCATTTTGTTCTGTACATATATCGCCGCATCCTTATTACATATTTTAAAATAATTTCGAGTAACGAGTAAGCTTAACAAATCTATTTAAGATAAGTTTGTTTAATGATTAAGATGATTATTAACTGTTATCATAATTAATCTCGGTCAAATATTTTTGTAAATGGATGACATTTTGAATACACAGCCAAATGGTTGCTGGTTTTGAAATTAATATAAGTAATTTGAAACCGGCGTCCAAACTGCATTTCGAATTTTTATTTTGAAATTTAATTGTGGAATAAATGTTTGTATTACATGCAACTATTTATTTTGAAAATTGTTTTAAATTGGCTAGCAGTTTTTGTTTTAAGGAAACTGTTGATTTTTATAGCGAGACTATTGGGCTAACGTGTGTGTTTAGTAATGGCTAATCCTAGTAATCTGTTTGTAAAGTCGAGCAGTTCAAACGTGTTCAGTGCCTCTGGTGTCATATCGGAGAACTATTAAACTCGAACTTATCATTGCTAAGAAGGGCGTGGACACGTTTGAATGAAGCGCTCGGTGAAACACGGATTCACTGCGGTTCGAGCGTTCAACTGGTAAGGTTACCTTGAAATATCTGTAACTATTATTACTCGGCACTTTTTTTTTTTGTTAGTTTAATTGTTGTTAGTTTAATGCATTTCATAATTTTATTGAAAATAATAACTGAGTTAACTCCTGCGTCTTCAATGTATCATTAATTTTACGAGTTTTAATGTCGCAGTATGAACGGATGGTCCCGAGGGGATCATATGAATGCAGGTACACATCTCACATATGTATGAAACTGTGTCCCGGCGGGCCACTCACCAGCAGCAGCACCTCCAGGCGCGCCACGCGGTCGTGCAGCGCGGACAGCGCGGCGGCGTACTCGCGGTGCGCGTCGTGCAGCGCGCCGCGCCACCAGTCCTCGCGCCCGCGGACCAGCGCGCGCGTGCGCCGCCACTCGCGGAGCGCGCGACGAGCCTACACACACACACACACGCACACTTGTAGAGAAACGCACGAAAATTTGTAGTAAGAGATCATTTATTCCGGAAGTATAAACAGTAAACTATCTTAAGTTTAACCCTTTTAGTGCCATACATATTTTACCAATATATGATCAAAATGCTAGTAAAAAAGTGCATTTTTTTAGATAATTTATATAAGCAAGACAAATATTCACCATTTCCGTTAAATTAAACCAATATTCATATTTTCTTCAACAGTCTGCTCAGATGATTTTATACTATAATATAAAGAAAAAAATTTAATCCTACATATTTACCGACATGAAAATTACACAATGAACTGTGAAAAGAAGCGCTATCGCGACGTTGGAGTTTTTCACGACTCGATTAACTTTACACCTTAATATAATGTTGCAAAAGAGTAATAGCAATAATCAAAAACAAAATGGAGAATAATGTCATGACCAATCGATATTTAACTTTTTTTTTTAATTTTACAAACGTAATACTAAAACTATAGTAATTGAGGTACTTGTTTCCCGCCCTGCACACCACTCATAATATCCACCACTCGTCCGTCGTTCGCCCGTACCTTGTCGTACTTGCGGTGCGCTCGGTGCGCGGTGTCCGCGGCGGCGGCGAGCGCGCGCCGCAGGTGCTCGGAGGGCGCCCGCGCCGCGCACCGCTCATAACGGTAGCTACTCATAATATCCACCGCTCGTCCGTCGTTCGCCCGTACCTTGTCGTACTTGCGGTGCGCTCGGTGCGCGGTGTCCGCGGCGGCGGCGAGCGCGCGCCGCAGGTGCTCGGAGGGCGCCCGCGCCGCGCACCGCTCATAACGGTAGCTACTCATAATATCCACCGCTCGTCCGTCGTTCGCCCGTACCTTGTCGTACTTGCGGTGCGCTCGGTGCGCGGTGTCCGCGGCGGCGGCGAGCGCGCGCCGCAGGTGCTCGGAGGGCGCCCGCGCCGCGCACCGCTCATAACGGTAGCTACTCATAATATCCACCGCTCGTCCGTCGTTCGCCCGTACCTTGTCGTACTTGCGGTGCGCTCGGTGCGCGGTGTCCGCGGCGGCGGCGAGCGCGCGCCGCAGGTGCTCGGAGGGCGCCCGCGCCGCGCACCGCTCATAACGGTAGCTACTCATAATATCCACCGCTCGTCCGTCGTTCGCCCGTACCTTGTCGTACTTGCGGTGCGCTCGGTGCGCGGTGTCCGCGGCGGCGGCGAGCGCGCGCCGCAGGTGCTCGGAGGGCGCCCGCGCCGCGCACCGCTCATAACGGTAGCTACTCATAATATCCACCGCTCGTCCGTCGTTCGCCCGTACCTTGTCGTACTTGCGGTGCGCTCGGTGCGCGGTGTCCGCGGCGGCGGCGAGCGCGCGCCGCAGGTGCTCGGAGGGCGCCCGCGCCGCGCACCGCTCATAACGGTAGCTACTCATAATATCCACCGCTCGTCCGTCGTTCGCCCGTACCTTGTCGTACTTGCGGTGCGCTCGGTGCGCGGTGTCCGCGGCGGCGGCGAGCGCGCGCCGCAGGTGCTCGGAGGGCGCCCGCGCCGCGCACCACTCGCGCACTCTCGTGCTGATCTCTTGTCCGCTGCCGCCGCCAGACTCCATGCCCACGACCTGTGTTTTTTCATATTTGAAATTGTCTGTGTTAACAGTGTTAAGTTTGTGTCAATGTTTAATAAATACAATACGATAGAATCAATAACGAAACAGAATTTGTACATGAATCTCTGGAAATTTCACCTGCTTATGAGCAGGTGAAATTTCCAGAGATAGTGTCGTTGATTATGATCAACGACACTAATATTAAGGGTAGGGTCTCATGGTCATGGTCTTGAGCCTATCGAGAATTCATCAAAAAAACAACTTAATTGTAATCACTAACAAAACCTTACACATTGTTAAGAGCTGGGTTCTCCGATGAATTAATACGCCGTACAATTAAACTAAACAACTTTATCACTAGCCCGGTCCACACATAACTCTTCCTGTTTCACTTCCTGCTCGCGTTTATATAGGACGACGACACGACGTGCTTACGTAAAAATATTAAAAGGATCACTCTTATATGTCTATAGGTGTATACCTCATTGAGCAGTGCTCGTAGGTCCACGATGTCAGGATGCCTCTCATCCGCTGGCGGGCTCACCTCCTCCTCAGTCTGCTGGCGACGCTGACGCTCACGGGACGCTCTGCAAACATTATTTTTACCTACTATTTCTTTTATTTTTCTTTTGTTTGTTAGTTATTAATATTAAAGATTTCAAAACATTAGTAATAGATTTTTTGACTTATTAATTGATTTAACAGACCTCTCCTCTCTCTCCTTATCAGCGGCAAGAGATTGTCGTATAAGATGAGCGACCTCGCTGTTTTCGGGATCTTTTTCACGACCAATTAGGAATTTCACGGGACCAGATGTATTGCGAAGAACGGATGCCGCGTAAGCTTGCGTCACACCCACCTTGAAATATATATAGTATACCTTAGAAACAATTTTTATAATTTTAATATGTTAGTTATCGAATTGCGTTAAAACATTTTTTTTTTAAGAATTTAACTGGACGTAGTGGTGTTCAATATAATATTTTAATAATTCTCACCAGACTCTTTCCGTCGACCTCAATGATCTGATCATTAACTTGTATCCTTCCATCCCTGGCGGCCGCACCACTCTCCGTTATGGTTTTTACGAAAATACCTAACTTTTCTAACCCCGCATCTGCTCCTACGCCCATACCTAAAATAAAGCAATAATATGTAATTCTCTTTACGCCTTATCAAAATAAAATAAATAAATAAATATGGGAAAGATACAACCAAATAGGATCATATATGAATTAATTATAACAATTTCGACATGTAATAAAATATGTACTGAACTTGTTTAATAATTTTTTGTAAAAGAGGCCAAATTTAAAATTTTATGTTTTTGGTAAACATATAAACTTTTAAAATTATACTCCCAACGAAAAATAGATGATTATATATTAAGTATAATTTTATAATCTAACATGACTACTCTGACTCATGGTAAATGAGGTATCAGCAGTCCCGGGTAAAGTTTTAGTCAACAGTAGTTACCAATAATAGAGAGTCCCAGTCCGTCGGCCCCCTTGATGAGGTCGACGGGGAACACGTGCATCTTCTCGACTCGCTTCTCCAGCTCGTATTCCGCGGAGGCAGCCACGGGGTCCACGTCCTCGTTACGGCGGTCGTACTCACGCACTGAGTGCGTAGAGAACACACGCATGGGGTCCGTACTGCACGAGGGTACCGACAATAATTGGGTCATTTAAAAAGCATTTGAGATATTACTTGATATGAGATATAACTTGAAATGATTGGTTTATAATTAATTTCAAATACTAGATATTTGAAGTAAAAAAGAAATTAGTACCTGAATTTAACTCTGGTATTTTTCTTTACAAATACTGGTGGATAATAATCGTCTTCGTCATCTTCTTCTATTGGTGGAAGTCCCGCGACCTATAATTAATAATTTAAAAGTTATAATACAAATGTTTTTTTTTATTTACTTAGGTACAATCATAAAAAAAACAAATTAACACTTAAAAACTAATGATTATAAACATATAGTTCGATAAAAATAACAATTACATAGGTTTAAATGAGTCACGATAATATCATATCGATAACTCAATATAGTGGTTATAATTATAAATTTCCGGAATGCGATACAGTCATCGACTGACTATTTCTTCTATTTTCATACAAAATGTATATACACTATTGATAGCAATATCATAATGAGCCACTCGTGTTTCCTGGCGTAATGGCCCGCTCACCTCGGTGTAAAAATGTCCATCCTCGAAGTAGTGGATGCCATTCTCCTCCGCCAGCTCGCGCAGGGAGTGCGGCGGGTAGTGGTCGAACACGGTGGTCTCGGGCTGCGGCTCGGGCTCGGGCTGCGGCTCTAGGTCTCGGCGGGGCTCCGGCTCGGGCCGCGCCTCCAGCTGCGGGGCGTCGCCTCCCGCCAGGCCCGCGTCAGCCTCCAGGGACACGAACTCGTAGCTCTCGTCCACTGACTGCATACTGGGGACATAATTGAAACAACTTAGTTATTGAATGGTGTAACCTTACTGTGTGAGGACTGATGTAAGTCAACCAGATGAAAACCTTACTTGACTTACTTGTCTTAATTGTTTGGGCCCTCTTCCGGCAAAGGGCCGGTGGCATTTTGCCTTTTTGCCCCCTATTGTTACTCCATTGGTGTTATTTATTTAAACAATATTATTTATGTAAGGAGGACGCTCAACACTTAGTTCAATACCTCTCGTAGGAGAGCACAGACTGGTAGCTATCGTGTAGCGAGGCGCCATTGTCGTGTGCGTGAGGCGACAGCAGCGCCACTATCTCCTGCGCTTGCTCGTCCGACAGGAGGGCCTCTTGTCTGAGAAGTATTGAGAAATTGCGTTATACGTCATTTATAAAATATATAATAATATAAAATTAATTTATTTTTAAAGTAAATTTACTGATGCAGGATTCGAACTTATATCTTCTAGAAAAACGTCACACTACCAAATTGAGGTACTGTATCGCTACTTTGAACCTATTATTATTTTATTTTTTTATAGAAAAAACATTTATTATATTAATAATAATATATTAAAAAAGAAATACACTCCCAGACTAGGCAAGCTTACCTAAGTTTTTTCTCCAGTATACTGCAAATGTGAAGTCAAGAATGAAGCGCAGTGCGCACAGGCAGCATGCAAATGATAAAAATTAAACATTTAATAATAATACTAAGCTCGAAGAACTTATTTATCTAAAAGCAAAGAATATACTCACAGATAGTATATAGGTAAACAGTTAAAGCGTGCAACAGAGAACAAAATTAAGATAGTACCGTGCAGAAAGAGAAGAAAAATAAAATTTGTATAAAATATAATTGACATATCGACGAAAGCAATCTTGTCATAATTTAAAAAAATTTGGAATATGAATTTAAAATTTATATGATTTAATTTTGCTGTATTTTTTTTGTAAATATTTCACAATTTAGTTTTTTTTGGCTCTGGTGTGAAGTAGCACTTTTCAAGATACCTCAAGATTGCTTTCTGGTGTTGATATGAGAGAAATATTGACAATGAACTGTCTAACTGTACCTGGAGCTCAGCAGTATCTCTGCCTCGTCGGGCGTCATGCTGTCGGGTTGCTTGGCGTCGTCGGGAGGCTCCTCCGACACGCTCCATTGGCTGGTGGTCGACTTGTCGAGCACCTCGATGGAGCCCTGGCTCGCTTCGCTCACTACCACACCTGAATCCTGAGTAACATAACATATCATGAATTTATATGCAAATTTTTAGCAATTTATATAAAAATATTTAAAATATATATGTTATAACAATTGTTGCCTGTAAACAATACAAATTGTGTATACAAATTGACCTTGCAAGTGCAAAACGGTTAAACGGCTATTTCATCATAACATAATTATTTATTCATTTCTATTTCCAGGACGAAAATACTTGCATCCGCATATTTGAATTAACAAATAGGTTACCTTTTAACTGTATTTCTTTATTTTTACTACCTAGAAAACATATAATACAGCTATGTATATTTTCAAAATAGGTCTGAAATGTGACTTGTACCTGTTCATAAGAAGAAACCTAACAAGACCTGCCTTTAATAGCATTTAAGTTAACGACACGTTAACGACACGAGAACGAGACGATTTTAAATCGATACCTGTTGCAGGACAGACAGCGTGTCGGGGTCGGAGCGCGCTCGTTCCGCGTCCCGTATGTCGTGTGTGAGAGGCGTGTGTGGGTCGCGGTATTCGGCAGGTCGCAGCCGTGCCACTACCTCCGGTGAAGGCTCGTTGAAGCCACCCTCGTCGGACACACTGGATGCACGAGATCGACCTCGAACAGGAACCTCTGTTTCTGATGAATTGCGACCGACGCCCACTGAAAGTTTTAATATTATTGGTTCTAATTGAAAGAGATTAACCTTCTTTTTCATATAACAATATGGATATAAATGCTACTTTCATCTTTAAGTGTAGTAATATTTTTTTACAGTAGTAATTAGCTTTTTATTTAGTTACATATATATATAGTGAGACATGCGACTGTCTCTACACGATAACTAATAAAATCTCAAGGTCGGAACAGACTTCATATTGGATTATTACAATTAGTTCACGGTTTATTACAGAACCCGAATTTCAAGACCCTAACAATAATTGTACTTCTTCAGTTTAGAAAACTGAAAGACTTGTGTTCGAAATACAAATTAAAGTAAAAAAAAAAAATTTTGAACAAAAAAAAAAATAATAAAAATATCTAATCCAACTAAAATCCGAAATGAAAATCAAATATAGATAGATTAATTGACACTGTTTAAGAAAATAAGTAAATAAAAAAATGTAGTACATATTTATAAATGTTTTATATCGAAATAAATAAAAAACAATAGCCAAAATAATAATAAAATACGTACCGACATATAACTTTCGAATTTAGTCTATTAAGGATTCAGTATTTAAAAGAAAGTCATTTATGAAATTTCGAAAAGACTGCTCTTACATTAATTTGAATAGATTGTTATATACTAATATCTAAACATTTCAGTACGATGTTATTGAAATAAATTACATCGAATCTGTTACTATAATACTAAAGTTTCGCGAGAGTTTAAATGAGACCAATGAAAATAGGTTAATATAATTAAATTTAACGTCGGCACCACACCTCTCCTACAGGTTTACATAAGGATCTGTTATAAGTATAATTCTATACAAAAACATTTAATAAGCATTCAAATACATTTATTAGATGAGACTCTAACAAAAATACTTTTTTTATCTTGTTTTCTCGCTCTATATTCATATATAGAGCGAGAAAACAAGATGTCTAACTCGTTGCAACGAGCGAAGCTCCACTTTACTAATTAATTATAGTTGACGCTCTGCTGGAGCTTTTGTTTGCTATTAATTGTTAACTACAGTCACAAGCCAAGATACATATGACTTTTTAAAGAAAACATATCTATTAAAAGGTATTAGAGATATTTTTTTCAGTGTAAAAGTTAGAAAGATTAAAATCGTTGGAAATTATCTTTAAACATGTTAAGTTTATATAAATTTAAAATAAATATATAATGAAAAATATTTTTAAGCAGAATTCGAACCTGCTACGTATGAGAAAACAATTGGTTGCTTTACAAATAGATCCAACGTCTCACTACTTGGTTCGATAAATTTATAATTTTCAATTTATTTATAAACAATTTATAATTAAGAAGCTAATTAAATTCGTAAAAAAGTTCGAGTTTCATGTTGCAGTTTATTTGGAATTGAAGAATACATATATGCTCCTTATTTGTGATTTCTAATAATGATACATATTGATGAAGTTTCGAAACTGTCAGACATCTTACATCTCACAAGTCAAGATTCCTAAACAGGTAATGATTCTGGTATTTAATGACCACTTCCCACACAACTTTCATAATAAGTTAGTTGTAAACAAAATTATCGAAATTTAAATATAATTTAAAATATTTTTTAATATTATCAGTTACAGACTTTTTGATATTAAAATCAATTTATTATAATTAAATTAGAGCATTTCAATACCTGCATATTTTAAAAATTTCATCCCCAAGCCTGTCTGTCTTTATGAACGCGACGAATTCAAAAAGAACCCATATATCTATTAGTGAAAACCGCACTTTTGTTGTAGTATGATTCCTAAGGGATAAGTATATAATGTATTACGATTTTATATAAATAGAATGAATAACGATTATAATTAAACATATTAATAATACAGTAAATTGAGAAATAATTCACTTTTTAATTTTAACTAAATATGGTCACGGTCGAAATCTACGGAAGCGAAGCTGCGTGCAGATGCTAGTAATTATATAATTTAATAAGAAATAGTAAAATTCGCGAACATCTGCTAGTTTTCTTCATTTCACAAAACACATATAAAGAGGCCATTGTTCAATTTCATTAATTAAACTCTGTTTTTGTTCTCAAAGGGGACTGAGGTTTACAGCTCGGTGGCATATTAAAAAGGCTCAAATCTTTTTACTCCATTTTAAACTATTGTAAAATAATGGTAATATATATTTATAACAAACTGTGCCCCGCGGTTTCACACGCAGATTATCTTACTACTATATAATATAAAATAGAAAGAATTTTTCAAGTTCATCCCATAGTTTTATATTATTAGTATAGATGATATCACCTTGACAAAGCTAATACAATCTAAAGCTTGGTAAAATAACAATATACTAGAATCTCTAAATAAACATTTTAGAACGGATTGAGAAATATTATTTGTGAAACAAGTTTGCTAATTTAATTTGTATTCTTGGTATTGATTCCTGGTTAATTTTATGATATATATCAACAAGTCAAATCTTACTGTTCCAGTACAAACCCTCAGTCTGAGACAGCAATCAAATTCATAGAGGTTTTTTTTATCATATCCATTAGTAATAAGACCTTGTTTGGTGTTTTTTTAATCTTGGAATTAATCACACAGTGACAATCATTTAAATGAATATACATATATTTTAATATTTCAAAAAATCTTTTACGGTTTTTGGTAATTTAGTCTTAAAAAGTCTGAAGCGAAGCAAAGAAAGAGTGGTGTTATATAAATTCATATAACGCTTTGAATATAAATATCACATTTTAATTTAGTAAGTAGATTTTAAATTTAAAAACTTTTGCGTTTATTAACTATTCAATTCCTTTTTTGGTTTAGGGGCTTTAGAAGATATGGTGTTATTTTGTATGGCATTTTTTTTCCTTTTGCTATTTTCTTTCTCATGGATAATTTTCGTTAAATATAATAAAAGTTTTATTTTTTATCAATTAGTAATAATCGATACTAAACCTTAAAAGATTGTCTCTCTTACGTAATACTTGATATTTGATGTTTTATAATCAAAATTAATAATTATCAATATTAAAGTATATCTGTTAATAAAAAATAAATATATTTAATAAGAGTTTAGAATACTAAGTATTACTTAACATAAAGGCATTATTATACAATAATATAAACAATAAGACAATCACATATTGTATAAAGTAATAAACGTAGAGTAGGGTTCAGTCAACTGAATGCAAACGTGCCAACTATTAGGACTGATAAAAGCAGACGAAGCTATACTATAGAGTATATAACAATGTTCATTCATATACAAAACAATAATTGATTATTTATGACTATATATTCAATAATATGTAAATAGGCCAAGTAAAATATGTTGTTTTACTTGTATGAAAAAAATTTAATAAGTAGTGGAACAGTTCTCACAACTAACCGATACAGCATCCACATAGACGCATGTTGTGTGAGCGCGGGAGTGCGCACGAGCAGGTGCCCTCATCTCCACGCCATCGCCCCCCACTAGAACCCGCGTCTTGCACACTCACACTCACTTTCAATTCAAAACGACGTATCTTGTCTGGTGTCAAACGCATTAATTGTCTCTCTCATTCAATCTTGTGTTTATTGCCAAGGGACATGACTACCAACTTACTAACTCTTAAAAACATCATAACGAAATGTTTATAACCTATATATTACAATTTAAATTTATATAACAATAATAATTATCGTGAATTCAAGACTTTTTGTTAATATTCCTTTATAACTTTTTTGTTATAAATGGACTTTATAAGAAAACAATACAAAAAATAACATTATTAAAACAAAGAAACAAACGTAATGACTAACAGGAAAAAAAAATGACTTTTTAAAAATTTCAAAGATTATGCCAAAACTAACACGTTTTTGTGATTGCAAATTCAAAACAAACGTATATTATATTCACAAAAATACATTTCGATATTAGGTTTTGTCAAAAAACACAGTCACAAATGTCACATTACACGAATAAATTGATTAATTGAATTAAAAATGGTATATATTAGTATGAAAGGGCGTGCAGGACGACGACGCTCGGGTTACTGCGTCGTGAGGCGGAGTCGGCGCCGGAGCATCTAAATCGGGATCGACTCGTAAGTCTCGGAACGACTCAAATACCTTGACTTCCTCAATATTACATTGAACCCACTGAGCACGAGACCGCCAAACGTACGTCAATCTACGCCCACTTACACAGACATCTAAGGATAATATACATCTCGCAGTGCATAAACGCAAATACTATGTTTATATTTTTAAGATACAGAAGAAAATAAACATTGTACTTACTATCGAGGTTTAACATCAGGATACGGACTTACTATCGATGTAAGGATAAGAGTAGCCTATAGATAGATATATTCTAACGTAACGTATATTGGTCCTAACTGGCTGATCTGTAGAAGCACATCCTAACGCCTTAATTATGTATAATTTCTACTAAAATTTCTTTTTTTTATAAAAGCTAAAATAAATATTTTTTAAATTATATTCTTAGGGTTTTTTCTAAAAAATTTCAAATTTTAAACGCTCTTTAATGTTTCAAGGTATATTGGAACTGTCCTTCAATTTAATTAAAAATTTATCATTTATCATGTTTTATTTTTTTTTCTTGCCTATTTAGATATTTAATAAAAAATCATAAATACATATTACAAAATGTTTAAAACTAAAATATAAATTTCTGAAACTAAATCCAAAAATGATATTTTATAAGATTTCTTTTTAAACAATACTACGAAATATCAAATCAAATTTAAAAGATCTAAGTTTTATTTTAAATTCAGGAATCAAAATATATTTTAAACAGTAACGACATTGGTACTAAGGCAGATGAGTTCTTTACTTACAGACGATAAAATTATAAATTGTAGCAAGTTTTCTAAATAAAAAGAAACATACCTTCTGAACAAATCGGCGCAGCATTTGTTGAATAATCTGCGTTTTGGGTCGTTGAAGCAAGTTCAGACACCAGAGACGACCTCGTTGCTTCTTCAATTGGACCTGCGCCACTGGACTCAGACGTTGACGATTTTCGTTTACCTTTTCCATCCCAGTCACCAGTAGAAGGTAACGTCTCATAATCATCATCTTGGCTTTTCAGAGATGTTTTTAGCTCTACATCAAAGTTATCTGATGTTTGTATTGCAGATGTTTCAGAGTCGTTTGCTTGAACATCATGAAGAGGTGAGATAGATGAAGAAGATGATGATTTTTTCACCATATCCGCATGAAAATCTACATTATCATCACCAATATTCACTTCCGACATACATGATATATTTTCATTGTCTACAGGAGGTTCCGGTGTAACAGGAACAGAATTACATTTTTGATTAGGTATTGGAGGAGGAGGCGATCTCGGCGCGCGAATTGGTGAGGATGGTAAAGGTTTGTTAAATATTGAACTTAAATCATCTTCAGAAGGTATTGGTATTGTAGGTTCTGAAGGTAATACATTTTCTGACAGTGAAGACGATTTTGAATTATCTTCTATTATAAATTCATCTTTTTCTGTAATAGATTTATGACTGTCAGGTGAAACCAACACTCTTCCTAAATAAGCTTGTGGTTCTTGTAAAGGTTCACATTTTTCTGGGCTATGTTTAGTGGGAGCTATGAAATCGTCACGTTTTATTGAAGGCGAACTTAGGTTATCGGATCTATGTGTAGGAGGTATTGTATTATGAGTTCGAGGAGACGGTAATACAGGAGCATTATTTTTTATGGGACTAGGTGATTTTGCAACATGTATATTTCTATTAACTAAGGCAGAGGGAAGAGTACTAGGACGTTCTATAAACGTATCAACGGCACCTGGTGATAGAGGAGGAGAGTAAACTCGTGACGGAACATGTCTCTCCACAACCTCAGGGGATCGTCGATCTTGGTAAGCAATTGATTTATTTTCTAACCTTTGATCTTGATCATGTCTGGGTCGTTGTTTATTAAAGTGTGCAGTCCAGTTTCTTTGTTTTTCTATGAGTTCTTTATTAAATCGTCTATCCGGTTTCTCGGGTTTTGGAAGAACACTAGGCTTGACCGGCTTTGGGGGAGGCTGTTGTGTAGCACCATTTGAAAGACGATCACCATTTAAAACAGCGGACCCAACACTCGAATTTCCAGAAGCTGTATTACTAGTTGGACTAACAGAACCCGCTGAACTTGAGCGAGAACGGGCTGGCACCACTGGCAGAACTCCGCGAGTTCCAGCGAAACTAGCAGCAGCAGATGGAGATTTTTCAATACGAAAACTACGATTTTCTTCACCTAATTTTTCAAATAAAGCTCTAGCATTATTAAATCTTGCTAAGTGGCTCTCAGTCCGCACAACCGTCACATCACTTCCGCGCATGTCTTCGTCGTCTCTTGAAGGCATTCCTTGAAAAATATTCGCTATTTTAGAAACTTTAGTGCCTTGTGCTCTTTTCTTGCAATCCTCCATACTAGCCGGATGCGGCCGCTTCAATAGAACCTGGAAAAGGATTTATCCAGCGTGAATAAAAGAAAAATATCTTCATGGCACTTTATACAAATATGAAAAATGGGTCGCGGTTTCAAATACTGATAATACAAGATAAGCGCTAGCAGCGCAGGTAAGCGAGCCTCGCTGCGAGCTGTAGAGGGCGACGCGACTGCTTACGTCTCAGCTCAGTCGTGTGTTGAGATAGTGATAGGGCTGATAATGACTTACTCATATTAAACTACAAAATGTTTTAGATAATTGTATTTTTATTACTTGATTATAATCAATTTGTTTGAAAATATTGACAACATTTATTCACTATACATTATTAAGTATATCTACAAAAATTTACATATAATATCAATGTTGGCATATATTTTTATTAAAAATATTTTAACCAATTTATTACAATATTGGTACTTAAAATTTCTTAGAAATCATATATTGGTGATAACATTGATAACATAAAAGATAACTAATTATTCAGTATTTATTACAGTATTACATCGACGGTTTCGTGTGCATTTTAAATATGAAACTAATTTGTATATCTTTGTTATATTTAATAGCTAGTTATTATCGAACTGATGCATCCAAGTGTGAAATAGCTCAAGCATGTATCACTGATCTGACTCAATCAGATTGTGGTATAGGTTCCATTGTGAAGCCTAATGCCAACATTTATGGATGTTGTCCGAAATGTGTGGCGGAAGATGGTGATGATGATGATGATGATGATATCAGTAAGAAAATTAATTCATAATATTTAAACAGCGAAAGTTAATCTTTAATTGGTAGTGAAACTTCATTGTCAGAGCTATATTTTTTTGTTCATTGTTATGAAACTTACAATACCCACTTACGTAACGTAAAAAAATAACTCTATCCAAATGAATGTAAAATATTCACTCTTATATATTCAGATGTAGAACCGGCGGAAACCTGTAAACCCCCTGCTAATTGTCTGGACGATGGTACGTTTGCACCTGTGCAATGCAAAGGTGATATATTCGTAGGAAGGTAATTACCATTTGATTAAGCAAGTACAAAAATTTACAACGCTTGAACGCCGTGCAACTACGCAATTATAATCAACATTCATTTAATTCGGAGTACCTATATCATTAATAATAAATAATCGTGAAACAATTAAAATTGCTTACGCTTTTTGTTAATGATGTATATAACCCATTTTTTTCATAACAGATGTTTTTGTTCTGATGCAAAAGGAAACAGAATATTTGGACAAATGTGGAAAAGTGATGCGAGTGATATGAAATGTGGTATGGTTTTATTATAATTACCTGACTGTTAATAATTGTCAAATCTGCAATAACCATTATGAAATTGTTATGTACACCTATAATAGATAATTTGTTTTAAAGAATCGTTTCAAAATATAAAACGAATATTGAATTTGTACTTTTATATTAAATTTGAAATTATAACATATATTTATTTAACGACATAATAAAGTATCGTTTTTTTTTTTAAATTTAAATAATAAATTAATAACTTTGAAATAGTAATTTGGGATACCAAAAATATCAATCACAAATTTGTCAAAAATAAGATACTACGGTGCCTAGTCATTTGTCAAACTAAGACGTTTGAATGAAGGTTATATTATGATAAAGGTTCTATATTTTATTTTCAATTCTCTATCCTTATTTCTCTTTTAGCCTGTAGTCGAAGAAGAAATGAGATAGAAACTAACGAAAAGCGCATATCTACCCTACATTGTACAGCTTCTGGTGACTATGAGCCTTTACAATGCGATGAGGGCATGTGCTGGTGCGCCCATTCATCAACTGGTCAGCCCACAGCTCCGCCATTACCAGAAGAGGACATGACGAGATTGCCCTGCTGTAAGTATTACTGCTTTTTATTATACCGGCACTCGGTTTTGTAAGGAAAGTTTTATATAAAAGAATTCATTTCTTTTCTCCAAAAGAACTTCATTTAAAGATAGAAACTAATCTTTTTACTATTAAAGAACTAACTACACCCAGCCTTGTGATGAAATATATATAGAAGAATTAAATTTTTAAGAAATAATATTCTAAGATAGAAAATAATCTTATTACTATTAAACTATTAACAGTTTAGATTTCCATCTATAGCAATAGTGTACAAAAAAAGTTTTATTTAAGATTGTTAGATAATAACATGAGGTTAGACAAAACGAATGCTTTAAATAGAACACTCATGTTCACTGAAGCGGTAGTGTCAGGGGGTGGAGAATGAAAGGTCTTCTATTTGAGATTTGTTTTTATTTAATACCCCCAACATTAAATTTTTCAAAAATTTATTTTGGATATTTCCTTTGAACGCTTACAGAAATAGTTTGTTTGGAGTAACAATAGTATGACTAGAACCATCTAAAACCATTCTAGAAGCATCTAGTACCTTCCACTAGAAGACTAATTAGCTCTTGAAGATTGCTGTCAATTTAACATCACCCACCGACACCTACATTTCGTTACCATTCTGGAAGCTTCTAGAATCTTCAAATAAAAAACTTAATTGATTCTTGGAGATTGCTATCAAATTAACATGACCCAACGACATCTTTCACGATTTCATTTCCATTCTAGAAGCTTCTAAAATCTTTCACTAGAGAACTAATTAATTCTTGGAGATTGCTATCAAATTAACATGATCTACCGACACCTACATTTCGTTTGCCTTTGAAGAATTTTACTGCAAGCCAAAAAACTATTAAAGATTTTCTTTTTATTTAGTCAGCTTGGCCTTAATTGGAGAGCAATATCTACGTAGATGCGAAAGTATTGTCAACGCTTTGGCTATTATTGCTAAAGAGCAATCGGATCACGGAACAAACTTCTTGGGAAATCCAACTACCTTCTGCGATTACGACGGAAGTTACGGATCATATCAAATTACAACCGGAATGTAATAATACTTCTGTTTTTATGTTACCTCACTTGAACTTTAACCATAAACTGTTTCCCGTGGATGAACGTATTAATTTATAATTGAGATAATTATTATAAAAATAATGATAGCCTTTAGCCTTCCTTATGAGCTTGCCTATCATAATCAGAATTAATTTTTAAAACCTATCCTTTAAACAAACAAGTTTTCCGCTTTATAATATCAGTATAAATGTATATTATTATTATTATTATTGTTGTTTTTTTCAGTGCCTATTGTACAGGTCGAGATGGCAAGATCTTGGGATCCTGGCAAACCGTCGCTAATGAAATGACTGGAATGAATTGTCGTAAGCATTTCAACTATATGTATGTAGTTGTATATGTATAAAAAATAATAATGTATATATGTGTATTATTATAATGTATATATATGTATTATTATTTTTTATTATTATAAATGTTAAAACTGTAGCAACGATGTAAAGACTAAGATTATAAGAAATCGCGAATTATTTATATGATAGATATACATAAAAAATGGTAACACTCAAATGACTCAATATAGATTGATTTGGTATTTAAGTATGCTAATAAGACAAACACACGGAACCGTATAGCAGTACCGTTGCGCATACGCATTCAGACCGGTTTGCGGCCGTGACCCTATTCCCGACATGTTGCAGACTCCATTCAACCGACGCTTTGCTGGAATGCGGGAGCCAATACTGGATCTCATACCAAAACATAACTGTGCAACCTGTTCTAAGAATATTAAATTTACTTAAGGCAAATAGCCAGCGAACGGTCGATAAGAGAAGCGTAACAAGAAAAATTTAAGATAAGCTAAAATTATGATAACGGCGAAAGTGATACGTATTACAAAAACCAAGGCCGGCGACTGTAACCAGATATTGAACCTTCAAATCATATATCAAAGTATAATAACTCATATAGCTATTCGTATTGCAACATTGTAAAGGAAAAAGTGCGTTTGTTCCAATATCATCGTAAATCCTCACTCCACAATCAATGTCACTTTTTGCATATGCGCATACCGAACTTCGAACACTCGTACGCAGAAAGCGTACGCACACGCTAAACTACGAATCTTTTATTTAATAGAATAATAAAGAAACGAATCTCCTAAAGAAAGAAAAGAAAGGAAAATTTAACCCTTATAAAATCACTTTGTTCTCCGTCTGTCTGTCAAGATCCTAAATTTCATAACCAACTAAAATCGTAACATTACTAACGACAGTCTAAAATATCGTCGAAATACTGATGTCCTTATCAACCTTTTCTAAAGTAATATGAAAACTATCTTACTTTCTCTTTTCTTTTAAAAATTTAAATTTTACTTTACATTCTTAGGGGTTAGGTGATTGCTAATCTCAAAGTCAGTTTTTAAAAAGTCAACTTATTGTAACATTTAATTTTTTTTTTTTATCATAGTTTTAAGAGTTAATGGAAGGCAAACGGCAAATGTTATTAAGGACAAACTTCCCTGATTACTATTTCATTCCTTTTTGTTTCTCTAGTTATTAAAATTTTTAATTTACTTTTCAATTTGTAACCATATATTATAATCTAATCAAATATAATTTCTATTTCAACGTTCGTGATTTATAATTACTATTAAATGTAATTATCCGTCTGTACTTACGTAAATACTATCGGAAATACGAAGCATGAATGGATCGCGGCGTGAACTGAAACGGCAATTCCTCCATGCACCGAGCTCATGAAATAGGACCCGGAATGGGAACGAAATCAGTTGGGCAAATTGAGATCAAATAAATACTGGAACAATGCCCAAAAACAGAATTTCTTGTCTAATATTGAAGAAGAATAACATACGAGTGCTTATTAAACTTTAATTCTAATGATCTTTGTAGTCTTCTATCATACAGTTATCGATATTAAAAAATAAATCAAACAAAAGTAAGACTATTTATATTTTGCTTCAAGTTCTTCGGTAATTAATGCGATATATGTTTCTATTTCGTACAGATTGCGCTCGTGACACGATGATGTACTTTCCGGACAAAGGCATGACAGTTGCCGAAGTCTGTTTACCTAATGGCAACTATCGTCATAGACAAAACGCTGGAAACGTGCCATATTGCGTCGACAATGACGGGTACCCTATGGAAAGGGAAGATTGGCCGCAAGAATGCAACGATGAAAGCCATGTGCCTGAGTAAAGAACACCATTCATTACTTTATAATGATTATTATAATAGCATTATAAATAAGAAAAATAAAATAAAAACTTTAACAAACCAACCATTTGGAAATAATATTACCTGGTGATATATTAATTACAATTTATTAATCATTACTGATACGTACATAACATACGAGACGGAGTGTGGTGCAAGCGTCGCGCAACGCATGTCACCGGACGCCGCGCGGCTGTTCGCTCGCCGCGCGCGCTCACCCATCTGAAACAAGGCTCAAGTTACTGCCGCTGCAACCGCACTTCACTTCCGCAAGGTCGATCGACCTTCGACTATTGATATTTTCTATATTAGGTAACAAGTTTCTAAGTGCCAAATATATTACATAATACTTTCCTATATTAATAAAATGAATTATTTATTAAACATTTAATATTACTTTTACTTTATTTAAAACAGAAAAATAATTAGTATCAAAATGATGAAGAGGTGAAATCTGTACATTGACGTCCTTTTTCTTTTTATAGTTCTTGTATGAAACATAACTCAGTTTTATATGTTTTTTGTCAATACATAACGTAATAACTATATTTCTTCATATTTTAAGTTAGAAGTTAACATATATTATTCTTAAATACTAATAACTTTTTCAAAGGAAATACAAAAAAATACTTAATTAAATAAAATTATCTTTAATTTGCAATAAAATTAAATGAAGAAGTTTGATAAATTTTATGTGATAATAGATTGTTTTTTTATGCTAAATAAAAATACAAAATGAAAAACCATATGAATATTTGCAATAATTCTTTAAAAGCTTTTTTTATATTCTTTGAAATCAATTTAATTACAACTGATCAAAAGCTTCAATCTTATAAGTATTATTTTTATAAAAACATTTAGACAATAATAAAAACTATAAGAGTACTTTTCCGCCACTAAACTGGATTAAAAAATATATTTTGAACATTTTTTTATTAGAATTGGCCAAAAATTTACTTTTCCAATTCCAGTGCATTATTACTCATTTATTTTTGTGAACTTTTTGAAAATGTTTTAAGATCTATTACTATGAAAATAGTTTAATATTTTCTACAATTGTTCCATAACTAATAAAAATAAATAGCGAATAATAGGGGAAAAAAACTAATATTCTATTAGTATTATAGTATTAAAATTTCTTTAACTAAGTTTTATTGAAACAATGTGTGGCTTTGCCTTCATGCTTTAAGAACAATTTAATTTTCAAGTTTGATAAAGAGGTACTTATAAGGGCCGGATAGAGTGAGTTTCCAGCCACTTGGACACGATACAGGCTCTCTTGATACTATATAGTGATTTTATGATTATATATCAGAATTTTACATATTGTGTAACACAATATTAAGCACTGTATGTGTTTTTATATTTTTTCTTTTATTTTTTTTCTTCAAACATTTGCTTTAAACTATTTATTTGTTCTAATATTTACTTATAAATAAATGTAGCTTAAATAATTTAAGAAATAAAAAAAATATTTTAAAGCAACAAAAAATAACTAAGAATGTTTTAAAGCAACAAAAATGTTAAGAAATTATTTTTACTATATATGTGGTACAATATAAATTTATTTATAGTTATATCTTTTATCTTTAACATTAATTACCAAATGTATTTTCTTTATTCTAACATATAGGAAAGAATGCACATTACTAAAATAATCAAAAATATCCCTCAATACTTTTACTGCAAAAAGGACTTTTTTTTGCACTTCTAGGATTTCTATGAACAAATTTGCTTTATCAAACAAGTGTCCATATATATAAATAATTGTAATATAATTATTTTCGAAATTACTTCACTATCATTTGAAAATTAATTATAAAATATAAGGATTAAAGCCAATATCATTAATAATTAAATTATGAATTAATGAAATTTTTAATAGCTAATAAATAAAAAATGATTAACAAAATGATTTAAGATAATTGTTTTAAAGATCTAAAGACTTTCTATTTAAATTCAAGTCTGATAGAATAGTCTCAAGTTATGTAAATTTAAACCTTGGTTTAAATTACCTAATTTAAATAGTTATTATAATACATTGTAATTTATGATTGTTTGTACATTAATTGTTTTATAAATTGATCTTTTTACATCATTATACCTTATTGTTTTTTTATATCATTATATAAATGCCAAATTTTAAATTAAAATAAAATAATATAAAATTACGATTACTTTTTTATTTAGTGATAATATTTATTACGATATTTTCATATATGTTTAAGTTTCTACTAGTAAAACAAAAAATAGTTTTAAATAAGCTTATTAATCACTGCGAAGTATCTCTTAAAATTATTTAGTACTTGCTTAATATTTATTAACATAAACTGTACTTAATTATATTTTTTGTATAATTAGAGGTTTTTTTAAAGAAAACTTCATACTGACCTTAAAACGAAGTCACGTTTTCACCGCCTTAGAGCGATCCGGTTTGCCACATCAGTGCTAATTTAAATCACATAATAAATACACAATTCTTCACAGTTTATTGCACTTCACGAAATCATATGTATATTTTTAATTATTGGTATAATTAAATCGAACACCCGCAACGCCGCACACCCACAAAAACCAAACCGATACAAACAGCCGAAGCCTATTCCTGTAGACTCGCAAAACGTCAATAATTCGGGCCAGCTAACTTGTACTTTGGCATAGATGCTTTAGAAATTAACATTGTGAGTAAAACAGTAAGTTTTTTTTATTAACACACAATTCAATCTTATAGACACTTTTAATCTATAAAAAATATTTTAGCATGTCACTAACTATTCACTTCAAAAGAAAATCTTCCTGAAAAACTTGGTAAATTTAAGCCATTGCTTCATAAACTATTGTATATGTCTAAAGCTAGTTTCACACTTTACTAATGAGCTGACTGCTGAACGCTGACTTGAGAGGCACAGATAACGTATAAGAAAGTATTACTGATTCACAGACTATGCAAAAAAATAGTAAGATTACTTAAAAAAGGCTTAATTGTAGAATATATTTATATAATACTATTATTGTTGTCATATAATAAATTATCTTACCTATAAAAACTTGATTATCAGAAAGTATTCTGTATTTTCATTAAGCTATGGTAATAGTTTTCTAATTTGTATTTTTTTTAAACAGTTTTTAAATTGATCTACATTGATTGAATCATTGAAAAATAGCTTGTCTATTTTGGATAGACAATATTTTTAAATTGAAATCTCCTTTTTACCGACAGTCAATTTGCTAAAGTATTTGAACATTCCGCAAAACAATTTTTATTTTTTTACAATGATAATTGTATCTATCTAATTTATTCTAATTCATTTCTTTACCAACAACCCAACAAATAATTCTGATTTATATAAAATATTGCAAGTAATCATTTAAAAAATTAAACACAAAAATTTTCAGTTGTTTTATTATAAATATAGAAAAATCATGATTTGGTCTATTTGGGTAATGGATTTTGCATTTTAACAATCTTAAATTATAAAATTGTGCAACATTTTTTCGGTCTTGTCCAGCGGGATTCCATAGATCTTTGCTTATATGCATTTTTCAACCGTTTTTTATGGTTCTTATTGGTTCGCTTATTACTAAATCTTGAATCTTTAGATTGCACTCTGGCACATTCGCAAGGCGATCCGATCCTGCTGACCGTATCCATAGCGCTTGGACATTTATGTTTACTTCTTATACATTTTTTGTAACACTTGTCAGGCTCCGGACAAGGTGGAGGTCTTGGCCTATGTTTGTGAACACTACATGTTGGCTCAGATATACATGGCTTAAGACTTTTAACTGAATAAACAGCTGTAAAATAAACAGATATTAAAGTACCTAGTAGTAAAAATAAGAGCATTGATTAATTTGAATAACACGAATATTAACGTAGTACGAATGAAAGGTATTTAAACAAGTAATTAGTAGTAAGAACTTGGGAAACTAAATTAAGAAATAAAACAAATTAGTTTGATTTTTTGACGCGTTTATTTCTGTTCAATTTTTAGAACTAAACTTTGCAAAATTGAGATACATTGAGAAATACTATTTACAAAATATTAAGATATGTGTAAGGTAAATTAAAAATGTCTGGCTTCCGTAACTTATTCCAGATAGTAAGAAACAATAATAGATAGGTAGACTAACGGTGCAAAAAAATTTCACGTTATTAGAAATCTTATTTTTTAGTTAAAATACAAGTGGTTTTCGCTATGGCGACTGAACTAAAGAATAACGCAACATTTTCCCGCCCTTTTGAGTCGTCCTCTATGACCTTTGCCACCGCAACATTCTGTTTTGGAACGGACACTTCCTTTTCTTCTGGTATAGTTCAGGTAACTTTGACCCCCCGATAATCTATCTCGCTTTTTCATCCTTGCTTCTTTCGATTTTTGTTTAAGAAATTTTTCAACTGATTTTACATTTCTTGGATCAGATGTTTTAGTTTTAAATTTACCACAACTCGCGCATTTCGCTTTAGATTTCGTTGACATTATAGATACGGCGCTTTGACAAGGCCTTATGCCTTTGGATGTCGTATTTTTTAGGCATCTCTCTGGATTTTGGCATGGCGGCGGAGTAGGATGGCATCTAACGGGTGTACACGACGCTGTTGGGGTGCAGGGTGGGTGTATTGCAGGAGACATTTATACGGCTTTTACTCTGCAAACTAGACAATTAATTCTTTAATCGTGCATACTTCAAGAACAAAGATTACAGAAGCCAGCTTAAAGACAATCAACTTTGTTGTTTGTCATATCGTCTACTAAAAATAATATGTTTTAAAGAATTTGCGTTAAGACTTACCTATCTTCACAAAAAGTAGGTTATTTTAACACGATTTACCGCCATAATAAAAACGTACCGCGAAACTAGAAAAACAAAATGTACTACCGATAACGCTCTTAAAAACCCTAACATTTTAACTTCATACTTACAACGCTTGTTCATGTTATTTTCTTCCGGTAGTTAGTAAGCCGCCGCTTCAATTTTTACACTGAGATAAAAGAAAAAATCAATTATTTTCTCTTTTATACAACTTTTAAAAGCACATATCAGATATATTATTGTAAAATTTACAACTTTGTACAAAAGTTCAATGCCTGTTAACTATTTATTAGTTACCTATATATGTTTAAATCTTTACAATTTAAAAAAAAACAGTTAAATGCCTTGCAATGAAACATTGTAATCGCAATTGAACTTTTGTATTAAATATCATACCGAGAACTATAATTTTAGAGGCAAATACGCATTAAGCTGGCTTCCATAATACGTCATCTACATCTGCAGGCTTTTGTACAAAGCTGTCATTATAAGATAACTATTTCATGAATGATATTTCATTATAAAAACTTACCCATAATAAAATAAGATCAAAACTATGGGTTATATCTATTTCATTTCTATTAAAACATTATATATTTTTATTTTATATTTGATTTTGTACTGACACGTGAAATTTTCATATTTGACGGCGGAAGATCTTCTATTTTTAATACTGACAGAAATCAGCTACTTCTTTTATTTATCTCCTACCTGGTCAAGTTTAAGACGAGTGTACAAAAAAAAAATAACTGCAATACAAGTGTACATTAAATAAAATCAAAATTTCTTAACCTGTTAGAATAAAAGTATTTTATTAATATTTTACATTGAAATATGTACCATCTAAAATATACACATGGAGACCTATCCGTTGCCTTATTACAATAGAGTTTCAAATATAAAATTTAAAACCGGTAAAAGAGATTTACATTTAATTTTCCTCATTTTAATTTTATATTCCTAGTTTTAAATAAGACATAAGAATCTCATGGACTCTAAGTAGTTAATTTGCTACTAAATAAAAGAATTTCAATTAAAACAGCACATAATTTATTAAAATGATATAAGTAACCATGTTGCTTACTACAAAAAATATTTATCATTTATTGAAGAGTAACTAAATCTAAAGCAAATCTAATAAAGTATATATTAATATTAATTCTATTCTGCACGTATAATATAAATACAATTTTAGAAAATAGCCACAAACTTTTTGGGTTATATTTATAATACATGCTAAGTATAATATTGTATATATAAAGCAACATCATGAAGTCTATAATGACATAATATCTTTAACTTCCAAAATTAATAATACTTTATCAATCTTAACAATTTTATGAAATAAATAAATAATTCAAAAATCCCAAACAGCTACCAAGGAACAAGGAATGTCAAAGAATAGTACTTCGAGACAGAATTTTTTAACTGACAGAATTTATAGGTTAGTAACTGTGCGAAATTAAATTACTTTTTCACATAACCGAAAAGATATCAAAATACAAATATTATAGTAATACTTTGTCTCTGAAATTAGTACCAATACGTATTATAGGATTATTATCTTAAAATATAAGACTGAAGTCCTTTTTCATTATATTGTTATAAAGCTTTATAGTTTATAGATTTTGTGTTTTCTAGAGATGGCATAGAAACTGACACGTACACTGGATTTACGTAGTGGTGAAAAAGTTCTTGACGTGTTTTTTTCTTAACGTTGATAATTTTGATAAATTAGTACATTATGATCTTATAATAATAATAAATCAATATCGGTAACTCAGTACTAAAGGATGCTCTTGTTGCTGCTTTGGATATTGTACAAGTATTGTCCGATTTATTATTCAGTCAACCAGAATTACAAATTCACATAAGTTTGTAAATGTATATTCAAAATAAATGTGTCTGAATGTTTTTTTCCAGGTGCAATTTTCCAAATCCTTACTATATATAGATTTTTTGCGGTTAGATTTAGCAAAGGTAGAAGTGATTATATTTAAGCATAGATTGATTCAATTTCAAAATGTAATTCAATGACACTGAAAATAGCACATTAGTCTGTTGTGTTAATGTGCGAACTTAAATTGTAAAACAATAATAACATTTGAAAGGTCACTTTTTCTTCGAACCAGTAACGTAAGGCGTGTGTTTGGTGTCTGTGCTCATGTGGTAGTGCGGACAGTGCATTAGTTTTCTTTCTTTGACGTAGACTCCTGGTAGGTCGGCGGTTGATCCTGCAGTTTAAAATAAAAAAAGTTTGTAAGTCTTTATAAGTTCAAAATATATATATCTAAAAATATATTTCTATTAAAAAAAAATAGACGTGAAGCAAAGGTTTTGAGAATTCATAATTGTTTTATATACATCAAGTTTAAAAAAAATAAAAAAATTTGCTGTTAAGTTTTAAAAAAAAAAAATATTAACATTTGTTAATTTTTCTGATTGGTTGATATCATATTAAACAGCCAATCACAACTTTTGAGAGTTTTGTCAAATCATTTTTTTTTTTTGAAGTTCAGTACTAAGTTCTATTTCATACTCACATATGGTGGAGGAACATAAGCAGTTTGTGGCTTGTTTGGGTCGTAATAAGCGCTTTGAGCTGCTTCAGCAGCTTTCGCATCTGGAAACGTTATTCAAACTACTGAACAAGCTACATAACATTTTCTTTTACTATCTGTAATGAACACTACACTGTTATTTATGAAACTATAAATACACTAATATTATTTAGTGATGTAATAACTAACGACAATAAAAAACTCTTGCCTTCAAGTTGGAAGCATTATATAAAGTCAGCAGGCAATATCTCGGTTATCCTTGAATTATATAAGAATAGTGTAATTTTTAAAGATAATGTAATAATACTTAAAAATAATAATATAGGAGTATTATAATTAAAATAATTGACAACGTATTTCAGAGTGATTAAAATAATTAATAAATAAATTAGATTTCTCCATTTCAATCCCATCACATATAATATGTTAAAATGTTTAAAAATTACATATATAATTAGCATTGCCAATAATTTCATATAACTATAAAAATTTACCACTCGATGACATGCCGGACGTTGGAGCAAATCCTCCGGGGTACCCGGGAGGGGGCATGTTACTCGGGTAACCGGGCGGCATGTTGTTACCCGGGTACCCGGGCGCGGAGGGGTAACCATGTGCCTGCGCACCTGTAGGGCTATTTACACCGGAGATACCTCCCGCCGGAGGATAAGTAACACCCATCACGCCGGGGTAAGGCGGGGGACTGTTGGACACGAAAACAGAATTCGGGGATGGTTGATCAGGGAATGCCTGTTAAATAAAGATTATTAATGCAACATGTGTAAAGAAAATTATTTATCTATAATTTTAGATTTAGAATACTATTGTAGTATAAATTAAATATTCACATGAATATCATAAAAAATCTTCACATATTTGATAAGAGTTAATAGTATATTATGGACGTCCCCAAGTACTCACGGTGTAGGGCGGCACCCAGCCGTAATACCCCTGCGGGGGCGGTGCGTAGGCGGGTGGCGGCGCGGCGTGCCAGGGACCTGAAGGCGGCATGTAGGGCGGAGGACGCGCGTCCGACGACATATGGCGGGATGCTGTGCATTATAAGCTTTGATATTTTTTTTAAACAGGAACTGATTAATTAACATATAAAATAAGTTTTTGATGAATAAGTAACAAGATATTTATTATAAGTAATAAATATTAGATTTTGCTGATTGGAGCAAAAAGTAATTGGGGCAAAGGAAGGTATTATGGTCTTTATTATGTATAATACAGGGCTAAATTAAAATTATGAAATTGTAATCCAAAAGTATACTTTATATATTTTTAATATATTTTTTGTGAATGGATTAAATCATTGTATTGTATTTGGTTTAATAAAATAAAATAAAAATTAAAAAAAAAATGTTATCGCCATTTAATTTTATTAATATTATGTAAGTATTAAGCTTTATCACAGTATATCAAAAGACCAATTATGTTATCAGTATTATGATAAACAGAATAGATTTTTTCCTATGATGTAATGACATACTATGTCCATACATAGTACCCACACATTCATATGTGCACCTATTTTAATTCAGCATGAGCATTGCATCATTCATAAAACATACATATATATCTATGTGGACAGATTCTAGAAAATTCCTTGATGCATCTTTTGTATCAATGAAAATACAAAACAAATATCTACATCTAATCTAATCTAAAATGTATTTATTGTTGATAAAGTCTATGAAAACCAGTGAGTCATAGTGATAACTACTAACAAGATAATATTGTTGGTAGAGTAACATTCATTTTGTTATTTACAAAGATATCAAGAGCTTAATTAAAAAGAACATAAAAACATTAAATTATTAAAAATGTAATAAAATAGAAGTGCAATAACTTACCAAGATGTGCAGCTTTCAGCATTGCCTTTCCAAATTCAATTGCACCACCCGATTTAAATGTCAGTTTGAACTTGACTTCACCAATGTAATTGCCATTTGGTTGGGCACGAACTTTACCTTTTATACAATTTGCAGCAAACATTGGCTGTTCTACTGTGACCTGAAAAATATTATATCATCATTGCACTCCATTTCACTTAAAATACAAAACAAAGTTCAGAAATGACACGTATTGTTTGAAATTATGATCATTTGTATTGAAAGAATTTCAATGATAAAAAGTTATTTTCAGCAACTTGGAATACTCACATCTTGTAATGCAATGAATGGAAAGCTAAAAGATCTAAGTGTATCAGATGTGTTCTTTGAGTTGTAGATCATGCGATGTGTTGTTAGGTACATTCTGCCATTCTTTGTCCCTTTGAATTCCTGGGTTTCATTCCCATAGAATTCCACCACTACATTATCAGAAAATAATATAATGCTGCAAAAAAAATTGCAATATAAACATTTACTTTAACTTTAACTTTTAATTTTATTTTCTTTTTCAGAATAACGATTAATAATAACTATGTTTATAAACTCCATTATGTTTCTATTTTCTGTTTTGTATAGATATATATGTAATTTTGATTTATATATGGCTTTTTATATAATCACCTCAACATTGCATCACAAGTTAAATTCATTAATTTTATACAAAAATATTTATAGTACATCAACCTTTCAATAAATTCAGTGTGAAGTTATTATATATATTTATTTTTAAATAAAATTGAAAAAATTAAAATGTTTAACTAATTTGTGGTCAACAACAAGTTATTGACAGCAACTTGTTGTTGAAAGGTTTGCTTTTAGTAACATAGTTCAATAAAATATAGATGACTCATTGTCTCCGAACAAAAATTCACAGAAAATGTTACTCAGGATATATCATTTAACTATGACTGATATCAATATTATCTTAAATATTAGATATTTACCATTCGCCTGCATGTATAAGCACTCCATGATCAGCGTGAGCAGTATTTAGTGACATTTTAAAAACTCTGAAACCAGTAATTAAGCAATGTTTTTCTTATTGAGGGAAAAATCGATAAAACTACGTAAATAATACGCTGAAGTCTCGAAGTTTGCAATGACATGAAAAGTGACGGGTGACAATAGTCAACTCTGAATTTTGTCATAGATTATACTAATTTTAAAGTATTCTGTGCTGAAATTGATTAATGGGTTTGGAAAGATAAGAGAGTAAAAGGAGATTGGTATTTAAATCATCATAATATATTTCACATTATATTACAATTTGATTAGACAAAACATGTTTTAGTATATGACTAAAACATATAAACAAGAAACATATAGTTCTTGCTGTGTTTCGGCACATTTTGCATCTATTATTTTCCGGTTTTATAAACCCTGTCTGTAATCAAATATCTTCTCTCTACCACCTGTATGCTGATGATTTACAAATTTACAATCAATGCTCTTTATCGGATATTTCAGATTGTGTACTATAATTAAATAAGAATTTTGATTGAGTATGCCTTTGGAGCAAAAATCATGATCTAAAAATGAATCCAACTAAATCTAAAGCTATAATAATTTTAGTTTCAAGACAGGTAGCTCATATTAAAGCTCAGTCTACCGCCTGTGATTCTCGACGGATTACAGATTTCATTTACTAGCAGCGTAAGAAATTTAAGTATAATTATAGACCCTAGCTTATCTTGGGTACCGCAAATATCTGAGATAACTAAAAAGATTCCTCAATAGGGTCTCTTAGACATTTTTTATTTTCTTCCCATTCCCACCAAAATTCTGCTGGCACAATTTTCATTATTACCTATTCTTGACTATACCGACATTTGTTATCTCGATTTACGAGAAGACCAATTAAACAAATTTGAGCGCCTTCAATATCTCTGTATACGTTTCAAATTCGGTCTTCGTAAGTATGGCCATGTTTCTAAGTTTCGTAGTAAGCTCAAGTAGCTCCCCTAATTTCCGTACGCTAAAGTTTGCCAGGAAGAGATCGCTTTATAAATCACCTATATTTGTACGTTATTTTAAAATATAAATGTACTTTTTTTTATCTTTCTTTAATTAGTGTACAAAAGCATATTATTATATTATTTTATTATTATTATTATTATTATTATTGCATCATTGTAACAAGTGTGGTCTATTAGCATTCTTACTTAAGGCATAAAACAATTACTGCTTTTTTAAATGCTCTAAGTTAGAAAATTTAAAGTTAAATCTTTATAGTTACTTGAAATTTTTGGCAAATTGACACTTGTAAATGTGAGAGCATCATTGAAATAGTAGAGTCGTAGTTAATAATTCTAGTCCCTTTTCGATATTACGCTAGACTTGAATTTTAATTTGTTCACTCATATCAAATATCACTGTAACTTAAATAATAAATATTAAGATTAATTGTAATTTTATACAAAGTTTAATATTCATAGAACCACTGATATGAAGCTATAAATAATGTTCTTTATAGTTTCTTAATTTAATCGATTATATATTTTAACGTATGGTTTAGTTGAGAACGCAGATCTACCAATTTACAGTAACTACACAAAAGTTTGGGGCGGTTCAGAAAATAAATTAGGTGTTTCTTTTAAAAGGTTTATGCAGTTGTAGTTGCATATGTATACTTGCATAGTTATGCAAGTATACATATCAATACAATTATCCGGATATTTATTTTTATAACACAAATTTCGGAGGCGATTTCCGATGCGCACAGAATACATAAAGATGATGTATAAGGGTCCTAGTTTGACAATTGACTGTTGACTTTTAATTAATTAGAAAATAAATTACATTACGCGGGAATCCAAAATTTTACTATGTTTATCACAAAAGTTTCTATTTTTTATAAAATATATATGACTTAAATAATGGAAGTTAATAATTTAAACAATATAAAGATTAATTCTATTAAGCCAATCAATAAAGACGCAGTCCACAAAATATGTTCGGATCAGGTGAATGTTTCATGACTTATTGTTATGTTTAAGTTATACATTTACAATGTTAAAAATGTATAATCTTGTAGGTGGTTCTCAGTTTAGCAGTAGCAGTAAAAGAATTACTAGAAAATTCCCTAGATGCCGGTGCTACTAATGTTGATATACGACTTAAAAATCATGGTACAGATTTTATTGAAGTATCAGACAATGGGTCTGGTGTTACAGAGGATAATTTTGCAGCTTTGAGTATGTATCATTGTTTTAAATCTCTTTATAAATATCTATTAAGAAATAATAAGGTTAATGTACAAATTATAAATCTTTTTAGCTTTAAAATATCATACATCTAAATTAAATGACTACTCTGATTTACTTGGAATATCTAGTTTTGGGTTTAGAGGTGAAGCCTTAAGTTCCCTCTGTTCCTTAGCAAACCTTGTAGTTATTACTAGACATCAGAGTAGTGACTACGGTGAGTTCCTTTTTGTTAATTGTGACAGTTTTAAAAAATATTAATACTAATAAAATAACATTATATTTCAAATCTTATAGCCACTAAAATCGAATATGATCATAAAGGCCATATATTGAACAAAACTCCATGTTCCCGCCAAATTGGCACAACCGTCACCTTAACAAATCTTTTTTGTTCTTTACCGGTGAGACAGAAAGAATTTCATAAGAATGCAAAACGAGAATTCAACAAAATGACAAGTCTTTTATATGCATATTGCTTAATATCCAAAGGAGTTAAGTATGTTATTTTGTAACATTTTATATATTATAAAAATAAGAACATAAAGATTTAAACATTTATTTATTTATAAATGATATGTTTCAGAATAACATGTAGTAATCAAACAAGTACTAATTCTAGATCAGTAGTTGTTGCCACACAAGGCTCAGCATGTTACAAGGATAACATTGCAAATGTATTTGGTGTGAAACAGTTACAAAATATTCTAGAAATTAAAACCGAGATTGTATCTAATATAAAAGAAAATATTTTAAGAGGGTTATCAGGAAAAGTAATTGAGAATGAGGAAAGTTTGAATATCGAAGAAGTTGACATTGATCTGTCTGAAGATTCAAACGATGCTGAAAGTGATGAAATTAAATACTCAAGTCAAATTACATCAGTGCAGAAAACTCAAGGTCACAAAAATGTGCCTAATCCAGTTGAACTCTCAGGATATATTTCTTCATGTGCTCATAGTAGTGGAAGATCAAGTACAGACAGACAATTTTTTTATGTTAATTTAAGGCCCTGTGAACCAGTAAAAGTTATAAAGCTTATAAATGAAATTTATCGTCAATACAACCCACACCAATATCCATTTGTATTATTAAATATTAATATAGAAAGAATGTCAGTGGATGTTAATGTGACTCCAGATAAAAGAAAAGTTTTTTTAACAAAAGAAAAGGCAATTTTGGATGTTATCAAAAGTTCTTTGCTAAAATTGTTTGAAGATATACCAAGATCTTTAAAACTTGATTCTTCAATCATCCCCTTTGATACAGTGAAAACTGAACCTGAACTATCTCAACCAAGAATATTTCATTCTTTTTTAAAACAATTTAGTAACAAGTCTGATACTAAACCTATTGATGATTGCATTTCTGATAAATTAGAATTAAAACGGAAATCTAATTCTAGTTTAGATAACTTTATAATGGCGAAAAAAAGCTATATTCCTAAAACTGAAGAAAGTTTTCCTGAATTTGAAGAAGTTACAGTAGAAAAAAATAATGCCCTAACTGAAAGTGTGGACACAAAAAGTAACATCGAATCTGAAATTTCTAACCAAAATATTGATGATAAGGATAAACTAAATAATAGTTTAGAAAAAACAAATATAGAGGCAGAAGTAAGTTGTGAAGAATCTCATACTATATATTGTAAAACCAAAAGTGTAGAAGAAAAAACACCAAAACGTAAAGTTCAAAACGTGTTAACAGATAAAGAAGAACTTGGTAAGACCTTGAGAAAATCGGTCCCTTTAAAAACATCCATGGATCAGATTAAAGTATTGGCTGATGTTTATAATAAAAAAAAGAACAGTTCAAAACCAGATCGCATGAAATTTAGAAGTAAAATAGATCCAGTATTTAATAAGAAATGCGAAGAAGAATTGAGTAAAGAAATAGAAAAAGAATCATTCAAGAAGATGACAATTGTTGGTCAGTTTAATTTAGGTTTTATAATTACACGGTTGGATGACGATCTCTTTATTATTGATCAACATGCTACAGATGAAATATATAATTTTGAAACATTGCAGAAAACAACTGAACTTTCAAGCCAAAAACTTGTTATGTGAGTAAATAATTTTTCCATATTTAGAGTATATTATAATAATAGTGAGACATTTTACTAATATGCCTTCATATATGTTAAGTCTAACAAACAGTAATTCAAGTCAATATAAATATCTTCATTGAATAAAAGTTTTCTACAACACATCTTTTCATAGCCAAAGCTGCCACCAGCTCGGAAAGATATTGACACAGGCCTGAGAACTTGAGAATAGCTGGAGACAATGTAAAAGTAGCATATCAATGTTAGACTACATAACGTTTTATATGAAAAAATACACAATCTATTGTTTGGTTTTACTATTTTAAATAGGTTTGGAATTTTTTAGTGAAGTGGAGGATTCTCCCAAGCTAAAAACTATTTTTAATTTAAATTAGTTCTATATTTTTTAGACCTCAACAATTAGAACTTACGGGTGTCAATGAACAAATATTAATGGACAATCTCGAAATATTTAAAAAGAATGGCTTTACTTTTGATATAGAAGAAAATGCCGCCCCTACAAAAAGAGTTAAACTTTTAACTCTTCCTATGTCTAAGAATTGGATTTTTGGGAAAGAAGATATCGAAGAACTTTTGTTTATGTTAAAGGTTAAAAATATTTAATTGTTTAATTATTATTAGTAAAAATTGTTTAATTAGTATTAGTAAAAAATATATATTATATTTTTTCATATTGCCAATAAAAATTTTTGTGATTATATTTGCAGGAAAATTCGTTAGACTATTGCAGACCAAGTAGGGTGAGAGCAATGTTTGCTTCACGAGCTTGTAGAAAATCAGTTATGATAGGTACTGCACTCAGTAGAGGTGACATGCGAAACCTGGTTGACCATATGGCGGAAATTGATAAACCCTGGGTAACACCTTTTTGTTTACTTTGTATCAATAACTGCAAAGCAAATGCCAAAAATACTAAGCATTTTAAATATCTTAAAAATTATGAATTAACCAATTAGGTACAAAAAAATCTATTTTTTTTTTTTATGATTTTTATATCATTGCCTTATCATCTTATTTTTGATTTTTTTTCTTTATAATAAAATGAACTAAACCCTATATAAAAAGAGACAGCATTTCCAATTTTTGTATGATATTTTTTTAAAACTCAACTCTTAATCTACTAAACCATTGTAGCATAAGACCCTAATATTATCAATATCTATTTACAGAATTGCCCTCATGGAAGGCCAACCATACGACATCTCGTCAATTTAGCAATGGTACAAACCACTGAGAAATCTACAATATAATCAGTAAAATCATGTGTAAACTAAAATAAAATGCTATTACAAAAAAATAAAATAATCAGATTGTGTTATTATTATTTTATTCATACACTTATAGTTTTAAATATGTTAAATCCTGTATGTGCTGTTGTCACTATTACTCCAGGAATTTGCTTGTGCCAGTGGAGTTCCTTAATATCTGTTTGTCCTTGATGAATAAAAAGTAATTGTGGTGGTAAATTCTGGAAAAAGTAAAATTTGCATATTTAAAGTTGTATTTTAATCAACTACTAAATAGCTTTTACAAACATGTAACATAAATTACATACTTTCCTACTACTTCATTTACACTGCTGCAATTTAATAAAGCATTTCTATATATTTAATACCTTCAATTCTTCCTCCACCACCTCTTCATCATCTCTCTCAACAGCCAAATCCCACAGAGCAACTTGGTTGTCTTCCCCTGCTGAGGCTAGAACACTGTGTTCACTCCAATGCCACTCCACAGATGTGATGGGAGCAGTGTGGTGCTTAAATGTACCAACCGGTGACCTCTTAGAGAACTGACGGAGATCCCATATGTGGAGAAAACCATCATCTCCCCCTAAATATTCATTTAAATTCAAATGTATGTTGTTTACTAGAACCGAGACTGTGAATGTATGTATATATGTACTCACCACTAGCAATAAATGGTTCTTTGTTGTTCCAAGATATCACATTGATGTCTCTTTCATGAGCATTCTCCTCAGTGAGCATGCATGCCTTGTGTGATGGTGCTCTTGTGTCCCATATCCTGATAGTTCTATCTACTGAACAAGTTGCTAACACATTTCTGTAATATTTATAGAGGTATTTGTTTAACAACTTTATCTTTGTCAAGTATATAATCTAAGTGACTTATCTCAATCAAATAAGCTAACATAACATTTTGTAGGGTTCCTCATTGGGATATATTTGGGGTTGAAAATTAGTTTTTATATTAGGTATTTTTTAAGAATTATCTTAAATATTAACTTAAATTATTGCTGTGTACTCAAATATACTTTGTATTTGTGTACCTTTCATTATGAGACCATTGAATATCTTCAACAGAACTAGTGTGTCCCACCAAAGGATGTTGGTCTACAGTCCAAGTGCCACCCTCATTAGGCTTCCAAATATGGATATCTCTTCGGCAATCACCTGTTGCTAATACCTAAGAGAAATACATACATTATAAATAGTAAATATTTACTTATTTATAAAAAACACATTTTTACAAAATAAAAATTTACTCCTAGCTCTGTGGGACACCAATCCATACCAAATCCTTCTTGTTGATGTCCATTGAAGGAATACAAAGGTTTTACTGGGTTAGCCACAGTGTCAAGGTTATATCTCTCAAGCAAAGCTGGCTCATCTACTGCTTGTAATTGCTGTGTAATATTCCACACATCTACCCTTCCTAACTCAGACCAAGTGGCTGCCACTACACAGTTTTTAAAATTGGTTGTCTGAAATAAAGTTTATGAATTATACTAAAGAGTACATACATATCATTTCTAGGGGTTTTTTTTGGTTTATAAGGTTTTGCCATGACTCGGGTTGTAGAATTTTGAATTCAAGTATAAATAACTCACTCTGATTCTATTAACACAGCCTTGATGTTTGATGAATGCAAATGTCATTTGAGGTTTTTTTTCCTCATCTTCCTCATCATCATCATCTTCAGCATCCTCATCTGACTCTTCATCTTGCTCTGGTTTTGAAGTGGTATGTAAATTAGACATTTTTACCACTAAAACACTAATGCAGTGGATACATTAAAATGTATATATTCAGCAGATATTGTTTACAAGATAGCATACATATTTAACATTACTAATAAGTACTTACTTGTTTAAGTGGGCACTTGATGCCTGTGTACCAGCAACTAAATATGCTGTCATAGGAAATTGTTGCCGATCATTACCCAGATTGTCGTTAACAATGTCAAAGCTGAGACACGGTGCACCAGTTTGAGCTTGATGTAACATAACGTAAGCGGACTGGTCGCAAATTAAATGCTCATCTTCTTCTAAAGGTTGATCTGGAAGATAAGTCTTTGGCTGTGAATCCGAATTAGTCTCTTCTTCCATTTCGTCATCTCCACTCTCAGATGAGGTTTCTTCCATTTGCTCTTCATTTTCTATATTTGACATGACGAGTTATATTTTGTTGTTTTAGTTTTTATGTTATTTAAAGTTAAGTTTTCAAAACTGCCGAACACGTGCATAAAACTATCACTATCAAGCGGTCAACACTTGTCAGTTGTAACATAACACTCGAGCTCTAACTGACAACGATCAAATAATTATCATCAGTTCTTACTTACTCTGTGGGTATTTGTCAATTTGACAAAAATTAAAAACCCTGGGACAAAGAAAATCGTAGACCGAGAGGCATTTATGCAAGCATGCAACTTAAATCGAGCAAGTTAGAGTTTCCAAATTTGTATAAGATAACCTTTTTTTATCATGACTAAGTGAAGTAACGATTTGTAAACCACTGTTATACAATTATATCAAATGTAATCAATCATTTGGAATTTTAAAAAAACTATCACAAAGATAAAAAAATAATAATAATAGCAAAGTTAATGGCGCGCTAATTCAATTTGTTTTTCCAAATAATGCTGAATGATGATATTATCATATCAAATTGATTGCGATGGGTTTTTATTCTGGTTGTTAATTAAATATTTTGATATTTGAGAAACTGTGATCACAATAAGAAAACCCTGCTCGGTTTTTTGTGTTTTTCTTCTTAATAAGGGCGCATTTGGAACCCATGTAGCTTTAACTTTTAAGTTGGAGAATGTCCTTACAAAAGAGCTTATGTCAATAGATGTTATCAGAATAGGACCCCTGATTCTTCTAATAGCCGTGCAAAAGTGATTACTGATATTAATTCAAAGTAGAAAAGATAAAAATAAATATTAAATATAAATTAATTTTACAGGGGTTAAAACTAAATAAATTTATTAATGTAATGACTTTGAGATGTTTTTTTATAGATTAAAGAAGACATAGCAAGCAATTCAATAAATCCATTTACTATTCATATACAGCTTGATTTATGACGAATCATATCGATTTCACGTCTTAACATTCCTTTATATCTTTTCTGACCTAGAATCTAAAGCTTGTTCATTAATTATATTTAAAAAAATTGTCTGTGTTTTCTTTACTGTCTTTGGTAAAGTCTAAAAATGTAAATAAATATTTAAGAAAAGGTTATGATAAAAGTTTTAAATTTATTTTTCAAGTAAATATTTGACAAAGGGTAAATAATTAGTCGAAAATAAGTAAATTATAAAACTGATATCATGGCATTTCGTTGCATAAGTTTCGTAAAAAAGTTAAACAACAGTTCAACTATATTTCGGCAAAACTTAATGTCTACTATAACGCCACAAAAGATCCAAAACATCAAGCAATTCAAAACAGAAAATAAAATTGCGTATCTTGAAGATCCAGATACTTTTGGAACATTGGCTAGGCAGAATATTATTAAAGAAACTATAGAAGATGAAGGGGATGTAAAGGAGGAAAAATATATGCAAGAAATTCCATTACAATCACAAAAATTAACTATTAAACAGTATGCAGATATAATTAAGCAATATGTAGGTCAGAAGAGAATTAATGAAGCCATTGATGTTTTAGAAACAAGAATGCTTAAATTGGATAGGGTTAAACCAGAGAACTATATTTATAACATTCTGATTGGTGCTTGTGCAGATGTTGGATATACAAAAAAAGCATTTCAACTCTATAACGATATGAAACGACGGGCTCTACGTCCAACAGGCGACACATACACGTGTCTTTTCGAGGCTTGTCTTAATAGTCCATGGCCGACTTATGGTTTAAAAAAGGCTACACATCTTCGAAATTTAATGATTGAAAAGAATATAGAACCGAATTTAACAAATTTTAATGTTATGATTAAGACATTTGGTAGATGCTCAGATTTAGCAACAGCTTTTAAAATTGTTGATGAGATGATATCAAAAGGAATTAAGATTAGGTCACACACTTTTAATCACTTGCTCCAAGCATGCATTTCAGACAAGGAGACAGGCTTAAAACTTGCTCTTACAGTGTGGAGGAAAATGCTGAAAATGAAAGAAAAACCTAATGTTCATTCTTTTAATCTTATGCTAAAGTGTGTAAAAGATTGTAATTTAGGCACTAAAGAGGACCTTTTAGAAGTTATTGAGATTATTGAAGAAAGTTTACCACTACTACCTAGAAAAAAAATAAAACAAATAGAGGGGCATCAGGAACAATCACTTGCGAGTACTCAAATAAAAGATGATATTAAGTTAATTGAAACACCATTGTCTACCAATTCATCTGATGTGCAAAGTAAATTAATTCCAAAATTAAATATAGAAAAAGAATATGTAAAAGCAGAGGAAGTTAAGAAAGATTGTTTTGAAGAAAAATCTTTATCAACACTAAACACAGACATGATGATAAATCAAGAGTATACTAGTCTTGAAGTACTAGAAAATTACAAGAAACCCACATCTTCAATACCACAAAGAACAGTTCCTAACTTGCTATCAAAAATTGTACATACTGATCAGGTATTAGCATTCCAAGATGTTAACACGCCTCAGGACAGATTTGCCATAATAGGTGGTCAGGAAGACTTTCTTAAAGAAATGGAAGTGTATTCAGTTAAACCTGACATTAAAATTTTTACACAAATGTTACTCCTTATAGAAAATAGTACAGAAGCTGAAAATAAATTAATACAAACAATGCAATCCTTAAAAATTACAACTGATATTGACTTTTATAACATGTTAATTAAGAAACGATGTTTAAGAATGGATTATGACAGTGCCTTTGTAAGTAATGTTCTTTTCTTTCTAAATGATACTTTTTTGTTTATAATCTATCTTAAGGTTTACTTACTTCTTACAGCAAGTTAGAGATTTAATAGACGAGGACAACAAAAGCCGCAAAAAACATCCTTTTAATAAAAAACATAGATTGAATGTTAATATTATGACATATGGTATCCTTGCTTTAGCATGCACTACAAGAGAAAAAGCTGAAAAATTACTAAATGAAATGAATGAAAAACAATTAAAGTAAGTTATTTTTAAGTCCTCATCATGATGGAAGGTCTATAAAAAAGTTTAAATTTAAATTAAAACCTACAACAAACCCACAACAAATTACCATATATGGTAATGTTTCATTGTTTCAGTAGGTAGGAAAATATTCTTATATGTTAGATTGAATTTAGACCTCTTGCCTCTGACATATTGAAATAGAGTAAATGATAAAATTTTAATTACTATTAATTTGCACTAGTTATGTAATTATGAGTTTAATTGTAATTTTACTTACAGGATTAACATAGAAATGCTGGGTCCTTTATTGAGAAATGCTACCATTAATTTACAATTTGGATATGTACTATACATTATGAACAAAGCAAAACAAGAAAATTTAAAAATAAATCATATTTTTCTAAAACATTTAGAAAATTTTAATGATAAATGTGTAAATATTATAAAAAAGGTATACTTTTTACAAAATGTTCATTTTTTATGATTGTGTAATATTATTAAATACAATTAATATTTTATAGAATAAAGAAGTAAATAGGGAGGGCCCCATTTTGGAGGCAGCTTATACTAGGTTCAGTATAATTTATAACAAATGGTTGAAAGAAGTAAATGCAGAAGAAGCTTTAAAACCAGAGCATCCATGGAAGCAGTTTATGGCACCCCAGCCTACTCCGTTGCAGAGAGAAAAGTTCCAGGTTGTTCAACCTAAAATGTTTTATAAGAGGAAACGCAATTTCATCCCTTATACTCCAAGGATGCAATAATAAAAGACTTAAAAAATTGTTTTAATTGTATATTTGTGAAAAAGAAGTTACAAATATTCATGTTCTAGAAGAGACATTTATATTTTAATATGGTGCAGCTTGCGGTTCAATTCCTCAAATTTAAGAAGTTTGCGGATGAAGAAATCGCCATAACGATGGGCCACCTTAGTATCAGCGATGTGGATCATGTCATTATCAATGAAAAAGTCCAACTGGAAAAAAAATATTTGATTAAAACCAATTTTTTTTTTATTATTTCAAATATAATCTATTTATTTGTGGTTATAAAAAAAATTCATAAAACAGAAAAATGTTTGTCACTTGCCTTACTTTTTCGCCTCATGGGCCAGGATTCTCACTGCTAGTCAGAAAGATATAACCTATTAACTTACCTCAGAACCGCTCTGGAACTTTCCATCCAGACCACTAGGTCCTTTAGTCCACACGACATTTTTCATCTTGTGCTTGAAGCAAAGCAGGTGTATGGCGAGCGCGGCGTGCTCCCGGGCGGCATCACGTTCTCCGCCACGCGCGGCCGACATGAAGGCCGCCAGCTTGGCCAGCGGCAGCGTGGTGTACAGTTTCAGGTACGAACGGATTGTCGGCAGCATTTTTTGTTGGCGGACCTATTAATAGGTTTTGTTAGTTTCTTTGGATATTAGAACTCTCTTTGGTAGGAATTTGTATAATAATATAGAATGAGTCCTCACCTCATCCATGAACACCTGCGTCTGGTGTTTGACGGCGTCTCGTCCGTAGTTTGAGCCGGGCTCGATGGGCGGCGGACAAGGAGACAGGAACTTGGGGCAGGCGAAAGTAAAGCATGTTTCGAATTCGCCCAAGTCTCCATATTGCATCTTGAACATTTTCTCGTGGTAGTTCTTTTCGCGGAGTACCTGTAATAATTTTAATTGTTATATTTAAAAATTTCTTGTATTCTTCTATGTAAAATCGTTTCAGACAATAATTGAATATACTTTACAGTCTTCATATTAAGAGTTTAGTTAGAAAAATCTTCTATTTCTTGACTCATAGTCATGCATGGTAAAGTCTAAAATCTAAATGAATACTAAAAAATTCTCTAAGAGCTACAAACCTGTTGAATGGACTCATCCACACACTGCGGGTGCAGCACAAGACATATTGCCAGCAGATGGTACATCTGTTCCGTCTGCTTGTTGATCTGGTCATTCTGGTATGAGCGGGAGGAGAACAGTTGCTTGGTGCGCTGCATGTAAAGGAGCGCGGACGAGAGCGTGCGGATGGCGTCCGCGTAGCGACGCATCATCATGTAGGCAAAGCCCACGTAGTAGGACGTTGAGATTTGACACGCCGGTACGTGGGAATACTGCGATTTTTTGTGCAACTCGATGTTTTCAAGCACCTGTCAAATATTATATATAATTTTATTAGTCTTATTTTCAATTGGTCAATATTAAAATTAAATTACTCGAAATCTGTTTCCATAAACAATATTACCTTAATAGCTTGGTAATAATCTCCAAGTAACGAATGCAAACGCAATAAACCCACAAGGGAGAAGTATCCCAACATTTTATACAGGGAATGACGCCCAAACTCTCCAGCCACGGAGTCAGGGTCACCGCCCGCTGCGTATACCTGTAAATAAAATAATACAAATCTAGATAAATATAGCACAAGGTCATAAAATTAACCACAATAATAATGTAATAGTGAAAGTAATTATATATTTCTAAGTTATATGCCACTTGAATATGTTATATTACCTCTAATTGACGTTTAATATTGGACTTGTCAACCAGAGAGTGCAAGACATTGAGTATGACCAGCACACTCCAAGCTTTGTTCTCAGTATTCAGAGCTTCAATCTCTGCTTCACTTAGCTTGGTAGCACGAGACCTGAAAATTAAATAAGTAAAATTAGTTTTTCTTTAGATATTTTTTAAGAAAAAGCTATACTGCATTTTTTATGTTCTAATAAGATGTTATCAAATTTATCATAATACCCAAATCGATTACAAAACACACCAAAAATTGCCTTCTAGAATCAGCAAAATGGATAATTACAAAGACACAATAAAAAAAAGGATGTCAGAAAAGATCTACTTTTTACAAGAACATGTTATAAATGTAATGTAAGCAAATAAATATAAAAATAAGAAAATGAAGAATATTTTTCGAAACATGACTTTCGAAAATGGGTGAGAAACATAAAAAACATAAATAACTAACAAAATAGTACTATGGCCTGGACACCAAAAAAATATAACTGGATAATTACCAAAAGAGCAGACATCACACATGCTACATAATTTTATAAGGATATACACACAAACTATGTAGATTTGACTAACCTAACCAACGACATTGATCCATCAATCACTACTTTAAGTAAAAGTGAAACAAGTATAGGAGTAACAAATAATGTCTCCCTTGGACAAGACCTAATGAGTAACGATCTGATATATAGAAAACAAAAATTATTAGTATCAATATTGATTTGAAAGTGAGGTAATACCATTTAGCAAACCTCTTGAGTTTTTCAAAAAATTAGTTATTAAAAAAATGTAAACAATTAGAGATCCAGCACTAAATGTCTTTTCAATAGGTTCTAGCAAAACAATCCTCTGCAATTACAATGCTATAATGTATATATGTATAACACTAGAGAAATAGTCTATGTCGGAGTTTTACAGATATTAAAATAACATAACACCCAGATTTGAAACAGTCATTTGTGAATCACACAAACAACTGTTTCCTGTGAGAATGAAATGCACAACCTTAGTCTTAGAAGACATTGCCACAACCACTAATCACTATGAAACTTATTTCTAATTCTTTATTTTTATTACAAAACTTATTTTATAATTGAAAAAGCAAATTAAAAAAAGGTTGTAACAATAAAATTACCTGTACTGCGCAAATGACTGAAACTGGTAAACAAACTCATCAATGAGTTCCCACAGCCACTGGTCGGGTAGCTCCAGTGGGACCGGTGTCTCAGCTGATAAAATGTAGTTGAATAAGTCACAGTAATTATAGAATGAAAGGAATCGTTGGTCTGGCTTAGGGCCTCCCGGCACACGCGCATAGATATCACGGTAATAAAGCTCTTTGTAGAGAATCATGAACACCTGAAATTAGAGAGATTACTTATATTTTACTATTAATAATAAGTTCTTTGAAAAAGACAAGCAAGAATCTTATTTTAAAGTTATTTTATTATACATCTTTCTATATGCTTGTTAGTTATCTACACAAAAAAACTACTAATTCAGTAAATCAGACAAGACCTTGCCCTCAGAGAATTATAAAATAATATACCATAGGACCGTTTTAAATAGTTAAGAATAGTCCACAACAGCATATTTATAATATACCTTTTATTTAGAAGCTATTATAACCAAATAGAAAATACAAATATGTTTAAAACAGATTCTTTAAAAATATATATATTTATTGTGTTAACCAAGTGCTTATTATGAGTTGAAGTGGCATGAGGGGTTTTTCATTAATATCTTATTGTCATAAAATAGATGAATATTGGCACTTATAAATAAATTAACTAAAATTCATAAATTTTTATTTTTTTTTATTATAGTCAAATTAAGAAAATGTATTATTATAGGTATAACTTATAATATATATTACCTGCTTCAATATAAACAAATTAATATTATTTTTTTTATTCATTACTTACAGGATCATTATCTACCACAGATGAAACTTCTTTTTCTGATGGCCAAGGAGTATTTTCAAAGAACTGCTCTGTGAGCTTGGGGAAAGTATTTTCATAAAGATTTAGTATCTCAAATGTCATTCCTTCAGTGATCATGTTCCGGAAATACACCAAAAACTTTTTGACCTAAAACACATTGGTTATTAGAAAATTATTAAAAATATTTAGAAACAAATATCTGGTACTGAGAAACATACCAAATCAGGCATCTGGTAGTACGATCTATCATACTCCAAGTCATATTGTGGATCCCCTGTGTGTGGTTCATAGTCTCCATAAGACTCGTAGCCACCCTTGAAAGTTTAAAAATTACATATATTAAAATATCACACAGAATATTTAGATAATAAAATAAGGATTGTATAATAAATTTATAATCATAACATATATGAAATTCCATATCAGCTTCACAAGATTCATAAGTTCTAAAAAAATGTTAAGAGGTTATTGCCAACAAATCGTAAAAGACCAAGTGATTGTTGTTTTTGTAAATACAATGAAAACTCAGTTGCATTACAAACCTCGTTGTAGTCATCACTGGAATATATTGTTGCCATTTCTTGTATTTAACAGTGCTGACAAATTTATTATGCCATGAAACACAAACCACGGCCCAAAAGACGTGACAAGAACCAAACGTCAAATCTTAAAAGTTGATTATTGTAAACGCTAACGCCATGGACAGAGAACAAGATGACATTCTCTCTACTTCATCTATGGCCAACAAAAAATGGACTATCCTTCCATACTCCTAGGATCTACATCAGAAGAACTTATATAACTCTATATGACAGGCAATGAAAAAGTTGTAAACGACTTAATAACAATTAAGTCACCATAAAAACGGTATTACTCCAATGGATTATAATATTCTCAAACTTTAGAAGGAGAATAATTTACAAAATACTTTTTGATAATTTGGAGGCATTGCTTTTTCCTTTACTTCTTTATTTTTAAATAAATATTATCTATTTGTATAATACAACTTATAGGTCCTGAAATTTGAAACCACTTTCGAAGTAATCCTATCAATTGTGATTACGTTATGAAGTAATACATTATGGATAAGATTTCTCGACCTATATAATATACCTTCAAATATATAATACAATTACTAACAATTTAGTGAAACTGAGAAAATTATTCTACTTTGTGTCTATTTTTAGAAAAGGTTTTGAACATTTTCGTAATTAGTGGTTTTTAATTGTTTGGGATTTCTAAACTAATATAATCTCTTTAAAAAAAATTTACATTAATGAGTATCTTTTGATTTAATCCCGTTTCAACACAACATCTCTAGAAATTTCAAAATTAAAACATCAATATTCAACATAACATATAAATAGAGGTTTTATATAGTAAGGTGGACATTTTTTCTTATTATATATATATACTTTAATTTAGTGATAAATGTTTGTTCCTATTGTTTATTGATAGTGGCAAAGTGATATGAATTGTAATTTAGGGCAATATTCATAACAATCAGTAAACCTAATAAATAATTGTGGTTTTCATAATTATCGACAAAGCTAGTACGCCCCCTTTTTTAGTACGCCAGAAGTTTTATTGCTTTTTACTGTCTTTTGTTTGTATTTTTTGTAGGCCCCATCGTACTTGAGCAATGAAAGTAAAATCCCACTAAAAACATAAATGTGAAAAAGGTGAGCCAAGTTCAATATTAGAATCATGCTTGGCTGTGGGCTTCGCCGCAAAAATCTAAATAAGTGTCAAGTTCTGTACAAAATTGAAATATAAATTTATAGGAACACAATAACATTATGAACAAGTTTGAAACTGAATATATGTTTTATAGGGTACCTATAACAATTTCTTTTAAAGTGTAACACCTTAAAGTAGGTTAGATTTAACTTGGCCAGTTTCTATCAGAATAAAAAAATAATTTGTACAACTTTATAAAAAGACTGGTGTGATGTCTATAAAATGACTGGGTGTCCTTGTGGATATTAACAAACATACAAAGTTCCATGTATTTACGTTAAATAGGTTTAAAGTTATGGGGGGGTCAAAAGTGGTACGTAGTGTTTTGTGTAATATTACACTAGGCGCGTGTAGCCGTTCCTTTGCTTAAACTTAACTTGACACGCTGCCGCGTGTTTAGATCGACTGTAAGTTGTTATTCTACTTTTTAATTTTATATATATTTTAAAAATTATATAAACATACCATTTTTATATCTGGTAAAAATTGTTTTTTGTTATTCATATTTATTATATTTATATATTTTCTGTGTTATACAGATTAAGTTAAACCTTTACGAAATATCTGTATAAACGGGAATTCATTGCAATAATTGATATATTAGAAATACAAAATACGATATACAGAAGTTTAAAATGCATACAAGCAGCTGTTTTGTTGTATTTAAGATACGTCAATGAAACACACCGCTGTGTTAATCGCAGTTTGGGAAAGCTTCTTTAGGTTGACGTTTTCAGACTACGGCTAACTCAACGTTTGTATTTGAGAATATTAGTGGTTTAATGGGCCACAGCCAAGTTAGTCAACGGCCTCAAGACGTTGACTAAGTTGGAAGAAGACTGCGGCTTGCCCACGACAGATAATTAATTTTGAGCTATTCAAGATTGCGGTTTCAAACACTGGTGTATATCTTAGCCATATCTTAAAGCAAGGATTTTTCTCTTTGAAAACTTCGAAAATTACCTAAATTTTATTTTTAATGTTTTTTAACAACTTGTTAAATTTTGGAAAGGTGATCCAGCCACCTCAAATGCAAAAAAAAAATCTCAAATCTGGTAATTTTAGTTCTAGTTATAGTAGTGCAACGTTAAGGCATGATATGTCTGCCTTTAGCTACAACCGTCATCAAAATCCGAGTGGTGCAACATGCCTTATCTTAATGATAATAGTAACTTTTTACGTAATTACAATAGTATACATTTTTTGCGAAGACCTATTTATTTTATACTAACTTCTGTGCTTTTGTTAAAAGGCTGAAAAAATGTCTTTTAACAGTTTCACATTTTCAAAACGACCTTGACTACGTTCTTGATCTTCTTATCGGTATATAATATGCGGTAACCCCGAAAATAAGGGAATCATTTCGGAGTGACGTACACGAAGACACCCTATTTCTTATAACGTTTTCAAAAGTTGTTCTAAACCTTGTTCGTTCTTGAAAAATAAAGAGCTATCAAGATGAGTTAAAAAAAAATCACTTCAAGTTTCAATAACAAATGTTTCATTTGACCTACGAAACTTGAATATTTTTCAAGTGAATTATACCAATTTTCAAATGCTCTTTTTCCAAACTGGTAGATCTTTGTGTAGTGTAGAAAATACCTCAAGCCTGATCAAGAACTGTATCTTGCGTGAAGTAAACTTTTGAATAGAGGTGTTTCGTTTTCGCTTTGTGTATTTTCGATCTGTGTTATTGATCATCTCAGGCTATATACCAAATATTGAATTACCACTTGGGTGGCTTAGTCTATTACATGAATTTATTTATATTTTGAACATGTGAAAAAAAGAACGGTGAATCGGGTGGTGACCTGAGATTGAAATTATAATTTTTGTAATTCTACCTCCATTTCTTCATTTCTTTTCTGTATCGGAGTTGGTCGAATATTACTCTACGAGATTTGAGTTAGTGGTTCTTCCCTTGTCACATTATTAAAAATGACAAATGAATATTTTTTTCTTAAAAAATACTTATGGTCTTAAGGTATGACTTTACTCACAACTTTTTCTTTACGTTCATTGTCTGAGGAGGAGCTATGGTAACTATTAAAAGTATATATAATTTAAAGTTTAAATAATAGTTATTTGTAATAACAAAAAATAAAAATTTTATTTTACAAATTCACATACCAAATGCATATAATAATTCTACCATTTATGGCGATACAATGAGTAAAATATGGATACAGTGGAAAAATATTTTTCGTCCCCACATTTAAGTTACGGTGTATATTTTATATAATAATAACAATTCAATAATTAAATCACAATATCTCAAAATTAAAACAATTTCAATTTTCTATAGTTCCATGTTTCCATATTAATGACTTAATTTGAATGAAATTTCAGTTGTTTCATAATGACACAGACTATATATAATTAGAGTAGGATTTATCGTAATAAAAAAAGAACGACTATTTGAACTTTAGGCATTTCATTAGGAATAACGCGTTAAAAATGCATTGAACTATTATTAATCACTTCTAATTTAAAATATATATCTGATAAGAACTCTAAAAAAAAAGTACTCCTTTATGAATCTACAATCCAACACAATTTTATAATTAAAACACTACCGATTCCAAAGGATATGGCCTATCTAATAACCTAAATAAGTTATATATATATATATATATATACCACCTCCATGCTAATATAATTATTTTTGATACTGTCACATTGTAAATTTGACGCGCGACAATTGACTTATTTGACATTGATAGCAATTAAGAAATAAATTACATATTTGCAAAAGCCGCAATTCATTTCATAAATTCCCTTGTCTCTTAACCCCATTCCAGTTTCAACTATTAGTCTTTTACGTTATTTCATCCATAATGATTGGCCGAAATGTTACTTCCTTAATTATTCGTAGCCCCCATTTTTTAAAACCTACTTTTTATTTTAGAAACTTGTCACTTACTGCGCCGAAAAATGATATCATTAAAATCCAAAGTACGGATGACTTTAAGGATAAAGTTATTAACAGCAAGGTGCCCGTTGTCGTAGATTTTTTTGCGACGTAAGTATTTTTTAATATTTATAAAGAAACCTTCACTTGTTTCTTTACTTTTCTTTAATAAGTTTCTCGAAAATTTCATGAAATCGGCAACAAGAATGTAAACAGATTGTTATTTTTGTGTTAAAACAGTCAATAATTGATTACATGATTATTATTATATATAATTATCTAACTGTGATGTCAATACCATCAGAATTTGCCCGATTAGCTTTGAACCTATTCGTTCAAGCCGCGACTATTGAACCCGAATGCTCAGCCAAAAATGGCGGGTTTAATTCCTACATGGGTTAGTTGTTTGTGTGATCCACAAATTGCTATCTGGGTGTTATTTGCATCCATTATTGCTGTTTGTGAAAACCCCCACAGTGACAGATTATTTCTCCGAAACAGGAATTGTTTTTTTTAATTAAATAAATATATAAAAAATATTTAAGTGTGTCATTAAAATTTTTAAAGAAATTATTTTATTTAAATAAAGTTTCTTTTAATTTGCAAAGAGTTTGTGTTAGTCATTTATTACTATGTTCAAACATTATATTTCAGATGGTGTAATCCTTGCAGACTTCTCACTCCAAGACTAGAGTCTATAATATCTGAGAGCAAGGGAAAAGTACTTTTAGCTAAAGTAGATATTGATGAACAAACTGATTTAGCTCTTGACTACGAAGTCAGCTCCGTACCAGTTTTAGTTGCTATAAAAAATGGAAAAGTGCAGCAAAGAATGGTGGGCTTGCAAGATACTGACAAGTTGAGAAAATGGGTTGAGCAATTTGCATCCGAAGATTCCGAAGTTAAAATTAAGGCATAAATTATTGTTAATATATAACTTATTGGTTTTAAATTATTGTTATTAATTATGCAACAGATACAATAAATATTAGAAATAAAACAAAGGCATTATTCTTCTAAACATTGTATTAAACTTCTTGCTCGATTATAAACTGAAATATCAGGCTTTGTGATTTCAGCAGTCGTTTCAGAATCTTCTTTTTCAACATTATCACTTTTTTCTTGTGATTCCGTCCATTCATCCATTCCTTTAATGATTTTGTGAGCATCTGCAAGGAGCATTGTCCTAATATTTCCCTTTGCAGATTCAAAGTATTCAAGCAAGACAGGCCAGGAATCTTCCGGGACAAGTTGAGATGAAAATTTATTTTTGTATAGCCACACTTGTTTAGCCTTCATAAATTTCCAGTTTTGTCTATCGTGTTTCCACTGTGACAAATATGTGATGCATTGAGATTTAAGTTGATCTTTGGCAACAGACTGTGCTTCGGCCTGTCGCTGAGCATGTTTTTCTTTTTTTATTTGCCGTATTGATTTCTTCCCCTTTTTTTCAGTGGATTCAGTGCTTACTGGTTGTTTTTTTTTCTTTTTCGCCTTCTTCGGTTTCCCTTCTGTTTCTGATTCTAAATCATCATCATCATCCACATGTAATCTTTTAATGCCTTTACTATCCTCACATTCATTATCATTTTCTTGATTAAACCCACCCTGGTTGGTCTCTATACCTGAATTATTTTGAGTTTCATTTTCAAGTTTATTTGTAATTTCTTTATTTTTGTTCTTCCTTTTCTTATTGCTTCCCATATTAATTTACAGTATATAATATATATAGTATAATAAAATTTTTTGTTTAAATGAACAATTTTATATCTTGTTATGATTAAATGGATAGTTGATTTAGATAGTAAACATTTAACATAACCTTCCAAATTAAATATCAACGTGAGTTTATGACAATTGACATATAAACCTGCATAATAGACAGAAAACCGCAAGTGTCATTGTAATTTCATTTGAAGTTCCAGGATCTATTATCCAATAATAAATATTCTGTTACAGAAAAATTACCTTTTTGGTTTTTTTCCATCTGGCCTCCAGATAACGTTCAAAGTAAAATTGTATATCATTTAAAAAAAGAATATATATTTAAACCGTAAATATCATTAAAATTATTATAGGATAAGAAGTGAAGTGTAGTTTTTTTGTTTTATTTCGTTATTTTAAAAATACCTGGATTTAACAATTTTAAACACAAATTTTATTTAACTTTTAGTTAAATTTTAGTTAACAAAACACAAAAGTCAACACGTACGGATATAGTGAAAAAATAATTTTTATATCATATAGTACTAACACTAAAATGATAAATCCTACCAATAATGCTCATAAATCGGCAACAGTAATTATTATTGAAAAAGTTTATTGTATTTATTAAAATATATATTTTTTAATATTTTATAATAAACAAAATTATTGCAAACATATTTTAATAATTTTATAATAAATATGGCTACACTCAAAGGTTGCAATTTTTGGCACGTCACAGCCGCGTCATCATGTCTCCGTGTCTGCTTTTATCGCTTTGAAATTAATTTATTCGACATTATCATACCTTATCGAAACGTTTTTATGTGGACTGTAAAGTAAAGACTGCTCTGAAATTATTTTTTAAAATGGAATTGTTACGGCAAGTGTCTCATACACAGTTTTTATTTCCCGTGGCAGCAGTAGCAGTTGTTTTAATATGTGCTACGCTTGTATTTATATTCGGGTTCCACACCGCAGAGCAACCGCAATTCGACAAGTTGCCTTTGGTTCTTGATGACAGGAAATCTTCAAATAAGAAACGGAAAAGCAAGGAAAAGGTAGGTATCTACAACGTAAATAGTATTGTTCTGAACGTCAAGCGACTAGGCCGAACTAGCTCACTTTATTTTTAACCTTTTAACATATGCTTAAAGCAACAATCTTTAAGAACTTATTTTTAACAGTTGTAAATATTTTATTCTGAATAAAATCTCGTTTGATATTTTTTTTATAAACATATAAGATAATTACTCATTTTTAAATATATTTCACAGAAGTCCTCCCCGAATCGAACATCATCTGATGACTCTAGGTCTAGGGTTGAGAGTTCAAAGAAATCTCCATCAAAGGAGAAAAAAGAGGAGAAAGTAAAGGAAATTGAGAAACCCAAGCCAAAAGAAAAGGTTGAAGTCAAAGTTGTGAAAAAGGATGTCGTAGCTGATGTTAAGAAGGGCAAGAAGGCTAAATCTGCAGAAGCTGAGAAGCCTGCAGATTTTGATGATGGTGTGTGGGAAGAGGTGCCAAAAAAGAGTGACAAGAAGAAAGTGAAGGGTCCTGAAGAGAAAGAGAAGAAAGAGAGCCCTTCTAAGAAAAACAAAAAGAAGGTTAAAGAGGTAGATGTTGAAGCTCCTCAACCTAACAACCAAACAGCTGCTGTGAAGGAATCTAGTGAGGTTATTAAGGTTTTGAGTGCAGAGGGTCCAGATGTTGATGAAGATGCAGCAAGAGCTCTTCAAGCCCAAGTTGAGGAGTTGCAGAGAGTGCTTAAAGAGGTTAGAGAGGTTTTGTTTATATTTTATGGACAATCAACATTTAATTAATTAAATATATTTATGATATTCTTAAACATTCTTATATAAAAAAACTTTTTGTTTCTTAGGCAGAGCGTCGGGACCAAGTAGCTTCAGGAGAAGTTGAAGAGGATGACGTTCCAGAAAATGAGTTGACTGAAGTCAAGGATCTCAGGAGCAATAAAAAGAAGGAGAACAAAGAGAAACAGATTAAAAAGAAAGCTAGTGAGGTAAAAGACAAATGTTAGATTTTATAAATTTAGTTAGAGCTATAGTTGACTGAATGAATTATAAGTTAAATAGTAATCATTTATAAATGAAACAGTTTTATACCATAAAAAACACATATACATTAATAATTGGAAACTTGTATTCATTTTAGGCTACTGCCGCAGCTAAGGTGCAGAAAATAGAGGAAGATAATGTGGAATCAGTGGATCAACAAGAGGATAAACCCTCAGGCCCAGTTTTTGATGAACTTGGAGGTATGTTTATCCACATACTCAAACTTATTGAATTCATATTCACAGTAATATTTATTTGATCTTTGATCAGCAAGTGTATGTAAAGTGATAAAGAGAAAAGGTATGAAATTGTGTTTTATATGTTTCTTTTCAGATACTTGGACAGATGCTAAAGCCTCCAAAAAGGGTAAAAAGAAGGCACGTAAAGACCAGTGAAATACACAAGATGAAGAGAGTGAGAGAGTTAGCTCAATGCTTCACACTCGTAAAACTACAATTGTAACTTATTAACAGATTATATGACATACAGTTTTCAACTTCAGTCTTTACAATAGCAGAATAAAAAATGAATAATAATAATAATAATATGAATGACATTTTATTTTGTAGTTTTATAAAGTGTGAATTTAAATTTTATTTCAATCTACACATTCAGTTTTATTACGTCCATGTTTTAGTTTCATATTTTATGTTATGACTTAGACTTTGAATTTAATATTGTTTTCGTTGATAATAGAAATTGTTTTTATATATTTTAGAAGAGTCACTATATTTTTATGAGAGAAAGTTTCGGAATCTGCAATATTTTTTGGTGTAAATGCTTTATATATTGGTGTTGTGACAATTGATTTGACATTATAGAAAAGCCAATGTATAAAGTGTATTTTGTAGGTTTCCTAATAGCATTTATGTAGTGAATAAATGTTTTGAAAATAACTTCTGGTGCTTGTAGTAATAAGTCTTGACTCCATTCCATTTGTTATTAATATGTTTAACCTCTCATTTGATTTGATTTTTCATTGTGATTATGACATACTAACAATATGCAAGGTACAAAATAATTATAAATTTGGACCAATATCATATTCCTGTGTACAAATCCATACTTTTATTAAAAATTATTTTCAATTGTGGATTTTCCGTCCATGTTAAACACTTAAATCTATAAATCCTCTTATGTTGATCGACTTGTATAAATCTTGTCTTGTATAATGATTCTTTAGATAACCTTGCTAGCTCAGATGAACATCGATCTTTTATTGCAGATTCCTATTTTGTACATTAGATATAAGAATAATATATCAAATACTTGGAAATGTTAAAATTTTGAATCAAACATAATTTTTTGGTAATTTCTGAAGTAACATATTATTTATAAATAGAATAAGTTTGGGCGCATCTATAAGTCACGTGGAACTAATCAACATTATAATATTTTTTAAAGAGATTGTTGAGCATAATATTGGGGTTTATCGGCTGTGTAAGGAATGTTTACCGTTTTGATTAATAAAACAAAATGGAGGGCGGTATTTTTTATCGTCTTAATATTTTAGCCCGAATAGTTTTCTACTTTTCTTTTTTTTTTACTTCTGTCTTGTGATATCGGCTTGTGTCAGAGGATAATTTGTAGAAATATTTTTGTTGCAATAGTAATAATATTATGTGTAAGTCATTAAGAATTTATTATAAAGCAAAATTCCTCTGTACGCACTTGTGGTATTTTGACCACAATAATTTATATTGTTAAATCTATTTCTATAGGTGAGTTTGTTGTAAGGAAGAGATTTGAAGAGTTTTATTTTCAGTTGTTTGTGTTTCTTTTTGTGCTCAGTTATTTATTATTAGATACCTGTACTTAGGGCCTACAGAATCAAAGTCAGTCTCGAAGGAAAATCATAATATTCAAATAAAAACATACATATTTTTTTTAATTCATTACGAATAAAATATATTTTTAGGCTTCATATTGTTATCAAACATCGTTTGTAGGCCAGCGGTGATGAAAGTCTTATCAGATTCTAATTGATAAGAATAGTAATCTTTGAGTATGTTAGGCTCTAAAACATAATGAATATGTAATATAAATATTTTTTTAAAATCAATAAAGAGTGATATTAATGTTCTTGTTGTTATTTTAAACCAAACATTTTATACAAGGTTAAGTTTTTTTGTCGAAATATCAAACGTCGCTTGAATTTCATGAATGTTCTAGAAACTAGAACAAAACTAATTCGAAATATTATACGGTAATTTATAACAAACAAATTCGCGGTATTTGTACCTGTTTCGGTATAACCTGTAAGTAACTAGTAACTCGGTGCGCCATTTTGAGATGTTGATAAAATAAGCAAAGCAGAATATCGTGTACTATAGACTAAATATTTCCTAACATCTATTTCCGTGTTACTTGTATTAACAATGATGTAACAACAGAAATAATTGAAGCTTCTTGAGTACATGTGTCTACTGTTTCGAATTTTAATGTTTTTGGTTATGTAATATAATATTTACCGTTTATTACAATAGCTTCATGTTTGTGTGACCACACGGAAAATACAAAAATGTACGAGTTAAAACTTAAAAACCCCGTTGCCTGAAGTCCATATCTAAATTTTTATTAAATATGAGGTTAATAACAAAAAAAAACTAGCAATTAGAATCAATATCAATGTTTTATTTATAAGTAGAAATAGAGATAATTAACAGATTGTATAAAAGAGATTCAATGTTACACTTAAGAAATATTATATCGGCCATAGTGATCGAATTTTAATATATTGTATAATAGAGTAGTTATTGGCCATTGTTATTTGTAAAATTTGTTATTCCACATACTTACATATATTATTAATCTCATTATGTATTCATTTCTTATGATTGTGTGATGAGATCAGTAATATCTTTACATAGAAGATTTTTGGATTACCTATAATTGAGACTGTTTAAAGACTATACGCGTATATAAAACGAAAATATAAAAACATAATATCTTGGATTATTTATAATACCATAATTAAATTAGAAGTAAACCATTCTCTAGAGAAAATAAAAAACAAGAAAATTAAGAAGCAGGTAAAACAAAATTATTAAAGGTCGGTATCGCTCCTGGCGCCAGATTTAGATCGCGTGTTCCTGTGGAAGGCGGGCGCGGCGCTCTTACTGCGCTTACGTCGCGGCCGGCGTCTCACGCGACGCATTTTGCTCAGCTGTGCGGGAGGGGCTTGTGTACGAGTCTTTGTCTCCACTTCTAGTTTCAGTCGCGCGAACATATCGTAGTTTGTTATCATGCACATTTTACCTATAAATTATAGCATTTGGACATAAAAATCTGATTTTTTGAAGAAAATATTTTATTACTGTTTTATGTATGCTAATATGAGTTCAGAAATAAATAACAGTAAAATTACCATTGCAGTACTCTTCACCGCACTCTGAACATGATACGATGCGTGTCTCCGTCACACCTGAGCGAGTTTTTGTTTTTCTAATCATGTTATTTTTTGCGTACTCTCTTTTGTCCCTTACTTTAGTTTTTAGTTCAGATTTTCCAAGTTCTATTAACCTGGAATAAATTATATCAATAATATCATCCGTTTTTGTTTATTATTAACTTTATTTTGTAGGGGTACCTGTTAAAATACTCCTCATCAAGTTTAGATTTCGGTCTAATGGATGTAAGCATTCGCCATTCAATAGGTACAGCACAAAGTTCTACGAATTTTAATCCACGCATTTCCACTGGTATCGGATCCATAAATGTAAAGTGTTTTTCTTCATAACCGCGTGTACCAAGTTTTTCATAAGCTCGAATTTCTTTTTTAGGCGTTTTAGTTTTCTGATCTTCCGGTTTATCTCTTATTTTTACGTCTTCTGGTCTTACCTTTAATTATAAAAATTAAAATGTAATTAAAATAAATGTTTTTATGGCGGAAACTCAAGCAGCAAACCTTTTCCGGTCTCGTTTTAAAATCTGGAACTTTGTCTAAAACCGCGCGGTATTCTTCAGCAGTATTTATTATAACTTTGGATAAATCTAGCATTGGGGCTTCATCTTTCTTTTTATCAAATAAATCATCTAGTTTCGATGCCATGGTTTTAAAGAATTAATTTTTATTTTTCACGAGACAAGCTTTGCACGAGACGTATATGATACAGGAGCTAAATACAGGTATCGATTTAACATTCTTCTTCATATCTTAGATACCAATGTTAGAATCAATATAAGTTATGTGGGTAACCAAATTGTCAGCTATGTGTTATTGCACGCAATATCCTTATCGGTAAGTTGCTTATAAATAATTTAACCTATTTCTCATTATTACATTTTTTATATTAATTTAGTTGGTCGAATTTATCTCTGACACTCCTAGTAAAATTTTTGTCACTGTCTCTTTTGGGGTTATCTAACTCGCTTAAACTATAATTTGAATTGCGTTCATTAATATCATCAACCCATAACTTTCGGGTGCCATATTTATCATTAATAAATTTTTGAGACAGCGTAATTCGTTTTAGGGAATTAATTTTGGGAGATTTTTTTTGTTCATTCTTTTCATTCCCCGTTATCTGACTAAGGGATGTGAACACTGGAACCCCGTTGTTTGTAACTTTGTATGTACTAGGTGCTGAGAAGTCTTGAATAGCTCGCTTATTTTTCCAATGCGACTGACTTAATGAATTTCGCTGTTTAAAGTTAACGGGTATATTATTATCACTCCTCGTTAAGGGACTTGGAGACCGACTGTCATCACTTGACTGTGATGCATATTGCCTTACTTGTGGTCGATGTTTTTGACGAATTTTTCTTTTCTGTGTATAAAAAGGATCCTTTTCACTTTGTTTTTTGTACTGCGCTAGAGGTTTATTAGCTCCCCATTTTGGACGACTTTCAATATCTTTTTTATACCTCTCTTCCGACCTCAAGCGTCTTTCTTTTTTAGTTGAATTGCGGTGAAATTCTTGAGGAGCATTCTCATCTATTTTAGAGTAATCTTTGTCTATACTTCTTTCAATATCGTGGTCCGCTTTATTATAATTCGATGATAAAGACATATTATAATAATCAGTTTGTGTGTAAACATCTCGAGTTCTAAGTGTTCGGTATTTACTAGGCGTAAGAATTTTTTCTATTTCACTTATATCTCCAATGTGGCTAATATTTTTATTCTGAGTTACTAAAACGGCTAATTGTATCTTATTTGTTTGGCAGTTAACGACATCAGCAGCATTCGTTACACCAATTGGCACAATATTGAACTGGTTTTCTGTTAGAGATATAGGTGGCACATTGTGAATAAATAAATTTAAGTTACTTGCTGTTACAGATCTGGGGGAAGTGAATGTTGAAGTTGGTTGAGAGTTATTTTCTTTCTCCTGACATGTTGCAGATTGCACGTTATATGTCCTGTGGGTCTTAATAGGACTGCAGCTGTTTCCTTGACTCGGCACATCTACTGACGGTAGTATTTCAATCTCTTTATTCGTTTTTTCATCGCAGTTATTTAAATGAACTTTCTTTCTATGGTAATTAAGTCTCTTTTCTTTTTCTTGCCTTGCCTTCAATTCAGCATCTTCTAAAGCTTTTTTAAGTGCATCTAACTTACGTTGTTTTAAAAGTTGCTTCTCTATATTTCGTTTTTTTTCTGCTTCTACTTTTATTTTATCTTCTTCTTGTTGTTTTTGAATTCGCAACTCTTCCATTCTCTCCTCTTGTAATCTTCTTTCTTTTTCTTCTTTTCTTAATTTTTCTCGTTCTTCAAGTTGATTTAATATCGCAGATTGTAATTCTAGTGCTTTAACACGTTTGTTCTCTCTTTGAGCTTTTATTTCTGGTTCTAAAGGTACATTTTGCCCTCTGAGAAATGATCTGAAATAATATAAATATATTAATTCTAAAATGAGGTTCTGATTATCAAATATTATACTTACTAACTTTATCTTATTTAAAATAATCAAAACATACCTTCCTTCATCGTAGCCATGTAATGAACTCCGATCACAATCCAGACCTGAATTATTTGAACTCTGATCGATAATAAGTACATCAGATGCACTCTCAATCATGTTCAAACCACGTTCTACCCACGACGGGGTTCCTTTATTCTGATTCGGCATCTAAATAAATTAATTAAAAGTTTCAATATAAAAGTGTTCAGTCCGTACTTGATTTTTAAAATTAATGTATCTTTTAAAAATTAAGACTTGATTGTGTGAATATGGCTTAACTATTAAGTTTTAAATATATTTTTACGACTTTATTGAATAATCTAAATCTAAAGGATAGTTTAGAATAATCTAAATCTAAAGGATAGTTTAGAAGAAGATTAGTTTGTTGAGTTTTTCTCAGAGCAAAGCGCGTAACTTTTAAGTTGGAGAGTGTCCTTACAGAAAAACACTGTAATTATGGTATCAAAATGGGCCCTCTCGACTCTTTTAATTAACACAAGTGATCACTAATATTGATTAAAAGTGGATATATATAAATAAATAAATTTGTAACGTGAATATTAGTAGTAGTAGATTTATATTAAGTATGAATTATTTAGTTCGTAGGCCCATTAATATATAATATGTGACCTGAGGCAATCTAGCTGTGGGGGCCGTGGGTTCCCAGAGGCGCCCCGTGGCGACGCCTCTGTCTCCCCATCGAGGTCGGCCCTCTTCCGCGCCGGACGTGCTCCTCGCTGACAAGCCACCGTCCGTCATTATCGAGCGACCGCTAGAACGCTCCTTCCTAATAGAAATAATTTTGATTATAATTTAAAGATAATCCTCTTCATGATCTCACTACGGTCTCAGATACACATGGTCTCCTTAAGCACTTTTAAGAATGAGTAGAATGAAGGTTGTCGGTGGAAATTATTAAAGAACAATGACCGGATTGTAGGTTTTAATAGTCGTCTATGTCGCCCCGACTTGCGTGTGGAAAATACAACGCAAGGTGCCCTCGATTCAGAAAACAAAATAGGTTTTTAGACACGCCTACGTTATAAAAAAATGCTTATTAGAAGAAATATATAATTATTTCTAACCCGTGACCGATACAACGTAATTCCTAAGTTATTTGCTATTTTCAAGATATTATATAAAAAATATTATTACCTTTTGTCTTCATGCTGCCACAAGACGACGTGGTTATTTTCAACTTCATATAACGTTCCGCACTGGTTCATATTGTTCATATGGTTAATGGTTTCACTGCCATATCCCGATGTATCTCCTTCAGCATCATCGTCATAAAATGCAAATCTCTTAGCAGCAGAAATATTCCGATTTAATGTCTCTTTTTGTCTTTTATTTTCCTCTAATAAATTTTTAACTTGGATATTATGAATCGGTGGTAAGCTTGGACTTCTTTGCCGTTGAGTCGGTTCTTGATATTCGTAAGATGATTGTTTGTGCAGCTCTAAAGAACTTGCAAATTGATTTCGTATCTGCAACCGATTAGTATATCTCTCACCCGAACCCCAGGGATGGTAGAGATGTGACATCTCTTCTGAAAATTTGTATATATTAATTTTTATATGGAACTTTATTTTCGAAGCTACTTTTCGTGTCAGAAGTCGTTTTGGAATGAGGCATTTCTTTAAACTTTAAGGATTGCATATAAGAAATCCCTTTGACAACTAACTTAAGGGTTTTGAAGTTTTGTCAATAAAATATAACAAGTAGTACGAAGAATGTATTAAAACTATATTAGACTTAGTTACTTACTGCCATGTGCTGTAATATTATTTACATTACATATAGTAATTTATAGTAATATAAAGTATATTTATATATACTATAGATATATATTACACTCTTTTAATATCTTATGTTAATATAGTATTTCGAATTTTAACATAGTTTGGTTAAACAAACTGAGTTTTTTAAAAAGATTTTTGTAATAAAATAAATTTTTGCTATTGTACGCGAGTTCTTGATATATATAATAAATTAAATAGTTTTTTTTTAATTCATATATTATGATAATTTAAATTATAGGAGGGATATTATAATAATAAAATCATAAATTTAGTAATAACGACTATTTTATATAATTCAACTCATCTTTGCTCTAATTAGCGTGCAAATTAAAAACACCAAAAGATTATCTAGACAAAAAGAAGCATATTTAGTTAGCCGCTACGCTTTCGTGAGCAATAAATTCACAAGTGAGAATAAATTTGTTTTATTATTTTAAATCTTCGTCAAGATTTATATAATCTTCATGGATACTCTGTTTATTCTAGATATGAGGAATTATCAAATTATGTAACAGTCTGAATAGTGATATTTTTGTATAAGAGCGGTGTCATTTTACTTCCAAAGATGGCGTTGCTCTCATAATTTAAAAATTGAAGCAGCGATCTGTTGTCAATGTTGTTTTATGGTTATCTAAAATTCAAGAAGTATGGCCAACCACTTAGACTGACTAGACGATTAGCTGCAAGTCAGCTTGTCAGGCAGAATTAGTCGGTCGTTTAGTAAAACGACCGACTAATCCGCTGATTTAGATTTTTTATGTTACTGTAAAACATCTAAATTTTTTAATTTTCAAATAAATTATCTAAAACTATATATATAAAAATTTTATAAATGCCAAAATTTCATACGATATCACGTCAAAACTAAGAAGGTATCATGCGGGTTTTTTCAAAATGAAGTACTACGCGAAGTATGAGAAAAACAATATAGTTTTACACTTTATAATTTTTACCGAATATAAATAGTCTGGGGACGAATTATGAAAACTAAATTAAATATAATTGTAACGTATTCTTACATTACGTCAAGATAACTCAAGTTATATATTTCAAAAATTATAAACTTTTTATTTCTCCTATCCTGCTAAAATATAGCTAAACACGATTTTTTTTTATCCAATATAAACAGACGGTATAAACAAATTATTTGACTTTCGCAAACGTAAGTCAAGTGCAAATTTAAACTAGTTTTATATATCAAAAGTAACTGTCCTAACGAAATCCTTTAAATTATTTTAAGTTTAAAATTGTGCATTAATAAAAAGAACTCATTAATCGGCAATTTTTGCCGACTAGTCGTCGACCAGTCTTCCATCTACTCTATGTTGGGATAAGCTCATAAATTATTTTAAAGTAAAGACATTCTTATTTTACTTTGAATCCGGTCAAGATTACTACGTAATATTATACTATTATTTTTATAATATTACGCAAAACAGCATATGAGGCGCCATTCTTGTCTTATTTTGAAACCAGTTATTTTTATTTTATGCTACTTTCATTTAGAATATTTCTTTTTTAATAAACAGAAATTTAGAAATAATAAATTAATAATTTAATAGTTTTACGTAATCTTATATTAAGTTTATTATGCTTTATTGTATCTGTACAAATATTATAAAGTGGAAAACTTTGTTCATTTAAACGTGCTAATCTTCGAGAGTACGGGATGGGTTTGAAAAATTCTTTTTAATTGTGATAAACAGGTTCAAGAAGATGGCTATCATTTTGCTTCTGCTACTATTTCTTCTTATAAGAAATAAAGTGGTATTACAGGTTATTTTAAAAATAACTAGTTTTAAAATAACCTCTAAAAAGTATTAGAGTCATGACTAACATAATTTTACTATTTTGTATCTGTCTTTCTTTCTGCCTTCTATAACTCTAATATCTTGACGGATATCGATGGTAGTATATACATATGTTTGCGCAAATAATAAACTGAAAATTATATGCGTAAACCTCATCTAAAATCATTCAAATTAACCTACATAGGTAATTTGTGGACAAAACCACTGATAAAAGTTACTCACTAGGCACAAAAGTTATGGGGAAGTGAAATAAAAATTAATATCATGATGAGGCGACGTTAGTCATTAGCGATGAGTATAATATTTTTAATGTACTGGAGTTCGTTGACATTAAGTTCATCGATATTCAAAATGACTTTCTGAACCTTGAACTTCGTTAATGGCTTTTTCACTTATCTATTATGTTCGTGCCGTAGTATTAGAACAATATGAAAAAATTTACCCTATGACAATTTACACTAATATTTACCTATCTATATGAAAATAGTAGCGAGGACAAATCTGTACATATAATTTTACACTGTAGTGTTTTAAGAATATATATATTTTTTTATTTTTCAATAAGTTTGCCAATTTTAATGACATTTGTTAGATTATTATATATGGCCAGTATAATGTGCTTTTTATTCCACATTATTTACTTTCTCCAAATTAAACAACTAAAAAATAGAAATAAGAAATAAAAATAACATATAGTATAAATTGTTAAAACATTTAACTTGATATAACATTAAATGTTCTTGAAAATCGTGTAGGTTTAATGATTTATTTTACACTACGTCTATAAAAATGCTTACTTATAAAATGTTTGTTTGTAAAATTTTAACATATTTATATAAGCGTTGGTGCAAACTGCAGTCGCTAAGCGATTGTGTAAGTTCTACATGTAACCGATTGAGATCATGTTTATTTATTTGGATGAGATAATTGTTCCTTTATAAAATGCAAGGACTTTACAAGGGACCTAACAGCGTCACTCCTAAAATCCTAGATTACAATCTGGTTAACGACGAATTGTTTTACCTGACTTACCTGACAATTTAAACATATTTTCTGTTATGTTTATTAAATCTGCATGGTCTTTATAAAACCTGAGTATTAAAGAATTAATTTGAAATTGTTATTACAATGAAATATCTGACCCTACTATAATTTTCTCTAAATTGTTCTCTCGGTGAATGGTTTCTATTGAATAGGTTGACAGCCCGGAAGCAAGTGCTGACCATTTGTATTTTAACGAGACCGTCAATGACATAATCGCTTTTTTCGTCGTCATTACAGTTTTTTCCTAAAACTGTTTTAATGAACATTATGTATCTTAAATAGAATATTTTATAGTTTTGGACAACTTCCAACAATTTTTTTTTACAGATTGAAACTATTTTATTGATACTTTCTAATTACAAATAATTTTATGACGTCTATGCGTGATCGTGCAATTAGTCATATCTTACCAGAAAATTGTTTTCGAGATCAAAATAATTTAGATTTCTAAACTGCGTTTCGGAATATAATTGCTTGTTGCCGAAATGTTGTTAAAAGATATTTAGCCATCTAGTTTGTGAAGTAATATTTATTAAACAACATTTTAACTTAATTCATTTTATGTATATACTATAAAAGTGATTTGGTATGTTCTATGTATACCTGTCTGCTCTTAAAGATTGTACGTTGTTGAGTATAATATAAGTCCGTTGCAAATGAAGAATATATTAAAAATTAAAATAAAAAATATATAAATAAATATAGGGAAATATCTATTTATATATTTTAAACAATATTACTTTTTTTAATTATTTAAACGAACTTATAGAAAAAGATATAACTAACGTATCTCTACGTTTAAATGCTTTAGAAAAGAAATTGAATATTAAATAAATGAATTATTCAAATTATGTAAAGTATAATGTAAATGATTGTAATTTTATGTACATACCGTTTCAAATTTAATTCAAAACAATCCTTAGTAGGTTTTTCAAAAAAAGGTAACATGTGGAGTCACTACAATTCTTGATAATAACTCTACACGACTGCAATTTATTGCTAAATAATGCACGTGTGTGTAGACACGCGCGCGTGCATCGATCGACCACGCGATTAAGTTTACAGCGTAACGGTGGACCGTCCAGAAGTGAGATACGCACCTCTCTCCTGCGCCCACTGCTGTTTCTTCTGCTGAACTAGTGATACGGACTTGCCCACAGATAGCATTGCACCGTAATATACATTCCACTTTCTAATACCCCGTATTGCACACGGTGCGTTTCCTCCCAACCGCAGTTACGGTGCACCGACTAATGAGTGCTCCGGAGTGCTTTTTAAAAGGCTAAAAGCAGACGCTCGCGCATAGGTGGTTGAGCGTCGCGGTTCGATTCACTCGCATTTGTCATTTAGCGGCATCAGCTTGCCCGATGCATACAAAAATATTTTAACTCTGTTGCAAAAGCCACCGAACGCCAACCGCCCGCCCCTACTACTATGTCTAGACGTTTTCAGCCATTACTGTTTCAGCGGTTAACACGCAATGTGAATACTTCAGACGACAGCCTCGGAAAGGCCCAGGTCGATATTGTCATAGTAACGTGGTTTGTTTTAGGTATAAGAAAGGAAATGTTGCTTTTTCTCACTTACATCTAGGCCACTATTCCGACACAAATTAGCGCTATGAATGATCGTTTTTCCGAGCTATTTAGTGTTTAGTTTATGGTAATTGAATACTGCAATATTTGTTCAAAGATATTATGGAAATAAGTCAGTAGTCTTAAATAAATAGTAAAACTATTGTTGTTCGGAAGAAAGTAGTTCATAATGAATATTTTTGTCTAATTATATACTGATCTTTTAGTTCCAGTTTATAGTCTTGTTAAAACTCATACATTGGTCTTACTTTAGTATTACAATAATTTAAAATACACCTACTTTTGGGACCTACCCTGTTCGTACAATGTACGTAGTTCACTAGGTTCACACAAGCGGGGTTGGCCTCGCGACGCTGCGTGCGCGAAACAAAAACGTTCTATATGTGATATATATGGGACACATTTTATCAATTATTTCGAAAACTACAATTACGATTCGGCTGATTTTCAATCTAGACCGAGTTTTGCTCACTATGCGCATGTATGTAAAATTTCGTGCGTGTAGCTTGTAAATTGAAGGAGTAGGGTAAAAGAGATGAAAATATGGGTAGTATAGAGCTTCGCTTCGCTCAGCTCAATAACATTTTGATCGATAATTGAATTAGCCCTTTTAGTGCTATACATATTTTACCAAAATATGCTAAAATGCATTTTTGTTTATATGAACAATAAAAATATTCACCATTTCCGTTACAATATACCAATATTCATAATCTTTCAAGATATTCTTCAGATTTTATATTAAATTAAGTATTACATATTTATTGACAAAATTACAGAAAGAGTGAAACTGAAAAGTGCTATCGCCACTCTGGCAATTTTCATTAACGAAAGCAGCGCGACAGTGCTCCTTGGCACTTAAAGGGTTAAATTGCAATACATATTATGTAATTTGGTACTTCTGTTAGAATTAAGTTTAGTGATAAGATAGATGGGGGTTTGTAGACGTTATTTAAATAAGAGGAAGTTACACAATCATATAAATCAGATATTTTCAAAATAAAAAAACGGTAAAGAGAAAATTGAGTTTTATTTTTAAATTATACAATTAATACATTCAGAACACAAATACTTAAAACGCATATCTTGTTCTTATATCTTCTAGTTTTTTCGAAACTTCTGCTGGAGTTCGTTCCAGGTCGCCGGCTATGGCTTTTTGTTTCGCAGGCTCTAAGGAGTTGAACTGTTCGCACAAGTCACCGTCTATTACATTCTGCAAATATAGGTAAATTTAGTTAAGCGTTTAAATTGAATCAAAATTATTTATAAAAAAAAGTATTGTTATATATCGACGCCAGAATGATATCTTGACGTAATTCAAACAAGACGGTTAAGAGATATATTCATTATTTTAATAAAAAAAAACTGCATCGAATGATCCGGGTTTTAATTTTCAACGAATTTTTAGATACGCTGTTGATTTTTTAAAATTTTCTTCTTTATTGTACACCAATAAAGTATAAATTTACAAAAAAATAGGAACGAAAAACATAGTACAATTGGCAGCCTTATCGCCTTAGGCGATTTCTTCGAGGCAACCATAACCATTTTTTCTAAATGTCAAAATTTGTAGTTTTTTGGCTCTGTAAGTTGCATTATTCGAGAAACCACAAGAGTGCTTTCAAGTGTCGTTATATAATATATATGTCCGGCCCCAGTACTACGGCGGCGGTAACCCCGCGGCCGACTCTCTGCTCCGTGCGCGTGGCGCGGCCGCGACGCCTCAGCACGAGGAGACACGACCGCGGAGACACGCTACTTCATGTACCAACGTTGTAACACACGCGCCCACACAGACGAGTGCTGACTTGCAACTTTGGAATAATTCATAACTGCGATATCTTTCTTTCTCACCTTTACAGGGTAGTAGTAACTCCTGAATGACAAGTGATCACGTCCACATAATGGAGAGTTTTCACTTCTCATGTGCATCTCTAGATGCTGGAAGAAGTCGTGGTCTTCTCTGGAGGTGAACGGCAACAGCACTCCGAGAGCGCCGCTGACGGTCGCGTATAGGAGGGCCTCCGAGCCTCCCGGGATTAAAGTGGCTCTCTGTAGAGATGTCACAATCTCTCCGACGTGGAAATTGACGGTGATGTCGCCTTTTTGTGAGGCTCCATTTAAAAGACCTGAAAATATGAATTTAGTCAATAAAAGAAAACCATAAATTTTTATATGTGCATATAATAATATTTCAGAATAAGAATATATTAATCAATGTTTTCATAAGTCTAGCATGTGATTTCTATTCATTTCATCATAGAAAATCTTTAGAAGTTTATAGTATATATATATATAATTAAAATACAAACCTCTGTCCCAAAGGGCCTTATTTCCTGTAGGGTCTTCGTCCACATCATCACTTATAGAATGTGGTAATCTTATCACAGCTATGTTGCCAAACTTATCGGCCATTGCCACTGTATCATAATCTAAAATACAACTGTTGGTTATCCATCTCGGATTGGTGTCGTCAGCGAAAATTATCAGCTGGTTTTCTCTCTTCTTGTATTTAACGCAGAAAATCGATTCCTGGACATCGGATACGAAAATTCTCTGGCGGATGGTTTTAATGTCGGCTATAAGGTTTGGAATGTGTCTGTTCTCGCATTTACGCAACAATTTTCTTCTACCGATGTCGTATAATCTCAACATGCGGCCGACGCCGGCCAGAAGCTTGCCATTAAATGCGGCCAACGCACCGGGATACTCGTCTACGGGTGTCTTATGGACCAATTCCAACTTTCCAGTGTTATAAATCTAAAAAGAAATATTTTTTAATATTATTATTTAATATTACCAAATATGTTTATACAAGCAACAATACAAGACAAACTAGTTATCGATAGAGAATAATACCTACAGTTATATGAGACAAGTAAGTTTTATAAGAACATTTACTATACCTTATACACATGCAGGCTGCCCTCCATGCAGGTGCGTGGTGTAAGCAGCGCATCCTTGGCCACGCCCACGACCAGGTGTGGGCCGGCCTCGGGCAGCGCGGCCCAGCGCAGCACGCACACGGACACGGCCGCCTCGTTCTGCTCCAGAGACAGCACGCTCGACGTGCCGCCACCCGCGCTCATGTCCAGCACGCGGATCTGGGACGCCCACATACCTGCGGGATTACAGTATTACTTACTGTAGGATTACACGTCCGTCGGTCTATGATTCGCACTGATAAAATGATGTTAAGTGTGTGGAAAGATCCTCTTCGTCGATTGAATAAATATTATCTATTTCGGATAATTCAGATATAAAATGTGAAATGTCTCCGATGCTTGAATCAAACGACTTATGGAAGTAGTCTGGGATTAACGCACGGAATCGATATGGCCACAATCGATTAGAGTCGGATAGTACGGTGACGTAGCCCGCTCTTGCCCAGGGAATGTGGCTACCAGTAAAATATTAGAGAATACTCACCGGCACCGGCTTTTGGGGAAGAAAATATATTTTCTGGCAAAACATCAGACAAGAAAGCATCGGCCATTTCGTTTGCAAGTTGCTGTTCCTCTGGAGTACCGCCGGCGGCGGCTTCCCGCATTTCTTGCGCCATTTGTACTCTAAATACAAAAAAAGAAATTAAATATTTGTTTGTAATAAGCGACACATTTTAATTAAACGAAATAAATCAGTACTGCAGGTATTTCAACAATTATTTCAGTGTTATGTGTAAAATGTCATCATATGAATTACATTTATATATAAAGTCAAAATTTTCCTCAGTAGAATGCAAAATATTACCTTCTCTGTTTCTTCATTTCTTCAGTGTAAGCATTGTGATCAGTTTCCAATATAATTATTTGATTGTTGTCACTATTTATTACGAACTTTCTTGGAGTGTAATCTAATTGTTGGAATGTTTGATTGAATACGGCACCCAACTTTTCTAAAGCTAAAATTCTTAACGTGTTTGAAGAAATAGCTACTATTCCCTCAGTACATTGTTCTGGAAAATGAAAAGAGCACATTAATGTACCACTCTGTGAAAGATCACTGTATAAATGTAATGAAATTGAAGTCTGTCCACAGCATGGTTTTGCCACCTTCATAGTCTAAAGGACTCCAGTTTGGCTATGGAATATGCCGAGTGCCAACCTCTACCACAAGTGGGAGGCTGACATGTTCTACGACGTTGTGGGCCTGTCACTGCATTGTACAGCTACACTCCACTATTAACAAAGTATAACCCGAGAGCTATGCTTTGAAAATACGTCGAAGATATAATTCAAAATAGTAAAGTATTGGATATTTTAGAAATATTTAATTTTTATAACTTACCAGAGCTAAATCCGGCGGCATATTCTAAGCATTCATATGATAAAGGTGTTAAATGAAATCTATTCTGGTATTGGTAACCAAGCCACGTCCTAGATGACACAGCCAAAACTGCTTCTGCTGATTGCACTCTCACTTTGAATAGTTTGACTGGCCGAGATCCTAAGTACCTTAAAAGAATAAAATTCGAAACTTGAGTAAAATAATTTAACGTGATCATAAAAAACTTTGTTTCTAATTATTCTCAGATCTGGTTAATGGGTCGTCAAAGTATTTCAGATGAAACACGGAGCGAAATTGTTTACATCATTGAAATTTTCGTATTTCATGAAGTTATTAATAAACAAATTTTTGTTTTTAATTTACCTAGTTCTTGTATCTGCTAAATCACCGCTAACAGAATCCAATGTAGTTCGTAATAATACTCCATTACTTAAACCAATATTGAGATGTAAAGCAGATTTTGCACCAGATTCAAATGGTTGATCAACTATACATAGTGATTCTGGACTTGCAGGCAATGCTTGCATAGAGCGAGGAGCTAAACAATCCTGTAAGTGTTACATCATTAGTATGTTGTAAAGGTAATGAGTGTGTTTAAAAAACAGTTATTATATCAGTTGTTTAAGAATAACGCATTTTAGGTGGTTGTAATCATAGAAATTCAGGGGTGTCCTTTTATCATCATTTAAACAAATATATAATGTAAAAAATATCAATAACTTGAAACTTACAGCCGGATCCAAGGAAATAACCCTGACTGTATTATCCACAAGGCCAACTGCTAAAAACCAGGCCCTCTGTTCACCAGTTGCTACAGATCCTAATGCCATGCATGAGACATCAGATGACAATTTCTTTCTTTCAGTATACTCATTGAGTTGACCTGTCTGCAAACAAAATGAATATTTATTTCTAGTCTTACTAAATGTTAATTTATATATTGTAACAATATAAATGTTTTGTCCATGGCATGGTTTTGCCACCTTCACAGTCTGAATGACTCTAGTTTGGCTATGGAATATGCCAAGTGCCAATCTCTACCAAAAGTGGGAGGCTGACATGCTATACGACGTTGTGGGCCTGTCACTGTATTGTACAGCTACACACCACTTTCGCAAGAACGCGGCCCGAAAGCTACGCCTTACAAGACGTCGAAAGAAAAACCATATAACAGTGAAAATACTTACAGGGTCCATTTCAAAGTAAACCAGTTCACCACCCGTGAGTGCTATTACAACTTGTCTTTGATTGACAGCACATTTTACGATGGATTTTTTTCCTGGTGCCTTCCATTCATTAACTCTCTTGTCAGCGCGAATGTGTCTTATACCATCTGGATAGACTTGCACCAAAGCATCACTGCCGAGGGCGTGGCAGCTAAGTGTTGGAGTTGTGCCCAGAAAACCAGAATCAGTCACTTCCTCCACTGTCTCACCAATAGAGAGCACCAATGTAGCATTTACGAAACTCACTATGATATAAGAATCATAGTCATCTGTAACCAAAAGAAAGTAATATGAAAAATTCTTATCTGTTAGGTCCAGTTAAATTAAGTTTTTTTTTTCTCTTGATGGGCAGCCTCCACTGATTTCGTTTCTTCAATGCCTACCTGTTCTATTGGAGGACTCTTTATCATGTTCAACGCCAAGTAGATTCTGTAAAGAAAAACCACTGGTGTTTATGCATGACAAACAACCAGGGTTTTATTAGTAATTTGTTGATAATGAGGAGCTTTCATAAGTGGTTATTTGGGTAGCGTCACAGTATATCAGTAACACGGACCAATAATTCTAATCATTAAGCTCAGTCAGTTCCTAATTTTATTTGCTAACTTTGAAATCCAAACTTTACTATAAACAATAACTGCAAATGTCAATAAACTCACCATCTTTGTGTCGGCGTACTGTCCACACGGCGTTAGGGGATCCAGGCAGTTCTGATACAGCCATCTCTGCAACTTCCAAACCATGTCTTAAGGCCCTTAGAGAAGATCTTGGACCTCTACCACATGCCAAATACACTTGAGGTGTGTCTTCCCCAGTCAAGTCAGCTACATGACAAGCTGTAACAAAATAAAAGTATTAAATATTAATAAAGATTAAACTGCAGCAATTAGTCTAGACATTGTATGTAGTTAGTTATCTTACCTAGTATAGGTGAGAGGGAATCTAACTCATCAACAAGCACTAAGTTTCTAAGAGGTCGGGGAGCAAAGAAAAATGTGTCTCCTTCTTCTAATGGCATTGCAGAGCTAAATTCAGGTTCATCATCTTCATCACCTAAATGGGCAATTTGGTACAGGTAACTGCAAAAAAAAGTAGAAATTTAATATACATAATAGAAAGCAACAACAATAAAATTGACAACTTGAACAAAGCTGTGCTTGTTCTTCTCATATCAGTGTGCACTCATCCCATGTTAGAAGAGAGGACCTTGGTTCAGAGATGTATGTTCTAGCATTTCTTGTCAGTGTTTTTAGAATAGTCTAATAGCACATTTTTCCATGCATAGATATACATATCAAACTAAAACAATTGTTAAAGAATATAAAAACTATACTTACTGGTTGCCAAATTCACAAGCCACAAATAGAAAACCTGTTTTTAAAACACACATTGCTGTTGCTACAGGTACTGTGTCAAAGTATTTCAGCTTTATTTCAGTTACCATGTCTTCATCAGTTTCAATAGTTATTTTGAATATATCCCCTTGCTCAGTTTGTGCCAAGAAGAAGAACATTGATTTAGTTTTATGTGTTGCCGAGCAAACAAAGATCATTCCTCTCTCAGGGTCATCCAGATCATTTCTTCGTCTAGGTATTGGACACCTTATGTCATGCTGGTCTCCCAAATTTTTGTATGTTAGATAATTCTCAGAACAGATAAGTACTCCTGAAGGTCCATCATTACCACCAGGTACTGTTATAAGAAAGTTTGCATGTTCTTCTAGAGGTTCTGAATATTTTCTGACTACATGGTTCAAACCCAAGTCCAATTCATAAAATGTTAAGGTTTGTTGTGTCTTTTGTGCTGCTTCACCTGTGAAGATAGAAAGATATTACCATTTTTCTTTTATTGTAATTTAATATAATTGTTGAAAAATTTTAAGTCATAAAATTGAGGGTTCTTAGAGTCACTGCCAGTCATAAACACGGACCTCAAATAATCATTAACTAAAATATACAAATTGATAGTATTTGAACTACTTTTCTTTTGTTTTCAATATTTTGTACAATCATTACTTAAATCATTCTAATAAAAATGTGTTTGAAATAAATATACCTGTAGGATCAGCATCAGCTTCTTCATAGTCTATTTCTAAGCAAGCAAACATAGGATTTTCAAACCCAACATCAACTCCAACCATGTGATAAACTAAAGTGTTTGACTTATGAGCTTCCAATGGAGATGAGATAGTCAATCTAGCCTCAGCATCTCTGTTCAAAATGTATACCAATTTTTGCTTTTCAATTGCACCTAAAATTATAATTAGATTATAGTATTTATTATATTAATTAAAAAGACTAAAAATTTGAATACAAGCAGAAAAAATTACCAATCATAACAGCTCTTCCTTTGGGATCAATAGCTAAGTATTGTCCTGGAACTATTCTCCTACATCCTGATTTTCCAAAAGTTTCTTGGTGCACTTTTTCTAGAATATTCTTAGCCGGAATGTATTCTAATATAACAATACGCCCAGAGTCAGAACCAACCACTATGTAATCTGTGAGAAAAATAATTATATATCTTAGGGTTATTTTATACTTCTAGATGGTGTATTAAATAAATTTAAATTTAGGTTATAATAAAATGTACCAAGACGAGATACATCCCAGCAATTACTATTAATTACCAAGTGCGACGCGTTGGTCTCACTCTATGCATCTAGTTATCCCATTCACCTTCTAAAAGGTTATGGAGCAAGACAATGCAAAAATAATATTAAACAGCCATTAAATTATCGAATTTTCTAAACAATACGTTAATTACTGAGAAATATAAATTATATAATAAAATAGATGCTTTTAAAGTGAAGTTATCAAGCTTTAAAGCAACAATTCATTTAACACGTGCTTGAAGTTAAAATGGGTTCAATTTACCTTTAGTGCCACCGGTGAGACGAAATGACATCATAGAGCGAACTACGCCAAATATTTCTACTTTCATCAGTGTATGAACCTTGCCGGTATTGGGGTCTGGTCTTAGTAGTTCCAAAGTCTTGCCACGAGATATAATAATTTCTTGTTGTTTCGTGCCCGAAAAATTGCCATGCACGGCATGTGTAATGGCCGTCGAGCCTTGAAGGGTTAGGTTATAAAGGTACATATTGAACCGGTCTTATCCACCCTGGAAACAATATTAGGATAAATATAACAGAAGGTAAAGCACATGTACGGTTAAACTGCAAAAACTATTTTGTTTGTTAAGCTCGTAACTGACGAAAACAGAATTAGATTGTGCTTTCGAATGGGTGAGCTTGATCGATCTTGCACCCTTAAAACGACCACGAAAGACATTTAACCTATCGTGGAGATACCAAGTGCAAATAAATATAATAATATGTATTCTGCTATAAAATATTCAGTTTAAACACTTACCTATAATGAATAAGAAGCCGATTGCCGCACTGCGGCCGGATATGTTGCTTAGAATAAGACCAGAGTTGGTGAGCCGGTAAAATGGCCGACACCGCTTCCTTAGATGCTAATGCACACATCTTGATTCTCGAATAGTTGAAAAGCGCCAACTGCGATGACCAATCAGAATAGAGAGATTTTGGGCATGGCGTCCGACTATATAGACATGGTGTTGCTATATGCAGAAATAGTTTAACCATAGATGACATTAATATTAAAGGCTATTTGACAACAGATGGCGCTAAGATATATATTGCTACTTAACAATAGATGGGAGTAGCAGTTAAACTCAATGCCACCTATTGTTTTTATGGGCTCGTTATTAATAAATTGAAAATATAGATGGCACCTGTTGTGTTGTTACAATTTTATTGGAGGAATATTCATTGGTAGACTGAAATCACTTCGCAGTTTGTATTTCAATAATTTATTAGTTTTTAAAATTATAAATATTTTATTACTATGACTACGATTTTATATAATGAAATACATTTTCATAAACAATATATAACCCTATGAAGTTAGAATTGTACAATTTCAGTGATATTTGAATATCAAGAATTTTATGCAGACATGACAAAAGTATATGAAATTTCAAGATTTACGAATTAACCCAAAAATTAATATTGACTTTGTATCTTGGTTTTATTTTTTAATCACTTAATTTATGTTGAAAGTTATTATAGCAACTAGTTTTTATATGTAAATTAATTTAACTATTTATTTATTTATATTATTTTGTTACCGTTTTAGCCAATTTCAGTTAATTTTCTTGCAACATTGTATAATTTCCTATTGGAAATATTCCCATTTTAAAATAAATACGAAAAATAATATAAACAACATTTAGTTTTCCTTAAAATGATTTTATAACATATAACGTTATATATGCATTCCTAAGTATAGCTCTAAAAACAAGGATCAATTTTATTGTCTGTGAGGCAACCTTGGCATTAACCACGAACACCTGAAGCATTTCGGTGGGATTTAACTCCGTATTTGTACGTATTGTAAGGGCCGGTTCATTCTTCTTTTAATTCTATTTTGCCGCGCGGCATCACAATGTATCATCGCTGCGCGAGCGCACCTGAGTATTCGGACCCATTTCACTTTGAAACACCGCGGTCTTTATTGGATCATCAGTTGAATTTTATGTATTTTTTGAGTTTTGTCTTTCGAATATATTGTTTATATTAGATTTTAATTAACGTGTCACAATTTTATAATTTAATAATATGGTAATAAAGCAGAATAGAATATTTATTTCTATTATATTTCATTTGTAATAGTTATCGACTCATTGTTAAAGCCTATTTGTTTTTCTTTTACTGTTTTTCTTTTTTTTTCAAGGCCGAAAATACTATTAGCAATAAGTCCGCCTATAACCTTTTTGGGGTCATACATATTAAATAAATAAATATCTATATATTTTTTTGTACACGATCAAGTTAGAAATCTTATTCTCACCAAAAAGTTAAAACAATAACTAACGAGACATTAAAAATCTAAACAAACTAAGTTGAAATGTTTAAAACTAGTGTCATATATTTTATGAACAGAAGCTGGTACACTGGTAACATTTACGTCGCATACATATAAACACATTTTAATATAAAAGCAAGACCACATAAAAGCTAGCTGGCAGTCGTTTTCATTGTGTACCTGTGCATGAATCACGAACCAAAGCCGACGACCCTGCAACCTGCACGTGTGCGACTCGAAAACGGGAAAAATCTCACAATTACAAAGAGACGTACCTATACGTATAATATATATGTATATAATGTATTTTAAGTTATATTATAGTTATGTTATATTATACTGTTCAAGTTTTTTACACTTGATCAAATGTTACAATTATTATATTTAATATCATTTCCTTGAAACGAAAAGTTAAGTTAATTGTAAGGTTTTTGATACATGACAAAATATTAACCACTGGATTAAAACCGAAACAGTTTAAATGACTAGAAAACAATCTTAATTACATTATTACCTAATTAAACTCAATAATAAAAACTGCACAGTAGCATTTTTTACAACTTATATTTTAGGCTTACAAACTTCCTGTATATGAAAAAATCAGTCATAGTCAGGAGTAATGGCAAGATCAGATCACTGCCATTTTAGGAGACTCATCTTAACATTCACATAAAAATTTGCTTGAATAGAAGTCATAGTAAAATCTATACAATTAAAATTTTATATTATAAATATAAAATATAAGTAGAATCTAAATAAGAGTCGATTTAAATTTGATGTTTTCACTTTTAGGAATTGTTTACATATGTATCTTATTATTAAATTTACTTCAAAAAATATTTCAAAACTATGTATGAAAATTAGTGGATTAATTAATTAATTTGGCATGTAATATTAGTGTTTTTTTTGGTACTCGCTGCTGGTTGTATATTTAGTAGGTGTGTTTAAATCAGCGGTAGGAAAAGCTAATAAAGCACTATTTTATCGCAGCTGCTATCTTAATTACTAATTAGTTCTCATCGGGACTTGAGCTTAGTACCAATAAATAATGACTGTAGACCACCAGGGAGATATCTCAATAAAAGATAATATAATATATAATAAACAATAGTTATTGTTGTAAGCTCTTTGTATAGAAGATATTAATTTATTTCATTTTTTTTATACACAATATTAGTTTTTCCTTGCGGTTCCACTCGCGGAGGAATGATTTGATTTATTATTAATATTATTATAAGCAGTAGCGTAACGCTATCCTTTCTCATGAATCTGCCTATCATAATCAGATATAGTTTTTTGAAATCTATCTAGTAGTTTTAAAGATTAGTTCGTTAAACAAAAGAAACAAACTCTTAGACTTTATAATATAAGTAATACTAGTGTATATATATATATATATATATATATATATATATATATATATATATATATACACTAGTATAATATACAATTCATCAAATAAATAAAGTTATAGACTTATTAATTTATTCATTTCCAATCAGAATTAAAGCGATTTGTAATTCAAATGTTTTAATTAGCTTTCATTTATAACTATATAATATTCAATTATAAATAATGATATATAAACAAGATGATCATTCAGCTTGTTGAATCTAACATCGTTTTGTTTTGTTTTGGCGCGTGGCTTTGTCTATATTGTTTTGTTAAACAGTTTCGTAGAAATTAACTAGCGAGTATAATAACACTGTTTGTTTAATGTACCGAATGTCCTGTTTTGATAGACTATATGACGTCATATATGTTACACAGACAACATTTATAAAACTAGCTGTTATTAGCAGCTCTACTCGCGGTTGAAAATTATTTACTATATATATTAGTATAGTCTCTGTTACTTGTATAATGTAGGATTTTAATTTTGAAAGATTTTTTTTAATCGGTCTATTGTATTGAGATTTTTTTGTTACAAACATACAAACCTTTCTTCATTAAGATATTAGTATGAATTCAGATTTTAACTTTCGTGATTCCTGTTATATCTTTTTAATTATAATTCACGTAATTTTTTTAAGATTTTGCAGGATTAGTTTCTAACTAAAATAGTAATGATAGGGGGAAAAATATATATTTATTTGAAATTTGACAGCATAATTGCAAATTACAAAGGTGGGAGAAACATATAAAATATATAGAACATATATAAATCATTTTTTTTTGTCATTCTGTGATAAATTTTAAATAATTTAAATCATTATTTACAGTTTAAATGATTTCTTCATATACTGTAAGTTCGCAATGACGTTGTGTAGAGGAATGCAATTTAGGAAGCCCTAAATCCCAGTGTAAACATTCCACCCCCCCTCCTCTAGCGGGTAACTCAATATTTGGTCGCTGATCCATTGTAGGGTTGATCAATTATAATTTTAGTAGTATTATTTAGAATAAAATAACATATAACGTAACTAAATACTACAACAAGTGGTTTGTGATCCTCCCTGCTGAGTCAGAGTCTGTGGATTTGATTCTCACATGCGACATCTCTTTGTTGTGATCCATGGATTGCTGTACAGAATCTGGGTGTTTTTGGTGTCCAGTATTTTTGTAAAACCGTTAAAACATAGATAACCGTTAAGTCATAGGTGAGAACAAAAATGTTTTTTATGAAAAATATATTATATGAATATATTATCATGTTCTTATTCAAAAACAAATTTTCTTTCATTTGATTTTCATGAGTCGTCAACCCTAATTTCCCCTAACGCCTACACCCTGCCCTTCTTTAATAAAACATCTCGATAATGAAAAGTCAGACAGTCATAGAGGGTGGAATTTAACCCTCAATCCGGAGATGCACCCTGAACAGGGAAATTGTCTTTTATGGACCTGATCTGAACATAGAAAATAAAACGATACCACGCGTACCATTCGCAATAAATATACTAATGACACGAATCAGAAAGTATCTTTGATGTTTATTTTTTAAAACGATACATCTGCCATGGATATATCTGACTTTAAAAATAAACCATAACAATATATAATTAAGATTTATTTTTGTTTAATCAAAGCAAAGGGTGTATAAATGCATATTCGCGAGTACGTTTGACATTCATTGCGTTTTATTCAAGCTGGCACGTGCGGAGCCACCTGTCGTTGATTCTGCACTTATGTATGTTCAATTATTGAGGACAAGCAAATTCTTAATTGCAATTGTAGAGGGGTTGAAGATTGTGAAGATTGTAAGAAATGTATGTTTCTTGATATGTCTAATAATACAAATATTTTAGTGATTGCAATTGAAGATGTGTGAAGTGATATTTTGCAATTAATAGTAAAAAATATAGAAGAAAGTATTAAATGAGAGCTAGTTTCCTAGAAATTATAAAGCTGTAACTATTATATTCGATTGAAAGGTGAGTTGTAACCAATATTAAGATAACCTAGTATGTAGAAATCGAGACAGCGTTGCCAGCGTCACCAGTAATGGGTACAAATTAATTCTAAGTAAATAATCAATTCGAGTCGCGCTCGATGCAAATGGCCGGCGCCGGATACAGACCTCCCAGTGACAATACGATTGCTTTGGCGTCAATACGAATTCAAAATGGCGCCTCCTTACTTTATAGCCTCCCGCCATTGTACCCGAGGTTTTATTTCAACTACTTCCCGTTGGTTACGTGGTTCGATTAACATTGGATCACGATAAGCATTACTGTATACATTGAAATTCAAAGTTTATACTTAACCTCTAACATCAGAATTTATTCAATTAAATAAACTGTTGGAATACACAATTGGTTTATAATTGTGATTCTTTTGAATATGGTAACTTTGAACTGCAAAAGATAACTAATGTAACATAGATTGGTTATAGTTATTAATAAAACTTTACTATAACTTCCTACTGGAACAAGTACAGTCGCACTCAAAGGCAACTGATATGACATAGATTAAATATAGTCATAGTAGGAACAAAGTACAGTCGCACTCAGTATTCTCACTGTTAATTAAGCCAGTGATAGACGTAACAAAACAAATTGCGAAATTAGAACACTGTAAGAACGCTCTAAAAATAAGTGCTCATTAGTTCATTGTTACCAATGTGTTGAATAAAAACCACGGCCATAGGTCAATGACCGACCAGTGATTGATAATGATTAACCCTAAAGCAATATCGAATATAAAAATCAGGTCGAATTTATTTATTAATTTTGTATTTTGCACTTTATCACAGTTTTGTTTTCGTTCGGAAATGAGAGTTCAAAGTTATTGTGCATTAAAAGACATTTTCTAGATTATGATTTAAAAAAATCGATACATGTATCTATATGGAAGGACTTCAATAGTTATAATTTTATATAATAGTTATCTTATTTTATTTATATATTACATGGCTATAGTTTATAAATCGAATTTGAAAATGAAATTCAATGAACATAAGGTTTTATATTTAGAAAAAAAAGAAAAAAAATGAAAAAATTTAAAAACGACAGTTTAAACTTGACAGACAAAAAGGGAAAGCAATTTATTTGGTCATGCTTTAAGCCACGTTCAAACATTATTATATAAAAAAAAAATCTGTCACTAGTAATTTATATAAATGTTATATATAACTAAAGCAGATTATTTTGAAGGTATAACTAGGTTAGATTTATTTGATATCAGATAATCGAATAACAGTAAAATATCAATTGCATATAACGATAGTATCGCGACAACAAATTAATCTGAGACTGGTCTATTAAGATTAGAGTTGGTCTATTCGCTTGTCTATTCGCTTCTATTTGGACCATTCGCTTGATCTTTGCTGTAGCTGTATTCTATCATGCGGCTTGTACTATCAAAAAGATTGATTGTTTTAAGCTGAACAGTTAAGAAACTCTAAATTAGAGTCTGATACGGTTTAGCTATTAATTAGTAGTATGTGTTGAAAGCAGATAATATTAAAAGAAAATGTTTATTTTAAAAATTCATAAAAGTCACAGAACATTGGCAAGTGATTTAAGCAGGCATTACACTATCCAATTTACTTAACACTATTAGACCCTGAGGGCCGGTTGACTAGACGGATTTTGCAATAAAAATATTTATCAACAAACAGTAAAAAGTTTTACAGTAATAGACGCCATCAATACGAATGTTGCCAGTACTAAATCATTAAATTCTATGTAATCCACCCCAAAAATTTATGAGTACAAAATGTGTATGACAGTTAGTGCATTAACAACCTTTTTATAATACGATATACCCTAGCTGATCTAGTGCTTAGTAAATTGAATAGAGTAATGATTGCTTAAATCGTAAGACTTGCCAATGTGACTTTTATGAATATATTAAACTAATTTTAAAAACTCGGTACTTATACCGAGTTTTGAAAATGTTTTGTAACTTATACATATTTACTAAAAATTACTCATCTTAGGAGGCATTTTTATTTTTTTTTTCTTTATAACTTAACATTATTTATAATATCAAGAGGAACGGGACTTTAAAAAGTCTATTAAAAAATCTTACAAATTATTCAATTTAAAATACTATTAAAAAATATCAGATAACGAAATACAATCACGAACGTCAAAGCTACAAAGAACTATTAAATCTCTTCGTCCCATGGCTGTACCGTATCTGGAATAGTAAATTAGTCGCAGGCGCACCTGTGTGGGCTCTATCTTCAAAAAATGTGTGGGCGCAACTTGGACTAAACGAATTATTCACTACCTGCGACTTCCTTTAGCTAACGTCTGTATTATCCATAATATTACCATGTTGACTACCCATTGACGGTTTTATATGAAATTTGTTTAACATCTTTTGAAGTGTGCAGTAATGGATGTTACTAAAGCTGTGTTTTCTCTTCTTATTGATTTGTAATAATCGAAATACTAGTCAAGTGGCCCGCCTTCATTCTCAGGTGCATTTTTGTATTGAGAAACGAGTGTGTTTTTTTATTGTGTTTTAAGAGCCCTCACAATGTCAAGAAGTTTCCCAAGTTTTGTTAATAAGTCACTGTAGGGTTCCCTATTGAAGGATTATTAGTAAAATATCCATTTTTTGTTTCCAACATATAATATCTTATAATCTTTTTTCGCAATGCAAATTGCTTTTGTTTCTTATATTTTAAATATAAATGTGTAAGTTAGTTTATAATATATTTTTTATTGTATTATAGACAAAACTTCCATTTTTGACTTTAAAGTTTTGAAACCACAGCTAAGCATACGTCAGTTTGCCAAATAAGAAAAAAAATTATATAAATGTATACAGAACCAATAATTATTAAACGGCATTGCTTTTATAATATGATTAGTCATTTAAGTCGTTATAATTTTCTGGGTTGTTTTGGAATTTAAATTGGGTTGAAAATTTCTATAGTGACCAGCGGTTTTTAAGACGAATCATATTAGTAAAATTTTAAAAGACAGGTTTATCAATCACGCCACAATTACGCATTGTCGTCTATTATACACCTGATGATTAGTTTATAAAAAAAATATTATTTTCCGGTATTACACATACTAGGTTCGCAAGTTTCGTATACTTGTAAAATTAGCAGAGTATAATTTTAAACTGAATAAGAACTCTCGCGTGCGATTTCAAAACGTTCCACATGTTAACTCTATGAGACACACTTTGACCTTTTAATAAAAAAGTATAATACAATATCACCAAAAAACTTCAGTACCTATCAGTCACTGTCCTCGACAACTCTGCCAATTTTCGACATCCTACTATTATTCGTCTGGGAGTAGCATCAGTAACGAAACACACTTTTGACCAGTAAGAGCTTCGCTTCACACGGCTCAATTAATATAAGATTTTAATAAAATTCCAAGAAAATGTAGTTTATAAGACTATATAATATATGTTATCAATTAATTTAAAATTTTAATAAAATTCCAAGAAAATGTAGTTTATAAAACTATACGTAATTACCCTCCTATATAATAGGTATTATAATTATTACTTCGCTTGACAAAGGTATAAAGTTGCTTATATCCTTAAAATTAAGCAACTAAACATGTCATACTATAAAAGGTATACAAAAAGTAATAATTAATATGATATATATGATGACAGAAATCATATTCCTATAACTTATACATATGTACATGTATAAAAAAAATAGTTAATTAATTGTATAATTCATAGTAAAAACTTAGCTAATGGGTTGGACTAGGTTGTTTGAAAATACTGTTTTTTATATAACTTTTTGATGTTTTGTCTTATGGAAGGTATAAATAAAAACCTATGTTATATAATACAAAAGTTCTCTAAACAATGATAGCTCAGAACAAGAAGGCAAGCTGTCCGTGCCAGTTGATAAACGGTTTTCTAATTGTCTTTAATTTTATGCTCGGAATGTATGATGTCAGTGCAACAAATACCCGCTCTATTGACAAATGACTAATGGCAGCTCAGGTTGATAATATGGCGCCGCTGTGACGCCTCTGTAACCTGTGACTCCATAACAAGGGACTGCCTTTCTATTAGGATTTTGAAATATTGTCAAAGTATTGCAGTATGTTATTTTACATCTTTTCGACAAGCTGTTAAACTTAAAAATATAGAGTTTTTATAGTTTGTTGAACATACAGTCAGCCTTGTTTTAATTTATCATACATTTTTGTTATATATAATTCTGTATCTCATCGTGACACAACCCTGATCTTATATTGACATTCCAATGACATCACAACTATATGATAACGTACATTCCTTTTTGCAAAGCGATTTCTAGCAATAAGCTAATATGTGGAAAAGCTTTTGAATATTTGTCTCTGCGTTTTAGAGTTGGACTGATATGTTTGGATATTTTGAGGTGTCAAATGTTCATCAGACAAATTAAGAGAGTACCTTTTCCACCTGCATTACCAGGTGGTATAGTAATGTAGGTACACTACTACTTACCAGGTCAAATGTATTAGTTTCTTAGCCGACTATAAAAAAAATTAAATTTACATAATACAATGAAATAAATACAATTCACGGAAATTAAAAATAATAAGTATAATTTAAAAGGCATTGCTACTTTCTGTTAAGGGAAGGGATATTTTTTGTGACAGATTCATAAAATTTTATCATTAATCGTTCCAGTACACCTGCGGTGACAGGAACAAGACTGAATATTTAAGTCCTAATATGGTTGACAATATACACTGTGATTTCTTACAAGCAGCCTTCTTCTATAAACTTATACCCTGGCTCTACTTTGAAATAGCGTCAAAAATACTTCACAATTTACACAAATAATATTATAATTTAAACCTTTGTTAAGTTCGAAGATAAATAAAATTTAATTTATTAAAATAGACACTATAGAATTAAAATTTAAACTTCACAATTAACACAAATAAATAATTTAAACCAAAATAAATTCAAACATTATTAAAATTAAATTCTTTAAATAAACACTCTTAAAAATCAAAACAAAACAGTTCACAATTTAGACAAATAATATTATTATTTATAAAATAAAAATTGAATTTATTAAAAAATATACGCTTTAAAAAAAAAAAAAGCAATTCACAATTTTCTTTAAACCAAGATTAAGTTCAAGATTAATAAAATTAAATTCATTAACAAACGCTTTAAAAGTATATATAATAATAAAAAATTACCATTTAAAATGTTCAATACACACTCGGACATTGTAATAAATTTATTTGATTTGTTTAAAATAAGGCGAAGTCAAGTTTCCTTGCAGAGTTAGATATAAAAAGAGTTCCTTTACAAGACACAACTCTATATGGCAAGACGAAATGCACGAAAGTTGAACACATTCTAGTTGAATTTATAAATATTTTTATGTTTTGACATTCTTTTAAGGATAAAATTAAACTGAAACTAAAAATAATTTTAAGGATTTAAAATATTTTATTGTTTTTGAACTGAATAACAAAAATTTAAAAGGGTTTTCGAAACATTTGTATTTTTATTATCTGTGTATTTAAGGATCTTGAGAAATCGCGCGTAATTTGCAAGGGGACGCCATTTTTGTAAAATCTGTTAAAATCTGTTTAATGCAACAGCATTACCACAATTGTATTTATAAATATAGGATTGCCATTTTTTAAATAATAAAGCTGTTTTTTTTTTTTCTTTTTTTTGTAATTGTAATAATGTATTTGAAGAATCGCTTAAATTATATTTATATAAATATAAATATAGAGGTATATTGGTTAGTTTTCTTTTTTTTTTGTTTTAATAAAGTTTTTGAAGAATCGTTTAAATTATAATTATAAATATAGGACTGCCAGTTTTAAAAATATGGAGTAACATTGTAAATTTTTTACACTGTTTTTTTTTTTGTAATTGTAATAAGTGTTTTTTGTAAGTCAAAGAATCATTGTGTTAACATATTACTATTGTAATATAAAAATGTTGCCTCATTAAATTCAAATTGACATAGCTTTGCTTTATATGGCTCTAGTATAATGTGCTTTGTTGCCGGCGCCGGCCGTGTAAGGGCGCTAACATAGTGTTGTATTTTACAGCTTTTCATTAGTATCTAGTTTAAGCTTGTTTTAGCGATACTGATATCTTTATCGAATTAATTTACTATATAATTATAGCTATTAAAATAACGCAAGATTTTCATAGGCAAATGTATAATAATAATATTTCATGTAGTATTCATAATTATATAACGCTTAAAATTTTTCAAAAATATGTTTGCTAAAAACACTTAATGCTTTTAAACTTTTAATCATATATGTTGAAATTGTTGTTTTAATCATGAATGGTGTCTCGGGGATCGCAGGTTAATTTCCTGCCGGTGGTAATAAATTTTGATTTTATATTATTTAAAAGTATATTTACTTCATATTTACTAATGTAAAAATATATTAAATGTTAACGTATAGGAAATTTCTGATACTAATATATATATTTGGTCGATACCAGTGTATGAAGTGACTGTATGGGTGCATTATCATGTATCCATTTTGATCTTTTGAATCTCTGCTTCTCTGATATCTTTATGGGTACGCCTTAAGACGCGAAGGCAATGCTCGATGACGTCACCGCGGGATGCGACACCTGCAGAGTCAATGATCTCGTGTGGGTAGAGTCGGTAGAGTCCTAACGATAGCACCGGACTCTTGCCAGGGTGAAAATTATCAAATGATTAGAAACCTATATAAATTGTAAATTACTTATGATTAAAAATTTCCAAAAGTTGTTGATATATTTAAATATCTCTTGCTTTAAAATAATAAAGTTTTGTTTAATTATGAAAATTGATTTATTAGTTGTTTGATAATCGTTACTGTATTAAGTTATCTTAATAAGCTCACACTTAAAAATATAAAAACGTACGAAATTAATAACTTATCTCAGATTTATTTTATACAGGAAGAAAGACAGAAATCTTTAGAAAACAAAATATTAACCTTTTTAAGTAGTTTCAGAATTAATATACAGCTCTTAAAGTAATATAAATTACATAATACATAATATAATATAATAACGTAATATATGTAATAGCTGTATATGTTATCAAAACTAATTACATTGTGACATCAAACTAGATTAATTTGACTTAGAAATTTAAATTTTATCTGAATGATCGTAAAAGTCATACATTTACATATATACTTAAGCTGATCAAGTTGATTTTGTAACAATTATTTAAGATTAACTGTTCTCTGATAATGTTAATGGTTGTCTGCTGTAGGTCTGTGGATGCTTGGAATTGGATATTACGTATCATTACAGCTTAAAGTTTGTTATTTAACAGAAATATTCAATATATTCGAGATAGCGGCTTCAATTAAAGTAACAAATCATTCAATGAACATTAATCGAGGTCCAATTAAAAAATGTGATAAGATATAACGTTTTCTATAAATCAGTTTTGGAAAATAAGTTGAAATTTAAATACAGTATAGAATAATATAACAGTACATGAAAGCGTCAGTTGACAACAGCCTATTGTTAAAAAATACAGGACACACAGGATATTGTAAAGTTAGAGTGACACACAGGTAGGTAGAGTGCAGGTGCTTGTTCTAGAAAGATTCACTGGAGTAAATAAGGATACAAATAATAAAAGATAAAAGGCTAATGCGGTTGCGACTAAAGAAAGACGAGGAAGTTGGTCACGTTGAAATTTAGTTGAGTATAAAGGACTTAGCGAGAAGCTACAATTGTGCTTTGAAAATCGGTGTTGGCAAAACATTACAATACAATGTGGCTCTTAGAAATTATTTACAAATATGAGGCAAATTCTTGAGAAGTTCTTATAAGGCTATTATGTAAATTCAAGGCTTATGTTCATGGCAAGTGGACTTTAAGCTTGCATATTGGTCAGATTAAAGAATGGGTAAGATGATGGCTCATTTAACAGTTGGCTCGTCTTGAACGTAAGAGACACCCTTTTTTCTATCATCCATAAGTAATATTATTAAATATATGTAACATAAATGTATAATTATAAGTAGAACTGCTGTACTTATAAGCAAGTTTTAATCATTTGTTTTATAGTTCAATGTAACGAAAATTAAAAACAAATCAAAGTTCAGAATATATTTTAATATTATAAAAAGAAGTCATAGTCTAGTTGTTAGTATATAGTTTTAACCTATATTTATAAAACATAATTAAACTAACTGTAATACTCTGTTTTTTAATTTAAGATTCTAATTATATTTAATTTAATTACTAATGTGTTATAAAACCGTGAACGATAAGAGCTTTTGAATGATGTCTTGATTGGCTCCGACCCAGCAATGCAATTAAACAAAGAAACAGGTGGTACATATAAATTATACACTAATTTGTGTATACGGTAAGTGATTTAAACTTATACATGCATTTTTATAACTTTTACATTTACTATCTTTATAATAAAAGTATTACAAGCTTTCTGTATAGTGTAAATAATCCATGCATGTATCATTAAAACTATTTTACGGATATTACTCGCGTTTATTATTACATTTTTAATTTAAGCCCGAGTTTAACCTTTCGAGTTCTTTGCAAGAACGTGTTCGCAGTAAGACGAGATGTTGGTGTCTCCTGGCACAGGCTTAAATTAATAAAATGTGATAATAAACGCGAGTTATAGTCGTAAAATAATTTTATTGAAATATGTAATAATCGTGTAAATCTTAGAAAACAATATCCATGCAATTGTTACTAACGCAATTAGAGATATTTATTAGGCAATATTAATCAATATGCAATTATATTGTCGTAGTTTCATACGTGTATGTATGTAAAAGTAGAAAGTATGTATACATCAAACGATAACAGACTATACAGCCTTCATCGCACTTTCCCCTTCAGGCAGTGAAGTGGCGTCGGGTTTCCATAGTAACGGCTTTCCATGGCGATGCGCATTGGTCGGAAAATTCAAAATGGCTACCGCTATCGATCGCTAGGGGAGGTAAGGGGGATCGAGGCGTGCTAAATTTATGCTAACCCCATGGTAAATGTTCAAAGTATAATACATATAGGTGTAATATTTTATACTTTAGTATTTAGTGTTGCAATTTATAAATGTGAAACGGTAATATAATTAATTATAATTAAAAAATATATATTTAGTACTGATAAGTTATATTAACACAATAATGTTAATGCTCTAAAATAAATTTAAAGTACATTTCTTAAATATAAAAAAAATACTAAAATATGTGTATTTTTGTATAAATAATATATATAATAATTATTATAATATGTATAACGAAATCAGCGATAGGTATTAATATATATATAGGTATTAATATATGTAATCATAACAGTTATAAAATAATAAGTTTATTTGTTAGATAATTATTTCCATTATATCTATAATTTTTTAATTCTTAATAGAAAATTGTTACTAATCTTGTTGAGGCTCTTTTAAAATGTAACTGTAAGATATATTTTTGTAAAAATAATATAACAGATCATTTATATAATGTTATAACAATATATAGTATATTGCATTAATTGCTTACCTACTGTGAACTCTTAAAACTATCATGGCTGAAAAAAGTTCGGTTTTAATATTATAATAATATTACTTTTAGAGTCAATTGAGTTTTTAGGACATCAATCAACTAACACTTTATCAAACAATATTATCTTTCATATGTTTTGGTACATTACAAGTAAGATTGTTGTAATATTACTTTAAGAGATTATATTAAGGTCCCTGGTCAATCAATACTTCCAGATTTCTTTCAATAGGGAAGGAAGAACCTCAAGAGAGCTTGTCATAAATTTAGCATTATGCTGCGGAAGTAAGCTCCATTGTCTTTGTTTCTTTTTAAAAGGGGACATCGTTTGCATGTCTCGTATAGTATACGAAAAGTTTGAAGATAAATTTATTATTAATGTTCGCTATTCAATGGTTAACCATTTTATTGTGAAGGAAATGCTCAATGAAAACAGTTTCATTACATCTGGTGCGGTGTTTTTTCCTGTTTTTAGCTACACATTGAAGCCATGTCTAAACATTTGATCAATAAAAAGGATGAAATAAAATTTACGAAAGCCAACATGCAGGTGCTGAAACAGCTCTGGTTATATAAACTCTGGATTTACAGCTTATCGTTTGATGTGGTGTTTTATCTGGTTGGTGGGCGTGTCCATGATAGTCGAGACAATGATCTATTTTTACGTGTAAGAGGCGGCCACGTGGCGGGCAGCTGCGCGGGCGCACGTGGCGAGTATTAATACTGCGCCGCCCGCCCTGCGTCAGGATACTTGTTACTTTTTCTTAATGGCAATATATATGTGATTTAAGGTAGTATAATTAGATCGACGCTAATATTTATTCTGTATATGTTCTTGTATGCTTTAAACATTACACCTGGAGAAAAAAAGCAACCTATAAATATAAAAAATAATGAGAATAATATTATTTAAATAATATTGATCGTAATAAAAAAATAACATTAAGTTTTTTGTAATAATTTTCTTAACATTTCTGAAATAACTTGAGAAAGAATTTTATAGGTTTAGTTTTTAATGTAACACAATCCTTGGTTGCTTTTAATATGAATGTACTATTAATGATATTAAATGGTAGTCTCTTTCATATAATCTCATATGAAAGTTTAACATAAGCTTTAACTTTGTAAATACATCAATAAATTTGTTTATCTAAAGCCATCAATATATATAATTTGTTTGTATTCGATATAAAGTTATGAGTTTTATGTAATTTGTTTAATTAATGGAGCCGTGCTTTGATTAATGTTACTCGTAGTTCCACGCGCTAAATTTTATTAATACTTTTAATTTATACTATAAGAAAGAATTATTCTAATGCTACAAGACAGTTTGAAATCGGTCCAGTTGTTTTTGAGTTTAATTGTAACAAACATACAAACCTATATCTAGTATATGACATACTTTATAGGTATTTCACGTAGGTGGTTAAGTATATGCAGTATAATAACTGTTTAAACTGGTTTTAACCTTTGTGACTCATAGTAACATTTAGTCTTTATTTCCTTTATCATAATAATAATTTATATTATATGACTATCTTTATTATTGAACTAAGCTAAGCTAATTGAGCTAAGCTCTTACTGGTGACAGTGTGTTTCGTTGCTAATGCTACTCCTAGACGAATAATGGTAGGATGTCGAGAATTGGCTGAGTCTTAAAAATTTTTGGTGATATTTGTGACTGTCGTTTTTTAGTAAATGGTCATAGTATGTCCCACAGAGTTAACTTGTGGAACGTTTTGAAATCGCACGCGCGAGTTCTTATTAGTCTTAAGATTATACCCACTTGCTAATTTTAAAAGTATGCTAAACTTATTCAGCAACAATGCTTCGCTCAGCTCCACCCGCCGTGTACGGTGTAGGACCTGTATTTAAGAATAGAGTAAATAATATTAATAATAACAGTGTTGGTAACAATTTGATATTGTAATGAGGTTGGTCACATATTAAAAACCCGTAGGCACGGATAGCTGGCGGAAGAAGACGACAGACGTCGGACGGCGAAATATGAACACCCTGAGGGGTTATTAATCTGCTCAATTATTATGAAACTGACGCACACTAACGTGTCTTCTTTGTCGCATCCGTTGTACAGGGTTGTGCACACAACTGTACAGTAACATTTTTTATCTATATTTAATTTTTTATATGTGACAGTATTTATTAACAGTTGTCTGACACATGAAGCAATCATATGTATATTTCTTAAGCATTCGTATGAACTGTATCTGTTCAAATTCAAATTATTGAACTTAATAAAGTATTGTGAATTATATACTATTAACATTTAATTATATAATACAATTTGAAGAACATTAATTTGAATATCAAATATTAATATTATATAATAAATTTTAATATGTTATAATAAAGTATTATTATATAATAAATGTAAAAAAAAAACACGTTAAAAAATGCATTTTTTGTACCAGTGAACCAACTCCTTACGCCCTGTAGTTTAGTCTAATATTGGCAAAATCTGAGTCGATATATCTTAAAAATGATATCTTTATTAAATTACCATTTATTTTTAGTGTTAAATTAATATTATTAATGTATTTGATGTATAATTCAGCGTTAGACAGTCAGCCCTATCTAAGCTCGGCCTATCCAAAGCTCTCGGACAGGTGTGAGCGGCTGCCGTGCATTTTCACACAAAACCAACGTTTCATATAAAAGGCACTTCCTTTCATCCCACAACCTACCGTCGGGAATGCCCATTAATTTGCCAACACAATATTTTTAGTGTGCGGCTCGCGTGTAATATATCGCGCCCACGTGTCCCCGTATGTCGCCGAACGGCTGCGTCAAATTATTTTCGTTCATGTCACAAGATACAGCGCTCATCTGGACATTTTCCTTTAAAAATCACAGCAGTTGTTGGCTTAATCACGCGGGCATATAGCGTGCTTCCGCTGGAAAAGTTACTCCTATTTCGGAGAATTTCGTTTATAAATATATCTCACATTTTATAAACGGGAAATAATAGAATGGGATTAATCACAATTATTGTTATTTGTATAAGAATATATTAAACTTATAAAATATTCTAAAAGCTTATTCATTATTCAATGTAGACTTCATCAAAATAGTTATAATATCTAGTTTAGTTGTCATCACCTCGTTCCAGGTTGAAAGCGTAGTCGCAGACTCTCGTCATCTAAATTAATATCATCTAGAATTTTTTTTTTTCATATAATAGGAGACATTTCTTATACTATATGAGCATTATAAAAAAAACATGTAGTGGTTGTGAATATTAAAAATAAAAAAAAAATAATAATTTGTGTATTTCTGAAGTAATTGTATCTTATTTCTTAGTTGACCGACTTGACCGTTTGAATTTGGGTATAACTAATAAAATATTCTCGTTTGATTATATAGATGATCATAGAGCACTTTAGTGACTTTTGGTTAGATAAGTAGTCAGAAGTTAAAATTGTCTGTTTAATAAACATTTTTTCTCTGAGTATGTTAACATTTTTATTTTGTTTACATTTTAATCAGAAGTTGTTTACTAATATCATAAGAAACACGACTTATATCCTAAACGTAATAAGTATTATTAATAGAAAAGAACAGTTCTTCAATATTAAGATCGAAATATTTCATATATTTTCATAGTAGTTGAAAAGTACCTACACTATATACAAATAATATTGACTTCAAAAAATGTCTTTGAAGAAACGACGATGTACGAACATACAAGAGAAATTTATACAAACTTTATATATAATCTATTAAATCTATTATTCTTCTTTATACCGAAGAAGATTATTTTACTCAAATAATACCATATTATTTAAGTAAAATAATCTTCTCCAGTTTATTAGAGAGGAATAAAAAAATATTTGTTCATTTAATTTGCAATAATAATATGTATATTATGACGTCATACTTTAAATTTCCAAAAAAATCTATGAAAGATGATGTATAAACAAATGAGAAAATGTTATACCAATTTAATGTATATGTATAATGAACTAAACTTTTATGATATTATTGAAGTAAAATAATCTTCTCCAGTTTAATAGAGAAGAATAAAAAAGATTTGTTCATTTAATTTGCAATATAAATACCATTACAACAATAAATAACACTTGGTCAGGTCCAACTCGTTGAGGACATTAATAATAATTAACTACAGGAAAACGATAATATTATATTCAGTTATGTGACTGGTTTGTGATATAATGGCGACTCAAATTAAAATAATATTACTTTTGTAAAATATTGTACGAGGAAATGTGCTCTATATACCTCATAATTTACTGGGTAATATGTGTTTAGAATTATATTATTATAATAATATAACTAAAATAGTCTTTAAAAAATTATTACTAACAAAGATATGGATCACAATCTGAAATAAAGTTTTATGCAATTTTTGTACATCTTTCTTCAGTGGATTTTTCTTTTTGTATGTATATACAAAAAGATAAAAAAAAACCTGAATAGATTTCAAAAAGATTGCTGACGTTTATAAAAGTGCAATAATGTTGATTACTACCCTTAAACGTCCGTCAGGAATGAAAGGGAAAGAGAGAAAGAACGAAAAGAGAAAGAAAGGGACCCTTCCCTTATGAACATCTTACTCATTCGTCGTAAAAAGCTAGCTATAGAAACTACTTTACACAGATTTTTACAATAATAATATAAAACTTATACATATATACATTAACAGTCAATTATCTTGTCAATTAAGTGTCGAATATATCTGTCAAAATTACTAAGAAAAATTAAAAGAAATACATAAAAATCTAAAAATAAATACATAAAATACAGATCTTTATTATATTATTTCAAGGTGTTAAAATAGGTTAAAAAGAACATGTTCATGATTGAGAAGTTGATGTTATTACTTTATAGTAAGACAGTCACAGACGAGTATTTGCGGGAATAATCTCGTAACATCTATCATATTTGTTGAAGCTTATCGTTACATTCGACTACATTTGTTTGGTGTAAGTAAGACAAGGACTAGATTTACTATTAATAAGGCTAAACTGAACCAAAAGTATTGAGTAGGGCTGCCATATTTAGCTTTATTAAATGATTAATAATATAGGTACAGTTTTATCTCGTTATATTACGTTATAATTACTATTAATGTTTGTAATATAGAGTCAAAGCTATAACTCGTAAGGGTGTGTTATGGTTTTGATATCAAAATATGTCAGACAATAAAACAAGTCCTATGCTTTCTTTAAACATAGTAATCCTAGCCATGAGTAATAATAAAAAATAGTGGATAATAAATCTGTGTGTGGTTAATGTGTTGCGCACGCGCATAACACGTCAAGTCGCACTTCGTCGACAACTGTTGTCTGCTCGTCGCGGCAGCTGCGATCCACTTGCGCTAACCGCACTTAGATTTGAACTCTATCACCAACACTTACATGAATTTAAAATCTATATTTACATTTGTAATTAAAGATGGTCCCGTCGTTCGTTATTTGTTAAAATTTCGTATCTACTTATGATATAAGTGACAAGTGTAATTGTTGGTCTAATGTTGTTAGCGTTTTATCAATGTACGGTTTGAGCAACACTATGGAGTGGTACAATATTATTGTTTATAAAACAAATAGACATCTAGTGTTAGAACGATTTTTATATTGAAATATTTGTAAAAAAAGTGGGAACTCTGTATGAAAAACTTTTTGAAATATATAATCAAATATATATATATAAATGATGTCAAAGATATGATAGACTTGTACTTATAAATATGTGTATGAAGATATATATCAAAATATATACCTAAAAAGTTTGTAATTTTTTTTCCTTGAAAAATTTGTTTGAGCATAAAGATAAGAAATTCTAGGTAACGAGAAAAGAAGAAACATTTTTAAACAAAATATATTTAGTACATAAATAAGATCTTTGAATAAATATAATAATAAAGTATATAGTCAGTGAGAATGAGTCATTAGTCGGGTGCTGTCAAGCGTCGTCGCGCGTCGTCGTAGTCAGCGAGAGACGCCTGCGCGTGCGCCGCCAGTGATTTATTGTACTCATGTTGTCTTTTATCTCCTTGCTAAGTTTGTTTGTATCGATTTTATAATAAAAAACAATGTGTTGTTAAACTACATTACACTGGTTTAGTCAATAACTTTTGTCTGATGTTTTTTTATTTATAGTGAAACAGAATTTACATACATTATCTTTCATGTTTTAGTAATAAACTAACATAATTATACTTTACTGCTTTGGGGTATAGATTTAAAATTATTATAGAATGTTATCAGTTATCTAAATCCATACAGAAATTTCAGCCTTCAGCAATCGACTGCAATGAGTCCTTTCCTTGCAGACCGGCGCACGCGCATTGAGCTAGTTCATTATTAATCACGCCGATCATAATCTCTTCGGCGTCGGCGCCGCCCTCTGTTTGTATAACTGAATGGTACAAGTTTAATTATGATTTACTTAAATTTTGCACAATTATAACTAAAATATATAATATCTTCAAATGCGTTATTTTTAGAAGATTCTTGTCAATAATAAGAAATGTTATATAATTGAATTTTGAAATAATTATAGCATGATGGATTTTACGTAAGATAGAATTCACGTGAGACAGCATGATAGTGTGATCCTTTTCATACAATATAAAACACAATATATCTTTATATTAGCATAGTTAATTTTATATTACAAAACAAACAAAACTTGAGCCACGCAACTGAGCGCACGTGCGCGTATTTTCTTAACAAGTCAAATTATTCGCCTCGTTTGACTTCGCTAGAGTAGACTATGTTTTAAAAATTCTGTTATTGTTTATAGTTTGAAGTGTATAAGTGGATAGAGCTGATGAAAGAAGCTTTTAGTTTGGTTCATGAACGCTCATTGAAATTATAAGAAAAAAACAAACATCTTTTTAGAATTATAAACATCAAAATAATAAATTTAGAAGTTTTTATTTAATTTAAACGCAACGTTTCGAGTGCTTTGCAGCCACCAACAATTCGTCTTACCGCGAATACATTTGCTGCAAAACACTCGAAACGACGAGTTTTAATTAAAAATGTAATAATAAACGCGAGTAATGTATGTAAAATAGTTTTATTGAAATGTGTAGTACTCGTGTAAATCTTAGAAAACATTAGGTAAGATTTTATAGACTCTATCAAGTAACTCAAAGTAAAAGTAAACATGTGCGCTATTTTTATAAACAAGAGCCATTTAATTATAGCTAACGTAATTGGACTGACGCAGTATTCTGTAGTTCGAAGGGGAACTGTGATACAAATTGGCGAGCTCGTGTCTAGTAATTTAATAACCCCCCTTCCCTATGTAATAGGTAAATATATACTATTACTTATTATATCAAATTATAATATAATTTGATTATGGTTATATGTTCATGATTTTATTTTTTAGATATTTTTATCTACTTTTGGAAGCGTGGGTTGACAATTATATAAAATGATTTTAACTTGAGTATATTTATTACAATCAATTTTTTACCTCAAAAACATAAATAATATATAACTATTTACATAAAAATTTTTGTATTTGGACTTCCTTGGTCCATGGCTAATATTATATATAATTATCTATATCACACGTCGATGCAATGAACTGTTCACACCACGATTCCGTCATGCTCAAAGCTCATGAATGAAGCCGAATGGGCTCGAGACTAGTAGGACAAATTTCGAAAGTATTGATGTGAATACAGCCAGGATAATTATACAAAATATAGATAAAAATATATAAGCAATGAATTAAAAAAACTTATACCGGATAAATGTACTAAGATTATTATAGTAATGGGAGACACGAACAATATATTGTAATTGTTGCATAGTGTAATATTGTTTTTGTATAAATATACTATTAAAACAGTTCTCTTACATTTGGGTTGCAACTATAAAGCCATTGACTCATCACTTAATTTCAATCAATACAACAAACTAAGCACGAACAGTTTTAATTATCTAGAGTACATTGAATAGGAAACCTTTTTATGAAATTGGTGAGGGCGTTAATACAGCTGGCAGACTTGTACGGGCTCGCCCGTATGATTTGTACCAGTTTTACTTAAATTAGATTAATTTGCTCAATTGTATCAGCCGTCTTGCAATGATTTACAAAATTGGAAGTAATAAAACTTCGAGAATATGGTTCTTGTCTAAAACAATAATTTAAACGTAGATCATTTGTATTATTATTAATTTATAAATATTTAGCTGTTACGTTAAATTTATTGGAATTTGCCCGGCTAGTTTTGAATCAGTCTGTGGCTCGATAAGTTCGGAGCATGGCAGAATCGCGGCGTGAACTGTATTTGGCAAATTCTAAATAAATAATTGAAAAGTATATGATTTGTTATATTACTATTTATCTATAAATATCAGATGTACTTACGTTAAATTTATTGGAATTTGCCCGCTAGTTTCGAATCCATCGGTGGTGAGCATAGCAGAATCACGGCGTGTATCGGGCAAATTTCGATAAATTTAACGTGAGTACAGCCGGATATCTATAGATAGTAAATGCATCACTAAATACAAAAAATAATACTACTAGTATATTAAATTTTTAAATGTTTCAAAGTAACCTATTACGTTGTTTCAATGTTTTGTTATCATATGTTATGTTTGTGAGCGTGTCTATATATATATTGTGAGGTATGTGTGAGCCCCTGAAGGGAAACGGATATTTGTGAATTGTGAACACGTTTATAGTAATTTCGCTGGCACTGAACGGAGTGGAAAACGATGTAAGTATCACTGGAGGCCATACTCTATAGCGCACGCATTACGCTTTATGGGGTACTTGTTTGTAAGTTCGTTTATCTTAATATTTATTATCGTTGATGTGTGTGTGTGTGTATGTATATGTGTATTTGTGTGTTTGTGTACGTGAGTGTGTGTACCGCGTTTGTGTATATCCATATATTTTTATACAATAAATATGAAAATTATGCTACTGCAATAGGTCAAAAGTATTCTATTATTATATAGAAGGTGTTGTGTTTGTCTTTTTAATAATTATTCATAGGCAAATTCACAAGGAAAATCTAGTACGATATAATTTTGTTCCTAATTTAAATAGGCATAACTAGATTCAACAGTATTATTGTTCACTAACAACTCCATGTATATAATATCCATTTTTATATATGTATAGGTAAAGGTTATTCATAGACATGAATGATACATTAGACTATTTTAGCATTTTTACTTTGAATATAAAATGTCTATATTTAAAATACATATAGCGTATGTTCGTAATTAAAGAAATATTTACTGATTATCATGTAATTATCTTGATCTGGATAAAGATATGTGAACCGGATATCCATAAAGGAGATATAAATTGTATATGTACTTATATGTGACATATTTAAACATTAATTAAAGTTTAGATATTTACATAGAATCTTACAAAAACATTTAAATAAAAACGATTAACTAGTCAGCAAAACTAGCTATTTCTCGCTGTTTCACTCGCGGACAGATGACTTTAGATAGACAGATAAGTACTTTATTGCAAATATGCATATGTACTTATCTATCTGTCTAATAAGACAAAACAATGAAGCAGTAAAAACTTACAATATTAAATGATACAAACGAGAAATAGAACAATATGCAAAGGCGGTCTTATTGCTAAAAGCAATCTCTGACAACAACTTTTAGGTGAAAGGATTTCAATAACTAATAAAGAAAATTCGAGAATATGGTTCTTGTCTAAAACAATAATTGAAAGGTAGATCATTTGTATTACAATTAATTTATAAATATTTAGCTGTTACGTTAAATTTATTGGAATTTGCCCGGCCAGTTTCGAATCAGTCTGTGGCCTGATAAGTTCGGAGCATGGCAGAATCGCGGCGTGAACTGTATTTGGCAAATTCTAAATATAATTAATAATTCTAAATATATAATATATATATATTATATTACTATTTATCTATAAATATCAGATGTAATTACGTTAAATTTATTGGAATTTGCCCGGCTAGTTTCGAATCCATCGGTGGTAAGCATAGCAGAATCACGGCGTGTATCGGGCAAATTTCGATAAATTTAACGTGAGTGCAGCCGGATATCTATAGATTGTAAATGAATCACTAAAAAACATAATTAATTGCATACGATAAAACAATACATAGTAAATATTTATTTACTATAAAGATAGTTATACTATATAAAATCATCATATCATTAAGCTACTACTCTTAAGAAAAAGATGACGATAACCTGCACCTTTTCTCATAATATAAATGATTTCTTAATTCCATCCAATAGTTTCCAGTTAGCGCGTTTAAGTGAACATATATACAGCTTCATACTATTAATAGATACAGAGTATATATAAGTAAGGAATATAATAATAAAATATCATACTATATTAAGTTAACAACATTTACCCGTCTAGTTTCGAACCATTTTATTTTCCGGGTAAACATATATTATGATAGTAATCATGAATCACGACACAAATACAATACATTAATATTCATACACCTCATACATTTTTAGTTTTATTAAATATTCTTAACTGAGAAAATCAATATACTTTTCCCACAGATTCAGTCGGAACGCCATATTTGAGCGGAAATGAGTTCACGTGGCACACCGGATGTCAAGTTTTCGTTGACTCATAAAGAAAATATATGTTAATATTTAATGTTATTTTGGGGTACTTAATACATTATATACCCCAAACTAACATTAAATAATATTTTATAATATGTGTCATAAATAATAGTTTTTATGAAGTTAGTTTGAGTAGCTGTTATAGGATATTTTTTAGTTTTTGCATTGACTTTTATGTGACAAACAGACAATCTTAAATTTAAAAAAAAAAATTGACTATAGAGTCACTAATAATTCCATAGAACTAAATGTAATACTTTGAGTAACCCTCATAGAACCCTATTGTTTTCTGAGCGAAAGAATTTTTTTTTTAAGCGTGTCAGATCAACTGTTAACAAAGGACATTATAAGCATTTCAGTATATCTTTAATTATCTTTAAATATTTTATTAAATATATATAAGATAAACATAAAGATAAGATATATCCTATTAGCAAGAGTAAGTGAGATTAGAGTATATAGAATTATGAATGACAATTTCCGGTTTCAATTTTTAGTTCTGAATGAATGATTTATTTATACAATTTTTCAATATGTTTTATAATGTATATAGATAATAATTATAACCAGAGTAAAAGAATAAAGCAAAGCTTATATTTAATTTTTTTTAAGTATTTAAATAATTTATATATTTTTTATTAATAAAATAATGTTTCATGTTAATAAAAAGTTTTGAAAAACAAAAAAAAACCTAAAAATATATTTTTAAATATACTTTATAAAAGTAACTTAAATGAGAGATGAATAGAGTAATAAGAGTATTAAGATAAATCCAAGTTTCATGGTGTTTTTAAGTATTATGACCAAGCTCAAAATTTATTCTATTTTATGAAGTTAAATATTACAATACTTATAATCTTATATTTAACTTCTTAGTAGTACTTATATGTGAATTCATCACCTTTGCGTTTCATCGAATTGAAATACAAATACTGCCCTTCCGTCGCTTCCATTTGACGTACACATGTGATCACTGATACTGATTCAGAGTTGAAAATAAATATATAAAAAAATTAAATAAACAAATATATAAATAATAAAATAAATAAATAAATAAATATTTTAAAGAACAAGAAAAACAAAGTAACATTTAAATACATAATAGATATTTATGACATGAATAAATCCAATTATTTCGTCACAGTGGGAAGCTTTACAATCAAATGTATTGCGGCTCAGAGCACATTGTCAAAGGACGCTCGCTGGAACACGCGTTATACGACGTAGAGATATCTTTTCATAGTTATGTGTGTAATTTGAATTATACACTTCTAGAAATAATTGTTAAATAATAAAATGAAATTGTTATAATGAACCATATTTTAAATAAATTTATAATTCAAAATTCATCGATTTTAGCTGGTGATATTTTAAATGAAATAATTTAATATTTTTAAATCGATTTAATTAAAAACAAGCAAATTTATAATAAAAATTGGAATAAATAAGTTAAAATTGTCAAAATTTATTGACCAAGGACACGTCTGTCACTGTCACCTGATTAGATGAAACAAAAAAAGGTAAAAGAGAGATAAAAAAGGTTAAAGAAAGTCTTAATAAGAAGTTTACACTAGATAGTCGTTTAGCATATGTCCGTGACGTCCGGCCATCACAGACAGACCAATATTTGTTAGTGCAGGATGTTTGCTTTACGAATAACCAATGGGTCTTAAAGTTAAGAAAATATGTAAATAAAATCACAACTGTAAAAAAATCTTCGATAAAGTCATCTTAATCTTGAAGGTAAAATATTTAATAAATATTTGTACTTCCAGCGTCCAGAAATGGTTCGAAAGAAGAATTTGGTATACTTTGAGCCTCCATAATTTTTTTGAAACAAGAGTTTGCTGATAATTTTTTTTAACCAACTGTATAGATATTTTCCCATCTGTGTCGATAACGTTATCTTAACCACGTTGCCATGTCAGCGATTGCCACAAAAAAACCGTGGCAGTGTTATCAGTGGTTTTTATTGTATCGATATTTTGTTATATATAGATTTAAAGGATGCTGTTTTGACTGGCGTTGTTATCGGGCGGAAGCTGCGCTCTTGACCCCCAGTCGTTGATAACGGAGCCATTAATAATAAAACAGCTGGCTTCTACAATGACAATATATTTTAAAATATATATTTATATAATTTTTATTTACATTTAAGATCTATTTATTTATTTATCCTTAGTTTGAAACCTTCAATATGATGACATATGCTTTTTGACCTTTTTTGGACTTACGTCAAAGTCAAAATATAAAAAAAAATGCTATAAAAAAATGAAATAAATATAAACATCTAAAAGTAACTTAAAGATGTTGAAGAGTTTAACACTTTCTTATCATTCATGACAGTAACTTTTAAAAACTGTTTTTTTAATGTTAAAGATCAACTGAAAGTTTTGTTTTATAATAAATATTTTAGTTTAGAGATAAGATAGTGATGAAACTCTTGAAGTGTTTACACTCCAGTTGGTTATTTGTCATTTGAACTTACATAATTGAAGAGGCTTAGCTTTATAGCTATCTAATATGAAAAATATTTTACAATTGGCATATACTATTATATAAATGTACTATACAAATGTTGAAAATTTTAGAAAAAAACAAATATATGGATAAAAGCAAAAAAAAACATTCATACAAAAGTAAACTACGACCCTGCCAGGATTCGAACCTGGAATCTTCTGATCCGTAGTCAGACGCGTTATCCGTTGCGCCACAGGGCCGACGAGATGATGCTCAAAAATGTGAGTCTATACTTATACTTCTTTATAATACATATATTTTTTACGTACATTATGTTATAAATTTTATAAGCTATATTAAGATAAGAAAACATTACTGATAAAAAAGTAAATAGATATAATTTTTTCTGTTGATTATGTATGAATAATAATTAATACTGTCTCGCTTATGATTTTTATAATGAATATATCTATAAAATAGCGACATAGTATATGACCGCCATTGATTTACTGACACATGTCAAGCGCGTTATTGAAACAGATAAAAAATATAACCGTTTAATGATAAAGCTTTCCTGCATATAACGTTATATTTCCTAATTATAATATTCGTTGTACAATGAATTATTGAAGTGTGTGAGTCACGTGTCTTCGTTAGCGAATATTGTGGACGCACGCGGTAGATATTTTATGTCCCTCAGCTTGCACTTTGTAGTTGTAAATTCATTATTTCTTTTATAAACAGTTTACTGTTCCTTTTAAGGGTTCTGTAGCTCAAAAGAGAAAAAGGGAACTCTCATAGGGTCACTTTGTTGTGCGTCATATATTACTGAGGAACGTGCAATATGATGTTAAAAAAAATATATTTCTTAAATAAATATAATATTTTATTTCATCTTTAATGTCCACGATTGTTGTAATATTGTGTTATTTTTCAAGCTATAAAACATATCATGAAAACCATTAAGTGTCTTAAAATATTAATATTAGTGCGACAAGGTTCCGAAAACTATCAACCTGTCGACAGTATTCTATCTAACATGTCCACTATTGCCACTTCCCTCGTAAAAATATATTTTTATGTCAGTTTATTATAGATATAGAATAATTTAACAAATATAAAAAAAATGCTATTTATATTAATTATATTTCTAGTATTATTATATTCTTTTAGTTAACATTTATTTGAGATATTGAAGTTATCTATGTTCAAAGATTTCAAAGAACTAGGTGTTAACCACGTGAGGTGAGTCCGTGTGAACCACAAACAAAGTTTTTAACTTGTTATGTTTGTTTAACGCTAGTCTTTATTATGAAATTATATATATAACCAGCTTTTACCCGCGGTTTCATCTGCGACGTTCAATTTTATTTACCATTAACATAAATAAGAGGTATAATAATGTTAGATAGCCTATAGCCTTCCTCATGAATCTGTTTATTTGAATCAGAAATAATTTTCAAAATTTTCGAAACTACCGGATGGATTTTCGAAAATTAGCTCGTTCAAACAAACAAACAAAAAAGTATGTCATATTACTATAGACGACTTTTATGAACATTTCGAAAAAAAATACTTTAAAAAAAATACAACTTCAATCATATTTTTTTATTGTATTAATATATGCATTTGTTCCATTTGTATTATTTTCATACATTAACTAAGGTATGCATTGTTATAAGCTCGTATGTATGTTTATAACAATGTAGATACTGACTGAGTGACTGGGTGTCATCTGTCTGGCGCCAGACTAGTTCTTTAAGAAATCTGAGAGCGTCTGGAAAAAGGAATGTCATATCTAAGAATTTAATTCTTTGTATCATTGTGTTATAATATTTAATTGTATTTATTTAACATTTAAAATAGTGTCTGATAGAAACAGACTTATCAGCTGAAGCTGAATTATCGGTTTTGCTATCAGTTACAACCGAAATCGAAACCAACACTGAACTATATTTAGTCGGTTAACAAATTAAAAGTGTTACAGCCCTATCCATTTTGTATCATTATGTTACAATATGAAGAAACAAAATCATTTTTATGATTGTTATATTTGAGTTATTTTAACAGTTGTTAAAGGAATGTAACTGATAGAAGTAAAAGGCCCTTAATCTGATAAATAACTTGTAAAACAGTGGCCAGTTGTTAGAACTAATCGGCACGACTGGTGTCCGTGTGTCTCATCCCTAATGCATGCACATGGTATTGCATTAGTTTTCCGCCCTTTCAATGCTATGAATATTAAACCATTGTAAACAGACCTAAGTCATCTTGCTGTAGTATTCTCTATTATGCATGTTATGTACCAAGTTATGCTGGTTATTTATACGAAACACAGTGAAGCGCCATATGGAGTATTAGCGGGACACTTGGGACGTCTGTGAGGATTGGTCGGAATGGGAACAACTGTCAACTTTTACATACTAACATTGTTTTAGTCCTTTAACTTTTTTGTATGGTTAATTTGTTTTGTGTATTAAGGCGATATATGTACATACATATTATAAGTAATTATTTACGAGTCAAACAGCATTTGACTATTAATATACTAGTAATATTTTTTTTAGGTATACCATTTTTTTTTACTTTTCCATGAACATTTAAATTCCGTGTTTATTAAAGTATATAAGTTTTTTCATATATATTATTGTTTTTTTATGTTTTTTAAAAGATTTTTCGATATAGAAATTATATACCATAACGAAAAGCCATAAAAGATCCATCTTAGACATTCCCCTTCAAAATTTGTGCCTCCATACATTTATATCAGCGACTTAATCAAACCGTGCACTTGTCTACCCCTAGGGGAGGGGCCCAAAATATTCATTTCGTCCGCAATATTTGTACATTAGAGGTCTCGCCTCACTACGCTCCCCATCCCTTACTTGACTCCTACGCTTCGAGATTGAAACCACTACTATGAACTCACGAAAATATTTCACTTTTAACGTTTTTTTGATAGATTTTTACAATTTTTTTTATTTCAAATTTATAGAGATTTTTTAAATCAAATAGTATTTAAGAAATAAAAAATAATACGATGAGTTTTTAAGTAATTACTTTTTAAAATGGTTAAATGAGAGGGTAGTAATGAAACCTTAAATCTCCGGTACAGACTCGTAATCCCATGGCGAAAGGTTATTTTGCACAGGGGTGGCAGTTGGCCGGAGCTAATGTGGTTTAGTATTTCATTTCAAGCGCAAATTCTGTTTTTATTCATGTATGTTTTGTTTTTATCTAATCTTATGATGTTTAAATTATAATTGAGGATATATAACAAAGGTTTTTGTTCAATTATATATCTCATTGTAGAGTTATTTGAATAAGTTATTAATTCATTATTTGCAATTATATTTGATGATGAAATTCAAATACATACAACACGAAAGAATTCAAAAGCTAGGTTTATTATATTTATTATGTTATTTATTTATTTAGGAAGCAAACATTTTTTACAAATCAAATAAAATTAACAAATAATGCATAAAATAATGTTTCTACCGTTGTAAAAATAACTATAATATGAACTTTAAAAGCAAAAATAAAAATAATATTGTTAATCATCAATGAAAACATTAAACGAAAGAAAAAAAATTATAATAAAAAAAAAACTCAAAATTCGTATTACGAAGTACATATTACTAATTATTATATTATATGTTTTGTTAGTAAACATAATATTATCAATCGTCAATCGAGACATAAAACGAAAGAAAAATCGAATAAAATTTATAATAAATAAAATAGTTTTAATGATGACGTAAATATTATTATTTATTATATGATAAATTTTGTTATTCGATAAAAGAAAAAAAACATGTAATAAAAGAAAAAACTCTATTTTTAGGACGAAGTACATATTACTATTTATTATATTATATTATTGTTAAATTATATGTTTTATTGTGATATATATTACAATAAGTTATTTAGTAGCAGCCCTGTTCTTCAATGCCGTGGGCGTCGCACGTGCACTGTTTAATGAGCGCCCAGACCGATCTTCAGACCGATCAATGAGTGGGAGGCTTGTTAGTTTTGTTGTTCTGAGTTATGTTCGTGTAATGCCTTCGTGCAACTATTTTAATATCAAGGTAGATGAGAAAGACATTTACCTTGTAATTTTGTTACAGTCCTTTATTGTGAGTACCGGTTTCATACCATGATTTTATCTACCGTAAATAATTACCGATTCAGGATGTTTTTTTTTGCTTTTTTATTGATTGAAATAAATTTTATTCTTTTAATATATGCTTAAGATATATTATAAACAATGATAATTAAACGATATATAGCTTATTAAATATAATAAAATACATACATATATACGTTTAGAATAAGTAAAAATATTAAAAAATGTTTTCGCAGTCGGTAGGATTCGAACCTACGCTCCCAGAGGGAATCTGATTTCTAGTCAGACGCCTTAACCGCTCGGCCACGACTGCTACGTTCGAAATGACGAAATTATGTAGTTCAAGTCAAAGGTGTATCATTAAATGTAAACATAAAGACTTGTATGTACCAGTTTTAGTTTAGTTATATTTGTATGTATAATTATAGTATTAATGTAAAGAATAGAATCTCCGCACAGCGGAGTATATGTCTGATGTACTTACGTTACGTTTTGAACGATAAATAAATCACTGGTCTTCATTATTTTAGTGGAAATCATATATTAAATAATATTTAAGTCTAGTAATATAATAAGAACAAATAAATTAAGAGTTCGCGGATATTTGTTCATCAATTACATATATTTAAATATATATTTTAAATGATTTGGAAAAATTACAAAAAAAATATTTTAATTAGGTTTTCGTTTGCACTTTTTTAATTCTTTCGATTAATAAATATAATACTTGTGTTATCATTGTAGCAGATTTTTAATCATAGATTGAAATCAACTTTAAACTCTACAAAATCGATCACAGACATTGACACTGACAATTTAGGATTGCCTATAATAGATTCAATTTTAATTCTGTATAAAAAAGATCAAGATTGATTACTACTTTCATTTAATAATCATTACAAATTACGTACTACTGCAAATGAATGTGAAGTACTTCATCTCTCTCTCTCTCTCTCTCTCTCTCTCTCTTTATATACGAGTATATAATATTACAAGCTGTTGGTCAGCTTGTACGATCATGTCAGCTACTACATTTCACTGGATTTATTAGTCATTCCATTGTATAATGATTTATTGTATTGTGATTTAAATCGAAAATATAATAATAATATTGTTTCAAATAATTATATTATAGGAGATATTTTTTATGTGCTGATATTTTTACTTTTATTTTTGTTACTATATTTAATTTAATTGTTGGGCAAAAACAATATATAATTTTACTCAAAGGCATAATTTGATATAAGAATTCCTTTGTTTTCAAATATATAATTTCCGTTTCAGTATAATGAAATGTAGAGTCCTGTAACGTTGAATCAATATTTATTTAAAAACAAAATGTATTTTAATAGTAATTCATATATTTTTTATAATATGTTATTGGGTTACAGTTAACTAACTATCTAACTAGTTAACTAACCACGCAACTACTTTTATGAACTTAATGAATTCTAACTTAAAACATTCAAAATAACAGTATTAATATAATGTATTTTATTGTAAAGTGAGACTGATATATATCTAACGCTTTTAGTGCACTAGCACTGATAGGTAGTGTATGAACAGTCATAGATTAGATTAAATGACAATAGATATCTAATAAATACATAAATAAATTGTACCTATTATTATTTATTTTTGACAAAGTTTCATTGAGTAAAATTATTGAGTTTTGTCTATGTTGTCGCTTCTACAAGGTATAGTTTTATTGAGATAGTCTAGTACACCAACGGTAGGTAGATATATATATATAGGTATTATCAAGACTAGTCTAGTACACCTAATACTATCTATTTATACCTATATATAGGTATTATTGAGAATAGTCTAGGTATAGAAGTACTATGCAATAACCAAGCGAAAACACTTACTAATTGAATTAAACTGCAATTGTTTTTTTAATATTTTGTCTATGAAATAATGTTATGTAATCATGTCATGTAACATGAGGTAGCGGGAAAACTAAAAATAGAATCATTATGATACCGGTAGGTATTTCGTACACAATGCACGAGGTGAGTGGGGCATCACTTCCGCTGCACCGAGGACACACACACACACTCACAAATTTAAATATTATATAACTGACATATCAACAACTTAAACAAACTGTGTTTTTGCAATGCAGTTTAAGTTAAATGTTAATCCAGTTAAATCCAATTCAATTATTTATTTAAAGTAAGAAATATCTTAAAATTTGGAATGCTAAATCAGTGAAAGTAGCCAGCGATACAAGCTCAGTTGGTCGAGCGACGGGACAGTTTCCCAGAAGTCGCGAATTCGAATCCTGTTCGTATCGATAAAATTTGCATTCTATATTTAATCAAAATTAAACAAGCTCAATTTCAAATAAATATCCTAAATGATAGAAAAAATTGTACTTTTAAGAAACCATAAAATGTGTACAGATAGACTGACATTTTAGTTAATTATTAAAACTCAAATTACTGAACTATTAAGAATAGATAATAATAAAATAACTTTAAAAAAAATTTAATTAAGTGACAATAAAAAAAAACTAAATGTTTCCAATTATAAATATTTAAACTTGAAGTGGTAAGTTGGTTTAAAATAACTTTAAAATAAATCTAAATGACAATAAAAAACATCTGACACGCGGCAATCGAGCTTGCCGCTATGAAAAACTCCTAATCGGCAAATTATAACTCGCAAATTAATTAATAAACAAAAGAAAAAAAAAAGAATTAAAATAATTAAATTAATTAATTAATTTTTAAATTTTAAAAAATTTAAAAATTCGAATTTTTTTTTTCCATTTTTCGGTAACTTCGGCGGCCGATCTGACCACCTTCCCGTTGGACAATCAACATAATTTTGAAAAGTGAATCTTACATTTAGATGTTGATTCCAAATATATTTTTAGTTTTTCAAAATTCGAAAAATAAAATTCGACACACACACAGACACACAGACACACAGACAGATCGGAAGGAAAAACTGAGTTTTTCGAAAAACTAAATGTTTCGAATTATAAATATTTAAACTTGAAGTGGTAAGTTTGGTTTAAAATAACTTTAAAATAAATCTAAATGACAATAAAAAAAACGAAACAATGTTTCCAATTACAAATATTTAAGTTGAACTAGTAAGTAAGTAAGCGGTGTACATTGTGCTGTAAAGTAACAGTAAACACGCACAATACATGTTGTTACTAGAACTTGTGTAATTGTTTTATGCAATCCAAAAACCTCGAACTAAACGTGTTATATGGATAAATTAAATACTTTAAAAATTCTATTAATATATGTATTAAATATCCGTCTTCGGAAATATTATCCTGCTAGATTTTTGACTGAATTACTTCGACGAGATACTACAATTGCCGAATAGATTTTTTTATAAAATAATTATTATCTAACATGTAATATACCTTAATATTTCTAGTAATATATATATCTGTATCTGTTATTCTATAATATATCTTAGGATATTTTATTATGCTAAAACTCTGATTCATTTACTTCGACGAGACACTATCATTGCCTCAAAGAATTTTTTATGAAATAAATTTATTACTAGGTAAATTAGGTTACTAATACTATTGTGAACAAACTGTAAGTGCGCTAACTTATATATAGTTTTTAAGTCACTATTTGACCTCAAAATAGTGACTTCAAAACTATATATAAGTTAGCGTAAACTTAATAAATTGTGTAGTATATGTATGCATTACATTAGCGTTGTTTTAGTAAGTCCTTGGACTTTATCCGCTATGACTCTCGAGATTACTTGTAAATAACGTGTGACGTCACAACTTGCTCTTAACTTAAACGCATTGTTGTGTGGAATTGAAAAATTTTATCCCATATACCTCACGGTAATTCTTTTATGGAATTATTTTTGATTCCTCATAACACACTATAATGTGTTTTAAAATTTGAGGTTGGCATAGGGAACGCAATTTTCGTATCGTAATGTTAATAAAAACCCTGTTCCTCTGTCTTGTTCTTATTTTATGAAAAGCGTGTCCTTACTTGCACAGAAAACATTGTTTTAGCCATAAAATAAACTCAATAATTATTTATGCTTGAAATATTTTATAACATATAAGTATATTTATTTGCATAACCGAAGTAACTCCTAAATCATTAATAAAAGAGCCGCCAACATATGTGTTTATTCTAAGTTAATTCTGAGGACCACTTCTATCACAAGTCACTCCACCATCAATCCAGTTCATTGTTATAATATGATATCACCATATAAGTATCTCAGCTTGAATATGAAAGTCAAATATGCCAAACTAAAAAAAACAAACTTTTTATGTAACAGAATTACATATAGTAATAGAATATGTAATATAATAATTATAAAGGGATAAAGTTTGTTTGTTTAACGCAAAACGAAATGAAAGGATTTTAAATATACTTTCTGACTATGATAGACAGGTTTATGTAGAAGGTTTTAGGCTATTTAGTATTACGATACTTTTTTTACTTATACTAATAGTGAGCTAGGGCCTCTAGCACGCAAACGGGGAAAGCTGAGCGAAACGAACATATTTTGAGAACTTTAGCTGAATACGATTTCCACAATGTTTGCAATTAACAAAAAATGATATATATATATTAGTCATAGTAAGATAAAGTTAATTACAACACGATTTTTTTCAGATTCTATCTATAATAGGTAAATGATAAACAACTGGTCCAATTTTAGTTATTTTAGTGCAGGAGGAGATATCGGGCAAAAATTTAACAAATTGACCGGTAAAGAGCAATAAGATCGTTCTTTCACGAGAGAATCCGAGAGAATACAGCTAGTATAATAAAACAAATATTGAAAAAGTAGTATAATAACAAACAATACAAACAAATATTGAAAAAATAGTACCAAAAATGGGTTTAAAAGCAGTAAATATGACCTAAAAGAAAACAGGGTCTCTAGGGAAATATAGACGTGCCCTTTACGGTTTGAATATTTAAAATGTTTGTAACATTTCACTCGACTCTTTGAATGAGTGAATGTAAAAGTAGATATTTGCTGAATATATCTTATAGTCATTGAATATTAAATATTACGCGAGGGTGCGTTTAGTATATTTTGTTATTGTATGATGCATCATTGTTTTTTCATCTATTTCCGTCATGTAAGAATAAAATAAAAATATTTTTCAATTTAATTTAATATTGTTTATTGTACTTATGTGGTAATATAACAAAAAAACACATAAAAACAAGTACAAAAGGCGGCCTTATTGCTAAAGAGCAATCCCCCAGGCAACCTTTGCGTAGAGGACATAAATTTTGAACGTGGACTTATATTGACAAAGATACAATATAACTAATCAGGAATATACAAACACAAATATTAAATATTAATAATAATATACAATATCCCTATGTATCATATATCTTTATAAATTATATACCTAAATATAATAACGATTTACCTACAATCTTCACATACTCAAAGCATTAATAAAATGTTTATTATCTATTTCATTCTCTGACTCTATTTGATAATTTGTCATCAACAATGAATTGCAATTTCAAAATATAAAACCATAATAATTATAATCTTTAAATATATTTCTAAATCTAAGTTATAGAGCAACGGTTTCCTACTGGTCGCAGGTTCGATTTCTGCTCTTATCGATACAATTTTCATTCTATATTTACTTAAAATTTTATAAGCTATATTATTTGATCTGCAGGAATTAATGCACTTATAAATAACTATTACATTTGAAAAGTTAATAATAATATAAAACGCGATAGTTCATATAACATATATAAATATATAACTAAAAATACAATACACAAAGTTCACTCAACCCATTATAATATGAATAATAGAGAGGTACAGTTTCGTGAAAGGTTAACGACTTGACTTACCCTAAGTGAAATCAACATATATACTATACATTTATATATATGTATATATCTAATTGATTGGAAATAATACGTAAAATATTATCAAGAAGATTACCACTTGCACTAAATGTACTCAGTGGAGTACAACCACCTGATTTCTACTTATCAGATCTTTAGCTTACGATTATATGTAACTAATTATATCTTTTGCTATGTTCGTTTTGTGACATTAACTATGGTGACCTATATTAGTATATTATTTTTTTATTAATTATTGTGAATGAAAATTAAATCTAATATAAAAAAGTAAAATAAAAATACAAAGTAAAGGCGACTTTAAAACTAATATGACTTCTTCCGAATGCTTACGAAGATACATACAAGATAACGAACATACAAATAAAATATATATATTAAAAATCTATAACTGCATTCAAAATTTACAAAAAATAGCCTAATAAATATACATATATGTGTTAAAGTTCGTAAGTATGGGTGTGTATAAATATATACCCACTTGTACTTTTTCGTTTTTTCGTTTCTTTCATGTATATGATGTTTCTGCTGTACAATAATGAATATACACAATAATCCAGAAAAATTATTACAGTAATATATATTTTTAACATGCTCTTTAAAAACCGTTTGTGATTGGGAACTTCTTTTTCAAATTCTTGTTCAACAAAGTTATGTAGTACATAATATATCGGTGTGTGCTAACGCGATCCCGTGACGTCCCATTACGGCGCAGAGGGCAATCGTTGGTTTTTTAGTGGGTAGCTTTAAAAATGGCAGCATCCTCTATGCTGCCGGGTAGTCCCACATAACCCCCCGGCCGTCACCCCCCTGGTCCGATGGGGTACCCGTAACGGGTTTTTCCAACGGAAAAAAAAATGTACATAATATATAATATGTCTGTGTATATAAGTATATTTGTGTAGTTCTGTTTGGTGTATGTCTAAAATAACCGATTTCCCCAGTTATACCTTTAGCCGCAATCAGTCGCGGTAATCACAAATTAATATCATATAAGAAAATAAACCTTATAATATATAAGTAAGGTTTATCTTGCTGTAACACGTGATTAGTGTAAGTAATTGTGGACATGCTCACGACATATACCGCCTTGTCTTGTCTTTACAAGCTCCTTGCAATGTTTACGTTTTACTTTAAAGAAAATCAACAACGTCATGCTGTATTGGCAAAATAACAGCGATAATGACGATATATATATATATATATATATAATGACGATATACATATGATGTGGAATTTTATACTGAATCTAAAAAACAATTCATGACGAGCCAAAATTTTCCCTGGAAGTTATATATTTTTCCTAGAAGTTAAACTACAAATTATATATATAAATATTTTAAATTAGATATATAGACATATTTTTTTTGAAAATAAAAATTTATTTAGCTACTGGTCACTAAAAAGTTACACAGACATACTGACGTTTATGTTATGAATATATTTTATATTCTTATTTTAATGTTATTCAAATAGTTTGTCATAACATTTACAAACACCTTCAATATTTCTTATTGATTGATTAATTGATGGATTGACTCATTGATTTTATTATATAATAAAATTTAATTATTTAATAAACAATTAATTATTGTGTGTGTGTGTGACCTTTTATATAAATATTACCAATATTAGTGTTTTACTATACCGACTATGACAGACAGAAATGTATATAATATATATTTTTTTAAAATTATTTTTCTTAAGATATATTTTAAGATATTTTGTATCTATTTAAAATGTTATAAAATTTAAAGCGTTTTTCTATATGTTAAACAATTTTAAATAATGCGGTGGTAGAAGTATCAGTTATATCTTAAAATCTAAGAGTTGGTTTTAAATTAAATTCTCAGAATCTCATCAACCTTTGGTAAATAAGAGTGATATAAATGCTAGGTTTATTTGTAACGATGGATTTCCTCTTATCAGTGCTTATCAGTTCTTATCAACTTGGTGCGCTCATACTTACCGGTGCAAACACCTGCTGAAAACACCTGTACGTGTGTATATCTTAAAATATAGATATGATAATAATATATATAACATATATTAATATTATATTTAAAATTTTATTTCTACTGATAAAATTATAGAAAGTCAAAACTAAAGGAATTTTGACTAATTATTAATATATAAATAATAAGAATTAATACACTATCCTAATAATATTGTTAATGTTTGTATGTTTGTTAATATTTAACTCAAAAACTACTGAACGGATTTTGATAAAACTTTACAGTTACATAGGATAAATATCTGAATAAAAGTTACAGCTTGTAAAAAAAATGTGTAATTTATAGAGGGAAAGGGACAAGTTCCTTTGTGATATTTTTCTACACAACACGCAAGCGAAGCCGCGGGCAGAAGCTAGTTATATAACATAAAGTTTGTAATATAAATATATTATATTATAATTACATAAATTTGTTACAAAGAATTTACTAGTAGTTAATTTTTTTGGTTGATATTTATAATTATTTTAATTTATTTTAAAGATAAGACGTGAATTATTATTATATATAGTTTTAGCCTTAATACAATTTCACATTTTAAAAAATATTGCCCAAATGTTTTTAAAAATAGTATTGAAACAAGATGAAAAAATAATTATTGTATGGAGAACAAACACAAAATAAGTAATACAAGTCAGACATACTTTATGTATGAAATCAACCGAGGAATGTACTGGGCGAAGGTCGAACGAGGACAGACACACCTGTGTAATCGTATTAGTCTTATCAATTATAGCTTATCATCATCATCCGGTAAGATTCGGTTTGGTTGTATGAACATTGTATGTATATATTTAATGATTAATATATTTCATTCTTAAGGTTTTCTTTTACTCTTCCAGGATCTTCGTAAGGATTTTTTGAAAAAAAAAATTGTATTATAAATAAGTAATATACTGTTGTTTTTGTTAAGATTCGGGTTTAGAGCACTGTGTTTTTATAAATTATTACTGATATATTTTACTTTTAAGGATCTTTGTAAGGATGTTTCTTATAAAAAAAAATGCTATTTTATTTTCTTCTTAATAAATATAATTATAATATATCTTTTTGAAATATTGTTCTAAAGAGTACTAGTTTAACAATTAGTCAAATGTCTCAATGGCCCTGTGGCGCAACGGATAACGCGTCTGACTACGGATCAGAAGATTCCAGGTTCGAATCCTGGCAGGGTCGTGATTTGGTTTTGCTATTTTGTTGAATTTTATTTACGTATTTAGTTACGTTTACTTTGGTAATTACCCGTATTGTTTAATATTCGATTCACTGAGCTCAATTTTACATTTTACATTCAATTTTAATACTTATTCTCTAAGTCATAAAGGCTACAATTAGTATAAAATAACATGTGTATAATATTTAATTAAAAGTAGGCTTTCTTGTATTGTAATAAAGCTTATATTGGTATATCCAATATATAAAAGTTAACAAGCGCAGCTGATCAAATATAATAGTGATGTAATCGCGTGATGTTTGCAATACGTTTTAAAGTTTTCTTACTTTCTTATTTTAATATCGATAAAAGTCACTAAATTAACATTACTCATACAGATATACCTGTAAAAATATCTAATTAATTAAGTAATAGAATCATTTATTTTGACAGAAATATATGTAAAAATACGCGAGTAATGTAATAGAAAAGGCCGTTTTTACCAGTTGAAACTGAACAAGCTCCTAAATATTCCTTAGCAGTAAATATCACCCAAATAAGACATGTCCTATCTTTTTTACAGTTGTAAGTGCACTTTGTTATAGGCCACCTATTCTGTAGTAGTTGGTAGAGTTCCCTATCAACATATTTTTTTACCATATTAATAATATAAATCTATAAAACGGTAATAAATGTTATATCTCCATATTTCAATAATAATAATATAAAATTTTAAAACTGAAATTTATTTCTAATCTATACCAGTGCTTTTAAATCTGTTCTGTTGTTTTCTCTGAGAAGAAGAAGAAGAAGAAGAAGAAGAAGAAGAAGTTAAGTATTGATTTTTATTAAATAAATAATATTTTATAAAAAATGTGAATCATTTTTAATAGTTTTATAATAATTAAGAGTTCTTATTATAAAATTTAAATACAGTTTTGTACTGTATGACTGTATGATAATTATCATGATAATCTTGTATTGAAATTTTGTAAACTATTAATAATTGGTATTATTAATAAAGAATATTATTATTATTGTGTATATTAAAATATTTATTTCTTCAGAATTTTGACGTAGTGATACATAAGTAGTATATAATCAAACGTGTTATATATTTGAGGTGGTATAATAAAAGAAATAATATGTAATAATATTTTTTATTTCCTGTTTTTCATGGATACTTATACAAAATCAGTGCAAGTGTGAATAAAGAGAAAAAGATTGTACAATTTGTGAACTAAAACAATGCCCTACGAGTTTTAATTAGCTGCCAACCACGTGATTGATTGACTCGTGGCGAGAACACAACAAGCAGTGTGGTACTGAATACTTTATAGATCTTAACACCTTGGGTTGTTTCTTGTTACTTTGCCAAGTTCCAAGTACCAAGTAAATGTCCTGCCACAATGATATTGTATATTTTATTTATGTATTAAAAACTATAACAGTCTGTTTAAAATTAATACAATAATAATTATATATAATTAAAGCATTTTCACCTTATTCAATATAAAATCATAAAGTGTCTCGAATTTAATAATTTTTGCTAATTTTTTTTATATAATATTTTAAATACACTATTTACATTTGTACTAAACGTGATAAATTATGAAAAGAAAATACGTTTAGTACTAAAACATATTTATAATAAGAGCAACATAATCGCCATGCATAATCACACTCAAATTAACTTATAATAATATAGTTAACCAACTTTGAATTGATTCACTTCTTTGATATAAATGGAAGCATCGTTTTAAAACTAAAGCGAATTATAAAATAAAAATCGTTCTATGGAACTTAATTATATGAATTTATTGCATTTATTAGAATTGTTCCACGTAGATTTTTATAATGAAATTTACGTAAACCACTCAACATTATTTACAAACACGTTTACGTACCTATATTAATAACTAATAAAGCTTTATACATTAACATTAAAACAATTCAACCAATCGCGTCGCTTCATCCGTTGCTAGTTCACATTGGCGTTTGCTGCGCGTTGCTGGTTCACGCTGGTTGATTGCATTGCAATGCTAAGTCTTCGTAATGCCACCAAATTAAATAAACATATTGATCATAACGAGATCGTGCTTAGGATATCATCGTGAGATGAAGTTCACTGCAACTGTAGAGGTACTCGTATGGAGCACTCAGCCACAGTTAACCTTCAGGCGGTGCCGCGCACCACGAGGTATTGTTGCCACCATTATTAAAAATGTCTTTAATCCTATTAATCACTTAACACGCCGGCCTGTCTGGTTGGTCTTGTTTTTCTGGTGTCTGTAACAAAAGAGAGTAACTTATTAGAACTATTTCAAAAATTTTATTCATATCAAGGACAGCCAATAAATACCCTGAACCATTACATCTAATTATATTATAGGGATTATGACAACTAAACAGTATATTGGGTGACATATGAGCATCCCTCCCGCGTCCGGCCATCTGTCACCAACATATGTGATGTATTTCAACAGTTTTAATTAATTAGCAGAGGTGAAAGGTCGTGCGTAATATTGGCATATGTTCCTAATCGCAATATTAAATATTACCTTTATTCATTGTTCTTAGTATCGGTAAGTGTTAGATTACGGTTTCCCGTCCATGTACATCCGCGACCCAGCTGAGCGGCCGCACGTGGCCATACCCTATTTACAGACATACCGAAGGGAGAACGCACATGTCCCGAACGGATCGGGACTTTGCGAGACTGAACACGTGAAATCCCTTTATGAGAGGAGCATTGTCGGCTGGATAATGAATAGGTGCGTTGCATTTATTTAGCTATCGGCCACCGGCGCCGTCACGTGTGTTCATACGCAGCTGTGAGAGACCGTTAGCCGCACAATGCCCTCGATCGATAGGCTATGGAATCTGAGCGATCAGCGAAATCTTTGCACGTGTGCAGATAGAGCTTGCCAAGACATCTTGCGGTGGAGATGCATTGTCTTCTCGTTGTAGTCGGTTTATTAGTTTGGAGAGGTGTAAAGGTACTCGTAAAACTTTCACATGCGCGCTTTATGCGTAACTGAGACACAGAGATATTCAGATGAGCTGGCGAGCGGTCAACGTGGGCGCGGACACCTGGTGGAGCATTATTGTCGCTTGAGCGATAAAGTAAGGCGTAGATGTGATGCTATCAATTCAGGCACTAAACTAGACTCAACATTTAAATTAAAAAAATCTTCCTATATATATTACATTGGTAGCTCTGTATCTTTAATTGAGGTCTTTTGTATGCGGGTTGATAATTGGACAAGTAAAATGATATTTATTAACATAGGTAGTTAATATGAACTTGTGCAGTTAATTGTGGGGTGTGTTTTTATATTTAATTTGAGGGGTGAAAAAGATTACACGCTTATTTATGTTGACTGTCAGTTAACTGCTAATTACTCCTAAAATAAAAGGTCAATAGATTCTAATCCTGAACATATCCTCTGTGGACATCATAAAAACGTCACAGACCTTATGGGTTTGTTTTAGGATCTTAAAGAGTCAATAAAACATGTTTATGTATTTTGATTTTTATTACTTGACATATCGATAGGCCTAGTCGTGAGGACCCGAGGGCACTCAGCTGCGAAGTACAATTTACTGCGTATTTTGAATTGTGATAGCCGGCGTGTTGTTTATTCGTGACCGAGGTTTGTACCACAGCGTTCGATGCCTCTCGATAGTGCCGTGAAATGCCGTCTCACGACCCGCGCTGGAACTGGGAATTCCAGCAGAATCGTGATCGACCCGAGGCTATTTATGTGTAATTTTTTATACGACCAATCGAATTAAAGCTTGCGATACGAATTGAGTTGTGGCGGTGTTGGATGTCCTTGTGAGTTATAATTCACATTTGTATTCAGGAATGTGGTTAAATTACACCACATTCCAATAATTCCTCAATAACCTAGCTGGTATTAGTAAATATGAAGATATGCCTTTTGGTGTGGCGTCATAATAGCATCATAATAGCAATGTTCGAATAGTCTTAATATCCACAATTAAACATTTATCTAAAGTACATATCGAAAATGAAACAATAAATTAAAAATTTAGCAGATGCACTGAATGTGACAGTATCATTACTGTAAATATCACAGCACCATTTGCCTCTTAAATCACGCCTGTTTAAACATTTCCCTCAGTTCTAACAACTGGCAGTGATTAAAATTTACGTGGCACGACCAAGTATTAACGAGCGGGCATTGCGCCGGTGGCTTGTAGACACAAGGCTCAAATAAATCCTGTAGGACGCACCTGCTGTGCGCTCAATAGTCATCGACTCATCACGTTCATTTATAGTAATCTCTAATCCTAGCGGAAATAATAATTGTTAGATTACTTGGAGATGAGAGTAATACGCAGGTGTCAATCGGAATGCTAAGCGAGGCACAAATGACTTGAATATTCAGATTATGTGTCAGTACATGGTCGTTTAAGCGGCGCCGGCGCAGGTGGCCGCGCTTCAAGGCTGAAATTCAAAACAGCCGTCACGCATGCATGAGCAGTAGTCTAGATTGTTACCTATTTACCTATTACTTTAAACTTATTTTGTCTATTGCCTAAAATTTCTTAGTTTGCTAAACATATGTTTTAATATTAATAGTGTTTAAATTAGAATTTTAAAAGAAAATAAGTTATGAATTATGGAAATTTAAAAAAATACTGTTTACAAAGTGAATCGTGCGTCGACATAGATTGCGAAAACACCAGCATCTCCACTTTTACCTTCCCGCGCTTGCGAAACACGCAGGTGTGCGCCGCAAAAACACTGACACGAACGATTTCATTAACTTTTTATGCAATAGTCTATTTGAGTAGTGCTAATGGAGAATATTAAAACGCTATATAATAAAATGGGTACTTTCAGAATAGCAGATTAGAAAATATTTGTTCTTGTTCTGATTTTAGACGAATTACCTAAGACTTTAAGAGGTTTTGTGAACTTACCGTGTGGTTGGAGTGGTGTGAAGGGACAGCTCTGTCAGCAGGGAGGATTGTGTTAGGTGATGGGCGAGGTCCAAGAGGCCTGCGGCGCGGTTTCGGGGGTGATGTACACGCAGGCGCCAAAGCTGCCTCGGCTTCGAACTGACCTACTGCGGGGTGATTTTCCAGAGCAGATTGTAGGTCGCAAATGTAATCAATTACGTGCTGGATGACTTCTAGTTTAGAAATCCGCCTGTTCTTTGGCATGAAAGGCACAAGGTCCTGTAATTTTGAAAGATACATCTGTATCTCTGCATTCTCTCCATCCCGGTGTCTTTGCACCCGTCCGCTGGCGATCGCCGGTACAGACGCTCCGGTTGCGCACACTGCCGTTATGGCTTTCATCGTGAGGATCACAAAACACGAACACTGGTATATATAACACGACACGACGCGTACGTCAAGCGAGTAGTGAGCGAGGAATGAGGAGATGAGCGGAGCGGCGTCGTATTTATGGGCACGGGTGGGACGCGGGGCGGGTCGGGCGGACCAATAAGCGCGCGGAGGGGGCGGTAAAGCCTGATTTTCCCATGGCGGCGCTGCGTGGTGCGACGGTGGCGTCTGCCTAGCTCTGGGCGGCCCTGTCTAAGGCCGTTGCGCTTGTGACTCGCAATGTGTCCTTTACTGTTTTGTTTCGAGCCTTTTTATTGGGAACAATTATTCCATTAGTATGCTTGATGAATTATAGTTATCTTTTTTTAGGCTGTACATAACTTAAAATTAATATATAATATTGAGTCTGTTGTTGTTTTTCGTATTGCTTTTATAGAAGTAACTAAATTAAGTTTAAATTTATCAATTAGTACATAACATAGTGTGTTAATGTAGTCATGAATATTTAATTGAATTACTTGGTGAGTGTCGTGGCGCCTAATAAAAGTTATAATTGTAATTGAAGATAAACAGGTTATTTGTTAAGTTCGAATAGTTAATTTTGATTTAAAAATATTATTTACATAAGAAAACATTTAAAATATTTATTCAGGTTAGATATAAAAATTATGTTATATTCTTATATAATTCAAAGTATGTAATTAAAATAAAACATTATTACGAGGGTTTGTTTCAGTTTATTTGTTATTATAAAATTTTTAAAGTAAGTACAGGAAGGTTCAAAACACTAATTTTAGAGTCAATATTAATAAATAAAAAGAATTTACAATTTTTTTTAATACAGAAAAACATGTGTGGTCAATTATTTCGGTTAAATTCATATCAAGGTGTGTATTATAGTGGGGTATAAGGGGGGTGTAAGGAGGGGGGAGGTTAACAATAAAGTACGTGACGGCATCCACTTGTCGCATCGACGGGATGCTGGGTTAAATAAGAGCTAAACACAGGTAAAAAAATTAAGAATTGATTCGTCATTCCTTAATTTGCCTCTGAAATATTATATGTTATATATGTTAAATAAAAACATTGTGTTATTATTTATTACTTATATAAAAACAATGTTCCTCAATGTTGTTAAAACATATCGGTAACTGGAAATGGATTAATAACTACTGAAATAGAGTTAGTGAAAGACATGAATATACTAAATTATTAATGAAATCTACTTCAGTACAACAATATACTAATTATAAATATATAAAGCGTATTATTTCTTTTATTTGACATTTAAATAAAAGATAGTAACAGCATGTTATCTTAAGACTGACATCGGCCACACAAAGGTCCGGTGTAATAACTGTGATTGTAAAAAGTATAAGCAAAAAGTCACCTTGGCCATCGGAGTGAGGAACTCAGGTAGTAAATGGCTTTATTTGAAAGGTGCAGGCCATTATTTAATAAATATACTATTAACGAAATTGTTTTATTAAAGTTTATTGCATTTTGATGTGATTTAAGTATATGTTTGTTTATGATGATAAGATTAATTAAAAATCTAACATCCAATGAAAATGTTAGTCATTTTATGGAAGATGAAATGAATTTTGATTTTTTTTGTTTGTCATTTAAACTTTCGTGATCCATGATTATTATTATATAATTATTCGGCTGTTCTCACGTAAATAATATCGCGAAATCGCGGCGTGAACATGCCTGGCTGGTGAATAAGAACGTGAAGAGGTTCGAAACTAATTCCCAAAATGATAGTTCTTACAAACATCAGAAACGAATATTTAATATAAATAAATAATATTTTAAAGTTTTAAGAGAATTAAATATTACTTTCATATTAATAGCTGTGATATATACATATTAATGGAATAATTGCAAAAAGGTTAAGGTTATATAATATTTTATTTATATAATTGTTTGTAAAGGTTTTCAGAGGTGTTTGCACCTTAGATATAATAAACATAAAATTTCTTTGTCCACTCACGTACAGACGACTCTGTCGACGTCTAATCTTCTATCTGAAGCACCTCGCTGTGCAATTTGTTACGGGTTATTGTTTCAGAAGAACAGGTAACTTAAAGATAAAAAAAATACTACAAGCAGATATTTAAGGTGTTTTTATGAGTTATAAAAAATCTTTTCGTCGCATTATTGTTCTCGCAGGTGTAAATTGTCTTTTGAATAAATCAATTGTGAAATTTTTAAAATGGACAGGATGTAATCACATTTTAGGCACGTATCGTTTGTATTGACATAGAAATTAAGGTTTTATGTAAATTATATACCTATAAGTATATTGACACGTAAGCTGACCGTCCATTGAATAATAAATTATTTAGAAATGTTAGTGGTTTAAATTATTATATTATTTTGTATTTAAACTTTCGTAATCTGATTACTATTATATTTAATTATCCAGCTGTATCCAGAGTATGGCAGAGTCGCAGCGTGAAGAGTTCACGTAGTAATCGTGGTTCACGCTACAACTATTAATCAATTATGATTATTATTATATATAATTACCCAGCTACACTCATTAGGATTATGGCGGATCGCAGCGTGAATAGTTCACGTAGTAATCGTAGTTCACGCCGCTATTTCGCCATGCTCTGAGCTTATAAATAAGGACCTTGAATGGGGTAGAAACTTGTCGGGCAATTGTAGATAGTATTTACGTGAGAACAGCTGGATAATTATATATAATAATAATAAATATTATTTATTTCTTCACCAATAATATTGTTAAAAAATATTTATATATATATATTATATGAATAGGTATTAAATCATATCATGAACACTGGAGCCTGTTTTAAGGTTCTCTATGTTAGTCTCCGGCTCTCTGACTGTGGAACCTAGTTAGCTGTTATTGTACTAATTGACATTTATCTTTACTACATATAATAGTAGGATGGGGAAAGCTGCCCTTTTGTCTGTCTGTGTGTCAGTTTTGTCAGTTGATTCCAATATTTGTTCTAATATACCCAATCGTGTAAGAGTGTGCTGAGTCAAGAGATTTTAGTATACAGACCAATGGGTCTGTATACTAAAATCTCTTAAGGAAAGGTCTCAATAAGGTCGAATCTTTGGGTGGGCGGCTAATAAGAATAATGATAACTCACTTTTTATAATGACCAAAAAGACTCAGTTTCACTAAAAGCGATGTGGGCAAAACTGCGGTCAGAATCTAGTAATTTTAATTTACATATTTAGGGGTAAAATAGTGCTCAGTAAATTGGATAGTGTAGCTGTATAAGGAGGTAATTTCGTGAAGGTGGTATAGAATTGGGGCGGAGTGCTTACATACTTACCCCCTGCTTACCCCTAGTCGTGGGAGTGCCGGGCGCGTGCCGCTCCCATCGCGTGATACACCCTGACTGATTGCAACCCGATATTATTGTATTCTGTTTGATTATCAACTGAAGCTTCGATCTATACCTTCAATATCAAGCCATTAACATATATGACAGTTATGGTGATATATATATATGACGTTATGTAATGATATTATGTAATGATATTTGTTATTTGTTATTATAATATAATATAATGTCTTTTTTAGTTTAATTTTTGTTTTGTATATAAAGTATATATTAAGGTTCGTAACTATTCATGCAAAATTTTATAGTATTAACTTGAGTATAGCCGGATAATTATATATAAGTAGTTATAATAAATAATTTTCTAAAAATAAATATAAACGATAAATAAATGTGTTTCTTTTTCGTATTTTCGGAAATTTAATTTAATTCAAAACTACTACTAGTACTAATGTCTTAACTCAAAAAACCCGATGTAATCTAAGCAATAGTTTTTATTTTATAACGAAAAGGTATTGAATAACACATTTGCTAGCAGACCAATATTATATTCATTCCATTACCAATATATTTGTGAAGAAATGAGTACCCAAATAAATAATTCACGGCTTAGAATCCATAAAAGGTCTCGGGTTATATTGCTTAACCGTTATTGACAATATCGTTATGGACAGGGCAAACTTTGGATTCGTACACCCTCCGCTCCCACGGGGGGGCGCGAGAAATCCCTTAATTCGTAACTTGCAGGTGCGGGCTCATTACTTGCTTTTCCGGCACGTGGCGGCGCGTGTGCTTCATATCTATATGTCGATATTCGATGCATTTGAACAGAGTCGATAAATAGAAAGAAACATGTTATTATATACTAGGTCCAATATGCGCGGCGGATGGAGCTGAGCGAAGCATTCTTGCTGAATAAGAATTATAAAGGTGATCAACAGAAAATAAAACCATGTTTATGAAAATGATTGAATTATTATATGTTGTCATGTACACACTTTGACCATTTAATAAAAAACTACTATCACAAATGTCACCAAAAAACTTCAGGACCTATAAGCCACTGTCCTCGACAATGCTGTAAATTTTCGACATCTTACAATTATTCGTCTAGGAGGAGTAGCATTAGTAACGAAACACACTTTTGACCAGTAACTTATAAATTATATACATACTAAAAATCGATTAATTTAACTTTATAATTCTTAAGAACAATATTTTCTGATGGGAATGGTCGTGATCTCGTGTGAATCTGAATTGGAGCGCGTGGGAAGCGGCGGCGGTGGGTCACAGGTCGCCGGGATAATTGCGATGGTCTGATCGTATGCGCACGCGCAGGGTGCCGAGTAGAAAAAGTATTATAATTGCATAATGGACCTCTTTGTTTATTAAAAGATGTTGAATATTAGGAAAAGTAGTATTGTGTACTTTATATAACTAGTAAATATATTATTTTTTAATAATTAAATAGCTATAATATATAAGTACCTAGCTAAAATACTCATTTTATATAGAAATTTTGAAATATTTTACTTATGTAATTTAGTACAATTTTGCTTACATAGGAAGAATATTTAAATAATATATATAAAGTATAATAATTTAAGATTTGTCTTTATTTTAACCATTCATATTCTTACTAATAAATATTATATCAGTAATGACTCTTTATAACATCATGTAACTTCTTTTAATTCAAGTAAATGAACTAATATCTAATTATTGTAACAGTAAGATATAATTCAGATTTTAAAATGCTATATAACTAAATAACGCTTAATTATAAAACTATTTATGATTAAAACATTAGATAAAAGCTTTTGATAACCGTGTCTAGTATTAATGACATGCTTACAATGTAGGCGGGGGGATTAAATTGCAATAAGCGTAAAAGGCATTTAATAATGCAGACGTGCGCTCGCGTGCGCGTGCAGTGAACAAATACCCAGCAATCGCGTAATGAACCCGCGGGGGTGGGGGAGGGGGTAACACGTGGCGGTCACGTGACTATGTTAAAGTTTTCCTTTCATGGGTTAGGGTGGTTTAAGAACCATTACATTAGGTTATGTATTGAAGTCTTAGTCATCAAAAATTTTTTCTAATATATGAAAACTAGATTTATTTTTGTTTTTTATATTTGAATGTTTCGTAAGTATAGATCAATGTTTTCTAAAAAAAATATTAACTTTCTGAAAACTATAGATTAAAGATTTACCTTGATTTTTAGTAGATTGTTGTTTAGATTTAGAGTATTTAAATCTCAAGTCTGGCTGTGACTCAAATAGTCAATATTAACTGACTGTAACTAATTAAAAAAAGGAGTTTCTTGACGATTCTTTTCCATGAATATCCCTTTTGAAACGATGCAAGTAAATTATGACGTCTCCTAAATGCAATCTATGCCTATGTGAAATAAAAAAAAATTACTTGGGAGCATACTTATCTCTATCAACTGATCTGTAGGTATTCTCCAAAATATACTACATATACAAATATTTCAAAATCTTCACATCTATTGTAGATATATTAACAAAACATATAAGTACTTTACATACATTTATGTATGTATGCATGTAGGTATGTATGTATGTATGAACTTCAACTTTTTTATAGATTGTTACGAATTCTTTTATAAATGTTATTCTAAGTGTTTTCTAAAATATTTTACACAAGCCTCTGAACAAAGAGAGTCTATTGCGAGAATAATACGAAACTCCCACAGTATTATTTATAAAAACTTTGCCGATTCTCCCACAATCGTTACAATAATGAATGCCTGGGATCAACACGGATTGAATCATTACATCGGGGTACGTAACCCCGACATTCATGCACAATATACTTTGGCCTCTGATAATTCATTTAGGGGTAGTATTTGTTAGACAAAATAAATTTTTAGAGCTCTATGTGATTTGGTCAATGTATTTAGGGTGTTGTGACATCGCGTGGGAGCTGACTCCATTGTGGAGGCACTTAACTCGGCTCTGATAAAGGAACTATAGGGCTATTAGATGGATTCGTTTTGCTCATTCGTTGGCAGCATGAATGGACATTGGATTATGATTCGTAAAGTACTTTTAGATAAGGGGTTCGTGCTGGAACTAACGCATTACAATATGATAATGAAGAACACGATTATATTGAAGGGAATCTAAAATATAAATCTCTATTTTTACATAAAACAATAAAAAAAACTCTAATATAAAAAATTATTACGTTATTAATAAATAAAATAAAAATACAAATTTAACTATTATACAATAAGGTTTGATGCATAGTATGCAAGACGAGTTGTAGTTCTAATGTTAATAGTATAAATGTTGTATTATTTTAAACATTGAAATATACTATATTAGAAAATTTTTAAAGAATTTTAAGTAGTTTTTAAGAACCAAGATTTAAAGATTATTAACTGATTGTTAAATATGATTTTTTCTATGCGTTCTTTTAATAATTTACCCGTATTATTACAATAAAAGTAAATAAAAGCAATAATAGAGTATTCATAATTTATTTGCAATATGCGGAACCAATAAACATTCGAGTACTTCTTGATAGAGTCTGAGTGAAAGCCAGCTGCGGTTGGGAACTCTATCTTGATTCACTTACTCATGAGGGTTTTATGTTTTTTGGTGAAAGGAACGCCCTTAAAACCTTTGCCTTCAATTAACCATAACCCTTAGTTGATGATGCGATACCGTATTGTTAACTATTGGTTTATTTGTGCTTTTCTTTGGTTAATAAAACATTTGTTTGGTTTTAGTGTTTCTATTGTCGGTTATTGGTGTTATATTAGTTTTTTATTAAATTCATTTAGTTAATTACTAACTGTCATTTTAAATATGTATTTATTGTTTATTATTATTGTTTTCTATATACAATTTAAAAATTTAAAATTATTATGATGGCTAAAACTTTAATCCTAGTTTATGCATGCACTATTTTGATCAAAAAATATTTTTCTGAATTATTCAGGAATTCTGAAACTATAAAAATAATGTTGCTGGCTAGCTAGTACTCTAACCCCGTGACGTCTGTGAATCTGAGCGATCGGCTTTTCACATACTCGCAGCTGCCACAGCTGCTTATGCAAACACCCTTACTAACTAACTTTTTACTGCAACTATCAACAAAATGCTCCCGTATTACGAACAAGGGTTTAACAACTAGTATTTTATCTTCTATATATATACTAATATCTTAAAACGACACAAAATCTTAGAATGTTATAAAAGGTGATTATAAAATTAATGATTTTTAAGACGTAACTATATGGCCATTTTAATAGTTTTGCACTTTTCATATTATCTAATTTTTAACATATCAGTGTGAAGTTTTATACTTGGATGCTATGTCCATTAAAAGGACGATCTAGACAAGTCAAGAATCTAATATGTTCAGGCTCTGGCCGATGAGTCGACTATTATTTAATGTGAATTAATAAGAAAAAGGTCGTTTCTTTATGTATATAACGTTTGAGCAAACATTTGGTCAAACATTTAGTCAAACATTTGGTCTCAGTAATGTTTGGGCACTGTACTTTTGGTGTTAGGAAACACCTGGGAAGGATTAGCGTCTGCAATAAGCATCCGCTGCTGGATTGTGACCACTAAGCTACCTTTGGTAGCTGTAAATATAGAAGTGATAAAATTGTTCTGGCTTGAGAAATATTTTAATGGCCTGTTAATCTATACTATTAGTAATATTATATAATATTATAAAGTTTGTTTGTTTGATTGATCGTGCTTATTTTCGAAAGTACTTGATGGATACGATAAATTAGTTCTGACCATGATAGGTAAATTCACGAGGAAGGCTAGGCTATCTAGAATTACACTACTGCTTCCATTTATCTTAATATTAAAAAAATCGTTGGTCTGCCCGTGAAACCGTAACAGCTAGTCAAATTATAGCGGTTTTGACCAATTCTGATACGACCTCAAGAATGGTTGCGTTTCATTCTACGTAAGTACATTCTTTTGGTTGAATGGTAAAGATTTTAACATTAGATACGGCTTAGGAAATCTGCAAGACACATGTTTAGTTTATTTTTTATCGTCCTGTTGTAAATATAGATGGATTTCTTTTCGCTTATCAGTTCAGGTGTTAACAAGTGCGAACATTTGAAGGTAATATTAGTCATAATAATGTAATATGATAAAATCTAACTAAGATATGAATAAACGATTTAAAATGTCTATAAAATTTATTAACCAGTTTTCACTTTTTTATCCGTTCCGATCCGATCCGATCCGTTTTAACAAAAAAAAAAATTTTTTTTTTCTGTTTAACCTGTATGTATGTATGTACGTATGCAACTAGAATATGAACTAGAGTAAAAAGTTTCATAAGTGCAATACATACCTAAGTGAAATGAAAAAAAAAACTTTTAAATGCAATCTGTATATAAGTAAAATAAAAAAAAAACGTATTTATATTAATATACTTAAGATATCTGGAAAATATGGAAAATATAATGATTCAACTTTACTTTGTTTCAATCTAAAAAAATATTTCGACGAATTGTACAGTTAGAAACAAAAATTCTTGAACCAAATAGAACTTAAAAAATCAATAAAGTATAAATCAGTAATTGTTTAGAGAAAGAGAAATTTAAAAAAAACGATTAAAATCCAAAATTTTTTTTCACTTCAATGTCAAAGCTATTTAAGCATTTAAATTAAAATCTGAAAATTTAAAATTAAAAAAAAAATAACCGTCATCAAAGATCTAGAATTGTTTATGTTTTATAACGTAAAATTATTGTGGTATATTAAAATGTCTCGCCAAAAACGGAGATAAATTGATTGGGTATGCTAAATAGACAGTACGCCAATTTTTTTCTATCATTATCATCATTTAACTGAAATATTGTTTTATGTAAAGTATTCTTTAACCAGTCACTTATAAAATATATGACACATATTTATTTAATTCTTTATTGCACGAAACATAATATCATGTACAAAAGGCGGGTTTAAAGCTAAAGAAACAGTTTCTACCGGCCAACCTTATAATGTACAAGAGTACAAGGTTATGGTAGATGTGCGTAAAAAAAATTATATAATAAAAAAAAAACAAAAAATATATATATATATATTTTTATCATTGAGCTGAACGAAGCGAAGGCCTTTCTGGTCAAAAGTTTGTTTCGTTACTAATGCTACTTCTCCTAAACGAATAATGGTAGGATGTCGATAATTGGCAGAGTTGTCGAGCACAGTGACTTATCGGTCCTGAAATTTTTTGGTGACATTTGTGATTGTAGTTTGTGATTCAATCGCACGCACGACTTCTTATTAGGCTTAAGATTATAGCAGCTATTTACTCTGCCAATTTTACAAGTTCATTCAGTAACAATGCTTCGCTCAGCTCCACTCGCATTGCACAGTGGCGGACTTAGTATTTTTGTATATATGAATACAGATATATCAATTGACAAATGTTAGACTGTAAAGATTTCTATTGCATTCTCGTACATCTGGTCACACTGATGCCTCGCCCTCGGTAATTCTTCTGATTAATGATTGCAACTCTGTGTCAATATTTGCATAAGAAACGGACAAGAAAGCAACATCCAGCCTATCTCTTGTTAGTTCCATTATTTTGATGACTGTCTTATTATTCTGTTTGATAAAGGATTTTGGACTCTCAATCCCAGGTCTTAGAAATCAAATTTTCTTATCCTATTCCAGGACTAATGATTGCAGATCAACGATTCTTATTGCTAGAGTAATAAGGTTCAATTTAATCCAGCAAGTGACAGGAAAGAAGTCGTAGTTCGTCACAATTCTCGAGGACTCGTTCAACGACTCGATAAAAATATTCATTGAGTCACACTTTGGTTAATAGTATAAGTCATATCATACATATTAGGGATGTGAATTAATAATTTTTTAATAAGAAAATAATATCAAAAATATATGAAAATAATTTTTTGTCATAAAAAAATTTAAACAAACTTTTTTAGTACAAAATTCGACATTATAAGTATAAGATTATTTTAATTTAAAAATCAAAACTGCAATTTAACTGCATATTATGAATTATGTATTTTTATTTTAATCAAGTTATTCTATATAAAAATTTAAGCTGAAACATTTCCAAAATAAGTCTGTTTATTTGCAGGTATAGCAATTTTTATTAAGTACTACTTGCTTAAGTATTTTTTAATTATATATTTTTTAAAACATCCCAATAATTAATCTATAAATAACATTAATAAACGATTAAGTTTTAATAAATTTTCACGATCATTATTTTTAATACTATAAATAAAAATCCTAAAAATAACATATTTAAATATGATAAAACAAAAATAAAAAATCATATGACAACCAATAAATAAATTATAAAATTAATTAAAACAATGACATCCCTGAACAAAAATGATCAAGTCAATCTTACTTGACGAAATAAAAAATGATGGGACGACATTTTGAAAAATTGCGAGCTTTGTAAGGGTTAGATTATAATATGTACGGAACCGGTAATGAAATGTCCTGTAATGTTTTGTTCAAACACTTGACTATAAAAGATCACTGATTCTTTCTGTCACCTCACCTCACCTCACCTCACCTCACCTCACTTGAGATATTTGTCTAAAGTATCATTTATCTGCGTCTTATTTTAAATGGATTAAGAGAGGTCATTTATAATTGGACTTGTGAATATAATTTTTTATGTCGTTCCACGTTTGTTTATATAAATAATATATATATTTTTTTATATATATTGCTATGTATGGTAATTTTTTATTAGTTGTATTTCTTGTGTTACTGTAAGTATAAAGAAAATTGTTTATAAAGAAGATATTATTATAAAATTCTATGAAAGTTGAGTTTTCTGCGATGTATTTAACATATAGTTATATATGTAGCATATGAAGTAAATAGCACAGAACTCGAAACTTATTCTTTATTTTCACGTATACAAAAAGAAAATGATTGAGGCATATTTAAAATATAATTTAAAAATATACCTTTTTTTATAAATTTGAAGTTAATATTGCTAATAATTTGTTAAATCTGTTTAATAGATGACAGCATTTACAAATAATTACACAATTTTATTATTTAGATGACAAATTAATTAGAGTTACTAGGGCCGTCAGCACGCAAGCAGGGTAAGTAGAACGAAACTCTCTTCAATGAGAGGAACAACGAAAAATATATCACGAAAACTTGGTACGATTTTTCCATTGTCTGTATATAAAATTATATATATGTTAGTAAGAAATTACCATCACATTAGTATCAATTAAAAATAAAGTTGCAAATTACTTTTAGTCTACAATATTTTTTTTTCTAATACTATTTCTAGAAAAGTGGGCATGTGATAATCAACTGGTTCAAATTTGGTTAGTATAGCGTGATCGGTTTAAGAGGAGATAATTGACAAAATTACTATTTACGTCCAAGATTATTTTCATCCAAGATTATAAAAGAAAATATTGTATTTTCTTTAAAATAAAACTATATTGTTTATTAACACGCTTGCTGCATTCGAAACATCGGGCTATACTTAAAAATGTCATTCAGTTGAATGTATACTCATGAAAATCTTAGAAAATATAAATATTACAATTGGTTTATTACCAGTTATTCGTTAAACAATTAAATTAGATGTATAGATTAGTTAATTATATTTGGTTAACAAATTTATACAGTGATTTAAATATTTAAATAAGATGATACTATTTGATGTTAGACAAAAGAAAATCAACGTAAAAGTAAGTAAATCAGTAATCGTAATAGTACATAAGTCCAAGTTTTTTTCACAAATAAAGGAATTTTAAATATAGAATTAGTAGTTCGAATCTGGAAATTTGTAAATAATGCAAAATTTTGGCCTACATTTTAAATATTTGATATAAATATTATATTAATAATATTCTAAATATTTTACATATGCAGTAATAAATGAACCATTCATATTTTGTTTGTTTCTTTAATATTTTAATATTTTATTGTATGGCAATAATACTTTTTATTACTCATTTACTATTATTGTTCGTTGTACACTACACTGGTAACATTTGGCTACCTTTCTTCAGAAAGTTGGTTGTAAAACATTTAATAAAGCTTTATCTCCGCCATGTGCGTCGCAACAGTTCCCACACCGGCGCACGTGTGAAGCTCACAGTTGCTGGCAAATCTGCGCGGCAGATTGTTATATCAAACATTTTAAATATTTAGTTAATAGATAGCAGTTTAGTTAATAGAAAGTTCATTTATATTTAATATTTTTCTTAAAATTAAAATTATTTGATCTTTTAGTTAATATCAAGTTGAGTTTAATTTTCTTAATTTGTCATTTTATCTTTATGTTTTATTATATTAAGCTCTCCTCTAAATAATTTTGTTCTTTATTACATAATGTGGCATATTATTAAAATATGTATATCTTAAGGCAGAGTTCAGAGTTATTTTAAGTGAATACAATAAACAGTAATTGATTTAATAGTTTTTAAACAATTGTCACAAGAATGTCTTTCGTATCCTTTTTTATTTTATTTGTTTTTTTTTCTTTATATTTTTAATATGTGACAAAAAATATGTGAATTAAAAAGTCGTTTGTTAGAAGCCTATAAACTATGTTCATGAATTCTTTTGTACAGTGGAGTCACCTTTATATATTTTTTTTCTACTGTAAAATATATAAATGGGATTTTATTAATGTTATAATGGTAAGGCCTAATATCTTATGATTTTATAATATTTTTTTGGTTATATGTTTTACGAAAATATGGGATTGGATTTCCTTAACAATTGGTTTACATATATAGATGGATAGTTTATGACTACATATATATATATATATATATATATATATATATTTAATATATATATATATATATATATATATATTATACTATATCGCTATATGACATATCAAAAGCCTGATACTGTTCATGAATATTTATATATTTATATATTTATAGGGTCACATATAATGTAATGATGACAGATGCTCGTCAAGTGCACCGGTAGCTATCTACGTAATGAGATTTCGCGCTGATAAGATATCTTCCATCGTTTTTCATTTTATTACATTCACTGTTAGATGAATGCAATAAAATTAATAATACACAATAAAAAAATATCATAAAAAATGTGTGTATTTCACTCACCGCAGAAATAACTTTATTTTTATAATTTTACGAAACAAATTATTATTTTTAAATAATTTAATGTATTGAATATATGAGTCGTTCCGAAAAAACGTTGTATTTATAATTATTAATAGTATTTTCCAGGACTTTTTTTTTCGTATTTGCGTTATTGAGTTTAAAATCACAATATACATGAAAGACATATAAATAACATACAAATAACACCCATATAACACACAAATAACATACAAAAAACATACAAATACACACAAATAACAAAAATACATACAAATATTCGTGGTCATAATGTATCAATGTTAAAAAAGCACATATATCTAACAATTTTAATGTGTATATTAATACAAGTCTTTGGTGTTCACGATCGCCTCTCGCACGTGTTTGTCTGTCGTTTCTCCGTAACCAGGTAACCGGATGTGTCTTGATTTTTTGTTTTTAGTTTTTTATTACATAATCTTTTAAAAATGTATGAATATGTACGTATATATTTAGTTCTTTAACATTGTTATCAAAAGTATTGTACCTATTTCAAAGGGAAGAAAATAAAAACCAAATAGAAGAAGAAAAAAAAAATAGAAGCTGTTTTTTTTTAAATACTTAATTTATTTATATAAAAACGTATAACTATATTTACAAAACCTTTTTATAATATTGTTATGTAAAAGTATTATATATGACAAAAAGTTAATAAAAAAATCTTTAATAAAAACTTAAACATTTATTAGTTAGTGAAGGACGAATCTAATAATTTTAAACTAGTTAACGTCAACGGATTGAACTGAAATTTATATTAGTTATAATATTAGTAATATATATATTTTATTTACCTTTAATTCCATCGAAAATTCAATTATATGTAATCTTTTTATCAATCCAAAATGCAAATCCTTGCTATAAGGGCATAAAATGAAAAATGAAAAGAGCTAGAAGAGTAGAGTACAATACAATAGAAAAAAAAAATTCCTACATAAACTAATACAAAACAGCCTTAATTTTAAACGACCATGCAATTATATATAACCAATATTGTTATTAATTCAAAATTCAATCCTAGCAATATGGGTAGCAAATGAAAGAGCGAAAAAATATAAAAAACTAAAAAAAATAACCTATAATAACCACGAACACAAAATAGCGCTAATTTCAATAAAATTCAATAAAAGTTTGTTTTTTAAACTTTTTTATATTATTATTGAAATAAGTTATATAAGTTCTCACGTACATCTGGATTGCAGGATTTTTGACAATCTGTGTCTGTTATGCAGATGTCTGCCATTAGGAAAAATGTTTCCAGTATTGTATATCTATTGTTATTTATTATATTTTATTATATTATTGTGTTGTATGTTTTTATTTTATAGAAACATTTCTTGAAAAAGTTTTTACAACATACTTTATTATAACTACTTATATATATACTTGTTATAAATATATAAGTAGTTATAATAAAGTATGTTGTAAAAACTTATATGAATAAGTTATATAAATAACTGAAAGTTAATAGGTCATAAAAGGTCATAAAAGATCTGCCTTAAGTATCTAAACAGTTTTACTGAAAATATATTTGTCAATTTAAATGTTACATATAATGCAACTTGAAAATACATATTTGTTTTTTTATCATATGATCTTTTAATAGTTTCATGTAATATCTAGTAGTATTTTTACGGAATAAATAAAATTATTTTATAAATTTTAACTTTTAAAAAAAAATCTTCACATGTGACTTTTGTAAATAAATATTGTTACTAAATAAATAAAATAATTATACTCTATAATTTTTATATTCTCTTTTGTGGTCATTTTTTTATTTTTAACTTAAAATACTAATAAAAAAAAACATTTACAGAATGAGAAATTTAGCTTTTTGGAGGATATAACGTCAGGAATAATAAAATATTAATATCAAGATATAGTATATTAATGATGATCATTCGCTGTCTAAATTAAGAACTTTTGAAGATTGCGGCTTTGTTTTGGACCTATCTTGAGATAACTCATGGATTATTAGAACAAGTTACGGATTACAACCCAGACTTACTGAGCGATTTGGAAAGGGACAGTTTTTGGTAGACCCTACTTGGTGTTCACACTTGGACATTCCACCTTTAATTTGTATTAATTTTTCAATATTTCATTAAGAGGGTTGCAAACGCGACCTGTTCTGAGAAAAACCACGCGACAACCTCAGCCAGGCATTATTTCTTTGTTTCACAAACGAAAATATATTTAATAAACAATTTGCAAACAACTAGAACCATCGCAATAAATATATCGCATCGCAATAAATATAAGACCTTATGATAATATATATCACACACACTTTAATAAGAAATATATTATTAATATATTTTCATACTCAGTGGAACAAAATATTTTTAAATGACTAAGGCTTAAAAATATTGTTTGTATATAAAATATTTTATTATACTTTAAACTATATATATGGTAAATGCATATTTACATTTCCTATAATATATGTATACTTTTTTTGTTTCGATGTTATTAATAGAACATATATATTATAGTTTAATAGTTTCGATGTACATAGTGGTCAAACTGTCTGGACATTAATATATTAACAATGTATATATTATACTTCTAATATATAATTATTACTATATAGATATGCTAGAAAAATGCATGTATAATAATATACAATTAAACAATTCATACAATTAATTTAAACCTACTAATAAAGATAGCTAGTAAACAATAATAAATTAATAAACGTATTTTATTATTGAACGTTAAATATTTTATTTATATGTCCAACAATAAAATTACTATTATAATGAAAATAATATATTTCAAAATAATCCAGATATTTTAGGTTTCAGCCGATATTAAACAATATCTGAAATTTTAACTCGACAATTCACTTAAAAACGGACAATCTTTACAGTACGCAAATATTGGATTAGGATCGGTTATTAATTTCTGCTGTAAGTTATTCGTAGCTACCAACGAATATTAATGAAGCCATAAAGCCTTCTGCTAAATAATACTATTATTCATGATATCCGGCGGATGACGACGAACCGTGTGTTGTTTTAATAATAAGGTTTGCAATATTAAAAACAGGTAACCATTATGCACAACATATATATATATATATATATATATATATATATATATATATATATATATATATATATATATCTATATATATAGTATTTTCTTAGATTTTCACGAGTACACATTTGAAATAAAACTATTTTTCAGTATTATAGTTTCTGACACTTACATCTCGTCTACCCGTGAACACGGTTGCTCCAAAGCATTCGAACCGTCGGGTTAAAATTAAAATGTAACCAAATTATACGCGAGTTTAATCCGTAAAAATTAGCTTTATTTCATGTATATGTTATTTATTTGTACAATGAAAAATTACAAAGGGCGGACTTAATGCTATAGAATATTCTACCAGTCAACCTGTAGACAAATAAAAAGAAAAATATAAATATAAGGCGATAAAAACAATGAAATGAAAAATTTATCACAAATAACTAAATTTAATTTATTTCTAAACACTATAAATATACATATAAATAAATATACATATTTGTAAATATAGATATAAAAAGGCGAATATATGTCTTTTGTCCTGTTAGTAGAACTAATAGACGTGTTTACTAAATAATGTGGTCACAAGAATTAAGATTTGGGAGTATCTCTCGCGAAAGTGCATATGCTTAGGCCATGTGCTGAGATAAGCTTAGCATGTGTGTATCAAATGTGGAGTGAACAGGCCTTCCATTCAGCTCCAGCGACATCCACGCTGCCACGTGCTGTCCAGATTGCTACCACGTGGCTATTCGCTAATATACTAACGATGTGTCTTAATAAAGATCTTTGATTATAATTAAACACTAACTGCCTTACTTATAGAAATATTTATATAATATATTCTCTGTTTTGTCACTTTCTCACTAACGATTTACGTCTAAGGTATGAAAGTGACAAAACCGACAATATATTATATTTGTAAGGGGGTAATAGCATATATGATTGAGTTATCTTTTGCGAGTGCTTTTTTGCACCCGAAAGACCGTAGCTATACTTAAAGATGAAAAGGATCCTTATTAGCGATAATCTAATGTGAGAAATAATTTTCTTAAATGCATCTATGATGATTTTCAGATCAGCTCGATAAATTTAAAGGTTCAAAATTATTTATGTTCATGTGCAACTATTTATTTAATAAGCAATCAAAGTATGCATACACATATACATTCCCCTGATTACTGTCGGTCTATAATATAAATATATATAGATATATTGGACAGCAAATCTTTTTATGTTCGTTTACTATCTTTCTGATTAAGGAACTTATTGTCATCAGATTTTTGCAATGGGATTATTTTCAAAAAGTGATTACAACTGTAAAATAAATAGGTCGTCGTTTATTTTTGTTTTTTAAGAAAATGATAAAATAAATAGTATCAAATTTATTGTAAAATTTTTAGTTATGAACTATGCTGTCTGCAATAACAACTTATTGCAGACATCATAGTTCATAGTAATGGCCAGTAAAGTTAATGTTAAAATGGAATATATAAAAGATTATAAATATTATATGATAATAATACTACAATTTTTCTTTAACTTTGAATATAATGTTATGAGTGTCGCACTCATTGCCTCTTCTTTAACTCAGTAATAATAAGTATAATATAAAAATAACTGTATAAATCAATTTCTATATAAATAAATAGATTAAATAAATGATAATAAAATAAATGTCCAACATCAGGTCAATCATCAAAAGAATATACGGACACTTAAAACAATATTAAATCTAATATGTTGGTACAGTTATTTAAGTCATGTGTTAAAAATTTACATAAGTACTTGTTTTAATAGATACAGTCAAATATTTATTACTGTGTAAGACAATTTTTAATTAATTGCATAATTTGTGAATTTTATTTGTTGGAGCACTTGCAAAAAATATGAGTTTTAAACTTAGTTAATTAACAGAGTTCTGTCCTTTAGTGTATGTAAATATTATAAAATCAAAATGTAACTTCGTAGCTGCTATCTGGGATATATTTAAGATTATTAGGGTAATATGAATTATAGATAAGAATTTAAATATATATATATATATATATATATATATATATATATATATACAGAAAACCAATAAACTTATATATCATAAAAAAATATTCATTTAAAAACATTTAACTCGGAATCTAATTACCCTATACGATACTATTTTTTCGATCAAAACCACGGTCTCACATTAGTCAAATTTAAAAACACAAATTTTAAACAGATATCCACATGGCCCTTTGATATGAATTAATTGTCAACCTTATCGATGATACGCCCCCAATTGCATGGTGTTTTATTAGAAAACTTTAACAAATATCTCGTTGCAGTTTAAATATCGACCGCGGTTTGAGTAGACGATGTCTACCCTACATGGACGATACTTGTATTTGTTAGTGTTGTGCTCGATTATCGTTATTAATTGTGAAGTTAACGATGAACGCCCCAAAATTAAAACTGAAAATGGGAACCTTATATTTGAACCAGCGTTCGATAAAAATATTTATTTGAAGAGAAATGGCCCTAAATCCAGTGTGTATTTAGATGATATAAATATCTCTATGTTTCAAAATTTAACCAAAAGCGCTTCCTTTCTCAACAATGAAAATTTTGATGCACTTAATGATTTAAACCAACACGTGAATTTACAGGACAGAATAGAAAGTATGGAAACATCAATTCAAAATTTGAATAAATTGCAAACGAATATATCCTCTTTGTCTCGAAGATTTAACAAGATGAAGGCCAGGTTACGGGCTCTGGAGCTTTTAGTAAACACTAAAGATACGAACGAATGTCAGTCACAGCCATGTGAAAATGGTGGTACATGCTTGAATTTAAATAACGGTTATCACTGTTTATGTCCATCGAACTGGAAAGGGACTGACTGTAATGAGGATGTTAATGAATGTCGTAACTACGCTGGTACTGACTTGGGCTGTCAAAATGGTGCAACTTGTATAAACAGACCAGGGTCATATGAATGTCTATGCAAATCTGGTTGGTATGGTCTTGACTGTACTAGAAAAGCTAAAGATTGTAGTGGAGGTGATTATGAAATGTGTGGACATGGAACTTGTATTCCCGTAACCACAGGAGAAGGTATTAAGTGCTTTTGTCACCAAGGTTGGACCTCAAACAACACTGGTGTTGCATGTCTAACTGATATAAATGAATGCGCCTCCGGTCAAACGGCACGTTGTTCAACAAATCCAAAAGTCGATTGTATTAATTTACCTGGTTCATTTAGGTGTGGACCATGCCCAGTTGGTTATGAAGGGGACGGCTACGTTTGTCATGATATTGATGAATGTTTAACGCTAAACGGCGGCTGTAGTATCAGTCCTATGGTAGCGTGTCATAACACTATAGGTTCCCGCATTTGTGGTTCCTGTCCACCTGGTTTTCAAGGAGATGGAGTAACGTGCTTATGGAGAGGATCATGTTCAATAAATCACGGCGGGTGCCATCCATCTGCCCAATGTGTTGAAAATGCCATAACTAATTCCCAAATGGTACAGTGTGTGTGTCCTTCTGGAATGGATGGCGATGGCGTTGGTTTTCAAGGATGTTATATTTCAACTGTAGACAATACAACTCAGAGTTGTGCAAATAACCCTTGTGGTGAACATGGACATTGTCATGCGTTAAATCGAGGTTATACTTGTATATGTTTCCAAGGATATGACGGACCCCACTGCGAAAACCTTAGTAATTCCTGTTCAAGTAATCCTTGCCTTAACGGGGGTACTTGCAGGTCAGATTCTAAATTATCGAAAGGATATAGATGTGAGTGTTCTGCTTTATATTCTGGTGAACTGTGTCAAGTTCACTCCCAGCCATGTGGTGGGGTTCTTGATTCTGAAGAAGGTAGTATTGTGTATCCTTTGTCTAATACAACTTATAGGCATAACGCTCGATGTGCCTGGGTGATTCACACTTCGGCAGATAAAGTTATAAATGTTACTTTTAGTAAATTTGATGTAGAGGCAGACTCGGAATGTTATTTTGATTTTGTACAAATACACGACGGCCGAAGCTCCGCCAGTCAATTAATTGGCAGGTTTTGTGGAAATAACTTTCCAAACGGCGGTAATATAATATCAAGTCATAATAATTTGTACTTTTGGTTTCGATCAGATCATTCTGTAGCTAAAGGTGGATTCGCTTTACATTGGGTGAGTATACCGCCTTTTTGCGGAGGAGAAGTAGATGCAACTAAACATGGACGAATTAATTCACCTGGTTCACCTGGTAAATACCCACCTAACCGTGATTGTTTTTGGCATTTACAAACGACACTCGGTAAAAAAATTCAAATACACTTTTTCCAACTAGATATAGAAGCGCATGCCAATTGTAGTTTTGATTATATAGCCATATATGACGGTGAACATGCAAGCGATCCACTCATTAATAAATATTGTAATTCAACTCAACCAGCGCCGCTACAATCATCTAGTTCAGAAATGCTTATACATTTTCATTCAGATTCTACTACTAATGGTAAAGGATTTCAAATAGTTTACGCCCCTGTTGAAGGTATTCCTGGATGTGGAGGTTTCTACACATCTGAAAAGGGAGAAATTGTTTCACCATCTTATAATGGAGCATACCTTAACAATTTATTGTGTGAATACAGAATTAAAACAAGAAAAGATACCAAAATTCGATTGATATTTCAATCTTTTAATTTAGAGAGATCATCCATGTGTAGATATGATTTTCTGAAGGTATTTGATGGTTCATCATCTGAGTCACGCCTTGTGGGGAAATTTTGTGGAAACACTAACCCACAAACATATACATCTTCAAGTAATGAACTGTTTTTTGTATTTAAAAGTGACCACACTACGGCATCTGAAGGATTTAAAATTATATATGAAGCAATATGTGCAAAAACAATTATTGGAGATAGTGGAATAATTAAGTCTCCTGGATATCCATTTAACTATCCGAAACAGATAGAATGCGAATATATCATAAACACCTCCCCGAGAAAAGCAATCATATTAACATTTCAAGACTTTGATATCGAAGATAATCGATACTACAGTTGCATGTATGATAATGTGGAAATAAGAGATGGGCCTTCCGTTAATTCCACTTTATTGGGCAGATATTGTGGTGGGAGAGAGTCAATACCACCTATACAGACTTCTACTTACAACTACATGTACATAAAATTTAAGTCAGATATGAGTATCACAGGCAGAGGTTTTTATGCAAATTATACTACTGTGGATACGGAATGTGGTGGTATATATAAAGAGAGTTCTGGTATTATTAATCATCCAGCAGATGGTAGCAATTTCTACTCTAATAATCAGTCGTGCACATGGATGTTAATTGCTCCTGAAGGAATGCATATTAAATTAACCTGGAATAGATTTGCAATCGAAAATCTCTTGAATTGTCGTGCTGATTATGTGAAACTTATTGAATTGGATGAAAATAATGAAAATAATACATTCGGTAAGTACTGTGGGAATTCACTTCCTCCAGCCTTAACAACTTCATCAAATCGTCTTCAAATTCAATTTTTTGCTGATAATACAGTGTGGGGTGAAGGATTTTCATTGTCGTATACGTTTTTGGATGATAAAACACATTGTGGTGGTTTGTTTTTAAAATCGCAGGGTATCATTTATTCGCCGGGTTGGCCGAAAAGTTATGAACCTAATCGTGATTGTACGTGGCAGATAAGGGTTCCAGTAGGGCAGCAAATTTTACTAAATATTACTGATTTCGACCTGGAACGACCTATACGTGATAGTTGTGATTTGGGCGATTATATAATCATTAGAGATGGTTCTTCTAAAGAGTCTCCGTTAATTTCGAAATTTTGTGGTTATCATAAATATAAGCGCATTGTCTCAACGTCGAACAATATCTATATCCATTTTCATTCTGATTTTTACTTAACGGGTAAGGGCTTTAAAATTGAATGGGATGGAACTATAACAGGTTGTGGCGGAACATTGACAAGCGTTAAAGGATCGATTTCTTCTCCTAATTACCCTCAAAATTATAATGAAAATGCCGAATGTTTTTACCGTATCGTGACAGCCAGTGGGACCCGTATTGCAATCAGTTTTACAGATTTGGATTTAGAACGTTCAAGAAACTGTAAAGATGATTACGTTGAGGTATTTGATGGCCGCGACAGTAATTCTCAAAGTCTAGGCCGATATTGTTATAATAGTTCTGATGTAATTGATATAAAGACCACTAGTAATTATGCCTTTATAAAATTTAGATCTGATATTTATGTCACTGAAAAAGGTTTTCTATTAAATTACAATACCATCTGTAATAACAATATAAGTGGCCATCATGGTGTCATAGAAAGTCCAGGCTATCCTGATAAATATCCTTTGAGCGCTAATTGTCTTTGGACGATCACGGTTCCCAAGGGTAATAAAATCAATGTAACTTTTACTAATTTTGACCTGTATAATTCTGCAACGCGTCCTGTTTTTCGATTCATACGACCTTATCATGGTATGCAGAGAATGGAGCCATGTTATATGGATTATGTGCAGATAAAGGACACATCCGAAGAAAATTATGGGGAAAAAGCATGCGGAACCAAACCGCAGTCTTTTAGTTCCAAAAAAAATTCCGTTCAAATTAAATTTGTTTCTAGTTCCCCCTTTCCTCGTAACGGATTTCGTTTAGAGTGGGTAAGTTATGGTTGCGGCGGACATATTAAAAAATCTTCTGGTTCCTTATCCTTTGACCGAGCACTAAGTTCTTCAGGAGAAATAGAATGCCAATGGATAATTGAAACTCCGTTAGGAACTGCAGTATCGATAACATTTTCAGATTTTTATATGATGGAATCTCGAAACTGTACCGAAGATGCCATAGAAGTATATAATGGTCAGAGCATGGCTTTTCCTTTACTATCGAAATTTTGTAATAGACATAAAACTGCTTTACAAGCAAGTTCGAATTTTATGTTTATTAGATTAGTAAAGCATTCTACACTGCGTGATGTTAACTTCCAGTCTCGATTTAATTCATTCACTGAAGGATGCGGTGGAGGTATTGTTTCCTCTTCCGGATTAATTCATTCTAAAAATTATCCTAAAAATTATGATGACAACTTGGATTGTTTATGGATAATATCAGTACCGAAATATCATAGGATAAAATTTGAATTTCTCGATTTTGACTTGTACTCTGATAGTAATGAACATATGGTGGAAAAACCTGATGATAATTGTGGAGATATGATTAAAATTTATGATAGCGAAAATATATTTGAGACAAATTACTCCCACCTACTCTGTCCTGATTGGAATCGTACTGTGATTTACTCAAAACAATCTTCCATAATTGTACAGTTCACAACTGATTCTTTCGGATCCGCGAAAGGATTTAAAGCTAATTTTTCAATGACCTGTGGAGCCACAATCATAGCGGGTCCAGATGGTGAAATTACAAATAACAATTATATTAGTCATAATAACCAGAATTGCACATGGACTATACTTTCTATGAAGTCAAATGAAAAGGTCACATTAACGATACAACATATTTCATTGCCAAAAAGCCCTGACATTGCTACAAATAGAAATTGTCCATCATCCTACCTAAGAGTTTTTGATGGAAATGACGATGAAGCACCCCTTATAGATGAGTACTGTGGTACAAAAGTGCCTTCAACAATCGTTAGTCATGGCAATGCACTAACAGTTCAGCTTGGAACTTATGGCGAAAATATCGTTGGTAGTTTTTTGGCCCACTACTCTTCGTTATCGTCATCGTGTGGAGGTAAATTAACTTCAGAAGAAGGCTCTGTTGCCTCACCAAATTATCCGCAGTCATATCCTAATAATGCCGATTGTGAATGGACTTTAAGCACATCGCCTGGCAACAGAGTCTATATAACTTTCGAAAAATTCGATTTAGTTTATTCTGAGGGATGCAACGAAGATTACTTGGAAATAAGAGAAAATGATAGGGGAGGAAATCTTTTAGCAGTTTACTGTGGAAGTGAAAATCCATCCAATACAACTACGGGCACGAAACTTTATATTAAATTTCGTAGTAGTAGTAAAGAACCGAGACAAGGATTTCTTCTCCACTATGGGTTTCTTCATGGTAACGAAATTACCGGCATGCATGAAGGTGAAATAGCATCACCACTTTATCCTCTACCATACGAGGGAACAGGTGAATTTAGTTGGCGTATTATAACTGATACATCTGCTACCATTTCGCTAAGTACTAATCACTTAGAAATCATAAAGTATAATGAAACATGTGGGAGTCAATTACGTCTATACGATGGGTATGATGAAGAAGCTCCATTATTAAATGTATTGTGTGGAATGTTTAATAATGAAAACAATGTTGTACAAACGACTTCTAATGTGGCATATATAAAACTTATTATAGATAGCTCCAACCGTGGGGTACTTTTTCATATTCGATGGGCACAATCTTATAAAAGTTTGTATACGTCTAATTTAACTAATAACATAAATTGTGGTTTAAATCACACTCAACTTGTACTACCCCAAAGTAATTTTATTTTCAACTCTCCCAATTATCCTGACCCATACGGCCCTGATTTAAACTGTGAATGGATATTTCACGCAATTTCTGGAAATCATTTAAGTTTAAATTTTAAAGAAATTAAATTAGAAGAGACCGGAGGCTGCTTTGCCGATTATATCTCAATATTCTCTTCAAACAAAGGACTTCAATGGCAACCAATTGAAGAAAGTATTTGTCTTTCTGAATTTGAAAATAAAAATATGGCATCACCATCATACATGAAGGTAATATTTAAGAGCGATGGATATACATCGCGAAAAGGTTTCCAAGCAACGGTAAGATCTGTATGTGGTGGCTTAATAGAAAATACTTCAGGTTTCGTTGAAGTTACTTGGTTTGATTACAATTCAATACAATTGAATACTCCTAAGCTAATATGTAACTGGACTGTGAAAGTACGTCCAGGTCGGACCATTAAATCTACTTTTGTTCATTTTAATATAACTATTGCCAATGACTGTAAAACATATATTCTAATAAGAAACGGAGAAAGTGCTGATTCGCCAATTCTAGGAAAATATTGTGGCTATGAACACGAAAATATCAATGAAATTATTACTTCTACAAATTCCATGTACATTACTTATAATACTGTTAAAACAATTATGCCTTTGAAAGGAGTTTTTCAAAATTTCAAATTACGATATGAGGAAATTAACATTGAATGTGGGGCAACATCTACATTGGACAAGGATCATTCATGGGAAATTATTAACTCTCCGAATTATCCCTCTATACCTGTGCCTTATACTGAATGTGTTTGGACTTTTACTGGACCACCAGGAGAGATTTTAAGAATAGATTTCATAGACAGATTCGACTTAGAAAGCACTAAGCAATGCGATTCTGAATATGTAGAAGTAAGAGATGGGGCTTCGGAATTTTCTTTGCCTTTAGGACATTTTTGCCAACTACCTGGTACCGTCAAAACAAGTAGTAATTATATGCTTATAAAATATTTAACACAAATCCCAGAACCGAGAAATGGTTTCAAAGCTAATGTATCTATTGACGTTTGTGGTGGCACTATTGTTGCCGCATCGGGACAAATATTATCACCTGGATATCCCCATTTATCACTTCTTCCAGCTGGTTCAATTTGTCAGTGGCATATTATATCTAACGCTAGACACGTTATACTGTTAGAGTTTAAAGACTTTGATCTTCCTGAATCAGAAAAAAGTTGTGAAACAAAAGTAACCGTCGAGGAATCAAACTCTTACAACAGTTCGTCTGGGCCTATTGTGTTAAAAGAATTCTGTGACAATAATTCAGAATTGACTAAATCAATAGAATCGTTAAATAATAAAGTCGTGGTTAAATTACATATTGGTAAACCTAGCCTCTATACGCACGCCTCTGAAAGTAGAGGATTTAAATTAACATTTAATTCATCGAGACCTTCTTGTGGAGGCAGCATCACAGCTTCCGATGGATACATTATGACCCCAGGCTATCCAAGAGAAACTTCCTTACTTTATTGTCAATGGGATATTACGACACCAAATGAAAATCGAAGAATACAATTGGAACTCATGGATTTTGACATAAACCATAATTTAGGAATTTTAAATGATTTATCATTTACTCATTCCTTAGAAGAATACATTGATCACAATAATCTGTCTCGAACGGCCCCAATATTTGAATCTACTGGAAATAGAGTGTCATTTTATTTATGGATGGGCCCAATCAGTAAAACAAAACATCGTTTTAAAGCCAGATATAGCTCAGAACAACCAGCTTTATGCGGAGGAAATTTGAATGGTATTCAAGGTCACGTGATATCGCCAAATTTAGATAGATCGTACGTTTGTCAGTGGAATTATAATGATTTGGACAAATCTTCTAACCCGTCTCTTTCATACGGTAGTATGTATGTTGTTATTAATATAACATCATCAGGTAGCAAGACTTGCCGTTACTCGGATTCCAGAATTCATTTTAATACTAATCTATTTGATACAAATTCATTAGGTTCATTGTTTATTCGGAATACTTGTGGAAATCAATCTAAATTAATCTATAGAATACCGTCCATAAATGTTAAAATAAAAGCTACACAATACGCACGTAATCCTATTACCTTTGACTTCGACTGGAAATTGCAACAATGTGGAGGCTTAATACATCCAGGCCAAACAAGTGATAGTGTATTAAACATTCCGATAGCCCATAATGAAACAATAAATTGTGCCTGGATCATAAGATCGCCGCCTGGAATCCGAATTAACCTAAAATTAGAAGGAACATTTAATTTAGATTGTTCTGATGAATACTTGCAAATAAGTCAGGAAATGACTGAATCTTCCCTTGTTTTGGCAGATTATTGCAAAACAAAAACACAGATAATTCCACTTATATCATCACTTTCTCATTTGTATGTACAATACCATTCAAAACCACAAAACAATACAAATATAAAACTGAAATCACAGGTTGTAACTGATCTGTGTGGAGGTCTTTTAACACAATTCGACAGAGTTTTCAGTTCTCCAAACTATCCCAAAAGGTATTATGAAAACCAAGAATGCATTTGGAAAATCAAAACAGCTGTGGGATATCGAGTATCACTTCAATTCATCGATCGGTTTGTAATCGAAGATTCAAGTAATTGTACCAAGGACACTATTATTGTTTATGATTGGATAGAAAATGAGTATAAGGAAATGGATAGACTTTGCGGTCGTCGACTTCCACCGGTGTTTAATTCATCAAGCAACCTTATGAAAGTTGTTTTTCGTACTGATGCAGTTATAAACTTAGAAGGGTTTAAAGCAGTGTGGACTCCTATTTGTGGAGGAACGTATGTAGCGAAGCTTGAAGAACAATATCTGTATAGCCCTGGTTATTCTAACTTATATTATCCATCTTTAAATTGCGTTTATGAAATAGTAGCGGCATCTCAGCAAATAATGTTAAAATTTTTAGATTTTGAACTCGAAGGTTCTTACCCAGGATGTGATTATGACAACTTAACTCTTGATCATCAAAGCGCAAGTAACTACGTTTATGGTGTATATTGTGGGAAAGAAACACCTCCTCCGCAACAAATTTATGATAGCATTAAAATTACTTTTAAAACCGACTTCTTTGGTCAAAGGAGAGGATTCAAACTATCATATTCGTTATATAATTGTGGAGGCACGATCAAAAAACAGACTGTCTTAACATCCGGAACCCTTGATACATACAGTGACAATAGCAACTGCACCTGGTTGATTGAAGCTCCGAAAAATAAGATTGTAATTCTTAAATTTTTATACATAGATTTAGAAAGCTCTTACGAATGTTATAGTGATTACGTTTCAGTTTATAATGGATTGCAATTAGATTCTGCTGAACGACTAGCATTGTTATGTGGTCACATAAACACTACTACTGTACTTAAAAGCAAATCCAATACCATGGCATTGCAATTTGTTTCTGATAGTTATCTTAATTACAAGGGTTTTAAAGCAGAAGTACTTTTTACATATTCTGAAGCAGTAGGGTGCGGTGGTGTAATTAATTTAGATTCATCACAAATATACCAATTGAAATCTCCTCTTTTTAATAATAGTCCGGTCTATGAAAACTATTTAGACTGTCATTGGACTGTACAAGCTCCGATTGATAAGATAATTAAGGTGGACTTTACATCTTTTCACGTGGCTTCCTGTGCTAACGTTAACCAAACAGAATTGGGTTATGATAAATGTGATTGCGACCTAATAGAATTTAAAGATGGCTTAAATCCGACAAGTTTAGTAATAGGTACATATTGTGGACATAGTACTCCACCACAAATATTGTCTTCAACAAACGTAATGAGTATAAGATTTTCTACTGACGGGGAGATACAAAGTTCCGGATTTGAAATTACATTATCTTCTGGAAGTTCCGTTTGTGGACAATCTGTTTTTACCGTTTCTAAGACAATTCAATATGTTAGATCACCAGGTTATGAAACGGGAATAATTCCTCGCGGAATACATTGTAATTACTTTTTTGATAGTAGCTCTGACTCATACGCACCCGTTCATATTAGAATAAATAACTTAGACCTTGATGCTGGCAATGCTGATCTTGGTTGTAACAAGGATAAAATTCTTATAACTGGCTATTCACATCACCCTAATGTAAGTTACGGCAAAGATTTAATAGTCAATGCAGAGAATAATAACTTTTTCTCCAATGCTTATCTCTATGAATCTACTCTAAACTTTCCTAGTCACATAACATTATGCGGTGCCAAAAAATCTATTGACTATTACATATCCTCAAGCATAAATATACATTTACAAACTTCATCCGATTCTAATGATCGACATAGAGGTGTAGAGCTAGAAGTCTCGTTCCCAGGGATATGTGGCAGAAATTATACCGAACTACAGGGAAGACTATTTTCATATCATTCATATAATAGTGATGGATCCTCCTCAGCCAAAGACTGTTACACTCTAATTACAGTACCAGAAAACTATACCATATCGCTTTATTTTATACAAATAGTTCCAAATTATATGACTGAGAATGTTTATCTGGAAATTATTGACGGAAACGAAACAAGTGCACCTCTTCTTTATAAAGTAACAACAGAATATCCCGAAGTAACACAACTGTTTTCTAAAGGAAGATATTTACTTTTACATAACCATATGATGGACGAAGAATCTGTCACTTATGATATGATTTATGTTGCAACAGATAAAGGCAGAGGATGTGGAGGATACATTCATAATGAGCTAGGAAAAGTAACTAGTCCACTTTATCCATTGGAATATAGAAAGAAAACAACATGTGAATGGGAAATCGAAACACCAGCAAATACTCGCGTATATTTACATTTTGTAGTATTTGATTTAGGTAGAGCATGCGATCAGAATTACCTGAGACTTGTAGATAAAGACGGCAATACCATATCCACATATTGTTCAGAAACACCCGCTGATTATACCAGCAAAAATAATTATTTGAAAATAGTATTTACAACCACAATGAATAACGGTGGTACGGGATGGGTGGCTGATTTTGTGGGTGTCGTTTAGTTTGACGTTACAAGTTTATAGTATAATTATTCGTTAACAGTTCGTACTTATAGTTAAAAAATCTTGTTCTAATTATTTTAGATTAGGTATTCAACACAATTTCAAAATAACTTTCTGGTCCCTCTTTTCGATGTGAATAGTAAAATTATTGTTTAAAATTGTAATTAATAATAAATTATTATATGTAATTAATTAAATGTACTTACATTCGCGGCGTGAACTACAATATGCTCCGAACTTACGAATAAAGACACCGATTTGGTTTGAAGTTACTCGGTTAAATTCTTATTAAATTAACGTGAGTACAGTCTTATAATTATATATTAAATGAATTATAATTATAGTTTTTATAATGTCAACTTAATTTATACTTGTTTGTCTAACTCATATGTTATTTAAATTTGTTTTAAAAAATATGAATCTAAAATTGTATTTAAAATGAGTGTTGAATTATTTTTTATATAAATAAATATGAACATACAAGAAGCCTGTTTTATAAAATTGCAATTAATTGTTTTATTTATCGTTTTATAGTTATTAATTAGCTCCATGATTATTAATTGATTAATGAACTTAACAAAAACTTTGTTCTTGATCTGTCTTGTGTAAAAAATCCTAATCGTATTTTAAATAAGACTAGCGTTTCGGAAGTAGTGACAGCTTCTTAGCATTCCATGTATTGTATGTGAGTGAGAGTCATGGAGAGGAGTACAAACAGTGCTTAGGACTTGCGCTTTAGATGTAGTTTTAAGAAAATTACATACACAATAAATAAAATTAGTTGTTGATATACTTCTTGATAGGATTTTTAGTCGTTAACCATAACATATTTAAAAAAGTTAGGAAGTTTTAATAAATTGTTAATAACTTATATTATAATCTGTATAAAATATACGTAAGTATAATACGTAAGTATATTTCTCACCCAAAGACCTAATGCCCCAGGGTCTTATTTTGACTAAGACTTAATGGCTTACATGTCTGTTTTTATTGCTGATTTTTTATGTATTTATTATTTTTAACATTTTCTTAAAAAAAACTAAAATCTACAACTTATTTTTTTTCCAATTATAATTACTTCTTGCTGAATATAACAGCAATCTATTGGTAGTACAATTATTCCAATTGCGCAATTAGGTTTTTATAAATCGCGAATAACTATGCGATATTTTATTTTAAATAATAAAAATTGTTTGGTCTTTTGCGTTAAAAAAAAAAATAATTTGTTGTAAGTTAAGTGACTATGTATCGATTGATTGGTACTACAACTATTTTATAAAAAAAAAAAAATAAAAAAAAATTGGTAGATTTCGTTGGGAAACTAATCACGGTTAAGCTAAATAAATACGCATCAATTGGTATAAAACGAAGTCAATTGCATTAACAGTTCTGGGGAAAATGAGCAGAAAAATACGCTTACATACATACACACACAGCAATATATATATACTTGTTTTTAAAAAGTGTCTAGAATTACTCATTATACCTTAAAACGTAAAAATGGCACAAAAGAAAACAATTTTGAAAATCGGGGTGATTACTTTTTTTATCAATCAAAAGTTTTAAAAATATAATTATTAAAAGTAATTAATAAGTTTATAAATAATAAATAAATTATAAAACAGTACTTTTGCGCCACTCGCTCCTCAGTCTCAACTCCTAGCAGCAGGATCATGTCTTGCTCTTTTCTGAACTTCTGCTCTAAAATACTCTTCTGCCCATAAATTCTAGATGATTCAAACTAAATACCAATATTATAATAGATGTTCAAATATATTTTACAATACATAAAAATTCTATATAATATTCATTTAAATACATCCTTCCCAAAAGAATAATATTATATAATTAATTAAAAAATTATGTTATGTAATATTATATCCGGGACAAAACAAATCGAAATATATCTAATAACAACATATTTTTTAATTTGACGTTTAATTTGTTTTTGGGGGAACGGCGACAATAATGATACGAGATATATGAGACATATATATGTTATTTCTAAGTGCACTATGATAACAATAATTATATTTCAAATGTTATAACGGATGTTGTCATACAAATATTTTACAATACTTACTCGTATATAAGAAAAAGCTAGCTCCTAGGTTCTGAACAATTACGAAGAAAGTTCATGATTAAAAATAGTAATACTAATTTAATTCGCCACGTGTATATCACTGTATCGTAATTTTCGTAATCTATAATTACTATTGTAAATAATTATCCTGCCTTACTCACGTCAATACTATCGATATTTGTTCGACAAGAACCCATTAGCCCTAATTCTAGAGCTCTCAAGAGTGACGTAATCGTGACTTGTAATTCACGTCAATAACGTAATGTGACGTGACGTAATGACGCTATTCGTGACATGACAATATCAACCAATCATCGCGATCTTCGTCACGTCTGAAGGGTTGCGTTTTTAATATGATAGAGCACGCTCCATAAAGTCAAGAGACAATGGCAGTTGACATCGTGATAACCTCGCTTTGTACTCGCCGACCAGCAAATACAACCTCAGTATATATCCTCAGGCTATATAGCCTGAGGATATTATATAAGTCTTAAAATTAAGTAGAATAAAAGAAAGTTTATACAATGATTGCAATTATTATACTTCATTATATTATTAAAATTTCAAAAATATTTCTTTAAAAGCTAACACCACCACTTGTCACGTAAGGAATTTCTGAAATTTCTCTTTCAGTAATTTTCCAATATATAAATACAAAAATAAAAACTAAAGGTATTATTTATACATATATTTGTTTGAAAAGTTTTTTTGATTAAACGTGTTATTCTTCTACCAGATGGATTTTAAAAATGTAGTTCTGATTATGATAGGCCGATTCATGAGAAGAGCCTATACTCTCTAACATTATGTTACTACTCTTAGTTCTCCTAATATTAAATAAAAACTTTCGTCCACGAAAAACCGCATTTTTATCTTTCACTAAAAAGTGACGTCTGAAAATAAGGTAACTGTAAAGTTTCAGTGCATGACATGTAACATATGTAAATAGTCGCTCTGCTTACTGTTAGGGCGCTGTCAGGCCACGTGCGGGTCTGAGCGATGAGCATGCGCAGGCGCAGCTATCGATCTCCTGTTAGTAAACATACTGTCTGCAGATCAACCAATACTTCTAAAATTTTTATATAAATAAAGTAAAATGGGGTTCTTATTGACTTTGACATAATTATCTAATTTATTTCATTATCCAAAATAACTATTTCATATATCACATTTTCTTATAAATTAAGGTTTGGAGAGTGTATATTACGTTAAATTGTAAATAGTCATAATATATTAATAAGTTATTTTTACTACACACGTCGTCCACGATTGTTATGACAGAACCAGCTGGAACAATAATTCGCAATTTGATAAAGAAACGCGAGCGCGGCCCGGCGCTTCGACCTTTGGCACCCAATTTATCACACTATCACTAAGATTTATTGTTAAAATTATATAGTTCATGTATAAAATAAGCTTAAATTAAATGTACATCTCAATATTAAACTAGGTTCGTCACTGTGCACGGCGGGTGGATAATGTTCGAGATTCTGATCAAAATATGGAAATTAGGTGTGAGAATTGCTTAATTATCAAGCCGTTTAAAACTCCAGAAATATAAATCAAAGGAACATTAATTACATTGTTTATTAATGAACATGCAGGATGTTTTAAGATCGTGATAACAAAGTCGTGAGGTCTTCGGAGACTGTCGTGTCGGTATCGTCACGAGCGCACGTGTCGAGTCAGCTGTAGCCGTCCGCCCTCGCCCATATTACGTTATTGAAATGTCAGACCAAGCAATGGTTTGAAATTCCAAAGGTGTGCTATTTTGTCGCGAATATCACTCTTGTAGTGTCAGTCTTGGTTCAGTCACTCGTTCGGTCATTTGTTCGTTCGTTCGTTTAAGAAATTATAATACCTATGACTGAGTGAGTAAGATAAAAGAAAATGTATGTACCACATAAACAAATATATATATATTAATTTTATCTACAAAACGAGTACTTCATTTATTTTTATCGATTTTATTTTTGCTATAATCGATGTAATAATCGATATAATAAACGTTTTATCAATAATTTACTAATTTAGTTTTATGTACAATTTTATAATTTAAAATAATTTATGCTTAAATAAACACTGATAATGATAAGGTGAATGAATGACAAAAAATGTCAGATACAGCAATTTTATTAATTTGATTCTCAATTATGTTTTGCATTCATATAAGGTTTGGTTATAAAACCTTTAAAGGTAATATCTTCCTCGGTCACAGTTGATAAGGTCAGCGATACGGTAGTGGCAAAGTTTGATATATAAGTACTTCTTTTTTACTCTGCCGAAATGAGACAAAAGATAACGAGGTATGTTTTGCAAGAAATTTTAAAGAGAGGAATAGATTGATATTAACTTGAAGCATATAAAGCCATAGTAAGTTTGTTAAAATGTAGAGAAATAGTGTATGACAAATTTAACGATGCGAGCGAGATTCGAACTCGTGACCTGTGGTAAACCAGTCCGATACATACAATTAAATATATCAATCTAGTCATCAAACCGAGTAGAGTATCACATATATGAAAATTTGATTGAATATATAAAAAAAATTCTTATGTTAAAAGCTTTCAGTATATGGCATATTAAAATTGGAGACAGCTTTTGATACATATTTACTTTATGTATGATATAACTCAATTAATATCTATATATATACATTAAAAAAATTATATTTATAGAAAATATCTGATTAAAATAAAAAAAAAGAGAAAACTATGAAATAAATATTAATATATAAGTGGGCAACATTATTCTCAATGTATTTTATATGTTTTATGCCAAATATATATTATCTTAATCTATGGGTATTTCCAAATGTAGACTAGACCCAATAAATAGAGGTGTCACCAGCGTCATATCTGATAGAGATCTATCTCTAGAGCTCGTAAATTTGTGCGTTGAGAGTATCATAACTAGTTGTTGTTTGTTGTTTTGTGGTTTTTTTTTGTTGTTGTTGTTTTTTTTTTGTTGTTTTGTGTTAATAAATGCAGTTATAATAAAATTTACCTTAAATAAATGAAACATACAGTTTGTTTTTGTTTGATAGGTTTTATTAATATAATTTTCATTTTTATATATTTTTTTTGTGTTAAACTTTATTATTTATTAAGATCAATAGAGCTCATATCAAGTACTTTTTTGATTCTTATTAATAATTGTTGCTATAAAACAATTTTTATTATTAATTGTTGCTGTAAAACCATTTTTTATTATTAATTGTTGCTGTAAAACAATATCCTCATGTATTTTTTAAAATCTGAAACAAGAACACCTGCTGACCTTAAAATGACTAAGTTAATCATATTGATGTTTTAGATCGTAAAAATTCTTGCAACAACGTGCTCTGTCATACAGCACGTAATTTATGGACGGAGCGGATTTTACGTAAACCACATCACAAATCTTAAAGTGTAATTCGTTTATGCTATTATAGATCTTAGTAGTATAATTATAAGAATCAGTTTCAAGTCATACATTAATGTTGTTATATATATCGTATGTTTGATGGTTATTTTACAACTTGGGCCTAATTACGAGGTTTCCTCTCACGTCAATGCTAGGACAAACGATTGTTTGTAAGGATATTAAAATTTATACGTTAATATTTTATGGTTTTTCGCTGAATAATCCTTTGTTGGGACGTTTTTTATTAGTATTAATGCAATATTTTTAGGTTTCCAATGACAAATATTATCAATAATAATATTTTTTTGTAATGTGATATACCAAAACCAAAATTAAAATAATAGTCATAGTAAAAGTTTTTTGTTTTGTTTTATAACAATAATCAAAATATAGTAAACATTAAAATAGAACGTGATAATGAAAAGAGAATAAAAAATATTTCATCGTGATTATTAGTTTAAATTTAATTTAAACAAATCAAAAGTAATTACTTAAATATATTTATCGATAAATAATAGTAAAAAAATCTACTCTTTTATCGCTCCTTGTTTAGTTCCCAGCGATAAATACAAAACCGTTTAAAATTAAATATATTTTGTCATAAAAATATAGTTTTACGAGCTGTAATGGCGACACATGTCAAACATTTTTGACACTTTAGCGTTAACGAAATCTCCTTAAGGACCTTCTGTCACCACTTCATAGTAATTAGGTTTGGCAAAACAAAAATATAAAAATATATAAAATATATTTAAAATACCTACATGTTGTAAAAGCACCCGATATTTATTTTATTATATTAACTTCCTGTGAAAATTTTATTTACATATAGTAATTCAATTATTATTTTTAATCATAAATATATTACAAATATTGTATAAAAATTTATAATTGAATTTTTGATCTTATGAGTATATTAATATTAGAATTTTATTGCAATTCTCACAAAAATTTCTTTGTAATGCTTCCCAAATATTTAAAATTTTGAACTTGATCTATTGGTTGTTGCTTAAGTATAATTGATTAAAAGTAAGTTTCCTGTTTTAGAATTAATATACACAATAATCTCGTAGAAAATAGGTTAAGGCTATGCGGTGAGATCAGCTCTATATACTGCTTAGATGTGTCGGTTATCTTCGGAAACGCGAAGTCAGCCGATGTCCATTATTTATCTTGAAGAACTGTAAGCAGCATTGCAATCGTAGTAGCAACTAAAATGTTCAGACTTAATATATAATAGCTTATAAATATCTATTTCTTTTGAGTCAATAAAATCATAAGTAAATCAAATTCTTTGATATATTACTTATAACAATAATCAATTTACAATAATCAATTTATGCATTCATAAATAATATTATAATATTATTTCAATATAGATTTTAGTACCGTATTTTAAATATATTACAAACAAAAGGTAATTTTCGTGTTGAGGATGTACCGGATGGTGTAACATCATACTAACGTCTCAATTTTGACGGCATTATGACGTTGAATAATAATTAGTATGTGATTAAAATTCCTCAAGTATTTAGTTACAAAATTATACATTTTTATTCATTCTATGAATTAATTAATGGCTCGTATCAAAATACATGATGGTCGCTTATTACCTCCTTGATGAATTGGATCATGACTTTGTTTACAAAACATTGAGACGATATATGAGTGTTTAAACATATATAACATTTAATATACATTTTATAATACCTAATCTATAAAATTCTTGTGTCACAGTGTTTGACTTCATAGTCTTTTGAAAAAGTTTGACCGATTCTTATGAAATTTTGTGTAGTAGTAGGTAGGTATTTTATGATGTAGCTCTGAGAATACGACGAAAACTATTTTTCATACCTCTGAGTCATAAGGATGGTCATCCCAAAATTAATTTTCTGGACAACTTTATTTTTATTTTGATTTTACTTTAAAAAAACATAGAACCCCAAATTTGCATAATTATATCATCTACCCCTATTCTTTTATAGTGATATAAATAATTTAATATTTTTTTATTCTTTTATAAGGTCAATACTTTGCAGGTCAGTTAGTATATGTATGTGACAATAATCTTCATTATAAAAAAAATATAGTTAAAATTGTTCTTTCGTTATGTTTTTTTTTTAATTGAAATTGGAAATTTAAAGAAGTTATAAAAAGAATAAATAAAAACCGTTAAGAATGTTTTTTTTGTTATTTCTATTAATAAAATTACTTATTATTTTATATTAAACTTAGATTTTTATAAATATAGTAGCGATCTCAAAATGTTTTACAAAATTGTTACAAATAACTAATTACCAATATAAATTGGTCTAATAAAATATTATAATATTACAATATATAAGCATATTTTAAGTACGTAGTACACCGCTGTCTAGCCTTATCAGTATTGATAAACTTTGCCATTAATTTAAACTTTGTTAAATATAACTAAGATTAAAAGTCTCTTTAACAATGAATTTAATATAAGCCGTTTGTTTCCATATCGATGACGTAATGTATATCAGGATATTGTATAGTTCGGTTCCACATTTTATTTTAATAGATCTTAATGCGCTTGCTTGAACGTAAACTAATATTCGTCTATGCATTTTATTCTAGAGTCGATATATTCCTTTGTTTGACGATCCCTCAGACATTTCCTTAAAATAATTTGCGCTTTCCTTAACAATGTAGCAGTATGCTCTAATACCTCGTGTAGGTGATAGGTAATATTGCACTAAATGCTTTCATATATTTTTCTTTTCAATTTCTTGCAATTAACGTATAAACAACTCCTTATCGCAGATGTAATGCGATGCCGGCCGCTGTCTTTTGTTTATCGTAACGCAGGTATCTAACTTATAATCCGGTATGATATTATAATAATATATAATATCATACCAGGCAACGAAGCAGCAGACCTACACGCAAAAGAAGCCGTCACCGAAGGGATACCTTTTTAATGTATGCCTTTATACACTGGTCAGTTATATTTGGTCAAGAAAAAGTGTACTGAGATGTGGAAGGAACATTATGATGAGAGTTCATTGACTAAAGGCATCTGGTATAAAATGATCCAGCCTTGTCTCACACGATCACCGTGGTTTCATGGGTATCTAACCTAGAACAGACATTGTCATTACCCTTCGACTACGTTCTGGACGTTCCGCTAAACAGTTTCGGTTTCCTATTCGGTGAAATAAGTTCACCAAATTTTATAGAGTGTGGTGTTTTAGAAGATGTGTACCACGTTTTGGTATAATGTGCACGAAATAAAGTCGAAAGGGTCAAATTATTTAATGAAAAAGGAATTGATTTGCATGAACTCGGTGTATGTAACAGCATCTTAGCTTATCCTCTGTCGTAGGAGGCTAAAATGCTATATAGGCTTGTTAAAAAATCCATTTCATGTAGATAGTATTGTGTGAGTAACAAAGGGGGGGTGGCATGATTATGTCTGATCAAACCATCTTTATTAAATAAAGATTTAAAAAAAAAATTGAAATTATTTTGCTATATATTTGAAGAATTTCAGCAATATTTTGGACAAATCGAATCTATTAAAAATTTAAGTTAATAGTAAATATTAAAAAAATATTAAAATATTTTAATATTATATCATATATTTTTTAACTTATACAAGAAAATATATTCGGTTTTAAGTAAATAATTAATCTTAATTTGTTACAAGTTTGAGTTTTAAATAACTTTTAGTATGTAACGTTATTATTATATCAATAATATGTATATTTATATTTATTAAAACATTTTTCTTTTTTAGGAGCCTTTTAATAAATGCATCTAAGAAAAATTAAAAAACACATGATTTTATCATAAAAAATATATATAATATGGAATTGCCCCGACTAGACCAGTAACTATATAATTGTAAAATATAAATATAATAGTGAAAATAACTGTTGCTACTCAGAAACAAGAGAAATAATTATATTATATATTGAAGCTCATGAAAAAAGCTCTCGTCAACACCAAGCCCGCATCCTGAACCTAGTTAATGCAACAGACTGCAGCTATGATGAATACAACTTAAAAAGTAGGTTAGTGGGTCATATAACTGTATTGTAGTGTTAGATACACCGCAAATAGACGAGCAGCTGCGCGTATTGGTGGCGCCTTTACTGGTCAACGAGTTTTACTTGCTTTCAAGAAATATATATTAATTATTAACTAGCTGTTACTAGCGTCTCTACTCACAATTTTATAGACTACTACGATGCGTTATGATAGCCTTTAAAATTTCTTATGAAAAAACATAATAAGAAATAATTTTTAAAATCAATTTAGTATTTTCGAAATTTACTGCGTTTCGACAAACAAACTTTTTTCGCTTTATAACTTTAATATAGATATTATTATTATTCAAAAGTAAAAAAAATATTATTAAACTATTGGTATATTTTAATTCATTGTATATTTTCCACGAATTATTTGAGGACGCCGGCGCCGGCTACTTGACCCCGAGCACTGAGATAGTAACTCGACTCCTGCTTACAAACCGCATTGCAATATATTATTATTATATTTATTATGTACATTATACATATTATACAATTTCGCGAATATATATATGAAATTTCACGTTTATTCAACAGATATTTTAGGAATTTGGAAACCAACGACAGGTTTTGTGTTGATTTCATTTCTTTGTAAAATGCACTATATTTGTCACTCATCTACATTTTGCGCCAAAATTATGAAACCTTTTTATCTAATTCCTTTTTTCTATTTTTTCTGTCTTTAATTTTCTGTACCTCTATGGTTGAAGTTCTTCAAAATAAGATTAGCAATTTTTAAGTACAGCTATTCTTCCATGACAACCGAAACAAAAATCAGCTTACGATATTAATATATAAAATTTTAAACCATTAATATTTGTTTATCAATGAATTATTTTATATTTTAATGAAGCTTGTTTTATGAATGAAATTCTAGTTCCAGTGTCACCTGTCGATGACTTAACTTCTAAACATATAGTCCCGTTATTATCAATGGGATGCTATGGTTGCATAACTAGATACTTAACTGTTAATTTCTTACACACGGACACAGTAACCATAGAAATTATATATTAAAAATAACAAAGTGTGTATAAAAAATAAGAATTAATATATAGTTTTTTAATTTTAATTATTACTTATTTTTTTTGGTAAATCTGTATCTAACAATGTGTAAAAAACCTGAGCTTAGAAAAGACGGTGTTTTTTTATATATATATATATATATAAGTATAAACAATGCTGATAATGCCCATAATATATATATATATATATATATATATATATATATATATATACAAAACTATGGATACGCAAAAGAAATCCTTAAAATATTTGATGGTAAACTCTTTTTTTTTTTTTTTTTGATGGTAAACTCTAGTCCAGATTATTATAACTATTAGAATTATATTTAGCGCACTATCCGCCACTGTGTGTTATCAGACAGCTGCGACCCGCGATAACCCGGGAGGCGCCATCGTCCATTCATCTCGATAAAACAGCTGTTTGTTAGTTATAATTGAGGAATTTATTATGTTTACTGTTTACTTATCATCTTAATGTATATGAGAAATATTAACTATTTAGTTTAGGTAGTTTAGTTAGTTAACTATTACTCAAAATTATACCAACTAGTAACTAATTAGTTAACTATTACTGAATATTCAGACTTATTTACTAGTAACTTATGGTCAACTAGTAAGACTATATTTTATTAAAAATATGTAATTACAGAGTGTTGTTTGTAGTATGTAGGTATTACAATAATTTCGTCAAGTTGAAATGAAACTATTAAATGATATAATTAACCTGTCTTAATAGATGTTACATTCGTGAACGGGTGCTGCTTGCGGTGACTGGTTGTCTTGCTGTCTGAGTTTGCAATATTAATTTTACTAAAAACATTGGAATTTCATTTCGGATTGATGGCGATGATTCTAGTTGTTCGCTAATTTTTTATTAAATATTTTTATGTTTTTGAAACAGTGATAACAATAAACAATATCCACTTTCTTTTGTGAACACAAGTAATCACTGCTAATTAAAAGTTTAAAATAAATAAAATCCCGTGCAGTACTAAATAATTATAGTATTACCTAAGACAATGTTAATAACAACTATCAAATAATAGACATATAAATTAATATTGTCAGGAATGTATATGAAGTTATTATATATTAACTGAGCTGAACTGAACTGAGGTCATTTGAGTACTAAGCACTTGGATTATTGTTAAGGGAAATTTTGCTTGGCCCTTCTTTTTTTTAAAGTGTGTCTTTTGTAAATTTTATTTATAATTTATTGATCTCTAAGACATAAATAATAAAAAAACAACACCAAAAGACTACTAATATAAATGCGTTAATTGACATATTCAATATATTAATTGGCTTTAAGTGTTCTTTGTAAATTGGATACTTTAATAGCCGCATTAGAAGATTTAAATAATTCTGCGATTGGCTTGTAATATATTTAGTAATTGTTTTAATATTTATAGTTAGTATTATTTAAGTTAGCGTCTAAACAACAGAAAAACATGAGTTAACCTATTCATATTAATCTATCTTTTGATTAATATGAATGAGTTAACTCATTATTGTATATACTAATTCAGAAAAACTTCAAAGCCTCAGTTGCAAATCAAAACGCCGTCAAACAAAGGGGCTAATCAGATTTCGCAAAACAATAGTATTTCGATTAGTTATAGAATTCCGTAACGCAATACCGCGGATACGTGGAACTTAACAAAGCCTTTTGTTTTCTGGAGCCAGGAGTCGAGTTTTTTTTCCTCTTATTGCATTCTCAGTGCTGACCAATATCGCTGGAAACTGGTTTTAAGTTCACTTGAGTACATTTTAGGGTGATATAATCAGATTGTCCAACTTAATCAGAAACTTGAAAACATGAAAACTAAATGTTATGGGGTACTTAAAAAAAACGCCCCGTGAATGAAGATATTATTTAAATTTGAATAAAAAATTTTTTTTTAGACTTTTTTGTTTTTTTTTTTATTATTTTAAAAGAAGATCGTGAATACAAGCAGACGTTATAGGATAGGATACAAAAAATATATAATCATTCAGGATATTTTTAGGTGATTGTAAAAAAATAAAAAAAATGTATATATATATTTTTTTTTCTGTATGTAAACTTTCGTGATCCATGATTACTATTTTAATTATCCGGCTGTACTCACGTTATTACTAGTTCATGGCGCCATTCCGCCATGCTAAGAGCTCATGAATGAAGACCACGAATGGGTTCGCAACTCTTGCAAATCCGATAGAGAAAATGTGATCCTGCTGTACGATGATAATTATATTTAATAATATGTATATATATATTTTAATTTTGATATTATTATTATAATATATTGCAATTTCGTCACTATGTCATTTGAAACTATGTTGTAAGCAATTAACAATTGTGAAATAGTGTCAACCACATAGCCAATATGGACGCTCTGTGTACTGGTCATGCACATGAAGAAGTTACTGAACCAATATCATCATTTGATTTATTATTACTAACAGCGGTAATAATAGTGTTATTTGGCATTGGATTTTACCTTTTTAAAAAGTTGCAGAAGCAGTTTATTAATTACTTGAAGAGCGAGATAAAAAATGAAATGGCTGCCATAACTCCAACCATTTTAATTGATAAGTGATTTGTTTTAATTTGTAATAAAATGTGTTAAGTGTGTTTTATTTATACTTTTATTTTTGTTTTTTTAATAATATCTACTTAGCAATAACCTCTTTTGATAGTGAAAACACTAAATTCAATAATAATTTGTAATGAATGATACATACAGTATATTTTTGTTAAAAAAATAAAGTCCTTATTTTTTTAATAATACTTAGTTATACTTAGTTAATTCTCTTTTCATAATCATAACACTAAATTCAACAAGAATTTATAATGAAATATACATACAGTATACTTTTGCTTTGTTTGAGTAATGTTGAAAATACAGAGTTTTTATTGATGAATAAATTAATTTTATATTTTTTAATTTTGATATTCATTATTTTATATACTTATCGATCGATTTTGCTAAATATGCAGTTCAAATAATTTAATGAATTAGTTTTTTTATGTGTTTTTTAAGCAAAGATATTTGTAAAATAGATGTTTAGTCGGTTTTAGTATTAATTTGATATTTTATTTATTACTTATATTATATGGTTTTCTGAAAATGCATTCGACAAATTTTATAATTTTGTCTATTTTTTTTTATATTTTTGATGACTTTTTAGGCAAAGGTTTATGAAACATTGATTTTTAATATTTATATAAATTGATAAAAGAGTTTTTATTATGAAATAGTTAAGTAACAAAATAATATACAAAAAATAATTAAACATTTACAGTATAAATAGTGCATTATAAAAAGATGATTTTCTTCACAACAGGCTCAATAATATATTGCTATTGGCTTCACAAATGAGGTTTTAATGTTCAGTATCATGGCACCATAACTAATACTAAAATACAGGAAAATAATTTCCTTAAGACATTAGTATGGTTATTTATATATTACAATATAGATAGAGTAATTACGTTTTTTAATATAATTTATTTATCTTTTTTAATATATCTATCTTTATCTTTTGGTGGAGATTTTTTAAAGAAGTTTTATATATCTCATATATTTTTTAAAAAGTTTTTTTTTGACAATGTGCTCTATGTGAATCTCCTAATACAATGTTTTTATTTTATAGTTATAAGATGCTTGAAGAGATCTTTTATAAGCTATTTAAAGTACTGTTAGTATGTACGTGAGTACGTATGTTCGCGAGTACGTATGTACGTATTGTGTTCAAGTTGTGGTATATGAAAAAAAATATATATTATATAGCTACGGAGGTTCTTGCTAATTTTACTAAAAAAAACCTTTAGTAAGTACGAGTAAAATATATGACATTCATACTTATTCTTCATAAGACAAATATATCCTTTTTTGCTACAGTTCATTTTTTTTATAATATATACAATTAACTTCGTATTTATGACTTCCCCAGGGGTGACCGCACACCACAGTTCCTTAGCCTTGGCTCCTTACTGATCATTATAATGATGGTTTCTTGGTCTCTAGGGTGTCTATACACCGTGATTCCTCACCACACCTTTTTATTCATACCTTCATTAACGCTCTGGTGATTTTTGGTGAATGGCCGGTTAGAGTAAAAAGTGAATCACAGGATTCATGCTGACTGATCATGATATCAACGGACAACTGATTTTCTTAACCGATTTTTTTAACTGAATCATTATAAATGTCTGACATATGTTATGTGAGCGAAGCACTCTATGAGAGCCTTTTCTGCATCCTTTGTGCCAGCATCAATCAAAAATGGTATATCCGAAAATTTTGCACACTGATAGACATTAGTCTGGTGGTTGTTTTAAATAAAAAAAAATATATAAATATCTGTCTAAAAACTAAATGTAATAATGTGTCTCATCATGAAAAAAAAGTTGATGATAGAATGCATCGATGTTTTTTTTGTAAATGCAACATCGGTAGTTTTTGCTTCGCTCAATATGCTAACACATACCGAGATTTTGCGAGCGCAGCGAGTCAAAATTTAGGTTTGGTTCGCGCTCCTAGTTACTTATTTAAATTACTTATTTTAATACTTTATTGCACAAGTTTAAGAATTTTTGTACAAAAGGTGAGCTTAATGCATTCTTTAACAGCCAACCTCAAGATGTACAGGAGAGAGCATAAATGTAATATATTATACATATAGATGACAGATATCCTTAAGTAGTCTAGAAATTATATAAGTTCGTTATTACATAGATAATATTGTTATCCCATTTGTAACAATTAGTCTGATAAATTAACAGAGATAGGAGAAAGAGAGATGAAGATCGCCTCAAATCTAGGAAAATAACAAATGATGGAGGAAGCTTTTAGCCAAGGGGACAAGTAATGAATTGAAAAAAAAAATATAGATTTATTAAATTTTTCATATTATTAGGATAGTGAATTGGGTTTATTGTTATATTACAGGCGTAATAAAACAATAAAAATAATAATAACGTTTTGGTCATTAAAATACAGTAATTTCATTTGTCATGAATTACGAGTTTGTGAATATTTCAAAATCAATTTTCAAGTAGCAACCGTTGCGTTGACATTTTTATCGGCCAATCAGAGTGCAATTTCTGTAAACGACGGCCAATTACGCGCTGGCGTCTGGGAATGCGCCAATTAGGTGTCCGCGCACCTGGCTCACGATTCGCGGTCACGCGCGATACTTGATCGTAAATCGTAAATTCGCGCTCTACAGTTATACATTTATTTTTATCTTTTCGTATATTTTATTTAAAACAGATCCATATTATTTATTGTAAGTACTTTTGTCTTTTATATTTTTTAATTTAAATATGTTTTACTATTAATGTTGTGTACTTACAGGATGTATTTGTTTCTCATATTCAATATAAGTATTAAGAAGATATAATATAAGATATATATCAGGATAACTGTACACTTATATCAAAAATAACAAGGCAATGAAAAATATCAAACTATTTCATAAAATACACCTGTGTCCTTAAAATCGTTAAAAATCGAATTAATCTATTCAATTTTGTTTTTAACCATTTCAAGAGGTTAAATGAATTCGATGTTGAATTGCTTTCTCATAATTGTTAATTTGCAACACGCTGTGGCTTACTGGGTCGTGTTTTAAATGTAAGTTATCTATAAATTTTACTAGTATTTGTCAATATATTTTATATAAAATAATTATTTACAAACATAGAACACAAATAACACCCAGACTTGAAACAGCAATCAGTGAATCACACCAACAATTGTTCCGTTTGGACTCGAACCCACGACATTTGGCTCAGCATGCACCTTGTTTTTTTTTTTTTATTATATACCAGAAAGATTAAAATTATAATATATCAGTTAATTCCTTCAAAAAACGATAAGTAATTATAATACATTAAACATTTACATTCGGAAAACTGCAATTTTTATATTAAAAAGTAAGCTATGGTTAAAATTTTTGCAACTTTTGCAACTGTTATTTCAAAAAGAATTAAAAAAAACTCCTACGGATGTTTGTAGAAATCTTTCGTTTTATCCAGAACGGTTCATCTGTTTCATTCTCGTGGTCGAGCCGGAAGCGTCGATTAGTCCTCGCTAATGAGGAAGTAGCCGTGAGCAGTCCGTATCCTGTACTCTTGTAATTACTACATTTCTAGAAAAAAACATTATTTAGTACTTATTATTGTACCTAGAAAGAGATTTTAAAACCCAAAATCGATGTATATTTTTTTATGAATTAGACGCTTAAAACTTTATTTTTTAAATATGTTATTAATTTGCAATTTGTTCGTCTATATTTAGCACAAATTATTAAGATTTTTATCTTTTTTCCATTATTTACAACTTAGTTAATATTGTTTTTTTATGTTTTTCATACTATAAAAAAAATATTTTTATTTAAAAATGCCTTGGTACATGCATGACTTCATAAACTTGAAAGAAGTGCAAGAAAAACTGTTCATCTCAACGGTTATCCATGGTCCGTCGAGTGCACGCATTGACCCATTGCACTGGGAACTCCTTGACCTTCATCACAGAACACCTGTTTGGGGGAACCACGGCATTATTTCTTATGGAATCTTAATCATGGGAATTTCTAGAATTTGAATTATTTTGTTTATATTATATCCGTTATATAATTCTAATAAAAATTAATCAGTAATATTATTATTGGCAGCGATTTATATATAAGTAGTGATTTTTTATCATCACTAGATAGTTTTGCAACAGCTACTAATGACATCTTTTTCTTTTCTTCTCTTTGGCTTCGCACGGTCGTACAATTTTTTTTTTAAACAGTCAAAAGTAAAGAAACGAAAAAAGAAGAAAATGAAACATACAAACTAATAACCTCTATAAAAAATAATTTTTCAAAATGGAAATATAGATGTAAAATACAGAAAAGCTTCAATAATTGATACAATATATTATGCAATTCCAATAACTCACGTAACCAAACATAAACAACCCTTTATACGAGAAATCCCGCCAAAATTACGCGCCAAATGCCGCATATTTGTCAATGGAGGGCCGACAAAGACTTCATTCATACCACCTGTAAGGGGTTCAACACGTGGCAACATATGTGTAGTTTTGACTCACCTGGTAGAGGAAATCTCACCCCTCAGTCATGAGGGGTAGGTTTTGTTTTACTCGCACATGTCACTGGCGGCTGCTACCGACAGATGCTAAAATACGTTGCTTGTGACATCGATTTTATTATTATATTATTGTGATTTCATTAGGAAATGATCTTGAGACAGCTGAGCTTAAGAAAATTCGCACGTATTTGTAAAGATATCAGAAACTCACAACCATAAACTATAACTACTCTCTTGTTAAATACCATACTATATAAATAAATTAAAATAAGTAAACACAATTAATAAACAAAGTATTTAAAAAAAGTATAAAAAAATATTAAAAAAAAAAAAAATATTAAAAAGAATCTAATTACTTTATAATGTATTGGTTTTATTATAAAATCTAAAACAACAATGTATGTAACATTGGCAAAGCTGTTGACCCATACATGGGCAGCTGCTGCGCCTGCGCATCTGTGCGTACTATTGTTACCTCCTGTTTGGTACATTATGTCTAATACAGATGTAAGTGCAGTTGTTTTATGAATTAGGGAGAACACTTTTATCACGTATTAGATACGACATAACATATTCTGTAATGAAATCTTGATAGATTTTCACGACTACATAAATCAATTTTCAACGAATTTAACTCGATAATAACATTTGGTAACATTTTTTAATTAATTTTAATTTAAACTCGACGTTTAAAAAACTCGATTCGATCGCTCGATTATCGAAAAGTGGGTTAAAATTTAAATTAATTTAAAAGTCTAACCAAAAATAATCATTAAAAAATAGGGTAAAAGGGATGTAAATTAATCTCTATTTAAATGGCCTTATAAAAATAAATTATATTAAATTTGATTGATCTAGGGGTGAATGTTTGGTGCCCTAGTTGCTGAACCAAAGGTCATGGGTTCGACACAGGATTCCCGCATAGGATAGTTGTTTCTGTGATCCGCAAGACTGCTGCTTCGAGTCTGAATATTATTTATGTCCATTATTTCTGTTTGGGCAAAAAACCGCAACTCAGAAAATATTTTTTTTTAAGTGCGGGAATTGTAAAAACTATTTAAAAATAATAATACTGATTTTCGGTAGTAACCATAACACTTATCTATATAGAAATTTTATAACAGTAGATTACACCCGCAGCTTTGCTCGCGTAGCTTTCAGTAAACGTGAGTCTAAAAAGACTAAAAAGTATTTATATAAAGGAAGTTGTTATTATTATTGCCTGCCCGCCAAAATCTTCCATCTTATTAACTCAAGAGTTCTTGGTCCAGTCCAATGGTGTATATTTGAACCAATATTGGAACCAACTTTGGCACCAACTGCACACACACAAAAGGGTAGTTTTACTTATCCTTCTTTTATATGTAGTAAGTAAAGATTAAAATAGTTTATACCTAATTTAGTATAATCAATGTTTCCCACGATTGATCTAGACGAGCCATCAGTAAAGGATATCCGTGGTTTTGTGTTCCAATGACTGTATGTACGCATCATTGCTTCTGTAAGTGTACCGTGAAATTGACTTGTTTCTATCAATTTATCAATAAAATGTTGCTATTATTAATCTTTTATTGCTTACTAACAAGTGTTCCCAGTACTAAAGGATTTCATAAGCATTTTTTGGCAGTATACATCAAAAAATTACATTAACAAAATAACATATATACTATTATTATAAAGCAATAAAGTTTTTATAGACTCTCTAGTCTTTAAATCTAGCAGATAGATTTAAAAAAAATCTCTCTGGCTGATAGACAGGTACTTGAAGAAAGCTACCTTGTATTACTCTACTGTTCTTAGCAAAAATAGTAAATAAAATATTTTGTACCAGATAAAACCGCGAGTAACAACTTATACAATAATAATATCGAACGCAACATACATAAATTACTGAAATAAGCAATATACTCAATAAATTAACATCAACTTCTCTGGTTTTGATCTATATAAGTTTTTTAACAAAAAGTGGTCTTTCCATTACAGTTTCCAAGTAACGGTACCATCGCAATTAGTAATAAGTGTCACCAACGGTAAATGGTAGCCGGTTGCTTGATAATTCTTACCATACTCTTAATAACTCAATTTTGTTTGTTTACAATGTGTTATCTTAATTGATGTTTTCTTTTTTATTTTCCGATATTACATTGCAGATGAGATATCCCACAATATTTAGATTAAACGTAATTCAAAATAAAAATATTTTTTTTGTTTAACTCAATTATTTTTATTGCAGATGAGATATCCTACGATATTTAAAAGGTAAATCAATAAAAAAACGTATTTTTTATTTAAGACAATTATTTTAAATTTTAATTTCATGCCTGAATAATATATTCAGCAAATTTCACGTGAAATGAAAAAGACACCAAGAAGCTTGCTTAGTATATCGAAATTAACATATTTTCTTCTTTATTATCACTACAATAAAATGACGTTATAGTATTAATACCACAAAAACAAATAATAAACATTGAGAAACTATAAACTTTACCAGCACCTAAAACATACATAAACTGTTTTTCCAATACCATTAAAACAACGATCAAACATCTGACAGTAAATGTATTTTCAGTACAAACACACTGGTTCTAGTGGAAATTGAACGTAATTTGGTACACGTGAAAATTAGGGTATTTATAGAGTTTTGCGTGTGGTCGAAGCTTTTGTTGGAACAAAGTCTATGCAATATGTTTTGATAAAAAAGTTTTTATATATACTAATCCACTTTCATACTCCCTATCTATGCTGTTATACAAAAAATCTGTTTTATACTAAATTTACGCATTCTTCTTGGTATACAATATGTTCAATAAAAACAGTTTTTATATATAATAATCTGCTAGCGAACTTTTATACCCCATATCTATACTGCTATTATACAAAAGATTCTGCTTTTTAGTAAACTATACAGCCTAGTTGCTATACAATATATTAAAAAAAAAGTTCTTATAAAAGTAATCCACTTTCATACTCCATATGTATACTTTTATAGAAAAAATATTAATTTTATACTACATTTATAAATGCAACGTTTACATCTCTATAAACACAATTTAAATGGTTTTCGATTGTTTTACTAAGATACTTTAATTTTATCAATTTTAAAAGATTTTTTTTTAATGAACCCGACAACCATAAATTAAAAATATTTTTTAATTTTTTTTATCTTAATTCTAGAAAATTTAAAAATGTTAAAACTTTTATTATTTTGCTCTTAAGTCCATTTATTAGAAATATTAAGTACTTTAATATTCTTAATAATAAATAACATGGTTATAATAATTTTAGTTGAACAACAGCTCGTTCAAGAGTATCGAGTTATTTCGGGTGAACTATGACTAATAATTTATTGGTGTTACAAATCAGACCTATAATATTATCTTGGCATCAGAGTTACATTAACAGTAAAGGATACAATACATTATTACTCAAATAACAGCGATCATAAAACCAATACGTTTGATGATAACTACATGAAAATAAACAGACTTTATTGATGGATGCCTTGTGTACTATTATTAGTAAAAAATTAATGAGAAATGTGTGTGCATTTATGTGTGTATATGTTTGTTTGTATGTGTTTGCATTTACACCCATCACATACCCATACACACATATACACACACACACAAACAAATGTACAGAAATGAAACTTCTGAAAAAGTAGCCTACTATAGAAATATGAATATAAAATAGTAGTAAGATAATCACAAGGTTTATTATTTGTTTTTTTTTTTAATTTTAATAATTAAAATATTATATTATATATTTTAAAGATATTATATATTATTCAGTTTCTATTTTGTGTTTTTCTACTAGTCTTTTAGGCAATGAATTTCTTTATTTGCATTTGCGTTTCATCCAGTTTTCACACAAATATTCCAAAGAATTTTCATTTCAAAACCAATAATAATGTTATTTATTTCAATAATTCTGCCACTGTTGACATATAAGGAAGTATGTCATTAATTATGCTAAAGCAGTGCATATAACGTGAGCAGGCGCCAGCACCTGCGCCTGTTCCCACGACTTGTCCACAATCACTTTACAGTTTTATATTTTGCTTTCTTATATTATTTGCATAAGATGTTGATATGGAATAAACCACCAATTTTAATCTTTTTTTTTCAAGATTCTGGAAATTTCTACAAATAAAATTACTTTATAACTTACTAGACTTTAAATGAACACCCTTTTTTGTTTATGTTATAATAATTATATATAATTTTATTTATAATAAATGAGAGGAGTCTCTAAATCGTAGATAGTTAAAGAACTTGTTCGAACTGAATTACTTTTACGATATTTAGATAATACGCGGCTTATCAATTACAAATTTAAAAATATATTTTCAATTAATTAAATTATCTTAATATTTTTTTTACTCTTTTATAAGGCAAAACTACTTTCGCCTTTTTAGCTAGTATTATATAAATCACACATAATACTAATAAGTTACTGAAATTAATAATTTGTAGTATGGACAATAACTAAATTAACTATTACATTATACTATTTATTAGTATAAATAGTGACCTAGTGGTCAGCTAGGGTACTAAAATTTCTACCACGTTCAAGAAGAGGTCCCGGGGAGTCTCACTCAGACTATGTAGGCCACCATTAGTTTTTAGTGGGTTCTATCCTTAAAAATGGCGTCTTATACTTCCGGATAATCCCACATAACCCCCTAATCACTCTTCATCATCTTCTTGGCTGAGCGGGAATCCTTTAGAGATTTTTCTTTAAAAAACGGTTCTAAAACATCTTTATAATTATAACTGCATTAATTGTGACATATATCTTTACCACATTATTTTTCAGGTCAAATATAATATATTATAGTAAATTGGATATACTTATATGGTTCAATTAATTTGATAACGAAGGAACTATTTATTATTACGATATTGGATTCTTTTCCCAAAAGTTTAAAGTTTTTACAAAAAACCGTAATGTATATGAATTTACTACTAAAAGTTACAAATGCATAATGTAGTATTTGAAGTAATTATACATTAAATGCGCGTACGCATCTCGACTCGTATACTTATTATACAGCGAGTATTATTATTGTGTACACCTGTTAAAGATTCTCACGTTTTCCGTTATTCTTTGATTAATATTGGAGTTATCAACGACTTGACCGGAATAAACATTGTTACAATACATATAACTTTGTTTAAAAATACGATTAACTACATGGACACCCATCAATGGCGGATTCACGACGTGAACAGTTCACGTATCGATTCTTTCATCGACGGGCAAGTTCCGACAAAATTATCGAAAGCACAGCCGGATAACTATACATATATATCATAATAATCACAAAAGTCTTAATATATTTCTCAGCGCCATAACAATTGAATCGATTTTGATTGTATTTATTTTATAAAATAGGTGAAACCTGTTTGTTATTTTTTATAACTACTACACACTTTTTCAATTCGTATTAAATACTAACAACATATTTCATTACAGACAAGAAATACCGTCATGTCTCTTCAAACTAATTTTAATTAATATTATAAAACTAGTAGCTTAAATAATTAATTTATACTTATATTATAAAGCGGAAAAGTTTGTTTGTTTGTTCATCGAAACTAGCTGGATTTGAAAATTCTGATTATGACAGTCAGGTTCATAAGGAATATAGATACTACGCTATGTCTTAAAAGAAACTAGGAGCGCGAATCAGACCTCAATTTTGACTCGCTACGCTCACAAAATCTCGGTATTTGTTATCATATTGAGCGACGCGAGTTTCAAACAACACCGAATTGCATTTACAAAACGTCGATGAATACTGTCCTCGAATGGTTTTTTTTCTATTTTTTTTTATTGTGAAGTTAAATTTCCGAGACAATAATTTTTCCTCAACGACATCGAATATTTGAATTTATTTTTCTAAAACCACCACCAGCCTGATGACTATCAGTGTGCAAAATTTGGAAATTTTTGGATGTGCCGTTTTTCACTTATGCTTGCACAAAGGATGCAGAAGTCTCTCGTAGCGAGCTTCGCTCAATAAAATTATATATCCGTGGGTGAAACCGTGAGTAACAACTAGTGTTATTTATATGAATCTACGAACAGAAGCTGTTTGTGATTTCCTCAGGGCACGCACCTGTCTCGCATTCTCACGTTTGTTACACAACCAGGCCTTTTTTGTTTATTCGCAATCGTTTTTAGAACCTTCAGATCAGGATGTTGTTTTTATTTTCATAAATAAAAAAATTGCTATATTCCTTCTATGAATGTTTGTTTGTTTATACTGTTATATTTATCAAATGTACACATATATTAAAAGAATAATTAAACCAAGTCATAATAAATATATATTTTTTTGTTTTGGACATTGATGTCTGTTTATCTGTTATGCGCACTTTTCACGTAAAAACTAATTAACAGATTTTGTTATATTTTTATATTTTGATAGCTCTAAAGTCTGAATCACCAAATGCTTGCCACTTTTATTGTGAGAGTTTTATACTTCAATGTCATGTTCGCAAATAAAGTATTTAAAATAAAACCTAGTACTATGATGGTTTTTCATAATTTGAAAATAGCTCATTCGACAGCGTTCTAAATCCATGTATTCCAGATAAATGATCTAAAAATATTCTTAAAATTTAATTAACTAAATATTCATATTTTTGTACATATAAATCGTTAAAGATTATATATAGTTATTTTTATTGGCTCATAAAAACATTCAATGTAGATGGCCGGTAAATTCCTAGTATAACTATGATTCGACCTTCTTCCAATAATAAATTAAGGTTTAAATTTACATCTTTTTAAAGCTATTTAGAAAATATTAAACTTCTTATACTTACAACATTGTTAGTGTCGGCGACAAATCAGTTTAATGTCTGCTCTGATTATTTATTATTTTAACCAATCAGTCTGGTATTAGTATTTAATCATATTTCAATTATCTTATGTACATGTGTTCAGAAAACAAGTGTCTCGTTATGTATCATTCTTTTGTAAAACTAATGAGTGTGACAGGGATGATAAGATGTTAGCATCTCTGTCCCACACTTCGTAATTTATAGTCATAGAATTAGTCTCTCGTTAGGCAGCAATCTATTGTCAAACTGATGGGTATGACAGAGATAGCAAGATGTTGGCATCTCTGTCTCGCACTTGAGTTTAGTATGAAAATTATAATTAGATTTTCTTTTGTTTTTCTTTTGTAATTTAGTAAAGCACTTAAAACTGATTATAAATATGTTTAGTTTATAGTTGAGAGATGGATAGTTTTGACATAATAACGAATTTTAGGTTGTTAAAAGTACCGTTTTTTGTATGATATTGCATGTTTTTTACGTATTATTTTAGATTTATAATTATAACCGTTTTGTATTATATACCTTTAGATAGATTTTATTCAGACGCTTATTTTGATGTACAACATGTTTAAGTATAAGATCTAGAGAAATAAATATTAGCGAAAAAGCGGACCAGCCATAGTGAAAAATGTTAGTAAAAAGAGTCTATAAACCGCGGCTCTCTTTACGGTATACGTGGCGTGCTACACCCGGCAGTATGGCGCCACTACCGATTATTACTTCCGACGGCTAAGAAGAACAAGGAACTCTGAAGAAAAAGGAACTCTGAAGAAAAGGGAACTAGAAGAATTGAAAATATTATTGTGGCTGGTTCGCTATCGCGTCTACACGTCGTACTCCAGTGTTTTCAATCACGACCCCCTCCACCGAACCCAGGATCCTAAGAGACGGACCTACCAGCGCCCGACTGAGATAGCCATACTGTTTCACGACTTTCTTGTTTCAACTTGCTATCTCAGCGGCACCATAAGGTCCGTCCCCCGAGGGTGGCGCCAGTATTTTTCGATATAGCGCCCCACCCCAACATCTGGTCCTTCGAGCCGGATCTCTGGGTTTATTCGGTGAAGTGAGTGCAAGTGACGTGGCAATAGGACTCTTTATCACCATGCCGGTGACCAGGAGTCAGATGGGATCCACCTCCAGGGCGCAGCCTATGCCCGAGGATGATACTATGGCCACGGGGCCAAGTGGGGCTATCGCGGTTTCTGTTGCCGTCCCTGTTGCAGATGCTGGTCACAGAGGAGGTAACAGTGTGAGCAGCTACGTGGGCACAAGCGCCGACGAGACTACGAGACCTGATGAGTCCACGAGGTTGCATGCTCCTGTTCCGAAGAAGAGTCGTTCAGTGTCCTTACGGAGCGTGGCAGCCAGAAGGCGTATAGAGCTGGAGGCGCGAGCCGAGCTGGCACAGCGCGAACTGCAGGAGGCCCAAGCCGGGGTCGCTCTTGCTAGAGCCAGGTTAGACTTGTTGCAGGTTGCCGATGAAGATGAAGACTCCGAGTTAGAGGAACCTCAACACCGAGAGGTTGATGTCCAGGACTGGGTGGAGACGACGGTAACGGCGATGTCCGGGAAGGGGCATCAAACGAAGTTCGCGTCCGGGAAGGGACACGGGGGAGTGCCCGGGAAGGGGCCACCCCCGCAAGCGTCTTCAATGACCGTCAAACAGGAACCACTATATCAGTCTACGGGAAATAAGGAGCTAGCGGAAGCAATCGTCCAGGCCATTCATGCCGCACCGAAGTCAGCAGCAGCACCTCCAAGCTACATGCATGAGCTGCCTTACTTCGATGGCAACAGTGGTGAATGGTTAGCCTTTAGAACAGTATATGAAGATACATCTCCACTCTTTTCAGCTTCACAGAACATGGCGCGTTTAAGAAGAGCCATTAAGGGTACTGCAAGGGAAGCTGTAAAGAGCCTGTTGTATTCAGAGTGCCTACCGAACGAAGTATTGGAAGCCCTACGTCGGCGGTTTGGTAGGCCAGATGCCCTGGTCCTCGCTGAAATGGAAAAGATGAAGAACTTGGCAAAGATCACCGAAAGTGCGCGTGACGTCTGCGTGTTTGCGAGTCATGTAAACAACATTGTTGCGACAGTTCGGGGATTAAGAAAACCTCAGTACCTACAATCTCCAGAAATTATGAAGATCATAGTGGAGAAGCTACCTGCAGTGCTGAGGTATCGGTGGTTCGATTACGCCGCCGAGGATGAAGATCCAGATCTTACAACAGTAGCTGCATTTTTGAACCGTGAAGCAGATCGGTGTGGGCCATATGCGCTGCAGGAGTCAGTGCAAATGAAGAGGCAACCCTTCAAGGAAGTAAGGCATGCTGCGCATGTTGCTACGGAACAACGGGAAGAGAAGCCAGGGTGCCCGCACTGCCACGGAGACCATACTTTGGTCGAATGCAAGAAGTTCCTGCATGCATCCAACAAGGAGCGGTGGGAGATCGCTCTTAAGAGTAGATTTTGTTTTAAATGCTTGATGGAACGTCATCGTAAGGAGAGCTGCAAAAGGCCACCGTGCAAAGAGTGCAAGCGCTGGCATCACCATCTCCTTCACAACTACAAGCCATTGGAGCAGAAGCAGGATGAGAAAAGAGAGATCACAAATAATGCGACTCAACCAGTCAACGCTCTGACGAATGCAAGAGCGTATTTAAAGATGATTCCTGTGGAAGTGTATGGACCCAAGGGATCGGTGCGAGTGTTGGCGTTGCTTGATGAAGGATCTACAGTGACACTTTTAGATTCATCGGTCGTGAGGGAAGTCGGTCTAACAGGACCTCAAGAACCTCTATACCTACAAACAGTAGGGGGGAAAACAATGGGAAAGGAGAATTCTATGAAGATCGATTTTAAGATCAGAGGCTTCCACCATCAGAAGAGGCAAAAGATTAATGGAGCGCGCACCGTAGACGACCTGTGTCTAACGCCGCAAAGTATTGATAGATCTCGCCTTGAAGAATGTCTGCACCTTAGTAAGATGACCGATCAGCTAATATATGAAGAGGAACCGCCTAAACTGTTAATCGGTCAGGATAACTGGCAACTCATCGTATCACGGGCTACGCGTAAAGGAAAGAGAAACCAACCCGTAGCTTCGCTGACGCACCTGGGATGGGTGCTACACGGCTTTGATGGCGGAGCAACGAAACCTTTGAATTTCGTTACCTGCGCACACGTGACGGGGTCCGAAGACGATCTAGAACGCCTTATAAAAGACCACTTCGCTATAGAATGTTTGGGTGTCCAACCACGTCGGCCAAGCATCGATGCAGAGGGAAAGGCGCTAGCTATAATGGAGAAAACGACAAGAAGGCTGCAGGATGGGCGCTTCGAAACAGGACTTTTATGGCGCAACGAGGATGAAGCAATGCCGAACAATTTCAAGTCGGCGGAAAACAGGCTCAAGAATATTGAAAAGAAGCTAGACAAAGACCGGAACCTAAAAGACGAGTACACTTATCAGATCCAGCACCGCCTAGATAGCGGAAATGCTGAAGAAGTCCCATTTGGCTCCACGTCCAAACGCAAATGGTCGGAAGAGGCAGCCATTAAAACCGCAAGAGAAGTGGACTTCGTCCATCGAAAGGCCGGATTTAAACTTCGAACGTGGGCATCAAATCGTCCACCAGTTTTAAGAAGCTTCAGTGCAGGTCTAGCAACGCCAGTTCTGATACAAGGGAAGAGGCTGCTCCAAGACATCTGGTGGAATAGGGTTGGCTGGGATGAACTCATTACGACAGATTATGAACAAACATGGAACATCTACTTGAGCAAACTACAGCTGTTAAAAAACCTAAGAGTGCCACGATCCTTCGCTCCATCTCGTCACAAGGGGGAGACGCGTGTCTTCACGGATGCTAGCGAAAAGGCCTTCACAAACGTAGTTTATTGGAGGCAACAGAAAAGCGCTGGCGATCACCCTAAAGGAAAAGTTACTCGAAGACGAAGTTCTGCACACACTCCTCTTGGAAGCAGAGCACATCGTCAATTCAGGGCCATTAGTCGATGTACACACAGATGGAGAAGAGTCACTTACATCAGATCATTTTCTTTTAGGGAGATCTTGTGGCGTTCCGACGGTCGGAACATTCAACGACGACGACATCAAAGGACACTCCTGGAAGGCGGTCCAACGAATGGCAGACCACTTCTGGAGCAGATGGGTGAAAGAACACCTACCGACACTGATTCCGGAAAACTTACAGGGAAAGCAGACATTTTGGATCCGAGGCTTGGGGACACGGTCCTCATAGTGGACCCGACACTTCAAAGAAACATTTGGCCACGAGGGGAGGTGGTACGGATCTACCCTGGGCCAGATGGGCGCACCCGCATCGTCGACGTACGTACTGCCGGTGGCGTGCTGAAACGTCCAAGTTCCAAGATAGTGCGACTGGTACCTGCGGCCAGCAACAATCGAAACGAGGTCAGTGAGCAACGTGTCGCCGGGTCAGCAGTTGGTGCTTCGCACAAGGGGGAGGATGTCGGCGACAAATCAGTTTAATGTCTGCTCTGATTATTTATTATTTTAACCAATCAGTCTGGTATTAGTATTTAATCATATTTCAATTATCTTATGTACATGTGTTCAGAAAACAAGTGTCTCGTTATGTATCATTCTTTTGTAAAACTAATGAGTGTGACAGGGATGATAAGATGTTAGCATCTCTGTCCCACACTTCGTAATTTATAGTCATAGAATTAGTCTCTCGTTAGGCAGCAATCTATTGTCAAACTGATGGGTATGACAGAGATAGCAAGATGTTGGCATCTCTGTCTCGCACTTGAGTTTAGTATGAAAATTATAATTAGATTTTCTTTTGTTTTTCTTTTGTAATTTAGTAAAGCACTTAAAACTGATTATAAATATGTTTAGTTTATAGTTGAGAGATGGATAGTTTTGACATAATAACGAATTTTAGGTTGTTAAAAGTACCGTTTTTTGTATGATATTGCATGTTTTTTACGTATTATTTTAGATTTATAATTATAACCGTTTTGTATTATATACCTTTAGATAGATTTTATTCAGACGCTTATTTTGATGTACAACATGTTTAAGTATAAGATCTAGAGAAATAAATATTAGCGAAAAAGCGGACCAGCCATAGTGAAAAATGTTAGTAAAAAGAGTCTATAAACCGCGGCTCTCTTTACGGTATACGTGGCGTGCTACACCCGGCAGTATGGCGCCACTACCGATTATTACTTCCGACGGCTAAGAAGAACAAGGAACTCTGAAGAAAAAGGAACTCTGAAGAAAAGGGAACTAGAAGAATTGAAAATATTATTGTGGCTGGTTCGCTATCGCGTCTACACGTCGTACTCCAGTGTTTTCAATCACGACCCCCTCCACCGAACCCAGGATCCTAAGAGACGGACCTACCAGCGCCCGACTGAGATAGCCATACTGTTTCACGACTTTCTTGTTTCAACTTGCTATCTCAGCGGCACCATAAGGTCCGTCCCCCGAGGGTGGCGCCAGTATTTTTCGATATAGCGCCCCACCCCAACAGTTAGGAAAAGATAAACTTACTTTAACCCTCATAGGGCAGTAATTCAGGCAATAATAATTATAATTTAATAAACGTACTTCATATAAAATATATTTTCATATATATACATATAAATGTATGTACCAATCATTGATTTCTGAAACAAATTAAAAATTACTACCCTTAACCAACTATTAGACGAATTGGTCTAGTGGTCAGTTGTTAGTGAACCTACGCGCTAACCCTGGGTTCGATTCCCCCACGGAACAGTTGTCTGTGTGATCCACATATTATTGTTTTAAATCTTGGTGTTATTTGTGTTCGTTATTTCTGTTTGTGTCCAATGTCGCGATATAGTATTTCTACAGCTTAGGAGTTGTTTGCAGAATTTTCATAAACTTAAATGGTACACCTGCCAGCTATTCCCACGACGACAGTCAGGACTGACCTCATGTAATGACTATTCATCAGTCAATCTCTTAATCTATGCAAATTAATGTTTATCATGTACTTAACATACTATAACTTACCCATTCATTGCTCGAGTTGAATGAAGATGGAGTAACATCAGTTACAATGTGATATATTTGAACGAATTTAAATTTCCTTACCTCAGAGTTAGAATTTGAAGTATTTATTTACTTATTTTATTTTATTTTTATATAGTTGGAAAAAAATCATATTCCAGTTTTTTTCACAAATAAACACACAACTGATATACCAGTAAAATTAACACAAGAAAATTAGACATAGAAAGTAAAATTATACTAAGAGAAATGTTATAAATATTCCAAAATAAAAAACACAAAAGTAAATGAGAAAAAAAGAAAGAAAAAAAAACAACAACTATTATTGTATCAAAGCAATTTGTATGGAATAACTAATAAAATATTACTCCGAAAAATAATTAGTATATTTATTCTCAGTTCATTTATTTGGCAGTGCTTATTTCAATCAAGTACGAACCGTTATAATTACGGTAAAAAACTGGTTCTGCGCACACATTCACTAAGTTTCAGTATATTTTTTAATATGTTAAAAAATATTATCCTTGAATCTTAATAACACAAAATTCCATATCAGGTTGTTAATAATTACTATTAAAAAACAACCTTACAAGGTCTGAAGAATTGAGCACAGCATCAGAAAAAAAAATTGCATTCGAAAATACAATTTTAATAAAATATATTTTAAATTAAAGGCAAATAAGTGAAAGGGTACAAATTAAACCTCGAAAGTTTCGTTTTAAATCACCTCGAAAGTATCGATTTAAATCAGATGTTTGTGACTTGTCTGCTTGTGGATTGAATATAACGAGATTGCCCTTTGTCAGTGCAGGTGGTGATGTTAGCCCTGAGAATATCCCTGAGGTGGACACTCCCACGCCCCCGCTCTTCGCAAACCAGTTCCTACATTAAAACCATGTAAGTGCTGTCAATACTCCTTAAGATACCTTATGATTGAAGCAAGACTAGACCGGTCATACTATCAGCAGAATAAAATCTACCTAATTGCCCTTTTAAGTGTACTAAATAAATATTATGTATATTGAGGTAAATTTTTGTTAATTCACACGGATTTAAATCAATAATGAATCAAAATCACCCTGTTTTATTTGAAAATTACCATAAAATCAGTCGCACGACGTCAATTGAAAGTGCGAGGGTGTTCGTGTGAATGGTCGACCGGAAGCGGCGTTGATGCGTGTAATCTATTCCACTTTGAACGCGTTGCAATAATCTCGTGCTCAGACAATTGGAGCAGTTTACAATTGTATTTAGGTCAAAGTAGTGTTTGTTAAGATGTAATTATGAGGATTATGAAAATATAAAAAAAAATACAATTTTGTATGAATTATAATAGTAGTAAGGAAGTATCTATAATAAAAACAAAACAAAGAAATTTAAAATAGAAATAGGTTTTAGGAAGTATAAAACTAGATCAAATATTTTTCTACAGTACTTAACTACGTAACGTAGTAGGTAACAAGGGAGATTATGTAGAGTAAAAAAGAAAACGGTTATATAAAGCTAAAATCCTTTAAATAGATGTAATTAAAGTTATACATAATGTTTATTAATTCAGAGATTTAACTATAATATCTAGTTAAAGAAACGATGCCGCACGGAAGATATTCCAAGGAAGGCAGTAAGGTGATATGGCGTCAGCCGGTAACCGAATCTTGGACACGGCGCAGCGCACACGTCAAGACGCAAGCCGCGCTCTGCTGGACAGACAGACACACCGCCGTACCTTTGGCATATGGATGACAAATGCCATCTTAGCCAACCGGTTGGGCGATTTAAAAGTAATTCAAGTAGAAGAAAACGTTTCACACCTACCGCCATGACAGAATAAGAAGGCTAAAAGATTTATTAAGATGAACAAAGCGAAACTCTTAATAGTCAAAAGTGTTTTCTTTACTAATGCTACTCTTCCTAAACGAATAATGGTATGATGTCGAAAATTGTCAGAATTGTCGAGGACAGTGACTTTGTAGTTTTTTATTGAATAGTCAAAGTCTATTTTGGGATCGCCTTTATAATTATCATTCAGCAATGCTTCACTCAGCTCCACCCGCCTTGCGCATTGGCGGACCTAGTATTATAGTACGTTATATTAAAAAGTGCTTCAACTTTTACACTGATTATTTGTATGTTGTTAACATTGTAATGTTTAACTAATTTTTGTAAAATAGAGAAAGAACATATTATTTTTATATCTTATCGCAACAGAGATATTTAACGAAGAAAGAGAAAGAATCTGTCAGATAACAGTATCAGATGTGTCTGACAATATACGTACTTAAACAAAGCTTCATTAAAACTTAATGTCTAATAATAATAAGATTGTTATAATTACTTCTTGTAATATTTAAATTTTGGTGATCCATAATTACTATTATATATAATATCCGACTGTCCTCACGTCAATACTATTAGAATTTGCACATTGGTTTCGAACCCATTCGGGGTCCTTAAACATAAAACATTTTTTCATTGTCAAAGCTACGCTTGGAAAGATATTACCTCAGACCTGAGAAGAGCTAACGAAATATCCTCAGCGGGCTTGTTTTTAATATATTTTTTTATAGCCACACTTACCACCTAAATTACATCTACATTAGTACTTGAAATGGCCTGGCACTCAATCGGACACAAGATCTGTTGTCTGTCTGTCCGCCTTACTAATTCTTTGCGATCTACCGACTAGAATTTTTTTAACTATACTCCAATTATTTTCGTAATATTTAGGACCGGAATACTATCTGGTACCGATAACTTTTTCTTTCTTTTCTTTTAACGCGATCGACTCACCTAGGGCAGCGATGGACGGATTGATCTTCCCTAACATATATTAATATTGCTAGGTTTGCACATTTACTTTCAAGTCTCCATCAATATCTTATCTAATACTTACGAAGTAATACAACTTTTATTTTAACAACAATTATAAGAATTATGATGATTTTTCTGTCATATAAAATATAAATTACTTGTTATAGGGATAACGAATGGTTTCCTTATTAAAGTGAGCCCTCCTTCCTGTTGTGAAGATCTTATTAACTATTACAATGTTATAACATTGTATTAACATGGGTTCAAAATCGTATCGTAAATATTGTAAACATATTTTACTTTGGTTTAGATTAAACCAGATATACATATATATACAAAAATAAAAATATATACTAATGTATATCTTATTGTTAATGTGTTTGCAATCCTCATGCAATAGGTACTATTAGTATATATTTTTGTATTTCCATATCGTTATAAAAATTTTCTCAGAATATGGTATTCGAAAGTTGGTCTAGTTATTTGTACATTTCTTAACTCCTACTATGGATTTGTAAGAGGGATAATTCGTCAAAAAAAGGCTTAATAATAAAATAAATACAAAACAAAGTCAAAAATAACTATAACATTATATTTAATTACGTGAAAAGAACATATTTTTATTTTATACTGGGACACGTATTATTACTATCGGAAAGAATGTACCAATTCTTATCAATAATTATTTTTCAATATTAATTAAAGCAGTAATGAAAAATTCGAAGAAATTTTTGTCCTTAATACCAAAAACAGTATCTCCAAATATATATATACCTAAAATTATAAAGTGGAAAAGTTTGTTCGTTGGTGTAAGCGTGTTAATTGACGAAAGTGTGGTTAGAATTTTAAATATTTTGATTATGATAGGCAGGTTCATGAGGAGAATAAACTCTTTAGTATTTCTCTACGGTTAGTTACTCATAGTTATTCTAATAGTAAATAAAGTCATTCAACCGCGGGTAGAACCGCAGGTAACAGCTAGTCGTTCAATATATAAAATATGAGAGCACGTAACGAGAGCATTACCGCTAAAATAAATTGTCGGTCCGTTCGTTTGGTCCATAACCGGTGTGTTTAATGGTGTCTCAAAACAGATCACTTCAATAAGTACCGTTATATATATATATATATATGTGTTGTTTTATATATATAACGGTACGGTAATACATATATATATATATGTATATCAGTACAAATATACAGTATGTATAGTATATATATCACAACATTTAAGATAAGTTAAGAAATAATTGTATTTATGTCAAGTAACACGTATGAAATGTCACAAGTAACGCGCTTTCAAAGCTTAGACATGGAGAAGAATCGGTAAGTTGGAGAAGAACCGGCAAGATAGAGAAGAAATTTCTCTTAATTATATCATTGATTGTTCAAATATTAACAATAAAACTTACTACTGTAATAACTAACTTTTACTTAATCATATTTTTGTATGTTTATGTCTGTATCAATATTTTCAATTTAAGGGATCTGCATTTTGTGCTTATCACATACATTCATATAAACATAAATTATTATATATGTCACTATGTGCACTTGTGTGTGGAGAATTTTGTTATTTAAAAAAATATATATTCATAATATTCTTTATCAAGCTTAAAAGAAAAACTGAGATTTACTCAAAATTTCAAATATAACCATCATGAAACACGAAGTAGTAATTCCGTTTTTACAAAACTAGATTGTAATAATAATACATATAATAAAAATAATACAAATAATAATTTTTAATACATTTTATTTTATGGATAATTTTATAGTTTACTGCGATCTGATTAATTGTTATATTATTTTATGAGCTATATAGTTTTACCGTTAAGTTAAATACTTCTACATTGTCACATAAAAGGCCTTACAAAATTAAAATACCTTACAATATTACAATGATTTTAAAACGTATTTATATTTATAAATGACATATAACATGTATAAATGTACATCTTAAATCTTACTGAAAATAAATAATGAATTTAAGAAGTAATCTTCATTTAATTGATTACAAACAAATAATTTGACGTTTGTTACTCTTCGATTTAATTTGGATTAAAAAACGTCTTGCAAAAGGAATCAGTTCACATATATGGGTACGAATCATTGGTTTTCTGCTCCAAGTAAGGTAGTCTTCAAGACATGTCGCAGCATGTCCTGACCTGTCTCCTCTAAAGCATCGAACTCACTACCGGCTGTTATTCCTTATGCGAATTAACAAAATACACAATATGTCCCGTGCAAAAAAGAGCCTTTATTGAAGTTCTATTTATTACCTGCACCTTATATTTCAAAGAATGTTAAAGAAAATATACAATTTAACCAAAAAACGCGGTACAAAATTTGGTAAGTGTTCAAAATAAACGAATTTACAGTACTTCAAGATACAGCGCTACTGCTACAGAAGTAGCATCTTATTTTCAATACTTATACGAATGTTATATAATAAATATTATACTTTTATTTTTATTTTATTAACGAGCTTACAACAAGGAGTGAATAAAACATAAATAATTGCAAATATATTCCTAACACTTCACAGTATGCATACACATTAGTTAAAAGTCAGTACGCGTTCATTTTATTTAATAATACTATTACGTAATCATGATTTAAATTTTGCTACCACGCTGTTATTATAAAACATACATACAATACATATTACATACAGCCATACATCCTTACATACAAGATATTATAAATATTTATAAAATACATAAGTCACAAGTAATGAAACAATAATTTAGAATATCAATACTAAATATTGAACGTACTGTCTTCTATAAATATTATATTAATAAAGTCTATGAATACATTTTTAATAATTAATATCTCAATTAAATGGTTATTTTATGTCGTTTCTGCGGTTGTTTATCATTTTTTTCAATAAGTATCTAATTAAAAAAAATATAGTGTTTATCTAAAGATAAAATATACTTAACACTTCACATATCTTATCAAGCAACTTGTGAGCCAAATTGGTAATACGGTATTATTCATAGAACAAAATAATTGGTTCTTTAAAGTAACGAAAAATCTTATTCGTTATTTCGAGTCTCATAATCGACGCCTCCATAGCTCAGGGGTTAGAGCACTGGTCTTGTAAACCAGGGGTCGAGAGTTCAAATCTCTCTGGAGGCATTTCTTAATTAAGTTTTATTTTGATTATTTTAAACATATCTTACATATATTAAGTTTAAATAATTTTAAATTTAAAGGAAATGTATTTAAATAATATATATTATTAATTATTTTTTTTGTTTTCAAAATGTATGTCAAAACTTTTTGCTGATTTCAAATGAAATATAAAAAATTATTTTTTCAAGTAATTATTTTTAAAATATATGTCAAAACTTTTTGATAATTTCAAATGAAAAAAAGAGTTCCAGTCCGAGTAAGCCCCATTTAGTTTGGACCCTGGGTCCTTTCAACATTTCCTGTGCTCTGAGCAACGCTACAGGACGACATCGCGCAGGTCGACCTACCCTACGATGCCACCCTGGCCTGCACCATCACGGTGTGACGCTTTCCGCCATGTCTCCGGGGACTTTCCACAGGGTGAGAGAACCATAGAGGCTCGTATGTAACCCCGATAGCTGAACTGGTCGGAACTCCCATTGATAAATTCCGTCGCATCGTATATATACGAGACATTTAGAAAACTTTAATAGCGTGATTCAGAACTTAATATTAAAAATATGTATTTGGACAAACAAATTAACTTATATAAATCGGTGTTTAAGAAAAAAAGCTTTATTTTTATGAATACTTAATTAATATTTCATATAAGTTGTATACGTATATAGTTTGTTTAGTTTTGTTTTTACAGACGAAACAGACAGCGCCATCTCTTGACGAGAATTCAAAACTAATTTAAATCATAGTGTTACATGAATATTAACACTAACAAATGCATGGTTGCTTAAAAGCTTAAATCTTTTACATATTACATATATTTTCATCAATGGTTTGTAAATCAGAAATTTCTTTCCTTTTCTTCACAAGATATCGTTAACTGAATAATACGAAAACAATGTTACTTCGCAGCCATCACCTCCATTGTATAGGCTCCGAGTGACCATCAATTGAATATAAAACCCGACTTTGCTAGTAAAGGCACAGAGTTTTGAATACATTTGTTTGTTACGTCCATGATTCGTAATGAGAATATATGTATTGAACAAGAGATTATAAACTCTATGTGTTATGCTTAAGTATAAAAATGTATCGACAGTTTTAAGATGCGCAGGCGCAGGTGTGCGGCCGCCTGGTCGTCGCCGAGGCTACTACTTTCAGATATGGTATTTCATTTATTAATTTGCTCGACCAACAATACGTAAAATCATGGAAGTATTACAGTATTGGTATGACTATTATAGAGTTGTAGACTCTTCATTCATACCTTCACTATTGTTAAATTCATATTACATATGATAATATATTATCAAATATGGCATTTCTATCTTTAAAGTAATAAAAATATAACTTACTAGCCGTTATTCGCGGTTTTGTTTTGATTTTATTTACTATTAAGTCAATTAAAAATAATACTAGTATTATTATGCTACTAGGCTATCTAGATAGCCTATTGCCTTTCTCAATACTTGGCTGTCATAACCATAATAAAATGCCAAATCCATCTATTCCCATACAAGAGTATTTAAAGAAACAAATTTTTCTAACTGTATAATAGTAGTATAGACAACAATTTTCGAAATATGTAAAAGTTATTAAAAATTATTATAAACTATAATACACTAATCAATACTTGCTTATCATAACCAGAATAAAATGGCAAATTCATCTGCTAATAACAAAAATTAGGCGCTTTTTCTTATAATATTAGTGTAGACAACAATTTTCGTAATATTTAAAAGGTATAAACAATGTTTTTAAACTATAATACATAAAATAATCAAAACACAAGTCAATAATAATATTCAAACAGGTATTCTTAGAGATAAGTTTTGCAAAACAACTGAAGGCTCTAAATAAGATTAATTCCTGACAACATTCCGCGGCTGGTCGTCGCCAAATGCGGAACTATCTAATTCCAGCTGATTTTGCAAACCAGTTCCTTGTAAAAACCCAATGATCTTATTTTGGACTGAATAATATTCAAATTATATAATAAATTATAGTGTAATTGAATTAATTAGGTAGCTGCTTTGATAAAATATGGTTTATAGTTCATTTTAGCATTATTAATCGAATTTTAATTGTTTTTTAATATTTAATTTATATTAACAATTTATTTTTGTAATAATTTTTATTCCATTCATTAAACAAATAGATAAACTACTGGTCAAGACCTCAAACAATTTTATTATAATAATATTATAAAGCTGAAGAGTTTGTTTGGAAGGGCAAATATTCAAAACTAAAGGATGAATTTGGAGATTTTTTTCTGGTTATGATAGACAGGTTCATGAGGAAGACTAGAAGCTGATCTAAGTTACATCTCGCCTTACATCTCGTCTACCCTTGAACACGATTGCTGCAAAACGTCGGGTTAAAATTAAAATTTAACCAAATTATACGCGAGTTTTAATTCGTTAAAAATAGTTTTATTTTAAATGTGTAAACTAAGAAAATACTATGCTCTAAGTTATCCTAATAGTAAATAAAATCATTTGTAAGTGTGGAATCACAAGTAATACCTCGTAATATTATAAAGCAGAAATTAGTTTGTTTAAAAGCGCTTGACTTCAAAACTACTAGATAGATTTGCAAAATTCTTTCTGGTTATGATAGGAAGTTCATGAGATAGGCTACAGGCTACTCTTAAGAGCAGAGAGTTATCCTGATAGTAAATAAAGACATTCGTCCGCGGTTAGAACAGCGAGTAGAGTATCAAATAATAATAATATAATAAGCAATTGTCAGTTACAAATCGAATTAAAAAATAAAATTTAAGCTGTCACAAGTATTGTAATACCAAAGATATTCAAGGTTGTGAAACTAAAAAACATTGAACTAAGAAATGTTGAATGTGACACCTCAAGAAGTAAAGGTGTAGTTATGAGACACAGAACTAATTGTTAAAAATCAAACATTGAAGCGGTTTTCAACTTTATGTCTTATAATATAACGTTTTTTTTCCTTCGATTATATTTATTCAGTAATTTCAAATGCGTATGTTCGTAATTATAATGTCACAGGTGTACTCACTGTTTTAAAAGTGTTATGAGCATTAAAATATTTCTTAACATTTTATTACTTGTCAGAAATAATAACGATATTAACTTATCATATATCTTCACGGTGTTAATTGAGATTTCATGTGTTTTTGGAAATTCGATACAATTTTGGTTTTATTACATGACATATATCAATCATATATTTATATTTTGCATCGACTCTACTATATTTTTAAAAATATTTATACAAATAATAATATATACATTTATATAATACTTATTACGATATATGTGCCATCATCATATACCATAATAGGGGTTGAGAAAACCCAAAAACAAAATGGGTTACTTTATTACCTACCATTATTTATATTACAAAAATATTTTACAAAATGAATTTGTAACTATTATAAATATCTTAACTTTAAGATTACTAGAAAACATACTTAAAATAGAGTTAGTTCATTACTTCTAAAAACATTCAAATATTTTTATTATTTTCGATGTAAATCTTAATCACGTCGTCAGTCAAAAGGCGGTTTAAATTTCTTCCAAGATATATTATTACCGTGTTATAAAACCTTTGGACGGTTTTGACCCCACAACCATGAATTATAGCCTTCAAGTGACCCCAGAGATATAAATAACTACATCCGTCTTATACAATGTATACAGAATGTGCATTTTTATGATAATTAAGAGATTTTTTAAGAATGTTTCTTCAAAATTCCAGACTTCCATTGTAAGCAATTGTTGATTAAATCTAAATATATATTTATATATTTAAATTTATATATATAAATATTAAATTTATATATATATTTATATCGAAATCGAAATCGAAATATATAAATATATATATAAATATTAAATTTATATATATATATTTATATATATATATTTCGATTTATATCGACATTACTGATTTATAAAAAAAAACATTTACTTTCTATGGCTTTATATTAGGTAGATTTCAAAATCATAATTCATCAAACATTTATAAAAGATAAACCAATAAATAATTAATGTACTAATGTAAGAATAATAATATTTATTTTAAGGTTAAAATATACAACATATACACAAACAAATCCAAATATATATTATAATTAATCCATCTAAAAGCCAACCAACAATCTGATAAACATCACATTGAGGAGTGAAGCGTCAGGTAATTAAGCCAGTTTTCACCTTTGACACTCGTTCGTGTATCGTACCGCGCGTTGCGCAGTTTAAATAGAAATGGCCACTTACCAACTGTAGATAACTGTAACTTTAACTGCGTCCTAACTTTAACAATTATCATATCTTTAAAAATATACTTAAAGCCACTTAAATCATTGACGCCACGCGACTATTTCAAACAGTTTTAAATTTTATACTGGAATATATATAAATAAATATACATATACACTAGCTATTACTCGTGCTTCCACCCGAAAACCAACAATTTTATTTACTTTTATCATAACTAAGAGGAAGGAGCGTAAAACCAGATTATAGCCTAATTCATGAACCTACCTGTCATAATCAGAAATAATTTTTCAAATCCATTCAATAGTTACTAAGATGTTTAAACAAAAATCTTTATTTCAATTTATATATAAATAACATAAGTATGTATATAATATTAGTATACATATTTATGTTATTTCAGCTATAGGGAAAACAATGATATTTAATAGTTATTGAGAAAATATTTATTAATTTTGTCCTACTAAAAAAAATATGTTATTTTCATCCAAGTAATTTAAACATTATTTTATTGATATTGAATACTTACAAGTATTTTAAAATAAAATTATTTATTAAATATATTACCAAAATAAAACCAGTATCTTTTACATATAATATGTTAAATGGTTAATGCATATTAAATCACTTTTTAAAAGCTGTTGATAACTGCTTTGGCGCCATACGTATTTAAATATTTCCCAATCAGCGTTATCTCCATACACTTCTGCTTTCTTTGGGTTCTCAATTAAAACTTTAAATATGAACGAAACGAACAAAATGAAAGAAAGATTAAAACAGATGTTTTATTGATTTTTATGTGATATTCTTAACAAAAACTATTTAAGAGGCCTTCGTGTAATAAGATCTTAAAGCTTGGTCCAAACTTTTTTTAATACATACATAGAAATACAGTCAAGAAAAGTATGAAGTATGAAGAAGGAGGTCTTATCACTAAGATCTCTTCCAGATAACCTTATTTTGATAAAAATTAAAGTAACGTAAATAGAAATATGGTGCACGATACAATTCTAGAATAGTATTTTCTTAGATTTTCACGAGTGCACATTTGAAATAAAACTATTTTTTACGGATTAAAACTCGCGTATAATTTGGTTACATTTTTATTTTAACCCGACGTTTCGAATACTTTACAGTAATCGTGTTCACCGGTAGACGAGATTTAAGTGTAAGTCAGTAAATTAGTCATCTACCTCCAACGGATCCTTAGTTCTTCGAGTTCCAGATGTAGACAAAACGCACTAACTGTATCTTGAGGTCTGATGTGACCTGACGTGCGGTCACAGACGTGAGACTACATACAGTATTTATGAGTGGGTCCCAGGTGTTAGTAAGGTTCCAACCATCTTCTGTATTGAAATTAGGATATTTTTAATTTCAATTGCCTCGCGAATCATTCTTGATATAGAGCGGGGTTCCCTAGCGAGGATTTGTGGTTTTTCAAATCTAATAAAATGATTGGGCTTGTCTATGGAATGTTCACACACTGCAGACTTTGATATACTCCTATTCTTGATATTCAATATGTGTTCCATAACTCTTGTACCGATGCTCTTCTTCGTTTGACCAAAATATTTACCAATGTAATTCTAGATTATGTAAAATAAATTTATATACATAAATGTAATAAAACAGTACATACATTTAATTAATATTACTTTCGAATAAGAGTAACTTTAACTATTTAAAATCCATTATTTTAACAGATCCTCAAAATGGCGATAAGAGATGCATAATTATAACCGCTATAACATACAAGTAATCTAATATTTAAGTCTTTTATTATATCATGTTATCTAAGATTTACACGAGTACTACATATTTCAACAAAACTATTTTATTATTTTACTTTTTTTAATTTTAACCCGACGTCTTGAGTGCTTTGCAGCAAACGTGTTGGCGGTAAGACGAGATGATGGTGTCATTTATTATACTTTATTAAACATTTTAAGACCTTGTCGACAGTCAGTCTTGGCAAAAGTCAGTAAAAAATTAGTCATGATGAAAAAATAGCTAAAAAACTTATATCGAAACTTTAGAGTTTTAACTTATATTTATGTAATTTTTATTTTACTTAGCTGTTACTAGAAATTACAACTGAACGTTTTTAAATCCTTATTTAAAAAAAAACTTTTTCTAGTCGTATTATTGATATGATTACATCAATTTATTGTTATATTAAATATATTAGCGTTTAGAAAAATTAAATTAATATAATATGTACAATTTGTGATAATAAATACCATAGCAGATTTTATGAAAATGAAGTTATTGCGAGATGAAACGAACACACAAATAAGAAATTAATATATATTGATTAGGGGTTAAAATTAATTACTCGTTAATACATAACTAAAAAAGTAATAAAAATTTAAATCAAATTATTAATCTTAATTACTTTATTTTTATTTGTTATTGTGTACAAAGCTTAATATATACGTATATATTTTTTATATATTTTAGCTCCAAATTTAAAACATGGTAAGCTAGTTCTTATCTTGGTATCCTGTCACGCAACTCGAACGACAGCCATTTTAAATGTTTCTCTTGAAAAATATTTTTAAACCTAAATATACATAGGTGTCATTTAAGTCATACCTTTTTATTATTACATTTAATAAAATATAAAATTGTGTTTTTTTTTTCGAGTAAATATATCTTGTTTTTCTAAAATTAATTAAATATTAATCGTTTTTTCTTGTCCGAATAAATATATCTTTTCTTTCTAGTATTAATAAAATATAAAATTGTATTTTTTCTCAAAAAAAAAATACATTTTCGTTCTAATATTAATGAAATATAAAATTGTTTTTTTTTTCTTGAATAAAAATACCTTTTCTTTCTAATATTAATAAAATATAAATTGTTAAGTGTTGTTGTTTTCTTTCTAATATATTGAGATAAAAGATACCAATCTTATCTTTATTAAACCTTGCTTCAAAGTCGCTATGAACAAGATATTTGTTTCCTAGCGCATATCTCAAGAGTGCAGGTGTTTAGTAATCACGGCAAGGAATGCCGGGGCAGGTGACAGGACGAGCGTTAGAGCTCAAATCACTATTAGCCAGAGGACTATGACCTCCCACAGACCTAGGAATCTAACATAGAGGTCTAGAATTTAATTACTCAAAAATATGTGTTTATTTTTATAATGAAAACTTTTTAAAATCAATCAATCATTCGATCATGAAGATAAGTTATTATTATTTATAATTCAATTTTATCATAATAATAAACTTTGGTTTAGAACATAAATAATAGGTAAAAATTTAAATTAATTAATTGAACAAACCTAAAAATTAAGAGAAAAGTAGTTTTATACTATTACTTATTTGTTAATTATTTCAATATTTCTCGATTTAAATTACTGAATAATTAATATTTTTTTATTTTATTTAGTCTCTTAGTAATTAAATGTAACAGTAATGTTATTATAGAAAAACGATGTGAAAACTTTAAAACTTTATAGATTCCACTGGATCCCTAATAAGTAGAACTACTCGAGTGACGCACTATGTTACATATTTACATACATACACAAATATATTTATATTTATAATAATTATCAGTTTGTCTGTATCTTGTGTCTAGTCGTTTGGTGTTCAGATTAATAAAATGTTAGTTTTTCTTTAAGAAAATAATCAAAGTTTTACATAGTAAAAATTAATTAATAAGAAAAATTTATAATTATTTTGTAATTATTTAATAAGACTTTGCGATTTCTGCTCTTATAAAATATCGTTTATATAAATGAAATAAGAGCCATCTCTTATTCATATCTACGCCACACATGAGTACATGAAACCGACAAAACTTCTAGCATTTGCACTAGTTTGATAGTTAACTTTTAATATTAAAAGATAAAAACTAAAAATAATATTTAAGAAAAGAGTTGCTTATTTGTTAAAAGGTAAAGTTCAAACTACTTAGTGCTAAAGCTAGATATATATAAAGCTAGATATATGTATATAAATATATATTTCTTTCTTTTATAATGACAAAATGTTTTTTGTAGATTTTATTTTTTATTTTCTAAAAGATAAAGATCAAACTAGTGCTAACGCTACATACATATATTTATATAAGAAGAGCTATTCTAAAAGTATTTCTAGATCTATGGCAAGTGTAATAGCGTAATTCTAGACGACTACATATATATGGTATGGTAAGTAACGAGTAACAGGATTAAAAAGTGCCACGACAGGTGGCAGCCGGTGTTAGAAAATGGTTAGGATTATTCTCGTTTGAATCGTTCTTCCTCTTGGAATAATTTATATGTTTTATATGTACTTACTTACTGAATTATAAGTAATTATAATATTTTTTATTCTTATTTATAATAATGAGAAACATTCACGAAGAAGATTAAATCATTTCTGATGTTTTATATACTTGTTATATACTTTCCGAATTATAAGTAATTTTAATATTTTTTATTCTTTTTCTTGCCATTTTTGATGAAGATTAAATCTATTTTGACTATATATATATATATATATTACATTTCGTGACAAGAAGAAGAAATTTAAGTATTTTTCTTCTCAGATAAGTTGAAAACAATTACTTATTTTCTTACTTAAATATCCTAATACTTATGAAAATGTTACTTTACGGTATGAAAAGCGTTAAATAATCAATTTTATTAAAAACAATAGATATAGATGCGTCTGTGATTTCCGTTAGTTGCTGTCAATAGATAAGTGAGTATATAGTATGTGGGTGCCTTGCACCTGCCGCAATCTTGGATAGGGTTGAGCAATCCCTATAAGATATCTTAATATTAGGTGTCTTTATTTTGTTTTGACTATTTTAGTGTTATATATTTTTAACAAATATTATCATAAATAATAACATATTAATAATAACTGGACTCATATTGGAAATAGAGAATAAGTTATTGATCTGAATATTTGAGGATAAATTTATTTATAATATAACTTAAAGATAATTATTTATATAATAATATAAAGTTTTTGTACATCCCTATAGATATAATAATTACAAAATGGTCTAACACGATTCTAATAGGAAACGTAATGGCGGCACCCACCTGCCGCTCTCAGCTAACACTATTGTATAAAATATGTATTTTGTAAAGGTTATACTGTCTTAAATTAAAAATCAAATGACAATGATTTTATATTATTTTGTATGGAATTAGAAGATTTTTGATAAAATTATGTAGTTTTTATTTATAAGTGTCTTATAACTTAATTTACTTTGTGGAGTAAGCACGTTTGTAAAGTATTACTTCGTTTACAACAATATACTAGTTGTGACTTTCTTAATGATTTTATTTGTTATTATGATATAGTCAATTTCGTAAACCTATCTATTCTAAACGTAATTTTTCAAATTCATCCGATAGTTTCGAAGACTAGTGAGTTTATACAAACGTTTCCACTTTATAGTAGTAGTAGTATATATATCTACTACTACTGATTTGTTTGGTTCCATATTTGTTAAATCAATTACGATGATAAGATTATGTTACTATATTTAAGTTGTGCTGACGTCAACTCTTGATAAAAAACATAAAAAATAAAAAAGAATATGTCTTGAAAATACTAAATATACAAGTAATAATTAAACGTTTTTAGGTGTATTTCAAAATGTTTTCTTAAGAGAAAACATTGAAAATATAAGTGCTGGTCATTTTGACTTAAGAGTCCCGTATAGCATAAAAAAAATAAATAAAACAATCACAATATATATATACATATATGTTTAATAATCTAATCTAGCGTCTAATTATACAGGAAGTTTGTATCTCAATACAAAAACTGAATATAAATGTTTTGCAGTCATTAGACAGAAAAGATATGAACACCTGCTCAACGGAAAATGTCAATTTTCTTGGACGATCCGTTTCAAGCTAGAAGCTAGTTTCGCAGCTGCGTATTGAGAACAGATTTAATGAGTTACTTGCGTATTTCTAATCCTGGTGCGATCTATTAAGATAACACTTTTAAAATAGTATCACTTTGATGATATTTTTATAATTATTTCTGAAGAATATTTGAAAAATAAAGACTAAAACAGTTTTCTACAATTAGTATAAGACTCTAGCAATAGCACTAATACTGCTACTAACATTGGTACTAACACTAACTCTGTCACTAACACTAACAACAACACTAATACTACGATTGCTAAGCTCAAAACAGCGTACTGCCTAAAAATGAGATTTAATCCTTCATATATTTCCGTCCTCAAACATATCCAAATAACTTTTAGTAATTATGGCAAAAGATCGAATACAGTCAAATTTAGAAGCATGACATATTTTTTTTTAAATTTGTCTTTTTAAATCAGTCTTCAGACTTTATCCAGCACCTAGTTAATACAATTGAATCAAAATTATTAAAAATATTTTTTTAATTAAAATCGGCATAAAAGTAAACAAATATACATACGTATAATTGAGAACCTCATTCTTATAAGACAAGTGACAATATTCAAATCAAGGTTTGTAATTGAGAAAATAATTCCCACAGACAATAAGACGGTCAATTGTATTCCTTACTTTTGATAAAATAAAGCTTAAATAGATTTTAAAAAAATACGAGAAAAATACCTGTTTTATTTGTCCTTGATAAAATCTCGCTTTAAAATATTGTTAACGTACCATAATATAGCGTCTTCAAACACGACTTTCAGATAAACTTTCTAATCCAGAGCTAACATACAAAGAACAAAACACTATAGTTCTAATTATAACTAGGAGCGCGAACCAGACCTAAATTTTGATTCGCTGCGCTCGCAAAATCTCGGTATGTGTTACCATATTGAGCGAAACGAGGTGCAAACAGTACCGAATTTGCATTTGCAAAAGTTCGACGCATTTTGTTCTCAACTTTATTTATTTTATTTTATTTTTGTAAAGCTAAATTTTCGAGTTAAAAATTTTTCCAATTCAAATCTATAGGATTTTAGTTTTAGTTTTTCCGTGGTTATTTCTTAAAGACCTCGAATATTTGTTTTTTTTTAAACCACTACCAGACTGATGTGAACCACTATCAGTGTGTAAAATTTTCGGATATACCGTTTTTGATTGAGCTTGCACAAAGGACCCAGAAAAGTCTCTCATAGAGAGCTTCGCTCAATAAGTACATTCATAAATTATTGTTATATACTTTTAATCTATCTATATATCTAATAAATAAGATTCTCATGTTACTATATTTGTATCAAAACTCCTACGAAACGACTTGACCAAATCTTAAGAAAATTCGTGTATATAGAATCTGAGACTAGTGCGACAACTATTTTTCATACCCCTAAGTGATAAGAATAGCCTATCCCAAATATATACATATACTTACATTTTGATATATATAATTTATAATTTGGCATTAAAAATGTATTTAACGTTAAATTTCCAACCTTCTACCAGATCCTATTTTTTTAATTCATATTCGTAATTTAACATTTATTCACTTTTAAAAGGTAAAACAAAGTTTACCGGGTCAGCTAGTATTATATAAACATATATATTCAGTACAAATATCCTGTGTCTAAAACGGGCCACCTGTGCACACTGAGCTGTTCTCACCAAGCTTCCGTCAATATTGACAGCGATATCAATCTTTATCTTAGCCGTTTACAGAACACCTCACTCTGATCAAGCCGTTAATTAAATTTAAAGATAGTTAATGAGCTAGCATTAGCCGTTTCAAGAACACCTCAGTCTGATCAAGCCGTTAATTAAATTTAAAGATAGTTAATGAGCTAGCATAAGCCGTTTCAAGAACATCTCACTCTGATCAAGCCGTTAATTAAATTTAAAGATAGTTGATGAGCTAGCATTAGCCGTTTCGAGAACACCTCACTGTGATCCAGCTAATTAAATAAATTAAATTCAGCTATACTTAATATACACGACTCGTAAAACAAAAGGACACAAACAAACTAAAGAAACAAGAATATCATGTGAAATATGACTTGTTAATAAAGTTATTATTATTTATCAATTATATAATATTTTATCTAGTATTTTCTTTGATTTTTAAGACAACACATTTGAAATAACATTATTTTTAACAGATTAAACTCGTGTATAATTTTTCTTTACACTTTAATTTTAACCCTTAAATTTAAAATGTAAAATAGTTTTATTTAAAATATCTTATTTCCATAAAATTTTATCATAGACAATGTAAAAAATGTTCAAGGCCTGTCTTATACAAGTCTACCTATATTTTATTTTAATTTATAAAATTCATACTTATATTATAATATTATATAAAAGTTTTTAAAACCAGAAACATTTATAACAAGAAAAGTTAATATACCTTAAGTACATACCTATTTTGTATTGCAATATTTACTATACATGACACATCGGCTATAATAATATAATATATTATGTTACTAAAAAGTTTCAACATAGCCTCGGTCTGATATTGTTCCATTTATAGTACATATATAAAGTGTATCCTAAACAAAAGAAGAAACAACCCAATTATACTTACATAATTTCTGGTTCAATTTGTTGTGCAAATAGATATAAAGATCTCACTAACAACCTCCAAAGCGATTGAAGCACGTTTATAAACAGACAGATTCGCAAACAACCATGGAAATACCCATTAACTTAAGTATGTTTGAATAACGCTACAAATATTTGAAAATATATTAAATATATTGAACTAATATCTTCAATATAATTATTATATTTTCAAATTAATATATAAAACTTTAGGAATGAGTATTAAGCTGAACGTTTTGTGGTAGTGGTGAAAACCATGAATAAAAAATGAAAAAAAACCAAACCAAGATATGATTTCATTTTTTTTTAATAATTTAGTGTATTTGAGTTCAAGCTCTTTAATTTGATACCTATATTGGATGCATTTAAAAAAAATTGTTGTCTACCATTTTTTAATTCCGGCCATTATACATTTTTTATATAATATATTGTATTCTACATATCAAGACTTTTTTTTTGATATACATATTTGTGAATGGTAGAAAAATATGTAATCATGACGTTTTGTTGAGGCGGAGGTTGAATTGATGATAATATTATTTATATATAATTGCAATTTCATCGAATCTAAACGTGAATTTCAAATTTGAAGAGTTTAAGTTAACTGGTTTAAGACACAGTTTCAGGATTTGTATCTTACAAACTGTCAAAGAGGTAAATATTATAATTAAAATAGCTACTTTATTTATTAGTATTTATTTTGTATATAATATACAAACCAAATATACGAAATGTTTTTATTAAGTATATAATATAATATTTAAAATTTGAAGTATGCTATTTTTAGTTGAAAGGTTTTGAAGGTTGTATCTACAAAAACAATGCATTAGACTGCCATTTGAGATTTGAATAGAATATAATGAAATATATTTAAATACATCTTGTTTCCACGAAATCAAATCAATATAATTAGTGGAACAAACAATCCAATTATTTAAAAAACATTGCCTAGAGCTTATAAAAAACTTTAGAACGAATCGGCGCTTACAAAAAGTATAGATCGAATTGGCGCTTAAAAAAAACTATAGAACGACTTGGCGCTCTTCTCCAACACTAACGTGTTTGTGATCGTTTAAAACGCCCATCTAACAAGCTCAAATCTTCATAATTGGTTCAAGCTGCAAGCAGAATACAGTTTGGCAATTTTTGGATCTTAATGGGTTGTGAAATCAATGACTCCTAATTATAGTATTCGTTGTATTTCAAGGTTTGCCGCCAATAAATGACATAAAATTTATTACAACGGATATCCTATCACTTTGCAAGGTTTAAATATTTTTATTTCTTTTATTTTTTTTGTAAATTGGTTTATAAAGCATTTGTTTTTGTTATGTTTTACTAGTAAATAAACTTAAAACACTTAAAACAGAAACACAAATTTTCATATTTTAATTTGTAGTTTTTCTCTCATAACTTCTAGGCGAAATTTTAGCTCGTCATGAGTGTTTTTAAGATTCAATATAAAATTCCATATCTATTGATATATAGAAATTTTTTTTAAAGTTATTTTTTTTATTCCCCCTATTCTGTAACTATATAGAATAAAATTAGTTATTTTGTCATGAATATTTTTATTTATTTATGTCTTGTACACTTTGAATCACTGATCACTTGTATACGTCAATTTAAATCATATTTAGATACCATACTCAACCAAATAAGCCCATCTGTAAAGACACTCTCCAACATAAAATTAAAAGCATGAAGTGTTCTATGGCGCCCTTAGCTCACACAATTAATTCAGCCTGGTATTTTTTATAGTGGTCACTGCTTCTCAAAGTTAATAAACAATTTGCGAACAACCAACCACCAACCATCGCAATCAATCCGAAGGCCTAATGATTTGTATAATTAATACTAAATCTCGGCCAGCAAGACCATTTAACGCAAACAGCATCCATTACCATATAATAATAAAAAACAATAAATTGTGTGATAAATCTCATATATATTTATATAAACAAATAAAACCAGTATTGACATTGCCCAAAAATTGACTTGAAGTTGATTTAAAATGAGGTAAATTGGAGGATGAAAGTTGTCTGTATGTCGCTAATGTATTTTAATCGACATTCTATATAAAGATAATTTAATTTTAAAGTTAAATAAAATCGGCACGAATATTTGAAAGTAGACTTTCAAGATTTTTATAAAAATTGTATTGATAAGGTTTGCGTAATGCTTTCAGATCTAAAAATATATATATTTTTTTAGGGCACTATTTCGTAATTTTAAATATATTGATGTCTTATTAATTTAATTATTAGGTTTTTAGGTTACAGGGCTAGGTTTAATTAAGTTATTTCTAAATGACTTGATAGATCAGATCATAACTGAATATATTTACATAGCTGTGTGGTTTACCAGGACTTTTACACATATTTAATATTATAATAAACATTAGGAACAAACACATTTGTATTTCATAATATTTGTATTAAAAATGCTCTTACATATTTCACTAAGCAATAGGTAATTCTCGTATTGCGGTGATGTCTCATAATAATAAAAATATTCTTAATTGAAACCACATATATAAAAAAAAACAATATTTAAATGTATTTACAATAAGGCGATATATAAATCAAATAATATATCTTATTGTAATTATGAGGTCATTAGAAAGCAATTCGTAAAATGGGAACGAATGGGGAGAAACAAGGTTTAGGCACAATAAATGTATCTGTTAGGACTACAGGGCTTCAGCTAGGCTTACTTCTATACCTTCTAAATGCCTTTTTCAATTTTAAAACGAAATTACTACAAAAAAATAAATTTTAATAAAAATTAAATATAATAAAATTTTCAATGAAAAATAATGTACCGAAATCAAATCTTACTATTGTCTTGATTATGTTTAATCCAGTGTCTGAATCTTACTAAAACTATTGTAGAACTGAATTAAAACCTAAAATTTCCTATAACTAATAATTTGATGTTGTTTAGTCGTTTCATTCAACGCTAAATATGAAGTTAAAAACTTAAACAATTTAATAAATTTATAAGTTACTAGAGGAATTTGACAATTTAATACAGTTGTAAACAAATTACCACATTTAAGCCAACTGGCAAGACACAAAAGTGCAAATAGCTCATACCCTCGACGAGATTATGTAACAAGTTCCAAATTCCGATATTTATGACTACAAATTATTTCAAATACAACAAATCAACCTTATTATAATGTTATACAGTTCAATTTACAATACATGCATAATATTTTAGTTAATTTGACGAAGTGAGCTTTAAAAGAAGGTATTAGAATCTATTTTTTGTTGGTCCATTACTATAACGTACGCATTGTAGCGTTTGAATACCAGATGTCAATACGCAGCCGGTCCATTGTGAACAAATATGGGTACAATGGTTAACATTATTGTACTTAGTAAAGCCAAGTAGTACAGCCAAATGTCAGTTATTTGATAATTGGGGCACTATGAAGAGGCTAGTATAGCGTATTTTGAATGTCACAGTTGTTCACTTATCTTAACTAAAACTATTTTGTTATACACTTGTTTTAGCATGACGTCATATATCATAGTATATGTGACGTCATAGCTCCTTGTTTATATTAGCTGTATATGTATACTTAATAATTAAAATGAAATAAAAACAGATATAATAGTTATTTTATATAACACTTACCTACATTTATAATAAATTACATTTTAATTTACCTTAATAACACATAATAGTAATATAAAATATTATTCGAACTACAGGACGCGTTTAAAAAACTAATTAATTGTTTATTATTTTATTAATATAATTGTGAAATCGCCATCTTTGTTTTGATTATTTTAAATAATTTAACTATTTTACTTACTATATTACTATATAAATTTATTTCAAATACCATTTTAGGAGATTAAGTTGTATAGTTCCAAATATAATCTCTTTAAAAGAGCGTTTTAAATATATGCGTTAATATTTAATATTTATTTACACAATTATACATATCCTTAATAAAAAAAAGTGTGAGAATAGTCGCAGATTCGCTTCAATTTGTAAATTAAAATTCCTAATAGGTTTAAAAAAATAACTTAACATCTAACATAATAAAATGTCTATTTGTATAGAATAAACAATACGCAACCGCTGACATAAGTATGTAAAATACATATGTATGTGTATTATACGTCTTTGTTGGGACAGAGGCGACATCTCTTATTGATAAGAGGCCACCAAAATTAACGGTAAAAAAAACAATGATTTTTTGTATTTTCGGGTGTGAGAATATGAATTTTAGCGAACATATGTCAAAACTATTTATTTTGTATTGAAAATACAAAATATAATTTTTTTTTCTAACACCATCATAAAACTCAACTTAAACTTAAAAAAGTTAACCGCCAGTTAACTATCAATTAATTATTATTAATTGTCTATTTCACTGACAAGTTAACTTAACATACAATTTATAAAAAGAAAGAGAAAGCAATATCTCTGTGGGAATCAAATCACGACTCACGCGCAGCTTCGTGAAAGGATCTTAGGACATTTGTATAGACGGTGTATATCTTCAAAAACATTTATTAATTATATATGTTTACACTAGAACCAAATCAAATTAAAGTCTACAATAGCATAAAAATAATAGATTTAACTATGATATTTTAAATAATGTAGTTACAATCAGCATTTTTTTTAACTATATATATATAAAGAAAGAAAAAACCTACAAAAAAACTAATACTATATATAATTAAAATAATATTATTATAAATATAAACAAGCTGTATAAAATCTGTGGGCAGGTATGGATGCACCTGAGTATTTGACATGGCGACTCGCTGGCGCCGCGTCGGTCACCGTCACACTATACAATAATAAACTTAAAACTTACTTACCGTGCTCTATGACTTCAAATATTATTTCAATACATTACGTTAGTTAGTTACGTATATCTCTATTATATACTATAATAATTTTGTAACAAATGTCCTTTTTTATTTAAACTGTATTTCTAGAATCTATACTAATATTATAAAGCGGAAAAAATTGTTTGTTTAAACTCACTAATCCTCTTATTATATTTCTAATTGTTTTAAACAGGTTCATGAAAACGGTTCTAGGCTATTAAGAATTACTTACTTCTACTTTTTGTTATTTTTATAGTACATAAAATCGTTCGTCGAAGCGTAAAGCGAGCGGAACCGCGATCAACAGCTAGATTGTAATTTGTTACATTACCCCTTAGTTATTGTTAATATATACCGACGGACACTTTCAGCAGCCGTTACGGTATACAATTTACTAAGCACTAAATCAACTAATTGCTAATATCAAGTTATGAAATTTTCTCTTTAAACTTGACAGTTGGATGATGAAATGTCAGTTTGAAATCTTATTTGTATATATTTTGTAATTCACATTTGTAATATAACAGAAATTTTAGAAGTTTCTCAGTCGCAGCACAAAATATCAATATAAATTATGATAGCTGTGTATCTCAACTATCCCATTATTTGAAAAAACTTCGTTTAAAATCAGATAAAAACGTAAACACGTTGATTAAAATTAAATATTGTCAGGATAATTTATTACTAAAAAAAATTAATATAATGACATATCTCAACCAGGAACCTGATTTGACAATCAAATTAAACATAGGGTATAGCAAGTACATTTTAGTGATTTTATATTTTACTCTGATTTTCTTCAGAAAACGTTTCATTCTCGTCGCATTTTGTTAATTTAGCAGTTATTTAAAATACTTTCTAAATATGTGCATATGTCAAAAGATACTGTAAAAAGACG